>CAMZMU010000071.1:28161109-28888041 GCA_947311845.1 Poa pratensis | reverse complement strand
CGTTCGCCTTAGGGAGCAAGTTAGGGTTTGTTACCGTGTTAGTCCTAGGACTCGTGATCTAGGTCGTTAAGGCTTTCCTTGTAGGGAAGGCTTGGCGCCTTTATAAGCCAGCCTTCCAGCAGCTTAGGGCAACGGATACAACCTCATTGTAACCTGTACACATATTTGCCTTGAGTGAATTATAGCAGCACGTAGGACCTCGCCACCGTCGTGAGATCCGAAGCTGGGTAAATCGTGTGTGCAATCCCGTCACTGGAACCCTCCACGTTCTTCCCCACCTCCTCTATGGTACGTATGAATACTTCTAGTAGTTCCGGTTACCAATACCTCGACAGTGATCAAAGCTCTGAAGAAGCCGGAAAACCTCCGGGACGTGCAGCGGCTCACAGGCTGTGTCGCTGCCCTCAGCCGTTTCATCTCACGACTCGGCGAGAAGGCCATGCCCTTGTACCGGCTCCTCAAGAAGTCGGACACGTTCACCTGGAACGACGAGGCAGACGCCGCCTTGACGGCACTCAAGAAGACGTTGGCCGAGGCGCCGATCCTCGCATCTCCACTAGAAAAGGAGCCGATGCTCCTCTACATCGCTGCGACCAACCGAGTCGTCAGCGCGGTGGTCGTCGTCGAGCGCAAGGAGGAAGGCCACGAGCAACTGGTCCAGCGGCCAGTTTACTACGTCAGCGAAGTCCTGACGGATTCGAAGCAACGTTACCCGCACTACCAAAAACTTGTATACGGTGTTTTCTTTGCTTCAAGAAAATTGCGACATTACTTCATGGGCCACCCGATGACGGTGGTCAGCTCATCTCCCTTGCTGAAATAATCCGCAATAGAGAGGCAACTGGGCGCGTCGCCAAATGGGCCTCTGAGCTGCAGCCTTTCGGCCTCAGCTACGCAGCCCGCACTGCGATCAAGTCGCAGTCACTATCCGACTTCCTCGTCGACTGGATGGAGACAGCTTGCCGGCTCCAACCTATGAAGCCGGCAGATGGACCTTGTTCTTTGACGGGTCAAGATGTATGAGGGCTCGGGGGCTGGAGTCGTCCTCACTTCTCCCCAAGGCGACAAGATGCGATATGTGCTGCAGATACACTTCACGTGCACTAACAACGTCGCCGAGTACGAAGCCCTCCTACATGGCCTACGCGTGGCCAAGGAGATGGGAGTTAGCCGTATCAAATGTTACGGCGATTCCGACCTCGTCGTTCAGCAAACGATGGGGACCTGGGATGCAAATGATCCCAACATGGCGGCTTACCGCCGGCTCGTCGATCAAGTCGGCGGCCACTTCGCCGGCATGGAGCTGGAGCACGTCGACCGAAGGAAGAACGAGGCGGCTGACGCACTCTCTCGCTTCGGGTCTAAGCGGGACCGAGTCCCACCCGGCGTCTTCCTCGACCACCTGCACAACCCGTCGGTACGCCCGCCGGCCGAAGTCGACATCGCCAACCCGCCATCATCAGATGCAATTCTGGTGGCGGTAACCCAAGAAACAACGACTGGAGGGAACCCTACATCGAGTTCCTCACCACCAAAAAGCTGCCAGCCGACGAGGTCCTAGCACGGCGAGTCGTGCGCCGGGCCTCAGCTTACGCCATCATCAACAGCGAGCTCTACAAACGCAGCACATCGGGAGTTTTCCTCCGCTGCGTCGAGCCGGAAGAGGGAAGGCGCATCCTTCATGAGATCCACTCGGGAGATTGCGGCCACCACGTCGGCGCTCGCAACCTGGTCGCCAAGGCGTTCAGGCACGGTTTTTCTGGCTCTCTGCTCATCAGGATGCAGTCGACATCGTCCGTCGGTGCATCGGGTGCCAGAAGTACGCCCGGCAGGATCACCTACCCGCCGCGGCTCTGAAGACCATCCCTCTGACATGGCCATTCGCAGTCTGGGGAATAGACATGGTGGGCAAGTTCAAGACAGCTCGCGGTGGCATGACACATTTGCTCGTCGCAGTCGACAAGTTCACCAAATGGGTCGAAGTTGAACCTATCAAGAAACTCGACGGCAAGACCGCAACCAAGTTCCTCCAGAAGCTCATCTTCCGATTCGGCTACCCGCACAGCATCATCACTGACAACGGTACAAATTTTGCCGAAGGAGAGATGAAGGCCTTCTGCAAACAAAAAGGCATCCGTCTCGACTTGGCGTCCGTCCCACCCGCAATCAAACGGGCAGGCGGAAAGAATGAACCAGACAGTGCTAGCCGGGATCAAGCCGCGACTTCAAGTTCCACTGGAGCGAACACCGGGTTGCTGGCTGGACGAGCTACCAGCCGTACTCTGGGGCATCAGAACGACTCCAAACCGTTCCACCGGCTACACGCCATTCTTCATGGTGTACGGGGCGGAAGCCGTCATGCCGACCGACCTCGAGCACGACTCGCCTCGGGTCGCCCTCTACAACGAGGAAGAAAATGAAGAAGCCCGCCTGGTCGGCGTCGACCTCCTGGAAGAAGCTCGCGAACTCGCACTCTCCAGGACGGCGATATATCAGCAAAGCCTGCGCCGCTACCACAGCCGCCGGGTTAGAAGTCGCTCTTTCCAGGAAGGCGACTTGGTTCTTCGGCTCATCCAAAAGTCGAAAGGGATGCACAAGCTCTCGGCACCATGGGAAGGACCGTTCGTCGTTAGCAAAGCGATGGGCAACGGCTCCTACCACCTCGTCGACTTGCGTGAGCCGAACAAAAGCTCCAAGTCGGAAGAGGAGACCAAGCGTCCATGGAACATCAGCCTGCTTCGCCCCTATTATACATAGTATCCATTGTAATACTGTGTAATCAATCAAGGAAATAAAGTCGATACACACCCGGCACGCTCGGGGGCTATCGTTTCGATTCAATTATGCTTTCGAGTCTTTATTCTTCCTACTCACACGTTATATGATTGATGGGTTGTCAAAGAGAGCCGGATGCCACGATGCGCGGCTCACCACTGGACCCCCTGCTCACGAAGCAAAATCACAAAAATTGTTGTTTTCTCCCAAGTCGTCAGCTACCCGCACAAAGTGAAGAAGTAGTGCAGCCGGTTCAAACCTAACTTGACAATGAAGCCGCACTCGGACTTTGTCACCATGGGTACCGCGCGCGTCACGAAAAAATCACGCGAAGCACACTTGGCGAGGTCGCACGATCGACTAGCTTACAAAACAAGCGAAAAACAAACAAAGTGACGGAAAGCGCACAAAAAACAAGCATGGGAGTGCCAAAACAAACATTAATAAGCCGCAGAGGCGCACGCTGAAACGCGACCCGGCACATATCATACTTGTTTCATTACATAATATTTTTTCGCCCGCAGGCGACAAACCCTAACTACTTCAAAATAACCCCTCTTTTGAAAGCAGGGGAGCAAACTTCAAGACGGAGGAGCCGCCCGAGCAGAAGACGTCGACGCCTCGTTCGTCGCAGCCGGCGGTGGCAGAGCTGAAGCCCTTTCGAAAAGGTACTCCGACGCCGGCTCCCTGTCCGCCACCTCGCCAAGGTCGTTGCCCTCAGGCACCACGTCGAAGACGAAGTCGTCGTGGTCGACCATCTTGGCAGCCCGGCAGGCGTAAGGGGCGCAGTACTGGAGCACCGGCTGCAGATCGATCTCCCGGCCGCTGCTATCGGTGGGGATGCTGGCCGTGATCTTGTCCACGTTCGTCTGCCTATACCGGCCTCGCACAAGCCCGAGGGCAATGCACGCGCCGGCTCGGGCCGACGACTCCCGCACCCAGGTGATCACCTGGGGCATCAGCTCCAGAACCCGCAACACCTTGCAGACGGGTGCGGGGACGCCTTCCTTGGGCGACAGCATCTGGACGACCTTGCTGGCCCGGCCGTGAACGTCACGGGCGAAGACTCCGAGCCGGTGGACATGCTCCGAAGCCGTCAGGCCAGCCGTCTCCTCGCCTGCTCAACAAAACAAAAATCAACAACAAGGCCACAAGTCAAGTAGGCACAAACTGCAAGGGTCGCATGAAATCTTTACCCCAGATGCCAACGGCGAGGGTGGCAAGCCGCTCGGTCAGCTCCTTCATCTCGCGCTCAGCCTCGCCGGATTTGCGCTCGAGCTTCTCGAGGTCCTCGCCGTACCCCTTGGTCGCCTGGGTGAGGGCGGCGTCCGCCTCCTCCTTCTGCTTGCTGAGCCGCTCGCAGGATTCCTGCACCGCGGCAAACGCCTGCGTGTGCCGGCTCTCCTGCGCGGCCAGCAGTTGCTGGTGCTCAGCGACGGAGATGAAGCCGTCGCGCGCCTTCTTCAGCTCCTCCTGCAGGCGGCGGGTCTCCTGCTGTTCGGCTTCGAGGAGCCAGGACAGCTCCTGCAGTTCACAAACAATAAACAATCAAGAAGAGGCATGGGGGCTACGCCACGGGTTACCTCTACACCAACATTTGCTAACCCGGGGGCTAGCCCCAACAAAAAAAAAAAAATAATACGCCGGGTCAGGAACCCGGGGGCTACGTTCCGAGTGGCATACACACCCACCACCGGCCTGCCTCTACATCGACATTGGCAAACCAAGGACCACTATTCGCCAAACTTTGCATCCAGAAAACTATGAAGACCCAAGCCGCTTTCTACGAACGCGACTCGGGCCTTGGGGGCTACATATACGCTACGGACGCAACAGGTGCAAGAAGGATTCTACGTACCTGGTGCGCATCCATCGCTGTCTGGATGGCGGCTCGGAAGTCAGGCCGGGCGCAGATGCACCCGGGACGGAGCTCGGGGGCTGGGCAGTCAGCCCACCCGACGAGGAAGCCGTCGCGGTGGCGCGGGTCGTCGTCACCACCAGCGCCGTCTCCGGCTGAGGCGTGGCACCCTGTGCCAGCCGGCACGGTCATCAATAGTGGCCCCCTCGGGTCGAGGGGGCACAATAACTTCGTCGCCTCCGCCGGTGGAAGGCGGAGGACTCGGCGCTCTCGTGGTCGGCTCCGCGACGTGCGCGGCAGGCTCCGCCCGCTGGGAGTCGCTCTCCAGCGCGTCCTCCATGTCACTGAGGGACGCGTCCTCAGCCCTGCGACACTCGCACGGGTCAAACTCAAGATAGCGTTTCCAGTGGAACTTTGGATGAGGATCAGCAGCAGACCTGTCACCCGCAGGTGGAAGAGTTGAGGTCCGAACTCCTCGGAAGCGAGGCGCAGGCGGCGAGTCGGCGCGAGCCCTCGCAGGGATGTCCCGCAAGGCCTTCTGCCTCCGCTCGGCAACGACGGTGCGCTGCACGGCAGCCCCAGCCGATCGCTCCGGTGGCGGCGGCGTCGGGTTCGCCGACTTGGAGCGCTTGGAGTTGGGCCCGGCGTCCTCAGCCGCAGGCCTACGCCTCCGCCGGATGCGGAGCGGCTGATCATCTTCATCATCTTCTTCAGCAGGCGCCGGGTTCTTGGACCCGGCGCGTTCTTCTCTTCCTTCTTCTCCTTCCTCCTCATCCTCAGACAGGATGGGGATCGGTTGGCGGGAGGAGAAGGCGGCTTCGTTGCCCATGGTGGCGCTGTCGGCTTCGTCGTCAGAGTCGCGCTCGACGACGTCGTTGGGGCCGGCAAGCACCGTGGGAGCGTCTCCGCGGATCGGAGGCAACCCAACAAGCGATCGAAACTCCTGAATTCGACAAAGCAGGAAGGATCGGTATAAAAAGACCAAGAAAAGGAAAGTGTTTCGAATCGTCAAGCAAAGGGACTCACCTCAGGAGCCGGATGCTTGGCGGAGTAGGCCTCCAGGCCGCCCACGATCCACTCGGGGCCGGGTGGACCGTGACACGCTTCATCCGCAGCGTGAATTGCTCTACCGACTCGAACAATGTCGGGTCATGGCGCTGCGGGTCCTTCGTCCCCTTGTACTCGCAGATCAGCGAGGGCCGGTGCTGCAGAGGTGCGATCTTCCTCTTCACCCAAGTGGCGATGAGGTTCAGACCCGTCAGCCCTCCGTTCTTCAGCTCCTGAAGCCGCGCCATCAGCCGGCGCACCATGGGCAAGTCGGCGTCGCGCGGCAGCTCCTGAAGATTGCGAGGCCGGCTCGGCGATGGCGAGAAGCAGGGGATCCCGATCTCGCCGTCAGGCGCCGGCTCCCGCATGTAGAAGCCCGACTTCCTCCAATACACTTTGGAGGGGAGGCCGAGATCCAGGTAGTCGACGTCGCCGCGGACCTGGAAGTTGAGGCCGCCGCAGGGCGCCATGTCGCCGCCCTTCCCCAGTTGCCGTGGAAGATCCACAGCCACAGCGGGAAGAACGGGGCGCACCCGAAGTAGCCCTCGCACAGGGTGACGAAGCAGGCGAGATGGAGGATCGAGTTGGGCGTCAGGTCATGCACCTGAAGCCCGTAGAAGTCCAAGAATCGCCGGAAGAACTCCGACGTGGGGAAGCCCAGCCCGCGCTCGAGGAATGCGAGGAAGGCGACGAACTCGCCCGGCGATGGCCGCGGGCGAGGATCCGCGGAGGCGATGCGCCACCGACGCTCCGACGCCGGCGGCAACAAGCCCTCGTTGGCGGCTTGCTCCAGCGCCTGCGCCGTCACCGACGACCTCTCCCACTTGTTCTTGGGCGCCACCATCTTGGCCGGAAGAGGCGGAGGAGCAAGAGTGTCCAATGGCTGCGGCGGCGATGCGGCGAAGAACTCAGGCGCGAGCTGCTCGAGAAGTGGCGGCGAGCGCGAAGAAGAAATGGAGGATGAACTCACCAGCCGCACTCCCCTGCCGTTTTAATAGGCACGGTGAGTGGAGCCGTTACCGCAGTAAATGGCGCCGCCCACGTCGCCACGTCGCCCACTATCGCCACGTCGCACGACGCCTCGATTCCCGCGCGACGCCTCGGTTTCCACGGGAGCGTGCCGAAAAATGCGGCTCAGATTCGGCCACGTCGCTCTGTCACGACGTGTGGACGATGGATCGGGCGCGTGCGGGTCAAGAGCGTCATCATTGCCACTGCTCCATCCCGAGGTGGAGGCAGTCGATGCGCCGTCAAGTCCCATCAATCGACTCGGCGCCAGACAGACAAACACTACAGGACAAACGGTCAAAGATGCCGTGACGTCAGACGGAGAAGGCGAGGAGACAACCCGCACCGAGGCGAGTCGGATGGCAAACGTCCCGACGGGCACAAGCCGGCATCAAACAAAAACTTGAGTTAGACCGGGCGTTAAAAGCCAAAATCCACCACTCCGAGCCGTTGTTTTCTTTCTCTGTTTCAGGAGTTCGTTCAACGACACGACCCGGCAATTCGCAAGACGAAGACCAAGCCGGAACGAGTCCCTGACGAACTCGGGGGCTAATGATGGGGGGATGCCCAAAGCCCACCCGATGTACATCTTCTAGGATACCGGGTCCCGAGGATCCCGGTATGACGGCTCGGGGAGGCGACAGCGGATATCTCCGAATCAGTCTGCGATTGTGTATCCCGAAGAGTGCGCTCCACGAAGCCGCACTTGTAGGCAGGATAGCTAGCGCCGCCAGCAGAACCCGTCATTCCCTGTAAACCCTAGCCGGCTCCCTATATAAAGCCGGCAAGGAGCAACCCTAGAGGCGGACTCATCTCATTCCATAGCCTCCGGAGCACCCGCAAGCTCTGGTGCGCACACCATTGTACACCCCATTCAAGTCCAAATACATCCAAGCAGGAGTAGGTCTTTACCTCATACAGAGGGGCCGAACCTGGGTAAACTCTGTGTGCAACCTCTCTGTGATCCTACGTCGCCTGGCTCACACCCGAGTTAAGCCACCCCGTATGGCATCTGCCGTGATTACCCCACGACAATCCAAATAAAATATCTACTTGATTTATTGAAAAATATTTCTTGTAGCAAAAATTCAAATGATCCTTAAGTGGAAATGACTTTGAAATATTTCAAATTATTTTCAAAAGAAAATAATATGGGAAAATTATGTATCAAGTTCAAAGTATTATTTGAACTACATTATGACTGTCATGTTACTCATCCTAACTAAAAATCAAATCAAAGAAATTTTAAAAGAAATCCTTAACAAAACTCTGGGGAATTTTGGGAAAGAATAAAAATCATCTCATTATATGCATATTGGCATGTATTTGGTTTTTCAACATTGTCTCATACAGACAATGATATTGATTTTCAGAACGCGAAGGTCCCAATTCGTCGGAAGCTTTAGACTGCATTACCTGTCAGTCTCAAGGCAAGTTCCAACTTGCATGTCTCGATTGATTAATTTTATCAAAGTAATTACAAAGTACTATGGTTTATCATTGCATGAAAAAGAAAAACCTATTTTCGAATGATGTGAAATGCTATATATATGGTTGGCTGGCAGTGGAACCACGGATTGATGTTGTGGTGGAGGTTCCATGTATGGGAAAGTATGTACCTAGGATTAATAACCCATGGCCCAGTGATCCTTGCCGTATTGAAGCATCAGCCAACAGATTCACTATGGATGGGCTCGTCAGAGGTTTCTTCCTCGTTCGCATATCCTCGGCAGGCTATTACCTGGTTGCGTCCGTTGCGGCGGCCAACTGCGTGGAAGCGCGTGACCTTCCCACTCGACGGGTGACTGGAATAGAAGCTTGGGAGGGGTGGCGGGCCAGTGGTCTTAGTTACCAGCCGCGTCACAAATGGGCGGATATGCGTTGTGCGGGGAGGCGACTCCACATGACTTGTTGCCCTGAGTTCTGGCTATAGCACACATGGTGTGCGAAGAAGCAAAAGGAGCCAGGCTGCTGTTGGGTAAAGTGGTGCAGCTCTGCAGAGTTAAACAAAGAAATTGTGACTGTCACATCCTTGTTCCAGGAGGGAACTACAGACCGCAGCGGGAAAGGCATCCCAAGTGATGACTATAAACCCGTGGAGGCTGGGGGCATAGTTTTCTAAAATAAAATGACCTTTTCCTAAAAATGTTTTACAAAACTTGCATATCATCCATGACTTTTTGGTCAGGATGGTAGATAGTGCATCATACACTTTATCATCTATTATTTGAACTTGCTGGGTAACGCTAGTGTTGCTCACCCTTTTCCTCCGTTGATCTCTGCTTAGACTCTGATGAGATCGCTGAAGACGACTTTGGAGCATACCATGCCGACGAGGTGTATTTGAAGCACCTGATCTGTCTGGAGGAATAGAAGGCGTCGACTACATCATCGCCTACGGAGCCGACGACGCCGAAGAGAGGAGGTGGAGACTTAAATTATATAGTAGGAACCTGGCCGAGTCAGACTAGACTAGTACTACTTAGCGGCTGAGCCAAGATGGTTCTTAGTTTGCTGTTTTCTATCGCTTGTAGGTTGACTCCTGTCAACATCGCAATAATAGACATTCCTCCCATGTCAGAGGAAGACGTCGATGTTTTTATGCATTTCTGGCTTGTAATCTTTAGCAGTGTGTAATAAAGTGGACCCGCAATGTTTCTGTTGTACTACTCTGAGTGATGTAATATTTACGGATTAGTCCTTCCGTGGGTGTTATGTCAACGACTTGTACACTACAATATGCAGTGGTGTGCTGGGTCACCGCAGATGGTATCAGAGCAATTGCTAGACCTTAGGTTGGAAACCTATTAAAGGGAAAAACCTGTAGGTGTGCGAGGCCTTAGAATGAATTGAGTTTTAATTTGTTATGATTGATATTCACTTGAGAATAGCATTATCATGCAATTATTACTTCATTTCAATTCTGATATCCTTTTTGGCTATAACAGCTAGGATGGAGAAACGAGGTCCCAGGAGGTCGGTTCGTGTGAGAGATGCTGAGTTGGGCAAGGGTGTTTTTCGGGGAAGCTGGGCGGAAATGCTTCAGCAACTGATCTATTTTCTTGGTATCAAAACCAAGGTGATAGTGAAAGTGATGAGTTTTTACGACGGATCAATTTTAGCCCTGTACCGTGTAGCACTCAAGTTACCACCTGAACTTAAGATGGGATTCAAAATGCCCTTTGGAGAAGCGAAGAATGTGGAAGTAGCTTTCCAGATTGCTGCTGTCAGAGCAGTTACTGAGATAAGGACATCCAAGAGTTATGCGTTGGTGGAAACACCGTTTAACGCTATTCCGAGTGCGAATTACCGGCTTGAGGGTCCAGTGGATTATAAGGCTTTCCTGAAAACTAATCCACGTGATGTGGCTGAGTTCATGGACAGTTGTCTCAAGATGATTCGGGCGTATCATAAGACGTTCGGAGTAGTAGCTGGAGAGGTAGAAGCCATGATAGAGCAGTATCCAGTCCTGAAGTTATTCAGGAAAAGTGTGATATACTGAGGTATGAAGCAGAGAAGGGATACACTGATCCACCACCCACACCAACTAGGTATGTGGAGGAAGTAGAACCCGATACCCCAATTTATCCTGACTATACACCACCACACTCTGGTTATGTCTTAGTTGAGAAGAGAAGGAATGGCAGAATTGGGAACCTGAAGTACCAAGTGCCACAGGTTGGGATGAAGAACCTTATCAGGGTACACAGAGTGATCCCATAAGAATTCCAGGAGATCCAGAGCCGGAAGTTACTAGTCATACCCCTAGGAGGAAGCTAGAGTTGGTGAGTCAAGTAAGCCAATAAAAATAGATTCTGAGGAGGAAGATGAGGAATGGAAGTATGCGTACGAGACCAAGTATACCCGAAGACGGAGAAGGGAGACGAATCACGAGGGTATTTCAATAACTTTGAGGCAGTACCAACTGGGTACGATGATGGAGGCGAGGGTTATGGAGATGAGGAGTTTACGATGGGGAAGCAGCGGCATACAAGTATCTTGATAGTTACTTCGCCATGACGGATATGACGTTAGAAGCAAGCCCATCTGACCCTGAATATCAGCCTACCATAATGTGAAGTTACCCGGGATTCTCAGGAGGACCAGGCGTAACTGTCACTGGAAGCCTGGGAAGTATGCGGAAAAGTGAAGAGAGCAGGACGGAGTGAAGCAGTAGTTGTGTAATATGTTAATATAGGGTATTGTACGTATATTGTAAGGACGCTGGTAGCAATAAGTGAGACCTACTCACTTTTAGAGTGTGTTACTATTTGTACCCATGTTTGTAATCCTACATGTATAATACATGGTATATGTTTGAAAAGTTTTGTGTTCTTTGGATTTTTCTGTTTTCCATTGTTTGACTAGTACTTGTGCATGGAATAGGACTCGAAGTGCATATGCATAATGTAATGGAGAGTTCTGATTCGATGTAACAGGACTAGAGGGTAATGGCGTACATCGGTGAGGAGAGTGATGTGCAGAGGCAAGAACGTGAACTTAAGGAGAAGCAAGATGCAGATGCAGGAGGAATACCACAACCACCAAGGCCAATCACGGAGCAAAGTTTCATGCAGTATATGCAGATGGTGGAAGAAGGCAGGCGCCAAGACCAGGAAAGGCAGAATAAATTTCTGCAAGATTTGCTGGAAATACAGGCAGGACGAGGAAGGGATGAAGTACTTAAAGGAGTGACTCTATCAGATTTCCAAAATGCTAGACCTATACCTTTTGCAAGAGCTCCAGAACCTATGGACGCAGAAGATTGGGTGGCAGATACTGAACGAAAGCTCAACACAGTTGGATGTTCTGATGAGGAGAAGGTTAGGTATGCAACTCATTTGCTTACCGGACCAGCAGCATCATGGTGGGAAGCCATAGTGGCAACACTACCTGCTGATCATGTTGTAACTTGGGAGGAGTTTAAGAAGAGGTTTAGGGAAGCACATGTTCCTGAAAGTATTATGGAATTAAAAAGGAGGGAGTTTGAGAATCTGAGACAGAATGAGTTACCTGTTGGACGTTATGTCAGTGCGTTCAACATATTGTCAAGGTATGCATTAGATGAAGTAGACACTGAGGAGAAAAGGAAGAAGAGATTCATGAAGGGTCTGAGTCCTTTTATGAAGATGCAGTTAGGTTGACAAACCAAAGGAGTTTCAGGAGCTGGTAGATGCAGCAATAACATTGGAGGATGATTATAAGTTACTCCAGGAAGAAAGAAGGAAGAAAGCAAGGATGGAACCAAGGAAGTTTCAAGTCCAACGACAACCACCAAATCTACGTTTTAGGCCTAAGCTTAGAACTGAAGGAAGGAAACCTATTCCACGAAGCTTCAATCCTGTTAACAATTTGATATGCAATAATTGTGGAATGAGAGGACATCTGATGAAGGATTGTCAGAAGCCCAAATCATCTGTTTTGGATGTGGACAAGCTGGACATATCAAGCCTGATTGTCCAAATAAACAGAATCAACAAGTAAGTCGTGGAAATGGTGGAGGAAATAACCAGGTGGAGGAGGATTTAAACCAAGGAATGGAGGATTTGGAAGGAACATGGCGGACAAGAATAAAGGGAAGCCATATGGAAGGCTGAATTGCACCAGTTTGGAGCAAGTCAACAACACCGACAACGTGGTGATCGGTACGCTCAAAATCTTTCTCATCCTGGCAAAGTTTTGTTTGATACTGGAGCTACTACATCTTTTATTTCGCAACAATTTGTGGATGCATATGGGATTAGATGTCAGCCGTTAGAAGTACCCATAACGGTCATGTCGGCCGGGGGAAAATTGTTAGTAACGCAAGTCAAAATGGATCAAGTAATTATGATCTGTGATCGCGTTTATGACGCTGATTTGCTAGTAATTCCCATGAAAGATATAGCAGTCATCTTAGGGATGGACTGGTTATCTGATCATGGAGCTCAAATAGATTGTGCAGAAAAGACAGTGTCTTTGAGAGGACCAGGAGGTATGAGAACAGTATACCAAGGGGATAAGCACAGTCAGTTAAGAGCAGATTTACAGTTGAATGCTATGAAGGAAGCAAATAGAAGAAATCCCAGTGGTTAAAAATTTCAGGATGTATTCCAGATGAGTTACCAGGGATGCCACCGGATCGTGAAATTGAGTTCACCATAGATTTGATTCCTGGTACAGCACCTATTGCACAAGCACCATACAAGATGGGTCCCAAGGAATTGTACAACTCAAAGAGCAATTAGATGAGTTGGAAGATAAAGGATTCATAAGAGAAAGTGTATCACCTGGGGATCACCAGTAATTTTGTGGATAAAGAGATGGAGGAGAAGAATGTGTGGAGATTTCGTAATTTGAATAGTGTGACCATTAAGAATAAATACCCGTTGCCAAGGATACAAGATTTGTTTGATCAAGTAAGAGGAGCAGGGGTATTTTCTAAAATAGATTTGAGGTCAGGATACCATCAGATAAAGATTAAACCTGAGGATATTCCCAAAACAGCATTTGTCAAGATATGGACATCATGAGTATTTAGTAGTACCATTTGGTTTAACCAATGCACCAGCAATATTCATGAATTGATGAACAAGATTTTTATGCCATACTGGACAAGTTTGTGATTGTGTTCATTGATGATATATTGGTCTATTCCAAAACCAAGGAAGATCATGCACAACACTTAGTATTGTGTTACAGACACTAAGGGAACATCAGTTATATGCCAAATTTAGTAAGTGTGAGTTTTGGTTGGATCAAGTGGAATTTCTTGGTCATGTGATCAGTAAAGAAGGGATTGCAGTCAATCCGGAGAAAGTAAAAGCAGTATTGGATTGGGAAGCACCCAAGAACCCTAAGGAAATTAGAGGATTTTTGGGAATGGCCGGATATTATCGGAGATTTATTGAAGGATTTTCTAAATAGCCGGGCCAATGACAAAGTTACTCAGAAAGAATGTTCCATTTGAATGGACGGAGAAGTGTGAAAAGAGTTTCAAGAACTCAAAGAGAAGTTAACAACAGCACCTGTGTTAGCAGTACCAGAAACTGGAAAAGTTTACACAGTATATTGTGATGCATCTAAAAATGGATTAGGTTGTGTATTGATGCAAGATCGCAAGGTAATTGCATACGGATCAAGGCAGTTAAAGCCACATGAACTTAACTATCCTACACATGATTTGGAGTTAGCAGCAGTAGTTTATGCTTTAAAGCAATGGAGACATTTTCTTTATGGAGAAAGGTGTGAACTATATACGGATCATAAGAGTTTGAAATACTTCTTCACACAAAAGGAACTGAATATGAGGCAGAAGAGATGGTTAGAGTTAATCAAGGATTATGACAATAAACTATACTCCAGGAAAAGCCAATGTAGTGGCAGATGCATTAAGTCGCAAGTGAATTGTAATCCTTTGATGGAAGAAGGAATGCCCAAGGAATTGAGGAATGAGATAAAAGCTGGTATTGAAATCTGGGAAGGTCCAGAGTTGAATAGTATTGCAGCTATGGAAGTTGTTGAAAAGAGATGGAGTTGAAAGAAAATATTCTCTCCAGACAAAGAGAAGATGAGTTCATAGCTGAAGAAATCCGCAGGATTAAAGAAGGTAGAAGATCTGAATTCACTTGAAGCCAGAAACTGATTCATTATGGTATCATGGTAGAATATGTGTTCCAGATATCCAAGAGATCAAGAGCATAATTTTGAAAGAAGCACATGAGACACCATATTCTATACATCCAGGTAGTACTAAGATGTACATGGATTTGAAGAAGACATTTTGGTGGAATAATATGAAAAGGGAGATTGCAAGATATGTTGCAGAATGTCATACTTGTAGACAAGTAAAGCGGAACATCAGAGTCCCGCAGGGTTATTACAACCACTACCAATTCCCAAATGGAAATGGGAAGAGATCAGTATGGATTTTATCACAGGATTACCCAAAACAAGGAGAAATAAGGATTCTATATGGGTAATTGTGGATAGATTGACAAAGAGTGCTCATTTCTTAGCGTTAACCAGAAAGACACAGCAGCACAGTTGACCGAACAGTATGTGAAGGAGATAGTTAGTAAGCATGGAGTTCCACAAAGTATTGTATCGGATCGTGGATCCATATTCACTTCAGCCTTTTGGAAACATCTTCACAAACAGTTGGGTTCAAATTTACAGTACAGTACGCATATCACCCACAAACAGGTGGACAGACTGAGAGAACAAATCAAATCTAGAAGATATGTTGAGAGCTGTGCACTTGATTTTGGAGGATCATGGGATGAACACTTAGCTTTAGCGAATTTTCCTATAACAACAGTTATCAGAGTAGTATTCAGATGGCACCATTTGAAGCTCTTTATGGAAGGAAGTGTAGATCACCAATATGTTGGTTTGAAGTGGGAGAAAAAGAATTTGCACCTGAGTACATAAAGGAACAACAGCAGATTGTGGATATTATCAGAGATCGTCTCAAAATAGCTCAGAGTAGACAAAAGAGTTACGCTGATCTATCCAGAAGACAGTGGGAACCAGAGATACAAGATATGGTATATCTAAGAGTTAGTCCTACTAAAGGAGTGAAGAGATTTGGAGTAAAAGGAAAATTGAGTCCCAGATACATAGGACCATTCAGAATTTTAAGCCAGAAAGGTGAGGTAGCCTATGAATTGGAGTTACCTGCTATATTATCACAAGTTCACAATGTGTTCCATGTATCTCAACTCAAGAAGTGTTTGAAACCACCAGAAGGACCAATTGAGTTTGAAAAGTTGAATTTAAAGCCAGACCTATCATATGAGGAACAGCCTGAGAAGATACTGAGGGAGAATTGGAAAAGATTAAGGAATAGAGCAATTAAGTTCTGTTATGTTCAGTGGAAGAACCACTCAGAGCAAGAAGCAACTTGGGAAAAAGAAGAAGATTTGCGACGAGATTACCCACAGTTGTTCAGGTACCCCAGAAAAGAAACTTCGGGACGAAGTTTAGTTTAAGGGGGAGAGGATGTAACACCCCGCAGTTATAGGACTCGAAGGGTAGAAATAGGAATTGCATTTGTGCATTCATGCATCTTTTGGTAAAATCTGGAAAATTTTCGCGCTTTTGTGTTAAAAGAGTCGGAGTCGATACCAGACGAGTGTCGAGGGTCTGGGAGTCAGACATCGACAGATAGTCGAGAGGTGTCGATACACCCCACTACTTATTTTCAAAACCCTACTTTTACAAAATGGTTATGTCAAATTTTGACATGATCTATTTATAGATTGTTACATTCAACACATTTCTATATCTTATCCAATCTTTTATACACACACATAGTATATTTCAATAACACAAGATATATAAATTATAACAAAAAGGAATGAATCATTCCAATGAAATCAATACAAGACATACACATATCATTTCAAACATTCAAATAATTTACAAATAAATGATCATATTTTCTTCAACAAGTTCAAATATAAATACAACAAACATGTTTGAATCCATTTCTTTACAAGAATTCATCAACACATTTACAACAAATCAAATATTACAATCTGTCTTTAAAACCAGAATTACAACCATATCATTACAACAAGTATAAGTTTACAAAAAGTATAAATAAAAATCCTAAAACTACAACTTCACTTCTGAAATTTCAGAGGATCTTCAACCTGCAAAATAAACATCAAAATAGAGGAAATGGTTAGTGTTAAAATGTTGCCAACACCATTTGGTGCTGGCATGTTAATATTTGAAATCTGGTTTAGCCTAACCAAAACTATGGTTTGGTTAGACTAGTGTGGAGCATGCAAATAAAATTCTGAGGCAACAAAGGGACTGATCTGTTTGATCATGCTCATTAAATCCAAAGGCAACATTAGGGGCAAAGGCTTAAGCTTAGCACTTAACAGAAACCATCTTCAGGCAACAAACATCAAAGGCAACAAGTGCTAATTGAGCATTTTGATCTCATGATCATTTAAGAAAGGCAACACATAAATCCACAAGCTCCACTTTAAACCAGAAAACAAATGCAAGCAAAAGAGGCAACAATTTGGTATCACACTTGCCATTAATTGACAAGTGGATCCTAAACCCACTTCTTAAGCTAATTACTAGCTTAATTGGCCACACAATTGAGTAATTAATTTTCAACCGACATCACTAAGCAAAGACTTCACAGCCAAGCATTTCCCTCAAATATCTGGATCTGGATCAGAACAGTGACTCAGCTGTGACTCAAATTCTATCACCAAAGGGAGATGAACTGAGCAGCAACATCAAAGTTTATCACCAAAGGGAATGAACTGCGCAGCAGCAAGCTGAAGCTTATCTTCAGTGTTAAAGAATAGCAAAAGCAGTCCAAATGGGCAGCTCGAGGTGAGAAGGGGCCACTGCAAGCAGGTGAATCACCACCAGCTAGTTATCCTGGTGTCACCAGCACAAGAAAACCCAAGAGGGTATATAATTAGGACCAGATCGAAGCCCATCACAAATCTCACAGCAAACACAAACCACACTATTTCACAAGCACTAGCACATCAAGCACCACCATATCCATCTGTTCTTCACCAAGAACAACCAAAAACCACAAGCCAATCATGGAGATCACCTAAACCATCCACCAAAGCCATAAAACTTAGGAGAAGTCAAGCAACAAGAGGAGAAGTAGAACCACAAGGTGCAGTCCAGAAGAGACGGTTGAACCTGGAGCAAGATCAGACTTCCGTAGCTTTATCTGCTCTACACCCAAGGTTGTTAAACATATGAGCTAGAGAGTGATTTAGCAGGTTCTGTAAATGACAAACCATGCATGAGTGATTTTTAGCATATGTTCTTAACAGAACCTTGCAAGCAAGGTAAGGTGCTATAGAAAAGTAATTAGCACAGCAGAGAACTTCTGTTTTGTGCTAGGAATAGGACAGAGTGAGACAGGAAGTGAAGTTGAGTGCAATATCATTTTGTTTGAGCATCTACGAAGCAAGGGTTGATCTTGTGTAGCATCTGTTCTTATTTTGCTTAATAAAGCATCACCCACATGACAGTGAACCAGCAGAGCTGGATTAGCTGCTCATATCAAAGTTGTGCACTTAGAAGAAGCACAGGAAAACATAAAAATCATTTTTAATCAAGAAAGCTACTGTGTAACTCTACAAGGAGGCATCACAGTGAGCAAAACATGATCAAATCATGCTCTAAACCAATTAATCATCACAGCTAGTACAAGTTCTAGCTCAGAAATAATTTTCTTATACATTTATCATGTCAGTGAGCAAGAAATGCTCTTCACAATAATTCCAGAGGCAGTGGGAAGATCTACACATGCATGATCTACCCCATACACCTCTATTGCATACACAGAGGGGAGACAGTGCACAAATTTGAGCAAATCATCCACCAAGTTATCATCTGTTCATCACAGACCTAGCCATGGTTTGAACTCAAGTTCAAATCAGAGCTGTGGGCAGCTAGCAGAGGATTGAGAGAGAGTAGAGAAGAGGGGGAAGATTTTTACCTGGCGACCATGGTCGTAGCTCCTCGGCGGCGAGGCAGTGCCCGCGCAACCAGAGGAGGGGGTCCACGGTGGTAGAGGAACAAGCATCACCGCACCACGGCGGCACAGGGGACGAAGCCCTGTGCCCAGCCATGGCGAGCACGCCGGAGGAGGAGGTCGTAGACGGCGGCGAACGGCGGCGCGGCGCAAACCCTAACCCTAGGGAGAGGGGATGCACGCGAGCGCTAGGGGAGAGATCCCCAAATCCCTCCGGTGAGATGGAGAGCGGCGCGTGGGGAGTCGTTTGCCCCATGGCACCACGGCGGAGGCGGACGGAGTTGGCCGGGGTGAGGCGGCGACGACGCGGCGACATGAGCGCCAGAGCGAGGTCGGGCTCGGGATCGAGCGAGTGAGAGAGAGAGAGAGAGAGAGAGAGAGAGAGAGGTGGCTCGGTCGGGAACCGACCGAGCCAGACTCGAGTTTTGACCTGGTTCAACCAAGTTGGACCAAGGACCTATTTGTAAACATTTTAAAATTATGAAATTTTCCAAATTTCAAAACTTGCTATAAATTCAAATAAAATCCTAAAAATAATTTAAAAATATCTACAATATCAGAAGAAAATAAGTAATCCAAATAAAATATCTACTTGATTTATTGAAAACTATTTCTTGTAGCAAAAATTCAAATGATCCTTAATTGGAAATGACTTTGAAATATTTCAAATTATTTTCAAAAGAAAATAATATGGGAAAATTATGTATCAAGTTCAAAGTATAATTTGAACTACATTATGACTGTCATGTTACTCATCCTAACTAAAAATCAAATCAAAGAAATTTTTAAAAGAAATCCTTAACAAAACTCTGGGGAATTTTGGGAAAGAATAAAAATCATCTCATTCTATGCATATTGGCATGTATTTGGTTTTTCAACATTGTCTTATACAGATAATGATATTGATTTTCAGAACGCGAGGTCCCAATTCATCGGAAGCTTTAGACTGCATTACCTGTCAGTCTCAAGGCAAGTTCCAACTTGCATGTTCTCGATTGATTATTTTTATCAAAGTAATTGCGAAGTACTATGATATTCATTGCATGAAAAAGAAAAATCTATTTTTGAATGATGTGAAATGCTTTATATATATGGTTGGCTGGCAGTGGAACCACGGATTGATGTTGTGATGGAGGTTCCATTGTATGGGAAAGTATGTACCTAGGATTAATAACCTATGGCCCAGTGATCCTAGCGCCGTATTGAAGCATCAGCCAACAGATTCACTATGGATGGGCTCGTCAGAGGTTACTTCCTCCATTCGCATATCCTCGGCAGGCTATTACCTGGTTGCGTCCGTTGCGGCGGCCAACTGCGTGGAAGCGCGTGACCTTCCCACTCGACGGGGTGACTGGAATAGAAGCTTGGGATGGGTGGCGGGCCAGCGGTCTTAGTTACCAGCCGCGTCACAAATGGGCGGATATGCGTTGTGCGGGGAGGCGACTCCACATGACTTGTTGCCCTGAGTTCTGGCTATAGCACACATGGTGTGCGAAGAAAGCAAAAGGAGCCAGGCTGCTGTTGGGTAAAGTGGCGCAGCTCTGCAGAGTTAAACAAAGAAATTGTGACTGTCACATCCTTATTTCAGGAGGGGACTACAGACCGCAGCGGGAAAGGCATCCCAAGTGATGACTATAAACCCGTGGAGACTGGGGGCGTAGTTTTCTAAAATAAAATAGACCTTTTCCTAAAAATGTTTTACAAAACTTGCATATTCATCCATGACTTTTTGGTCAGGATGGTAGATAGTGCATCATACAGTTTATCATCTATTACTTGAACTTGCTGGGTAACGCTAGTGTTGCTCACCCTTTTCCTCCGTTGATCTTTGCTTAGAATCTGAGGAGATCACTGAAGACGATTTTAGAGCATACCATGCGGACGAGGTGTACTTCGAGGCACCTGATCTGTCGGGAGGAATAGAGGGCGTCGACTACATCATCGCCTACGGAGCCGACGACGTTGAAGAAGAAGAGGTGGAGACCTAGAATCTATATAGTATGAACCTGGTCGAGCAGGACTAGACTAGTACTACTTAGCGGCTGAGCCAAGATGGTTCTTAGTTTGCTGTTTTCTATCACTTGTAGGTTGACTCCTGTCAACATCGCAATAATAGACATTCCTCCCAAGTCGGAGGAAGACGTCGATGTTTTTATGCATTTCTGGCTTGTAATCTTTAGCAGTGTGTAATAAAGTGGACCCGCAATGTTTCTGTTGTACTACTCTGAGTGATGTAATATTTATGGATTAGTCCTTCCGTGGGTGTTATGTCAACGACTTGTACACTACAATATGCAGTGGTGTGCTGGGTCACCGCATCAAACAATCTAAATCATGTAGGATTCATATGTTCTTTTTCTATTCCCGCATTTTTGTAATCCGTGAATCAAAGAGTTCCTTATAATTCATGCATGATTCTACATGACAACCTAAATATTTTTCTTTTCTTCTATTACTCTATTTTTTAAATAATGCTGCCCAAAGAGGCCTTCAGATTTCATTCCTTTTGTTTTGGAGACATTATTCTCGAGAGATGACCCCTAACTTAGCATGCAAGGAGGCTTTGGCATTGCATGTATCATGTATGAGGTTGCCGACTATGATTCTGATGGGCATGTGTATGAACGGTGTTGGCCTGGAATGGTGGGGTTTGAGGCTTTTCGTTCGTAGAGATGGAGAGGCCTAGACCCACTTTGCTTTGCTTCGGACTTCTCTCTTGCAGTAGGGAACCAACGGTTGTACTGATCTCGTTGGCATCTTCATGTCGTCTAGCCTAGCCGTAGGCCTCGTATGGCATTTGAGTCATGTTTTTCTAGGTTTTTGTCTGATTTCCGAGATTTTCATGATATTTTAGTTATGTCTCATAAATTTGCTCGATTTGTTTCTACCATATGAATCGCAAAACCTCACTCTTGACAGGGTTCTTCAAAATATGAATTACATAACACAAAAAGCGAGAAGATTGTTGTCCCTAACTCTCGCGTCATTCCTGAGCGAGCGAGTTGGGACCAACCCTACCCACCATCTATAGTCCCTTTCCCCACGCGCTCTTCCTTACCGTTATCTCCACATGCATGCACCACGGTGGTGGCGGGGTCACCCCCAATGCGCGATGGGATATGAGTACGCTACACTGAAAGGTCAACATGGTCGACTAGAGGGGGTGGATAGGCGACTATTAATTTTTACTTTTTCTTTTTGATTAAGAGATACAAGCAATCATAAGGATGAGTAGGTGTGCAACTAGTTGAGCAACCTATGTGATACGATACAAAGTACAGTACGCAACGGGGTACAATTAGTAAAGGAAAGAGATAACCGCAATGGTGGACGCGAAGATGTAATTCTCGAAGGTCCTTCACAATGGAGGTACGTCTTTGTTGGAGAGGTGTGGATCCACCAAGACACTCCAATAGCACAGATGTGCTCATCCTATTCTCCTTGAGTCTCTCCCGCGAGGGAAAACTCAATTCACCATGAGGTTGAATTGAAAGCGTTTACCAAACTATTTACACAAGGTTAGAGCTACTCCACAACTCAACTGGAGTCTTCCAACAAGATCACAAAGCTTCTTGAACCAAGGTGAAGCTCCGAAAACACTCTCCTCGTCTAGTCTTCCAAAAAAAACCAACAGGTAATATGAACCAAAAGGAATTAGTGGGGGAAGGGGGTTGCTTTGATAGAAGTGTAGATATCGGTCTCCTCCTTTAGCCGGTGGGTTAGGGAGATGGCGAGAAGTAGAAGCTCGAAATTTTTGACAATCTCAGTTTTACCAATCCAATTTTGGGTTTGTTTGAAAAGCTGATTTTTTTTTCATTGCCAAACTTTTCTCTCCTATTGCCAAAACGGGTTTGGCAATCCGAAATTTGGAATGCTCTGACGCAGGGCAAAGTGAGCCGCACAGATTTCTTCTCTGCCCCGGGAACTTTGAAACCTTTAACAACTGTTCAGAGAACCATCCCCTAAACCTGCGGTTTTCCATCCCACAAGTCACCCTGAGGCGAGGCCTGAGTTCAGACTCACGGTAAAAATGTCCTGTGACACGGACGGAGGAGCTCTACGCACAAAACTAGGCCACCGGTGGTTCTGTCTCACCGTCCTCTTCCCACTGCACGTTCTTCTCCTCCTCGCCGTACGCCCAGGCGCACCAGAGGAAGTACCCAAAGTTCAGGGCGCCCAAACAGGCGAGCAGCCAGTAGTAGTAGTCGTAGTGCCCGGCATTCAGATCACTCGAGAGCCAGCTCGTCCTCCCTCCACGCCTGCTGGCGTCGTCGACCACCTTGACGATCAAACTGTTGACCAGGTTGCCCACCCCCAAGGCCATGTAGAGCAGCGCCATGCTGAAGCTGGCCATGCTCTTGGGCAGCTCGGTGTAGAAGAACTCGAGCTCCCCGATCACGCCGAACGCCTCGGCGAGCCCCATGAGCGCGAACTGCGGCACGAGCCAGAACGCCGACATGGGGGCGGTGGCGCCGGACAGCGCCAGCCTGCGCCGGGCGCCCTCCACCGCGGCGGACACGGCCATCGCCCCGGTGGCGAGCAGAAGGCCGACGCCGACGCGCTGCTTCATGGTGAGCCCGCGCGGGTTGCCCGTGACCCGCCCCAGCGCCGGCGCGATCCACCTGTCGTAGCTCCCCGACCACAGCGACATGGTGACCATGTTGAACATGGTGAGGGAGCAGCCCGGCACGCGGAACGCGCCGACGCGCCGGTCCATCTCGTTGGCCTGCAGCACGGCGTAGTTCTGGCTTATGGCCTGCGCCAGGAACACGGTGGAGGACCAGATGGGCAGGATTCGGATCGCCGACTTGAGATGCTCCACCTGGTCCACCGTGCACAGCCTCCTGTTCCTAGGGCACTCCGAGGCCGCCACGTCATTTCCGTGCGAGTCCTCGTCCCCATTGATACTGATCAGGCAAGCCTTGTTCAAGAACCTGAACGGTTCCAAACATCGTTGATCGTTGTCAGGTAAACAATTTACGGATGCGGTCATGCTTTTTTACTCTCAGCTGCACTCACCTCAACTTGTCTGTGGGGACAGTGAGCTTGCAGTCCTTGAAATGATGGTACACGCCGTCCTCTGTCTTCACCGGCAGCCGCACCCTGTAGTTCTTCATCGCCGCCACGAGGGCGGCGCCGATCCCAGTGAACATCTGCTTTGACCCCTTCTCCTTGACGTAGAGGCGGGAGCCGAGGAGGAAGCACACCGCGGAGAGCGTCATGAGGCCCATGGGGACGGCGAACCCGGCCTTCCACCCGACGTTGTCCTGCACGTAGACGATTACCGTGACCGCGACCGCGAAGGCCACTCCGATGGACGCGTAGTAGGCGTTGAAGTAGGCTTTCAGGATCCTCGATCTCTGCTCCTTTGGGTGCCTGGAGAACTGATCCGCGCCGAACGCCATGGAGCACGGTCTGATGCCGCCGGCGCCGATGGACAGGAACGTGAACCCGGCGATGAGCCAGGCGAGGTGCCTCGGCCCCGGGGGCGTGCACTGCTCCGTAACGAGGCCAACGCCGCACGGTGGCGGCCGTGCTCCGGGTATCATGGCGCTCAGCCACAGGAAAACGATGCCCTGCAGTAAGTACAAATTGGACGCAAGCAAAGTAAGCATCAAAGTCGATCATGGAGCCCTCTTTTGTTAACTGCTGTAGAAAAGAAATGCGTGTAAGAATCGGCGAATATTCACACTTACTGTTAGACATGCGATGGAGCCCAAGGAGATGGCCATGAACCGGCCTATGTACATGTCTGCTATCAAGGCGCCGGGAATGGGTGCAAAATTTGCTGCTGCGGCCCAGACGAACAGCGTCGCTCCGGCGGTGACATTGCTCAGGTGGTACTGCTTGGTGAGGTACATGATCATGTTGGTGTTGAGCCCGAATCCCGCAACTTTCTCCAACATTTCATTTGCTACGGGTCAAATTGAGACGAGAAAATTTCATCAAATCTGAGGCAACTGTATAGCGCAAAAAACACATGGATTAACAGCATGTTCATGGATCCGGATTCTAGAACATAGCTCCAGACTGAAGGACGGCTGAAGCTAAATCTAGTACTATGAAAAACATGTTCTTTCGCTATCTATGAATCTTCGACAAAGTGCAAGTGCAATGCAAAGTGATGAGTCCACAAAAGGATGTCTTAACTTTGTCTAAATTTGCATGTATCTAGACATGTTTTAGTGTAGATACATGTAAATTTAGAGAAACTTGAGACATCTTTTAATGGATGGAGGGACTATGTTGTTAGAGTATATGTACGGTTATGATTGATTGATTGATTAGGGTTAGATCATCTTGTACTCCAAGTCTCCTACCCTCTTGTACTTCTATATAAACCTCCATCAGAGTCCAGATCAATACAACAGAAATTAGGGTTCACAATTTTTTACATGGTATCAGAACGGTTAGTCTCACGACGCCTATCCTACGTTTCCACCACTTCCGCATCACGCCGCCCCCGGGGAGATTGATCTCCTCGGGGGCGTGGCACCCGGTTTCGATCTTTGATCGGATCGGTTCTTAGATTAGATCTTAGTTAATTTTCAATCTCCCCGGGGGCGTGGCACCCGGTTTCGATCTTTGATCGGATCGGTTCTTAGATTAGATCTTAGTTAATTTTTGTCCCATAGATTAGATCCAATTAGACACAAATAAATCCCTAATCACGACGACCCAAACTCCCGGCGAAAAGCAGTGGAAAGTGCAACTACGGCGGCGCCCGATGGACAAGATCTGCTGCGCTTCAGCCGCGCATCAACGCAAGATCGTCTTCTACGCGGTGCCGGGCGGACAAGATCCGCCGCCCTTCAGCCGCGCGTGCGGCCGCGTAGCATCTCGAAGCGGCCATACGCGGCGATACATGCGCCGTCCAGGCCATCGCGCTCGTTCCACCACGAGACAACCACGAGACAAGCAACGCCATCAATTTGAGACCAGGTGAGGGCGGTGCATGCATGCATGTGTGGCTACGCCATGCATGACTACTCCACGTCAGCGCGACATCTGCATCGAGCCACGCCGGCGCATCTTCATCATCAAGATCTGCACTGCATCGAGCCGGAAACTACACCACACGAACAACTACATCAAGCTGTACGACTACATCAAGATCTTTGTCGAGTTCTACATCGCCAACACAATCATGGCAAGATCTACATCACGCGAGTCGAGCCGCACGCCGCAAAACCCGCCGCCGCCGCAGATCCGCTGCCGCCGCCGCACAATGACACAAAAAAACCCGCCGCCTGCCTGCCGCCGCTCCCAAGCGAGTCGCTGCCGCACGCCGCCAAAAACCAAAACCCCGCCGCCGCCGCCGCCGCCGCAGAAACCCTGCCGCCGCTGCCCAAAAACTTCGCCGGCGCTCTGCTAGGGTGATCGCACGATCGCCTCGCCCGCCTGGTAAAAACCCCGCCGCCGCCGCAGAAAACCTACCGCCGCCGCCCCCCAACCCCCCGCCGCCGCCTCAAACCCAAAACCGCGCAATTTTTTGTGCGCCTTCGGCTCTATCGGCTACACCGACCGCGACAACCTCGACCACGGCTACATCACGCTCGGCTATCTCGACATCAACATCATACACACGTCTATAGCAACTGAAGAGTTCCAGTCGACAGCATCCGCGTCATCCCTTGCGTCCATGACACTCCCGCTGTGACTGCGGGAGGGAAGAGAAGGAACCAGAAGGGGACGACGATGATGACAAGGTGGAGGAGGCGACGGACGCACAGGACTTCTCTAGTCGCAATCGTCTGCTTCACTCCCGCTACGACTGAGGGGGATGTTAGAGTATATGTACGGTTGTGATTGATTAGGGTTAGATCATCTTGTATTCCAAGTCTCCTACCCTCTTGTACTTCTATATAAACCTCCATCAGGATCCAGATCAATACAACAGAAATTATGGTTTTCACAACTTTCACATATATATCTATGCAGTCAGCTTCACTTTCCAAAATCTCGCACAGAACAGTACCACTTTCACTTTTGATGATGCAGGGGGTGAGGAGTAAGAGGGGAAAAAATGTTAGCACATACCTATGATGAAGGGTAGGGCTACGAATCCACCCTTCCCTTTCACTTTGGAGGCATCGGATTCGGAGCTATGCGCATCACCTTCCTGGGTTTCCATGGATCTCCTGCAAAGCCAAGGGCCGGCAGCAGGTAGGTATCTGGCTGGCCGGGAGCGGTGAACAGCACTAGCTCCCCTGCTCCTCCCTAAAATTGATGGAGTTTAAGCTATGTCAGGGATGCCTGATTGGACATTTAACTCCGGAAATCGGCAGAGAAAAGAACATGCTGCTGCATTCTCCTTGGAAATCGGCAGGAGTATAGTTGAATGGGGCAAATGAGGGGCGTGCACAAGAACTGCACATCCTTCCATATAAGGTAGGAGACGGGGAACAAACTCGTGACCTTCTTGCAATGTAAAAATAAGTATAGAAGAAGAAAAAAGAACAAAAAAGTAGTGGACTCAACCACCAGTCCGCCACAGCACAAGGGATTTTACCGTGATCAAGCCATCAAGGGGACATATTCGTGAAAGAGTAAGACGTTTGCCCTTTACACGGTGAAAATAATGAGCTATGGTAATGGTAATTGTGTCTCTTTTTTGCAAGTTTGATATGGGAAAGCCCTCTCGGTATATGGTGCGCCCCAGCTCTTACTTTATTTTATCGGATTTGCTAGGGATCAGGCGCGTGAGATAATCTCATCTCAGGAGTCACTTCTTCCATTATGCTGATCTCTAGGTCCCATCGCATACGTTCCAGCATCATCGTAATAGTATGGTCCCAGGTGTCCGAGCTATGGATCAAGATCATATTTAGTCACTTTTCTACCGGTGCACTTCTCATGAAATAATTCCCTTTCCAAGGAAAGGAAAATCTCAGTCGCGTCGAGAGCCGCTGGATCAACACGGGATTCATGCTGCGTGGTTTTGGCTCCTTTTTTTTCTTTTCCATTTCTTACTTTGTTTTTTGTTTTGTTTTCCGCGCTCTTTTTCTTTTTATTTAATTTACTTTTTTACATTTTTATGATTTTTGAAAATGGTTCATTTTTATAAAATGTTCATATTTGAAAAATATTCAAATCTAAAAATTGTTCAGATGTGAAAAATGTTTAAAATTAATATTTTGTTCAAATCTAAAAATTGTTCAGATTTGAAAATTGTTCAAATTTTTAAAAAATTAGATTTGAAAATTGTTCAATTTATAAATTTCATTTAAAAATGTTCAAAATTGAAAAAAAATCAAATTTGAAAAAATTCAGATACAAAAATTGTTCAAATTAAAAAATATTTAGATTTTGAAAATTGTTTGAATTGAAAAATTGTCCTAGGGGTGACGTGGGGGTGACGTCACGCGACTGAGATCTAGAGATCTAACTAAATCTCGGTTGCATGTGTCCTAGGCTCACCCTTATTTTATATTTTTTTAAGGACTAGGTCTATTAATGATAAGAAGAGAATTGTCGGGTTAGTTAATGGAAAATCAGGTGAAAACAATTACAAAATAACCACAACCATCATGAAATTATAGCATACAATGATACAAAGGTACAACATTTGTGTCAAAAAATACAAAGGTACAACCGACTTGCCTACCAACACAATCTGCACACACATCATCAAAGAGAAGACCATCATCGAGCCTGCCCAGCGGGGAACAGCACTAGCTCCCGTGCTCCTCTCTGTTGTCTTGTCGCTCAAGATCCGGCAGGTTCCACGGCTCAACTTCGAAGCTATGGCGATCCGAGTTTTCAATTTTGCTTGATTCCCTTGGAAGCGATTTCGAATTTCTGACCATGCTCCTCCCTTACTCATAGTCAAATTAATTTTAGATCTAGCCTAGTTTTAAATTGAGAAACTCGTATGATTTTCTTCACGGTTTAAGATTGAACCTATTTTGTTATTGTTATGTAAGCAATTTTGGATCTGGTTCAACTCCCGAACAGAAAAATCCCAGGCGATGTCGTATGTGTCTTGTTCATGTAGGTGATCCTGTCCAAGAGCGAGTCACCTGCGCAGCCAGCGAGCATCTAAGGGAAGAGAGGGAGCAGTAGGACTACTCACAGGCTCACAGCCGGCCGGCGTATGAGCGTACGTCTATGTCTGCACAAGGAGGACGACTCCATCATTTTGTCGATGCACTGCACGCTGGTTGGCGTCCAAGGCGGCAGCAACGGCTCTGCAGGCTTACCATTCCACCTCCGATCTGGAGCAATTTATTCAGCATCGGATGTTTTAGGAAGAGAGTTTTCAAGTTTTCACTGAATGGAAGTTTTCACCCGATACTTTCCCAAACAGGTATTCAAACTTCTTTAAGTATGACAACGGTCCTATATCCATATCTAAAGCATCACGTATCCATATCTAAAGCATCCGTATATTTGAATGGATGGAGTGCTTACACCGGTTTTGGCATAATTTATTTATGGATAGGACTATGGAGCGGCGCCGCTCCCGTGTCGTCCCGAGCGGCGGTCCACCACTCAGCGCGTCCGACCGAAAAAATCTAGCTCCCGCGCCCGATTCCGCGCGTCCGTCCAAAAAATCAAGCTCCCGCGCGAGCGCGCGCGGAGGCGCGCAAGCGCGAGACGGGTTTCGCGCGCCGTCGCTGGGCCGTCGCTGGGCAACGTTTTGCTTCTTCCTGGGCCGTCGCTGGGCCGTTTCGCAGGCTTAGCCTGACCTAATAAATACGAGCCATCTCCCCAGCTCCAGACAGCCGCCGCCGATCACGGCGCTCTGCCTGGGCGATCGAAGAAATCGCTCCAGACCACAGCTACCATTGACGGCGCTCTGCCTGTGCGATCAAGAAAAACTCGAATTTGCAGAGAAAAATCACAGGAAAGAATTCTGGAGCAATATCAGGTTAGTACCACATCTACTGCTGCTTCTCTTCCTCACGATCAAAACACAAAATCCAGACAAAAATTGAAGAACAATTGCTGTTCCCGTAGAAATCACAAGACATGACACAAATCGTAGGGAGCACATCCATGTATTCCATCATTCAAACAGGTAGCTAGGTTGCACAAAACAGTTAGCTAGGCAGCTCAAAAAGCATGGTAGCAAACACAAGAATTCCATGATTCTTTGCAGTGTCACATTCAGCAAGACAAAAATCATGCATGTTTTTGCTGCTCCCATAGGAATCAAGCAAATTTAGAGTACCACTAGCTAGTGGAGATTACAGATACTTCTACACATAGGTAGCTACTCCACAAAGCATGGTAGCATAAAGGACATGTAGGTGCAAACTTGCCTCTGTTACTCATACAGGTTTATATGCATGCAGAGTCATAGTCATAAAAAGCATAGGCTTGGTTCTTCAATCACAGCCAGAAAACATAATGGCATCAACTCTTTAATGACAGAAGAATCCAAAACATCTCCATTCACATCCTGTTGCATGAAAAAAAAATATAGAATGCTTGAGTTAGCAATACTAACATGGTTTCACAATTCATGTCTGCAGGTAAAAAGAGATGGATATAGACAGAGCAATCGGTGCACAAAACGTTGCCATTTCTGGCAATATTATGTCAACCAACCAAGGTATCAGATACACCAATGGTTGCCAAAAATTGTTGAATCCTAGATATCAATTTACTTCTTGGTTACTACCAGAATCAATTTAGTTCTAAAAAAATGCTATGTACACGTTTCAAATCAATGCAAAAGTATATTATGTGCTAGCTACCGTGTATTTTGAAGGACAATACCAATTTCATTGATGCTAGCTACCAGGTTAAATAATTGCTTGTTGAATCACTGGCAGTAGATATTAGAGGGAAAAATACTAGCTACCATATTAATTTGTAATACATATCAGAATAGCTGAGAAATAGATGCCATGTTCATTCATGCTAGCTAGCAGTAAAGACATAACAAAGCAGGTTTAGACTGTTCTAGCTACCAGAAATACTTATTTGCTTTTACCAAGTAGTTTATTAGGAGCTACCACATTATTTGATAGCAGATACCACCTATTATTTGAACAGTTACTTACACAAACTCTATTTGCATGCTATTAACTATAGGAAATGCAACTACTGGTGCTGATGGACAAGGTTTGGAGTTGGGACCAGAAGCTACTATTGAGATGGAGACTACCCACGCTGCATCTAGTACTCATACGCCCAGAGCTGAAGGGAGCAACACAAACGACGGCGCAACAGAAGCAATGTCGACACCGCAACCTCCAGCGCCCCACATGAGGTTTGACACACTAGAGGAAGCAGAGAGACACTACAGGAGGTATGCAAGAAGGAAAGGCTTCGACATACGATATGACTACAGGAAACCATCTGAAGTTACAGGGGAATTCATTAGAGCAGGCATTGTGTGCACCAGGGCAGGGCATCCGCCAAAAAAGAAAGAGGACACGCAGAACCCGAAACCAGTTGTGCCTGAAAGAAAGAGGAACACACATCCAAGAACTAACTGCCCGGCTCATATGTCCATGAAATTCAGAGATGGTAGCTGGCTCGTGACAGACTTCAGTGACGACCACAACCACCCACTCATCAAAAAGTGGTCACTGACAGGTTTCTTAAGAGGTCACAGAGATATCCCTGAAGAAGATAAGGAATTCATTACTCTGCTGCATTCGTGCAACCTGGAGACGAGCAGGCAGATGCAGATCATGACGAAGTTGCACGCTTCACTTGACGGCCTAGGATACACCACGAAAGATGTGGCCAACTTCAGATCCTCACTTCGGGCTGAGAACAAATGGACGGACATGCAAGACACAAGGGCATACTTTGAGTTGATGAAGAAAACTGACCCTGACTTCTTCTACAAAATGTCAGTTGATGAGGAGAAAAGGGTAGTGAATCTGTATTGGGTTGAAGGTGTAGCCAGAAGAGCCTACAAAAGGTTCCATGACTGTGTGTCGTTTGACACCACATACCTGACAAACGCCTACCAAATGCCGTGCGCGCCATTCATCGGGATAGATAACACGGTATATCAATTCAGTTTGGGTGTGGCCTTCTGAGGCAGGAGCTAAGCGCAAATTTTATTTGGCTCTTCGAGGCATTTCTAGAGGCTATGGATGGATTGGCGCCACTAAATATCATCACAGATCAAGACTTTGGGATGCGAGCAGGAATCGACAAGGTCTTCCCAAATGCAAGCCATCGAAATTGCAGGTGGCACATTGTTGAGAAGGTAGCAGAAGATATTGGGCCATTCCTTCGCAAAAATGAGCAACTTCGGCAAGCATTCAATGACTGCTTGAACAGCAGCTTATCACCGCAAGAATTTGAAACAAAATGGAATGACATGATCAACAAGTACGGTGTTCAAGGGCATAAAAGACTAGCAGATTTGTATGACAAAAGAAGCTACTGGGTGCCAGCCTACTTCATGAAGAACTTCTACCCTTTCATGCAAACAACTCAACGGAGTGAAGGCTTCAATGCTGTCCTAAAGAAATATGTGAAACCAACCAATTCTGTTCTCGAATTTGTTCACCAATACTCTGAAATCCAAGCAAAGATAATGAAGTCTGAAAACAAGGAGGAAGTGGACAGTGCAGTATCAACGGCTCGTGCATTTTGCTACCACCCCATAGAGAACCAGTTGTCCAAGGTGTACACACGCAAAATACATAACCGTTTCCAGTACGAAATGCAGTCAGTATATTCATACAACATACACCAAACAGGCGAGAAGACGTATCAGGCTGAGTGCATAACGAAATATGTGCCAAACTACTACAACCGCACATATGAAATTTATGCAGATCCTGAGAACAAGGAGTACAGATGCGCGTGCTGCAAATTTGAGAGAGACGGTATCGTCTGCTGCCACATACTAAGGGTAAGGAACCATGCCAGCTTAATACTACACAGTTACCTAATTCATACTACCCAGCTACCAGGTTAATACTACACAGTTACCTAATTGATACTGCCCAGCAACCAGTAAAAAAAGTTTCAACATAAAATCTAGTTGCCATGTTAAAACCAACATAGTTGACAGATTAGTAGTGCTCAGTTACCATGCATACACTATAATTAAAAAAAGGACCATAAACACTAACTTTTTCTCTATTTTGGAACAAAATGCAGGCAATGACACAGCTTGGGTAGTGGAGATGCCTGATGCCTACATTCTGAAAAGGTGGACATGGGATGGATGAAGACTTGGTCGAAGAAGGACCAGGTAGACCAGCTGTGATGCCAGAGGAATCAAAAAAGCTGATGTCGCTGGCGCTGATGTGCGCGGATTTTAAGACTCTAGCAATCCAAGGAAACCAATCAGAAGACGGCAGGAGGCTAGTCAAGACACACTTAAAAGGTTTGAAGAAAGACTTGGCTGATCTCAAGCGGGAGGCAGCAAAAAGGGCAAAGAAGGCTACTGCTGCTGCAAATGCTCACGCTGCTGCAAGTGATCCGCTTACTGCTCCAAATGGACCGCCTCCGGCTACAAATCCTACAACAAGTGCTCCAACGAGACGAGCAGCATCAGGACCACAGGCAGCTCCTAGGAGGCGCTCGACTAAAGCTGCTGCAACAAGGTCTTCCAAAAACACAGCTCCTGGCCCCATTGGCCCTACAAGTGAATCAAACCAAGATGGCTATCCAGTTCCTAACATGCAAGCAGATTCTGATTCATCGCAGGCTCCAGACATCCGTGATCCACGGAAATCAAACACAAAAGGAAGGAAAAGGAAACATGCTTTCCAGAACCCATTGAACATAAACCCAAAAGAGGTCAGGACCTGCAAGCAATGTGGGTCAACGTCTCACGACTACAGGACTTGCTTGCAAAGAGGGGAGCTACCGGATGTAGAACAAAAAACAACATAGAGACCAGACAAGTCAACCCCAAAAAAATTCTTATTGTGGTCCTAAGTTAATTGACACCTGATTGTGTAATACATATTCTGTATTCATGTTTTAAAATGTACTCCTTTTGTGGCATGTGTGTTTACCTCACATTTTGTTGTTGTCAAGATGCCACCTCCAATTCTTCGACTTATAGGGGAACAGCTTCCTCATCTTGAGCACGTCATCCTTGTTGATTTGGGGGATGTTCTGCCCATCCCATTTCTCAATATTATGAAGCACATGGTACCCACAATCTTTGCTGCACGCATAAAAAAATAGAAAAAATGGATTGAAAAAACACAGTTACCAAGTAATTTCTGGTGCAACTACAACATAAATACTACACAGCTACCAGCTTATCCAGCTATAACTACCAGATAACAAAAAAGGGCGAACAGGGAGTGGAAAAGCACACGTACTTCCCAAACTGTTGAGGGGCAGCAATGATCTTGAGCTCGTAATTCTCAATCTGAACCTTGGAATCTCGATAATAGGTAGACCATAGTGACTTAATCCTTTTAATGAGACCGTTTGCATGACCAAGGAGGCCTACGTTGCCTTCACCACGAAGTGAGTCAAGCGCTTCAAATCTTTCAGCCTCCAAGTTCAAGGACAAACAGTACCAGTGGTTCCCAAATGGTTCACCTCTCGCAATCTCATGCATGACTGGGAAATGAATCTAGTGAAAAGAAGGAAACACAAACAAAAACTGGTAAGTACAACCAATTAAACTGTTAGCTAGAGCAAAAGAATATGGTAGGCAGGAAATAGCTGATGGAATGTACAAGGAAAAAAATCTGGCAGAAGCAAAATGTATTAAAAAAAACAGAAGACGTTCTTATCCTTACTCTTTTCATGACACTCAGTGAATAGGTCGGGGTCCTTTTGAAAGAATCAATTACAAGAGGCTTCATCATCTCATGATCCATCAAATATTTTGATATCATGTACGGCATTATTATCTTTCCCTCGATCGTGTTTGTTCTCTGGAGGTACTCGATACCAACCTCCATGCAACTGTTGGAGAGTTCGCCCCTGACGTGGATAGAATCAGCTAGATCACCGGTGAAAACCCAGCAGTTCTTGTATACAATTATCCGGAACCTGTTTGACAAACAGCGGGGAAGAATGGAACATTCAGTACTAACAAAACAGCTATTTGCAGAAAAGAAAAACACAGGGAAAATGTGACAAAAAATGGGAACAGAACAAAGAGCAGATGGTTATCACCTCTTTAACTCTGATGAGTCGTCTCTATGACGGGAGTTGCTGAGCAATATCTTCCTGTAAACCTCTTCTTGATCCGGTGTGACCGTCAATGATGAATCATATGGTGAGCTCTGGAAACGGGACACCCTCTTCACTCTAGCTTTGTGTGGATTAACCTTCGGTGTTAAGCTGAGAACACCAATAGTGGGCCCTGGTTTGGCCTTCTCTTTGATAGCGTTCTTTCTTTTCAAGAAAGCTCGACCGGCCTCCTCATATCTCATGAGCTCCTTCTCGCCTTCAGCAGAGAGTTCTGTTGAAATTCCCGCAATAAATTGTTGTACCTCCTTTGACAATTTCAACTCCTCAAAACCATCATCAGATGTTTCGATTCGAGAGACATCTTCTTCTGCCAAACAAACAGAAAAAAGGGACACACTCAAAAAAATATAGAGAAAAACCATATAAAAGTTACACAGTTACCATGCTGAAAAGAGGTGCAACTACCAAAGTAAACTAAAAAGACACCATGACTTGGAAAAAACCATCAATCTATTGTGATACCAGAATGAAGCTACCATGTAATTTACTGCCAGTTATCAAAAAAGAGAAAAACAGCTACCAGATAACACCAACGAGTCTACCAATAAGGAAGTACCTTGGGATGATGCCCAAGCTAATGGATTGGCGTCGATTGGTTTGTCAGGGGTAGAAGTTTCCTGCGAGCTAAACATGAGATCAAAGCCAGGAGGAGTGAACATCCCTGGACGATTATCTCTTTCCTTTTCATCACGTTTCTTTTTCCGAGAATTGGTCCAATCTGACAAAGGCTTTTTACCACTAGTCCTTGCTTTCTCAATCTCTTCCTTGTTGAATGAATCTGATAGGCCCTTAACAAGGCTTGCTATCTCTGGCGTAACAGTAATCGGTGTGGCCCCACCTGAACCAAATTTCCGCAGATGCGCACTAATGCTTGTTTCTCTGACATTAACATTACTGTGCAGTGCTTGTGGGGGAACAACAATATCCCTGCATCTATTCTCCTCGGGGTACCGTCTGCTTTCTTGGGCTCAGCGACAGTCGGTGAAATGGGGATCGCATTGGAACTACTCTTCCCATCAATGAGTGCGCCCACCTTGCTAGCAGACAAGCTTGACTTGGGTTGGTTGCTAACTGTCGGCGAGACAACAAATGCAGTCTTTGCACTCTTGCCATCAGACATGCTTCCCTTCGGCGGAATGGTGACAGTAGGTGAAACAACGTAAGCAGTCATGGCGGTAGTCCCATCGGGTACGGATTTGCCGATGTTACTCCCTCTTTGAACTTTCTGAAGCCTGGGGGACTTCCTTGATGGAGACAAGTCACTTTCCCTGTACCTTTTCCTGTCTTTCTTCGTAGCGCTGTCAACAATTGCTTCAGGTATATCGCCACTTTTGATGGTAGCAACCTTTACGCTGCCGGTGTTACTCCCTCTTTGAACTTGCTGAAGCCTGGGGGACAGCCTTGATGGAGACAATGTTGATGAGGAACTCTGAACTTCTTGAAACCTGGGGGATCTCCTTGATGGGGTCAAGTTTGAGGACCCACTTTGGACTTGCTTAACTTTGCTGGGGGACTTCCTTGATGGAGACAAAGTTGATGAAACAACACGTTTCCTAGAAAAAAAAAAAATATACAAAAAAACTAGTTAGTACAAAAAACAAAAATATAAAAAAGTACTAAGGTAGTAGCTAGCAGGATAATTAAAAACTACCTACCAGTTTAATTCGACCTAGCTACGAGGTTGTTTTATCTTGGCTACCAGTTTTTTTTAAAAAAAAACCTAGTTGCGCAAAAAACAAACCTTTTGTGCAGAGGATTGTACTGTGGCAAATCACCGACAGTTACAACCGCCTTAGTCATCTCAGCTTCAGCGACGTTGTCGCTGGCTGGGGGACTCCCTCTTTGGACTTTCTGAAGCCTGGGGGACCTCCTTGATGGAGACAAGTCACTTTTCCTTGATGCAGCAACATGCTTATCAACTGTTTGAAATTGCACTACTGTGCCGTCGCCGTCATGGGGCTGATCAACAATGCCCACACCACCAGATGGAATGCTTTCAACATTCCTGCCAGTTACAAAAAAGAAGATGAGTTGGCAGTTACAAAAAAAGAGAATAAAACAAAATTAAAGATGAGTTGCCAGATACAAAAAGAGCTATGGTTAGTTATGAGGTAGAAAAAAGTAGACAACAAATTATGGATTAACCCCAGTTATCAGATTAGTAGAAACAAGCTGACAGGTAGAAAATGAGTACTTGTCAGAATAAAAAAAATAACAGGCTTTTAGTTAACAAGTACCTGGTGACCCGAACACCTACAGCGCCATGGTTGGGTTGGCCATCTTTAGCATGTAGCAGGTCCGCTAAAGGTAGTTTCAGCTCCATTGCGACAAGCCGTTTGATTTCGTCATTAGTGATGATCAATTCTGAATCACATTCATTTCTACCCAACAGCCTTGATCTGCTAAGATTTGAGGCAAGCTTTGCTGCACTCCCTCTGATCTGATCATCTACTTGCTGGCTGCCCACAGTTGGAGAATCATCCGCAAAACCACCAATACATCCACCACCATCAGATCCATAAAGTTCACTGTCTGATGGAACAAAAATCTGTGAGTGGAATTGAGGTGGGGATGCGCTAGAACCCTCTCGAGCTTGATCATCAGGGGATGCCCTAATACTTGGCCCAGCGTCTTCTTTTGCGACAGTAGATGCATCTATCTCAATTTCTTCATCCTCTTCAGACGAAGATGAATCTGCCTCTGCATCCGAATCAGATGCACTGTTTCCAACACCAAAATCATTGGCTTCTGATTCTGAATCTACATCTGATCCATTGTTGCCCTTGTTTATAGCATCTACCTCTGCAACACCATCTGCCTCCACCTCTGATGCATTCACACCACCTTTCACAGCATCTGCCTCTGCACATCTCTCACAAGGAAGCGATTCAGTGAACCCTTGAATGAGATTGATTAAGGCGCCGTTGACAGTTGAAGCAAAAGATAACATAAGGGAGTGGGCTCTTTTGCTTTGCTGTTCATGAACAAAAAGAGGGAAAAAAGGTATAAGGTAGGCATCCCCCCACTGCAAGAGAAACAAAAAAAACAAAAGGTAAAAAACTACATTCAACAAATAGAGGCATGCAGATATACCTCATATGTGCATGTAGGATGAAGGTTCAGCTTCATCCAAGACTCGAAACCATCTGGCCCTCCAAAGAGGCCCATCTCTCGAGATAGAACATCTTTGAACTCATCCCTGAGCTGCATAACAAGGAAGAGGAAAAGTACAGATTTAGTACCATAATTGCATGCACAAAAAATGGCTAACTAGCTAGAACTACACATAACCAGGGAAGACTAACCTGCATTGCTCCGAACGTGGTTGAATCATACTCCTGCTTATCTAAGGCAGCTACCGCATCTCTTGCATCGTTTGTCCATGAATTAATAGCCAATGGTGCATCTTCTAACTCTAGAACCAAATCATCAGTGTTGATAGCAGTAATGTATCGCAGCTGTTGAAGGTAAAAATAAAAAGAGTCAGAGATACTAGATGTTCCATACACAGATACCAGATTATGAATACACAGCTATCAGGATATTAGTGCACAGCTACCAGAGTTTTTATAAAACAAAAACACCGAAAACGAAAATAAAAAATGCAGCTACCGTGATTTGAGCTCACAAACTACCAGATTGTGAAAGCACAGATATCATGAAATAAACCAACATATATCAGTATTTGAAGAAACAAAAAAGAAAAAAGCAAATAGACATGGGTAGGGGAGGCTCACCATGCAAAATAACAGAAAACCCCTTCCATATTTCCCACTAGAGAAGTTTTCGTGCAGCTGGTCGACAACAAATTTACAGAGGTTCATCTCTGAAGCTTGTTCTATATCCATCTATTTAATTGCGCATATGAAACAAAAAACAGCACACTTGTAAGCGCTTGATGATGCAATAAAACAACAAGGAATAAGAGAAAAAATAAACTGAATATTTTTTTATACCAGCATGGGATAGATGCTGTTGCTGATATGGTTATCAAGAGTAGGTGCCAATACAGCAGACACTATGTGAACCATCCATAGCTCCTTGAAAGTCTTGTCCGCAGCCTTGTATTGGGAAATTCTCTTCGCCACATCGGATACTTTCGGCCTACTGCCTTCACCAGGGAAAAGGCGACGGGAAATCTGCTCCTCCAACTCGCCATTCACGTAGTACTTCACCTCCAGTGGACCGCGCGGAAGCCCAGTCAATAACTCGACAGACTCTTCTGTAAGAGGGATAATACCTCGACATGGAACAACGAATGCTCTCCTCTTTGGATCATAGCACCTGACAAACCAACTGTTCAGTGGGTTGTGGAGGGAATTACACTTGATATTCAGGAAAGATCGTTGCCCCATAGCAACTATGGCATCACGCTGATCTTTGGTCAGACTGGCATAGAGCTGCGTGACAGCATATGGAGAAGCCCTATTCTTGTCGACACGAGTAGCCTGAAACATAAAAAATGACTGGTTACCATATTATCAAGTGCAAGCTACAACATATTTCAGTGCTAGAGACCAAATTAATAAACAATGGTGACGCATTAGTTGCTAACAGATATCTCCAATCTAAGCCAAAATCACAACTGCACCAGTACATTTAAACCCCGCTCCCTCCACCACTCACCCCACCACACATTCACAGTTACTCTGGTTATCAATTAGTTCAATCATCGATTCCGGTAAATTCCAAAAAAAAGGGGTACACAACACAGAAGTAATTCCCCAAAACTGGTTACTCCAAAAATTCAGTTCGACAAAAAATGTTGGTGCAACCTAAGCCATAAAAACATGACTACATCAGAACATTTATGCACACTAGTCCCAACACACCATTTACAACTACACTTGTTATCAATTATATCAGTGCTAGCTAGCAAATTAATTGCTTGTAGTTACCAAATTAGAAAAACAATAGTTCAGAAAAATCTAAAATCACTGCTTGTAGTAACCCAAAATATTCAGTTTGAGAATCCAAGTAAATTAAATATGCTCACCACATTATATACTCTAACTAATGAAACTATCTAAAATCACTGCCCAAAAATTCACTGCAACACTAACCCACAAATGAAACTACATCAGTGCATTTGCACCAACTTGACAACTACACTAGTATTCCCACCAAGAAAACAAAGGTAAGCAACAAGGGAAACAACTCACCTCACGCCTTTTCTTTATGGCTTTTGCTTTCACATCACCACCTGCTTTATTACGGCTGCCCTTCCTCCTACCCATCGCACTAAACCTGTTTAGCAAAACAGAACCATATTCATCATGTGTACAACTTGATAGAAACAGAAGCACAAATTAAAATAGATCATGCAAAGCTACATTAAATTAGCAAGTAGCAAAAACATAACCAATACCATGAACAAGGCCCCAAAAAAAGGATACACCAATAAAATACCACCAGGTTCAAAAAACATCAAACCACCAGATTCAAAAGCAAAGTTAGCTATCAGGTTATTTGAACGAATATAACAAGTTAAATGATCATACATACCAGGTTAAAAAATTAGCAAATCTAAACAAAAAAACAGCAAGCCACCAGATTCAAAGCAAGTTAGCTATCAGGTTGTTTCAAGTAATATATCAAGTTAATTGATCATACCTAGCAGGTTAGAAAAATAGCAAAGCTAACCAAAAACACACAAGCCACCAGATTCAAAAACAAGTTAGCTATCAGGTTGTTTCAAGGAATATATCAAGTTAATTGATCATAACTACCAGGTTAAAAATTAGGAGCTAAAACAAAAAACAAACAAGACAACATGTTCGACCAGGCTAAGATATCATATATAAACAAAGCTACTGACAAGTTAAATAACATTGCTGGTAGCTATCAGGACAAACAACAAACAACACCATAGCACTAATACACTACAATCAGCAGGATGAATACACAAAAAACCCAGCCTATTCTAGCAAATTGCTGGTACGTTTCACACTGCTTGTGCTGCAAAATGAAGCACACACCAAAAACAACAGCAGCACTACCCCCAAATGGGATTAACAAATGGAATTTAAGCATGCAATAAGTAATGCCTAGTACAAACACCACCTGCATAGGAACGGGGCTCGACGACAGAAGCTGTTTCTAAACTAAAAACCTAACTAAAGCAACAACCACAAAATCGGCAGCACAAAGCGAACAACACGCCTAAAAACCCTAATCGCCTAAAAACGACACAAGCAAACTAAAAACCTAACTAAATCAACACCTGCATAGGAAACGACTAAAAACACGCCTACAAATAGATCATCGCACCCGCTCTCCCGATTTTAGATCCGGCCACCCTTGAACAACCTATGAACATGTACTAACAGCAGAACAACGAGGACGCTCACTGACGGAGAAACAGCATAAGGATGCGCGAAGGCGACGAACGGCAAATCGCAAGCTCACACCACCACCACATTGCGTCGCGACCGTAACAAAACACGAGCGAGGGAGACCCCGTCTCCGCCCTGCCCTCAAAACCTCCTCCGCCTCCCCTCTCGCCTCTCAGTCTCTCACAATCCCCTCGAGAACTCGCCCACCCGCGGCGACGGCAGATCCGAGGGTCAAGCCGCGAGCCGCGTACCACCTCGAGTGGGCGCGCCAGCCTCGACCCCACCGCAGGAGCGCCGGCGGGGGCGGCGAGTAGCCGTGCGCCGACGGGATCGAGGATCTCCGGGCCAAGCTCATGGGCCATCTGCGCGACGCCGCCGACCGCCTCCGCGTCGTGCCCCAGCCAACCCATCCCCTGCCCCAGCCGACGAACGAGAGAGAAATGGGAAAACTAGCGGCGGCGGAAGACTCACCACACACCGGAGAAGCAAGCGCGCGGTAGCCGGTCGCCGAGGAACCGCAGCACGCCGCTCGCAGCGGCGAATCGCCAGCGAATCGCCCGGAGCGGCGAGAGCGAGGGGAGAGAAGGTGAGGAACGGTAATGAGATTACGGGCAAAAAAAAACCTGAAATTAATCCCCACTACACGCACGACTCCCCAAATTCAAACTCGGTGTACACCGTTATTTTAGATGTTACACTGACAAACGGGACCCACCACAACCTTATCCGCGCGAGACAAACCGACCGGGCGGTGCGCGACACGGAGGACGAGACGGTGCGAGTGCGCGACACGGGAGGACGAGACGGTGCGATTCTTTCGCACGAATCTCAGAGAGCCGCCGCTGGACGAGACGAGACAGCGGCGCCTTTGGTTAGATTTTCCCTTTATTTATACATTAATATTGCCACTCTAAATCATTATTGCCAAACAAAACAAAATTATTAGCTGGCCACTAGGAGTTGTCTGCCTCGTAGAATTAAGGGTGAAACGGAAGACTGGTACAGTAAAACGACCGCCGCTACACTTCTAGTAATTTTTTCAGCTCCTTCTTGTTAACCTGAAATAAGCAAACAATGCAATCAGTAGCAATGTCAACACATGCTCTTTGAGAAGGAAAAAAATAGTATGTATAGTCGCACCTTTCCCATGGCATTTCGAGGAAGAGAATCCCATAAGTACAATCTTGTTGGAATCTACCATGCATAGAAAAATAATCAACTCCATAACGAGAAAGGTCATTGGTGCCATATATAATCGTTTAATATTTTTTAGAAAAATATCGAAACTGATTTTTTTAGCATAATTAGAGGAATTTTAATTTAACACCGGTACGAGGCTCGTCAAAAAAAGGGTGACACTGGTAGATGTGATTGTAAATATTCAGATTGGGAACCACCCGTTGCATACAAATTGAGAACCTTTTTTTTAGAGAGAGCAAATCGAGAAACTGATATCAATAGTATCTGGCAACAGAGAATACTTCAAAAGAAAAAGAAAAAACTAGACAACAGAAACCATAAGCCTCTTAAGACAGTGCTGTAGAGCAGGTAGTGGAAAAGGAAAGTACTGTAGAATAGCAAACCTTGTATGGAGCAAGCTTATCTTTAGACCAACTTGACAATGCTTCTAAGGTTAGTGCTGGCTCTGAACCCTGTTCGGCTCCTTCCTTCGTGTCCTCCTTAGGCACAATTATTGCGCATATAACCTCCCCATAAGCTTCGTCAGGCAAGCCGAGGACAGCACACTCCAGTATAGTGTCATGCTGAAGAAGAAAGCAGACCATATAGGACTTTGATTAAATGCAGCAGGAATTCTTTGGTGAAACTTTTAGCATATCATCTACCAGTTACTCTCACTGTGAGCACTTCATTAGTGAGAAGAGAAATAAGTTCGTTCAGTTCATAATTATCAGCTGTGTTTGTAGTGAAGTAGCTGCACAATATTTTCTACTAATGATTTAGATACTTGAAGAGGTAGTTTCCATTGAAAGCGAATTTACCTCTAACAGTACTGCCTCAATTTCTAACGCTGACAACTTGTAACCACCAACTTTCATGATGTCAGCGTTTGTGCCTACAGAAATTAATACAAATGAGTCTGACAATCCCAAAATATTATTACCGTAGACATAATATCACCGAAAAAACTGAAAACAGCAACCAGAAGGACATGATATTGCAGGGCCATGATGTGGTACTTACGCCCTAAAATTCTGAAGTATCCATCCTCATCTAAAGTTACTGTATCACCAGTCTTGAAGAAACCACCATCAATAAATGATTCTTCTGTAACCTGCACTAGAAATTTGCCATGTTGTATAATGAAACGATGGTATTGACTTCTCAGCATGCATCATTCATCTGGTTCCTTATAGTTAACACACTACAAAAACTTTCTATTGTCCATCCAACACACCTCATAAGTCATAATAATAAGCATTATACTTCAGTTAATTAAGATGTGCATTTAACCAAATGGAAGCACAACATATTAACAAGTGGACTGTTAATTGGCTGAACAAATGCAGCAACAGAACCCTCTAATTGGTATGGGGATGCAACCATTGGAAGTTATCCACGAATAACTAATGTATTCATATGAAATATAGAAAAATTCAGTTTGTTGTCCACATGCATCAAAGAAGTCAAACAAATACTTCACATTAGTTAAAGGTTAATGGGTGATGAATTAGTGAAGTGTTCTTTGAACTGAGATTGTACCTCTGGTCTTTTCCAGTATTCTTTGAAAAGGGATGGACTTCTAATACAGAGCTCACCAACTCCAGCTTTTGTTTCAGTACCATCCTCCATAATGATCCTGGCCTGAGAAAAGGATGCCTTAAGTGGCATGCAGCAACAAAGAATAGACTATTTTAACTATATCCCTAACTACAAGGGAGTCATACCATACCTCAACACGTGGAAGAGGTTTACCGACTGTACCTTCTTTCCGTACACCATGCAATGGATTGGACAGTGCCATGACAAACTATAACCAAATAAGTGTCCGTGTCAACAACCATGACAAAAGTTTCTACTAATGAAATGTGTGCGTATTGAATACAGAAGGAAGAGTTCATGCTTTAACCTCAGTCATGCCATAGCGTTCCAAAAGACGGTGGCCTGTCACTTCCTCCCATCGTTTCATAAGTGGAGAAGGAAGAGCTGATGATCCACACATCTACATATTGAAAATTCAGAATATGATGCAAATTATGATAGCGTTGAACAAAGTCTGCAGGCAAAATCTATTAAAGACCGCTTTGGATATAGAAATGAAAAGCACAGAAACAAGAAACACAGAGTAAGACAAGATAACAATGCAAATGCAAAACACAGGATTGCGGAAGACATGAAAACTGCAGGAAAGGTCGTTTGCATCGAACACAGGATTTTCTTGTAAGGAATGGTGCCTCGATCATATACGGGTTGAGTGGGAAAAAAAGAGGGAAATGGTTGTTCAAATTCCTATGGCATTAGGGGCATACAAAAGGACACGGTGTTTTGGATTGTAGGTCTAGATGCACCCGTTATATAAAATATTTTTAAATACATTTTAAAATATCAAAAAAAATCTATAAAAAAATCGGATGAGCATCCATATATTTTTTGTTCGTACACAAACTTTCGTGAAAAAAGACATTTGTTTGTGGCCTGTATAAAAAAGACAAAAAATGTCGCGTACAAAATCATTTTGAAACACCGAGATTTGTCTTTTTTACACAGGCTACAAAAAATGTCTTTTTTCCACGAAACTTTATGGGCGAACATAGAATATCGGATGTATATCCGAAATTTTTGTTTGGATTTTTTTGACATTTTAAAATACGAATTTTGCACAGTGGGAGCATATGCTCCTATGACCCAGAAGACATTTCTGCATAGAAAAGCAATCCGCAGGAATTAGATAGCATCATTCTGTGATCCACAGGGCCTTTATTAGAAGAATTCTCAACGATAGGAAACCTATAAAAATCCTATGAAATTATAAAGTCCAAAGAGGACCTAATTTTTCATTCGCAAAAAAAAGAGGGCCTAATTTTCTATTAGCTCAAGCTGGAGAAGTCAATACAAACCAACAAGTCAATTTGGCTTCAATTCCCAGCAAGATCGGATAAAGCAGCTAAATCAGAAACATGTGCATATATGAGCTAAAAAAGACATGCATGCAAGAAGCACATTTGTTTTTCAATCCCTTGCAGTATTAGAAGCCTCGGAGAAAACTAGACCATAATTTATCCTATGTAGAGAACTTCATGGTGATAAGGTATATAAGGTGCACTATAGATCTTCAACCCCTGACTTAAGTATTTTAGTGTTTGATGGAGCAAGCATACCACTTAGCCAGCTGGACCTTGCAGATTCGACAGCTCAACTGAAGAGCACATGCATGTGGATTTATTTATCTTGGCATATGACCACAAAATAGTAATACGATTTGCACAATGGAGCTAGCTATAAGTGAGGCTTTCAGAAAGGAAGTGCAGGGAGACACGATAAGACTTATGTAGATCATTAATTGATTTTGGAAGGAGCATTTAACATTCAATTTGCTAAAACCAAGATACAGAATAATACAACTAGTTAGATAAATGGAACATACCATTAATCTCAGCTGCTTTGCAGCGTACGAACAGGCAGACTGTTCATCAGGATTCATACTATCGTACCCTTGCAGTAGACGTGTGTACACTGTTGGAACCTAAAATTCCAGAAGTATCTGATCAACCTAACACATCAACTAATTTAAAGAGAAATGTTAGCTTGAAATTTTTTTTAAGCACCATAAGTGACAGAATTATACCCCGGTAAATACAGTAATAGCCTCATCACTTTTACTCGCGCCATTGGGATATGACTCACGCCATCTCTGCCATACTCCCCTCACGCTAAACTTTGGCATAAACTCAACCTGTAATCACAGAGGAAATGTATTACCAACTTACCATGAAAGGCAGCTCCACAGATATGCTACCTAAATAATATAATCATATGCATCTCCTAAAGCAAAAGTTGACATACTAAGTGACCAGAAAATAAATCCAAGAGCAGTTTACTTAAACTAAACCCTAATTCTTTTGACGAAATGAGCCATTATAAAAATAAATAGATAAAGCATTTTGGATAATACTACAAGTTGATGAAGGGTTCTGTAAAAAAACTTAATTGGGGGGGGGGGGGGGGGGGGGGGACTTACCACTGATCCTGAATAGAGGGGTGCCAATAGAGCATTGAAAAGGCCATGGACATGTAGCTTTGAAGTTAAGGACTTCAATAAAATTGACAAGATAGCATGGATCCTCCAAAGGTAATAAGAAGTTAACGTGTGAAAGATATCATAATTGGAAAATAAAAATTGCAAGCTAGATCAAGTCCTAACTACTACTCCCTCCGTATCAAAATGTAAGATGTTTTAGACTTTTTTGGTCCACATGTATCTAGACATGTTTTAGTGCAAGGTTCACATGGTATTTTGACCCAGAATAGGCAGACGACTACAATATAGGAAGCTTCACCGTTATATAACAAGCATTTTTCAGAAGGTAAAAAGGGAGAAGAAATCATCCAAACACGTGCCCGCATGGCTAAGTATTTTAATCAAAAAAAAGAAAAAAAAAATTGTTTAAGAATGCAATCTGTAATGTTAGTGCGGAATATGGTGCTAGATCTTAAAAAGCATTTACGTTAGTATTTTTTATGGATATGGTGCAGTGGAAGGCAGTGCAGAAATTGATCTTCACTTTGATATCCCCATGCCTCTGTCAGAATTTGAACCTGCCAAAACAGTAAACAAAATGGTCAAAATATAGTCATTTAGCAGCTGAAATAAGACAAGCGAACCATACACACTTACAGATCAGTTCAAATTGATAAAAGAATTATGGAAAGGTGTTAAAATATGATTATAGGCACATAGCAACAGCAAAGTAACCAACAGTGTTAGCTTCAATTAGAACGTTTCTAAAACTGTAGGAATAAATCCACCTAAAGATGATGAAATGCACCTGAGAAAGTATCCCCTTATGGGTGTGGACTACTCCTTTTGGTTTACCAGTTGTACCACTCGTGTAAAGGATAAGAGCAGGATCATCTCCTGTATAATCAAAGTCCATCAAAATAAGGTGAATAGGAGCTGGCCACAAAATATTTAAAAATAGCATTCATTGCCGAACATATGTTAGTGATCGCAGGATAAACAAATAGTGTAACATGCAGCGTAGAAAGCAGCAGCATAAATATAAATTGGCAGTAATATAAGCAGAAGCATTCACCTTCGATTTTCTTTAAACTGTCAATCTCAGCCATTAAGCTTGACACTGATGATGTCAGTGCACTACTTAAAGGTTCTTGCGGATCTATATTCGGAGGTATACTTTCCACAGCTGGAAGAAGAGAATAACGAGTGGAACATTTGATAGAAATGCTTTCCATAATTTCATGATGCTCCTTGGTGCTTAAAACCATAGAAATGTCCTGTAAGTCGAGGCAGTTAGAAGCAAAGACATATTGCATAGTACTAGTGCATGGTAAACTGTAAACACATGTGTATACACGACAAATAAATTAGTACATATGTACTATCTAGAAACACCCGTTGCTACATGACGCTCTACTTTTCTATATTCGGCCCTAATTACAACACCAAGGTGAAAAGAAATACAGAATACGCCAGTAGAAAGTAGGCATTTTTCATACATAAGCTGATATACTGTAAGAGCAAAATACTGTAATAAATTTGGAACAAACCGAGTCATTCATGACATGCAGCAGTTCAACTTCTGGGTAGCTAAGTGCAAGGGGTACTGCAACTCCACCAGAAAGCCAGGTTCCAAATATCCCGGCAACAAATTCGGGAGAGGGTTTTGCGACAATGCCAATACGAGCACCATGAAGAAATCCTGTTCCATTTATTCCCTTGGTAGAAGAATCATCAGCGTCCTGTGTCATTGAAAAAACAGTATGACGAGGTTTTTCTAAGGCATCATCAACAGGCATTGAACAAATTAACAGAATAAAGTTAAGCTTATGCTTACGAAGCTCAGTTGACTTTTATAGTAAACTATTTGGTCATAACAAATTTGAATGTGGAAATCAACTACAGCGTAAAGTAGAGGGTCTGGTCTAACACATTCTCGGGAAGAAAAACTTGAAGCATAAAAAAGTTTAATGACTGAATGTTTCAATTATTAATACAACTGGAGTTTGACTAGAGCTAGTAAAAAACTGGAATAACTTGTCTAATTTAGTTGTCTTTTATCTGGAAATGGTAGGGGAGAATCTTATGAAAACTTGTGCAATTTTTGTGATGCCTTCTAACAAACATACAAGGATAAGGGAGGACGAACTAATTGCTTGACTACAGATGATGCAAAGACAGCACGAACTAATGATAGCAGTGCAGATACTTCAGTGAAGGGGTACCCTCCCAGTCTCACATCCACAGCATACCAGGACTGGTTCAGCTAAATCATTAAAAAGTTAAACTTACATTTTTGGGGAGTAGGAACTTTTATACCCAATTAGTAGAATAACTTCAGTCCAACCTTATGAAATAATATTTATATCGCTTTGCATGCAACAAAAGGAGAATAATAAACCAACAAAACATCAATTTCAGAAGCAAGAAATAATGTCACGGTAGACATATTATGTTCGCCTAATAGCTACAATCTCAAAGTGAATACGAATACCAAATGAACATATGAGAAAGGAGTGGTGGTACATTTTTTCTGCACAGAATATTGTGGACATCCAGTGCAGATGAAATCAACTGGACAAAGCTATAACTCTTTTGTTCAGCTCTTATCGCCCCACGGGCACCATGTGCCGAGCTATGCTTAAAGACTTCTCGAACAACCTCCATGAACGTATGAGAATTCTGTCGGTACTGTCAGCTGAGCCACAAGCAAGAAAGTATAAACATCACAAAAATACAAATGACATGTACTATTATATATAAACAGAACCCTATACCTAAGATGACTGATAAACTGCCTTCGCATGCCATAAAAGACAGTAAGTCACTAAGCAGTAGCTGGTCTAAGAAATCAACCACGCCCCCCAAAACTAACCTAATCAATGTAGACCGCTTGGCTTCTTTGGTAACTGACTTAGAAATCACAATTTCAACAATGAATTTGATCAAGCACAAAAGAGTGACTACGAACTGCTGCATTACCAAAGTGAAGTATCTCAGCTGCACATTTGTAACTAGTCCACTACTCTCTCTGATCACAATGTGAGTCCCATTTGCCATTTATATGTTCTTTTACAATTCCAATAGACTTTTGCTCATGTTGTTCCTATTTAACCCTCAAGAACTGAGCCTCTTAACACTTGTCATGAAGTACTGGTATTTTTTTTGGAGTACTACCAATTGAAAGATTAATTTTGAGAATGTGCCATCATGAGGTCCACGAGGCAAGTTAGGAATTCATTAGGACCACTAGTCCGTAGACCATACTGCCACCGCAAGAGCTCCAGTGGTCAGCGCCATAGAAGGTATCCAACATTGCTACTCAAATTCAACCACTTACACTAAATCCATCATCAAAGAACCCTGAATCCGTAGCTAGTGCTGCTCCTACTCTCCTTTCTACGCGGAACACCCCGTTGAAGCAAAAAGAAAACAGCGAACACCCTCCCCCATTCCGCCGAATCACCGGCATCCACTGGATGGCGCGGAATGGCCGAGACCAACCGGAACCAACCGGGCGACGCGGCCGCGGCCGCGGCAAAACGACGAACACCTGGCGGCGCAGATCGAGGGAGGGGAGGAAGAGGAGTATGCTGACCTGAGGCTGGCGAGGAGTCCGAGGCGAATTGGCGTCCTCCGTGGCGAGGAGTGAGGCGGCTATAAGAGGAGGAGGAGGAGCGGAGCAGCCGCGGCAGCACGTGGGTGGAGGCGTGGGTCGTGGGGATATTGAATGGCGTCATCAACCGCACCACCGCCCAGTGCGGCCACGCCGCACGCATTGACGGGCAGCGCCGGGGTAGGTGGGAAGACTGTGGCCGTCGGGTGCGTCGAGGTTGCTCGTGCCAACGGCCAGGCCGGGAGGGGCGGCGCACGGCCGCATGCGCCGTAGGTTGTTGTGCTGGGGGGCGGTGGACCGGTGGTGCCGTCCGCGGGTTCGCCGCATCGCCCACTTTGCCGGTGCTGGGGTTGTGCGGTCGAGGCGGGCTCGGTCGTTCGGTCGGAGAGTGGTGCCCCACCTCCATCTGGGGCGACATCGTGTTTATAGTTTATACTACCGTCACGTGCACACACAGCTCGAGTGCTGATTCCGTGATTCTGATTGATGATGACTTTTTTAGAACCAAAAGATCCGCAGAGTACTGAAAGATTATGGCGCGGTTCGTCCAGTTCGGGTTGTTTGGTTGGCTCTACGAGCGAAATTGTATTTCAGCGCGGTCCCGCGCGCTTATCACTCTCCACTCTCCGCTGCCCCAGTTCCAGTGGCGGAGCTAGACCGATCAGCATGCCTGGGCAAAAGCTATACACATCCATGGCAGCTAGCTTTTGCCACATAAGCATCTTTGCTAAGCACCATTTTTAAACTAATTTTCAGTGGAGAGTTGCCGGACGAGCCCGGGCAGCCGCCCCGGGTCGCCGGGAGCTGGCTCGCCCATGCCCAGTTCTCTTCTTCCCCTAACCCTTCCCTGAGACGGCGCTGGCAACACCGTCGCGACCGGCGGTGAGCCGCGGCGGAGAAGACGCCATCGAGAATGGAGCAAGGCGCAACCGAGCACTGGACTTAACGGTGGAGATCTGGTGATGGGCAGGTTTAGAGAGGATGGCCGGGTCGGCGGAGGCCGTAGTTTGAGGAGGGCGAGGCCGCGGGTGGCGGGGGTGCGGTGATCTTCTTTCTCCCCGACGCGATTGTCTTTTAGCTGTCGGAAAACCGCGCGAGTAGTCCTCGCGCGCTCATAAATTAGACTCGCCCTGTACGAACCATATCATCAAATTATTAACTTTATTGTTAACTTTAGCGGGGTGCGTCATATTTTCCTGCCTGTTGGCAGCTAAAAATTCTTCCAAAGGGCTCGAGTTTTGAAGTTGGATATAGGCAACGGGTCTTGTGGTTCATGAAGGTTGTCGGTGATGGCTTACGTAGCACCAGCTATGAAGATGCATGAGGGCGGAGTCGCGATAAAGTTATAGTTATCCATTCCGCTACGTGTCCACGGGTTCACTACGGTCGGTTTGTGGCATGATGTCGAAACTACGATGGCAAGGTCTGTGTGATGACGATGAAATCAAATGAATGTTCGGCTCGCGGCACCAGTTTTGCATAGTTTCCATCATAACTCGCCTTTGGATCCGAGGTTGCTTTGTTGTCGGCGTCGACGGCGTGTGCACCTGGTTGTTTGGTTGTTCTTAGTTGGAATTCACTTAACTGTTGCGGTGGGCATGCCTTTGATAGAAGTCGATGGCAAAGCTGGGCTCGCTTGCTTGAGGGGGTATGACCTACTCCGACAATGTGTTTCTCTCTTAGTGAGGTGTCACATCGACCTTGTGTCCTGTTTAGTCGGCCGTGTTGTATTGATTTTCGTCTGGTTTCCTTTCCTTTATTTAACCCGAAATTCGTATGTAACAAAGAATTTGGCTATGTTTAAGAATATAACGGCGAGGTAGTATTTTTCTTTGTTGTCAGAGTCAAACTGGTGAGGTAGGTTGCGAAGTGCGTCCGGAGGCCACCAGCTCCCGCCCGAAAGAAAATGTCCTCCTCAATTCAATTCTAGCCTTCCGGCATGGATTCCCAGCGCCGCTCGCCGGAATACAACTCCATCCTCCTCGCTGGCCCTCGCGCCGGCCCTCTGAAACAAGCCCACGCGCGCCTCGTCGTCGCGGGCCACGGCCACTCCCTCCCCTCATCACTAAGCTGGCCACGCTCGCCGTCGCAGCCGGCGCCGCTCGATACGCGCACCTCGTCGCCACTCCCACCCTGCACCCGATTCCTTCTATTCTCATCCCTCACGCGTGAGGCGGCGCACCACAGACTCCCCGCCGCCGCCCTTGCGTTCTACCGCTGCCTCCTCTCCGCCGCCCTCCCCTTCTCCAGCTTCACCTTCACCGCTGTCGCCAAGGCCTGTGCCGACCTGTCCGCCCTCCGTACCGGCAAGGCCATCCACGCTCACTGCACTCTCCTCGGGTTTGGATCCGATCGTTTCGTGCTGACGTCGCTTCTCGTGCTCTACTCCAAATGCGGCCAACTAACTGTTGCACGCAAACTGTTCGATGCAATTCGTGATAGAAGTGTGGTCGCTTGGAACGCGATGATTTCTGGGTACGAGCAGAATGGGCTTGCTGAGCGGGGGATTGAGGTGTATAAGGAGATGCAGGTGGCCGAGGCGGTGCCTGACTCCATGACATTTGTAGCCACGCTCTCTGCTTGTGCACAGGCTGGTGCACTGGACTTGGGACGTGAAGTGGAGAAACGTATTGTTTCTGAAAGAATGGACATGAGTGTGTTTCTTGGCTCTGCCCTTGTGAACATGTATGCCAGGTGTGGTGTTGTGGGCAAGGCTCGCAAATGGTTCGACGCACTCCAGGAGCGGAATGTGGTTACATGGACTTCCATGATCGCTGGATATGGAATGCACGGCCATGGTCATGAGGCGATCAAGCTGTTTGATTTGATGAAACACGAGGGGCCGCCACCCAATCATGTCACCTTTGTTGCTGTTCTATCTGCATGTGCACACTCTGGGTTAGTTATGGAGGGTCGGGATGCTTTTGCTTGCATGAAGATGATCTATGGACTGGTCCCTCGTGTCGAGCACTATTGTTCTATGGTTGATATGTTTGGAAGGGCCGGACTTCTTGATGAAGCAATGAAATTTATACATGATTATATGCCTGGAGAGCCAGGACCTGAAGTTTGGACAGCAGTACTTGGGGCATGCAAGATGCACAAGAATTTCAATCTTGGGATAGAGGTGGCTGAGCGATTGATTGCTCTCGAGCCTGAGAATCCATCCTACCATGTTCTGCTTTCTAATATATATGCTCTGTCTGGTAAAATGAACCATGTCGAGAAGGTGAGGAATACATGATCAAGAGAAAATTGAAGAAGCAGATAGGATTCAGCTTGATTGAGCTAGGAGGTACTTCCCATTTATTTCGCATGGGCGAAAAGTCTCATCGGCAAACTGGAGATATTTACCAGTACTTGGAGAGACTGATCCATAGGATTAGTGCTGCTGGCTACATGCCTGAAACTGAGTCAGTGTTGCATGAGTTAGAAGAAGAGGAGAGGGAGGGTGCACTTAGATATCACAGTGAAAAACTGGCAGTAGCATATGGGCTCATGATGAGTGTTGGGAGCACCACCCCCATCAGAGTCATAAAAAACCTGCGGATTTGCGGGGATTGCCATCTTGCCTTCAAGTTTATGTCAGCTGTGGAGAACCGAGAGATCATTGTCCGGGATAAGCACCGGTTTCACCATTTTAAAGATGGCAAGTGTTCATGTCTGGAATATTGGTGACAAGCTCTCATCTGTTGTTAGGTACACTTGCCTGTTACTAGTAGTCATTGACAAAATAATATCTTGGGATTGAACAGCTACATTTGCATCCAGTGCCTGTCCAGAATTCTGCCATCAGCTCTTCAGAGTAGTTGGTATTTTTTGTGATACATGTTCCTGATGTTGCACCAAAATGCAAATACATAACTCTACCCGTTTCATTGTCTGATGGACCCAACGTTCCTTATTTGCCCATTTATCTTCTAATCTTAGCCGTTCAGCAGTTTCAAACTTAATATTCTGTTGAGGGATAAATGGGCAAAATACAACTCACTCGATGGCGATTGCACTTTTGAGCATTGTCCTTGGTTTGTCATTGTCCTTTTGAAAGTACAATATCCTTGATTCCTTGTCACTTGCAAGCCACCAACTTTCAGCAGAGCACACCGTGGGCACCCGCATCACCGCATCAGCACCATTCAGCACAACATGGTCCCCGATGTGTAATTGGAGTTGGTGCTTTGTAGGACGGTGCTGCTCTCTGGCCGGAATTTTCGCCACCGTTGCCAGAAGCTGCGGAGAACCAGAGACCTCGGAAGATGCGAGCGTCGCCGTTGGAGCGGTCAATTACTCAAGGGCCTGTTTGGTTGCTCGCATCAAATTTAGGCATTTTGCATCCGTGGCCCTGCTAGGCTTTACCCTGGAAAAAACGCGGACTGAGCCATGTTGTGCATCCCGTTTGGTTGTCAACAATGTTCTGACCAGGCCGTTCGGCTAGATGCAAATTCTGAAACCCTCCTTGTTTGATCGGCTGTATGATGAACTTGAGATGCAATGCAGGATGTTTGGTTACGTGCGCCTAGGCTTGTACTGTCACCACTTCTTGGAGTGGTGAGCTTACCAGCATAGATAGGAACCAGTACAGTCATAAGCTCATAGCGATAATAGTCATAGTCTTAAACAACAAAGCAGGTTCACGGAATGTTCATAGAGTAGTAGACACCAACTAACAGGCAAAGTTCAACTTAACACGGATAGACAGAGGTGAAGACAGAATTCAGGCATTCTGGATTGGAGATTTCAGAACAATGTTCATGGGATGTTGATCACACCTCTTCACAATTTCGGTGACATCGGTGTTAAAGATGGTGACTCTATAAACAGTAGGCTTCGGCATCTTGAAGGTGACGAAGTGCCCGGCTTTGATGTTGTGGCACATTGCAAATGGTGCCCATCCATTGTCAATCGCAGCAGACCCATTATGGTCGACGACGGTGACCACCCAGTTGCAGCCAGTGTTCGTCTTGAGGACGATCTCTTTAGGGATGGCTCCTAGATGATGGCGGAATGCTGGAGGAATGGGCAGCAAGTCCAGCCCAGGTACCGGATAACCTTGCAGAAGTGCGTTGGAGAGACATCGTCGTGGAAGTGCCCAGGGGGCCTTCCTCCTCTTGGAAGCACTGGCTCCTTCCTGAAGAACCTCTTTGCCATTCTCAGACTGCAAAACAAGTAGCCAACTTTTGTGTCAAATAACATCATAGTCAAATATCATCATAGCCAAAGGATCTTACGTAGCCTCAGTTATGTTGAGCAAGGCCTACACAATTATCCGCCACCAGACAAGCCAACAAAAGCAAGTACAACACACTATTAGCTGTGCAAGGTTCTTAGTTTTGGTGGTTGTCTGGTGGTGACAGTGTTTATATTGCCTCACATGTTCAACAGGTCATCATAGGCAGCATAGCACAACAAAACAGATGGATGCCTCAGTTGATCAGTGAGAAGGTATTCACAAGTATGCATCACCAGACTAGCCATCAAAATGAAGTAGAAGACACAATGAGTTGTGCTTAGTTCTTAATTTTGTTGGTTGTCTACTGCTGACATAACCTAAACTGGCTCACAAGTCGAACAGATCATCATAGGCACAAGAACAAAGATTGTCTCATAAGAAATAGCAAACAAAGATCACAGGGAGATGACTCTGTACAGGGACCAAGAGGTGTGCACAAAAATTGAACTTGTACATCACTCAAGGTCCTATACAAGTCACCTCCGTGCACATATGTCATGCCACATTGTAATCATCGGCTTGGTGAAAAGTAGAAAATGAAACTAGAACAACAAATCAGCTTCATAAACAAGAGTACAAGCTGTGGTGCCAAGAAATGGCTCCACGGTACCAAGAGTTGTGCATAAGAATTCTACTTGTACATCACTCAAGGTACAGTGGAGACACCTCTTGCACCAAAACTATGCCACATTACAATCATCGGCCTATAAATAAAATGCAGAGCACGGAAGCCTCAGTCAGGTTATCACGCAAGCACCACATGACAACCAACAAAATCAAGTAAAAGACACAAGTACTTGTGTAAGGTTCTTAATTTTGGTGGCTGCCTTGTGTTGACAGTGCCACAAGTGCTATCACCGTTCATCATTGGCACAAGTTAAAAATCAGCACTCAAAAGATGATCTCTTAGTACCTACTAACACACAGAAATACTTCAATTTTTGCACACTCGTAGATACTAAAAGACACCTCTCGAATGCACACTAAGTAAAATTCAGGCCTCATACATCAAAGCCATAAGTGACAAAAAGAGTGCATACAAGAACGAAGGGGTAATACAAGCATTGTCCCTGCATTGACCACTTGGTTCTGTATGCAATCTCCTTGCAACTATCATGGCCTAATTTAATCATTGGCCCGGATCAGGAAAATGAACGTCAAACGTATCTAGCAGATGTATTGATGGCTTCAGTTAGCAAAATCGCGAAGTTCATAGGGGTCGGAGCACCATGCCAAACACAAAGTAGACATCGAGTGTACACTGTTTTCGGAATGGTGCCCATAATCCCTAAGACGGTACTGCTATTGTTCATCATCGGCCCTCATCAACAATACTCACAGACATATGCAAATCCATGCCCAACAGTACGAACACAAAGAAAAACCTCAAACTGACGAACATGGTCAATAGATGTAACCCTTCTAGCAGATCGAACACTAAAAAGATATAGATCTACTGTGCATGTCAACCTACACTGAATAATCTACCACGGTCTACAGATCTACGCTTGAAACTAGCTCTTAAGGGGTGGAGAACATCATTACCTCCATGGATGAAGCCCTCGAGGAAGTCGGAGAGCAGTGCGGCTGTCGCTGCCGACGCAGATCCAAGCCGGTCGACGAAGAGGCACGGCGGCCTGCCATCCTCTCCCACCGAAGATGCAGGCGGTAGAGCTGTGGAGGTTCCGGCAGGAGAGGAACCGCCGACGAAGAGTGGAAAGAGGAGACGAGTGAGTGGAGTGAGTGGGGGAGATGGGCGGTGAGGGGATTTATGGCGCGTGTCCTCGAAGGGACGCGGCGTCTCCCGCCCCTTCCCGCGCGTGCAGGTTGGCCTGATTTTTTGCCTACACGAGGGTGGCTCCATGGAAACGGCCGAATCGAGCGTTCCTATTGGGCCTGACCCGAGGGTGCTTTAAAGTTCATGCTATGCAAGAACGCGGCGTGGCCCAAGCAAGCAAACAGGTCGAAAACGCCTCTCCACAAGCTGCACGGGCTTGCAGTGGGCAACAAACACACCCCAAGTGTCACCACCACGCTAGGCTTGGAGGCGTTTGCTCTTTCCTTAGCGGGTAGTGTGCCTGACACGAAAAGGGGAAAAAACTGGAACTGAAGTTTGAGCCGTGCCTGACATGGCGTCCCATAGTCCGATTTCGTTCGCAGGTTTAAAAACACATGATATAATTGGAATACATGTGTAAAACAAAACATTGAAAACACATAAATTCTGTAAACTTGGGTGTTTGGTTCACCAGATTAGAAAAAATACAGGCATAATAGTAAACATGGTCAAATCAAAATCAAACCACATGAGAAATTATAATTCGAGTCTTATTTATGTCACTAAAGTCCTTAGACTAGTTCTTCGTAGGAATTTAGAAAATAGATCCAAGTAGATTGTAAATTAAAGAAAGTTTGCCTGTGTTTTTCTTTTACTCCATTCCTCTTAACCAAACCGATGGATAGTACCTTTGTAAGAAAAATTATTGTTTTTATGTTATTCATGCATTTTTCCCTTTGAACCAAGTAATTCGTCGATGTTTGGATGTGTTTGACTCAATTGGTACCAGCATGTAACAAGCATCATTTATCGATTTCGAAATCCAACATGTACGGTATCCAATGGAGAACTTGAAATCATATTTTGTACCCACAAATTCAAATATGAATATGCACATAGGGGTTTAAACATACGTTCAAATCATCAATCTATTATGGATAGTTGCTTTGCAATCATCGCAAGTGTTACAATTATAACAAAGTATCAAAAGACTAAACGACACATGACTACAACAATAATAAAATAATAGGTGTCCATGTTCTAGACAAGCCATTTTGTCCAAATGGAAAGACAAAGCTACACTAGGTATGCACCATCAATCTTTATTTGACAAATATTAGAGTGATATCACACGATCACACGATGCCACTAGTCAAAGTTCCAATTTACATGTGTAAACGAATTCTGAAACATATTTGTATGTGTTTGCAAGATGTATGTTTACATTTCCTAACATTCTCATATCCAAACTCGAAATGCAAAGAGAAACTCGAATTGCTACGTGAATAGTGTCTTTTTTTTTTGTCTTTTGTGACTGTTAATGTTGGATATGCATGAAAAAAACGAATTCTACTCTGTGCACGTTGAATGGAAAACGCATGAACCAAATAGTATGTTGTGCATGGGAAAATACTTTTGCTCCCGAGCTCCGTGCTTCCTCTACTTAAAAAAAATCAAAAAAACATATTTATAAGTTTTTAAAAAGTCTGAGAAAATGCTGCATATTGCCAATGATGTATCCATAGTGGTGCAAAATCTTAATTTGCAATACTTTATATTCTGTGATACACAAAAATGACAAATGGTGTATATTGGATATTAAAAAGTGTGTACATTTAGATCGACATATTTGTTGTTTTTGTGTAGATCCGAATTTAAAAAGTATTTCAAATCGAAATTTTACACGTTTGTGAGATATATCATTGACGGTATGCGGGATTTTTTCCAGATTTGTTTGAAACTTGGAAATATGATTTTAAATTTGTTAAGTAGAGAGAGCACTGGAGGCAGGGAGTAAGAAATCTCTACTGGGTTTGCATCCGCACGGACTCAACTGTAGCCTCTACCGAACGGGAGATCCGTTTTGGCTTCAGAGCTTATATGTTCCTGACCGAATAAACAAAATTAAAAAATAGTGAAACATTTCAGAAATTTCTGAAGAAACTGGTTACGAATATATACATATTTTTTAAAAACTTGCCAAGTTTCGTAATGAAATGTCTCGGATATCAGTATGAATTTCTGCTACTGAGCCCTGTCCAGATATCCACCGTAGTACGTACTTTCTCCGTTCGAATTTAATTGACACACATTTTGTTACACATTGATGTATCTAGACATCAAACAAGTACAGATACATTCATATTTGAACAAAACCAAGTCAATTAATTTGGAACGGAGGGAGTAACATACGTTACACTTATTTATCTCCTGCAAATGACATGTGGAACATGAACCTGCTCGACACCACGTGTCATGCGAAAAATTAAGCCAGCGCACGACACGCCCAACTTCCCAAGCGTTTCCCCTGAAAAAAAAACGCATCTCCACAAAACGACGGGGGAGGGTTCACATCCCACGTCACCCTACCCACTGACCGCGAAGCCCCACCGAGATAGAACCCGGCCCACACGTCAGGCACTCGTTAGGCGGCGCGCGGCGGCGAGCTGGATTCCCCAGCCCCCCGTCCAATCGGACGGCGAGCGGCCCAACAAGCTGACGCCTATGAATTCGAGCCGCACGATGCGCGTCGGCGGCCCCGCGCCGTCCGATCCCGCGGCGCCGCGGGGATCCGGCCGTAGAATATGAATTTGATTTCGAAAGCAAAGAGTGGGAGGAGAGAAAGAAAGGGGGAAGCGAAGAGAGAGAGAGAAAGGGCGGAAGGGAGGGAGCACAGCAGCAGCAAGAGGGAAAATCCTCTAATCCCCCCCGAACCCCTCCCGAAATCAGCCATTCGCCGCCGCCCCCCTGCTGATCCGGAGCCCGCGCCTGCGATCCCGCCGCGCGCCCTGGTGGATTGGGTGGCCGTTTCGAGCAGTGCCCGCGGGCCGGTTTGATCTGTCAGCTCCCGAGACCGGGGCCGAGTAGATAGATGGCGGGGAAGGAGCAGGGCGGCGGCGGGGGCCCGCCGCGGCTGCCGCTCACCGCGGTTTCTTCCACGCAGCCGCCGATTAAAAAGCTGGTGAGGCAGCTCGACTTCAACTCGGCGGCGCTCGCGGGGAACCCCGCCATGGCGGCGGCGGCCGCCGCTGCTTCCAGGACGCTGCAGCCCAGGCCGGTGCCGGTATTTCACCCGCAGCCGCACCCCAGCTGCGGCCCGCGGCGCCCATGGGGGTACCGCACCCGCACCCGCAGCTGCAGCCGCGGGGGCTGCCGGTGATGCGGCCGCATCAGCTCGTGCATGTGCCCCTGCCGCGGCCGGTAGTGGCGATGACGATGCCCGTGCCTGTGCCGCAGCTCCGCCCGGCCCAGCCGCAGCCAGTGCCGCGGCCGCCGGTCCCCGTTCCGTTCCCGTCCCCTTGTGAGTGCCCCCTTTTCTCTATGATTTATGTCTAGCGCCAATTTTTTGAAAATCTTGCTTCTCGATTTCGAACTTTTGGGGTTCTGTTATGTTGGGAGCAGGGAGCGGCATGCCAGGCTCTTCCTTATGAACAAATGAGTTTGTTCTCTTTTGAATCACATCGCTGGGTGTCATATTTTTTAACCCAAGTTTGAAAACTTAGTTCCCAAATTTTATTTTGCATTTGTGTTTCCTTGTAGCAGAGATACATGTTTGTACTAGATGGATGCTTTTCAACTGACATTTAGTTAATTTAGCATGCATCCTACTGGCTTAATGGCAATCTTTGTTGAATCCTTTGCGATTTTCCACCATGCTGTTCTTATGCTTTGAGTCTCTGTGTTTCTAGGAAGCCAGAGTCACCAAAACCACGCGCACGGCTCTATGATGGCAAAGATGCCACCCCTACAAAGAAGAAGTGGTGCAATTGTAAAAACTCCAGATGTTTGAAGTTGTAAGTCAGATTTGAGTTTTCTTAGCTTGAGAAAAGGGCAATATTACAATGTTGATTCTTGTAATGAAGACATTACTTCTTTTTTCTTACCATTGTGAGTACTTCTTCATGTACTTCTCTAGAACTCACCAAATATGTGAAATTCCCTCTCTTTTAAGGATGGAGTTCGATCCAGTAAAATTTATCTGATTATGCTGACTTTTTTTCAAAAAAGGAAGGTTATCTGATTCTTTAGGTATACAAGGGCTTGCACACATTGATATTTGTATTGACGGTTCAGTGTTTTTTAATGCGTAAAAATGTTACAATAACGAATATATGGATTCTGGATCTTCTTTTTGAAAAAGAACTGGATGACAATTATTGCTAAGCAGCCTAAGCTTTACAAATAACATTGGCGATGAGACCCAATATTTGATCTGCACATAAGATTTGTAGCAGTAGATTTGTATGTTATAGCTAGTGAAACAATGACTTTACTTTAAAGGATCCGAAATAACAACTTTGTGACTAATCAAGATAATTATGAAGCACTGAATATTCTTAGAGTTGGCTCACTTATACTTCAGTGGTGGCTTTATCATTTTAAATTTCTCTGTGGCTCCAAAAGGAACTCGAGCTTCGTAAAAATGACGATTATTGTTTGAAGGAGTGAAGTATTTGTGTAATGTGTTGAAGATGAAAACCAGACTTATATTTTGTTCTTTCATTCTGTTTGACGCATGTATATGTAGATATAGATAATGGCAATGAAGATAAATTGAAAGAGTATCCTCCTAACATTCATATCTTTTGTAAAACCCTAAAATTTCCGCTTTTATCTACATCTTCTCTGTATAGTTGTTGTTTGGACCTGCACATAGAAAATCAGAAAATCCTCCTTTTCTTAAAACCGGAAATGGATATGCATTGATGAATCACTACTTGTTTCTACTTTTTATGTCTGTCATTTCAGTTTTAAGCCTTTGCATACTGATATTTGATCCTGTCAAGCTGACATCTATGGTTTTCTATGCTTAGGTATTGTGAATGTTTTGCATCTGGTACTTATTGTGATGGATGCAACTGCCTTAATTGTTTTAATAATGTTGAGAATGAGGCTGCTCGGCGTGAAGCTATAGATGCTACACTGGAGCGCAATCCAGATGCATTCAAACCTAAGATTGGGAGTAGCCCACACACCAATCGGAATAATATGGTATGTTTTGAGGTCCATGTCCCTTATTTAAATAGTTTTGTACTTGATGAAAATTGATGCCCGTTGCTTCTAGTGTATTAATGTCGCATCTTTTTAGAATTTTTCTTGCTCTTGGTTGGGATGCATATTTATCTTTTAAAATGAGTCAAACTAAATATGATTATCCTAATGGATGGCAAATATTGGACATGGGAAATAAGAAATTACAGCTTAGAGGTGTTCAACCTTCTCCTACAACTTCATTTACTTTGTTCAGTTCTAAGAATGCTGCATCGTTTCTTATTTGTAAGCCTTCCATAGTTGCAGTAAAAAACATCACTTGTAAAAAATGTGGATCCATGAACTCCCTGTTCTCTTCGGATATCGCAAAAGATACAAAAGCTGACAACTGTGAGTTTGAATTCTCAAAAGCATTGAACCATTTTCGGGATTGATTAATATGGAACTGATGTCGGATGAGCCAAATTTCGTGTCTTAAGGAGCAATTGGTGTCTAGTAATACACATGTTAGGCGTCAAACATTTCTAATTAAGTAAGTGCAGATCCAGTATCCTCAACTAAAATGTTGTCACTTACAGTTCTTTCACCAACAGGAAAGAACCTCCAGTTTCCTTCTAGACTTCACAATTTTTTCTTATGGTTTATTTGAAACAACAATTATGTTTTCCAGAGAAGTTAAAGCTAAGTTTATTTTTGTAGAAAGCTTAAATGTTATTTTATAAACATTAAGAGGCTTGTACTTCATTCTTACATATTTGAGTGGACATCTTCGTTATTGTATTTCTCATCTATGCATCTGATTTGTGCTTCAGTGACATGTGTAATTAATACTAGTCCCTTAAATATCCAGGAGGTAGCTGGTGATCTCCCTTTAGTAGGGAAGCATAATAAAGGGTGCCACTGCAAGAAGTCAGGATGCCTCAAGAAATACTGCGAGTGCTTCCAAGCTAATATACTATGCTCTGAAAATTGCAAGTGTATGGATTGCAAGAATTTTGATGGGAGTGAAGAAAGAAAAACTATTTATGTGGATCCCAAAAGTGTCGTTCACATGCATCAAGCAGCAAATGCAGCGGTGAATGGTGCTGTTGGAGCAACTGGATTGTCGTCTCCTTCCACGTCAAGAAAGAGAAAGCACATAGATCCTCCCATTGACCTTTCAAGCAAGGAACATGTAGCTCACATGAATGGCCAACTATCACAGGTAATGGCCAATTCTTCTATTTAAGCATTTCTCTGCAGCTTTTGTAACTTCTCAAACTGTGAATAGTTGTGTTTTTAACTATTGACTTAAGAGGTAAGGTGAAGCGATCCATTCCATCACTAGGAATTTTCATTTTATGCTGTTGGTATGAAGCGAGTTGATGATACTTTGCGCCTGTGCACTTGCGACCTACTTAACTTGCATTGTCGTGATTGTAAAAAGAAACTTACATTCTCGCTATATGATCCAGAAATTTTTATTTTGCACTCAATGAACGAACCAGAGTGATGTGCAAGTTACATTACCTTTTCTATTGACATCCCATGCTTTGCAACCAAAGTAAATCAACCTCACGCTTTGTGTCTGTGTTGACTACTTCACCAATTTTATGCACCAAGATATCTGAAAGGGGTATCTACAGAAGTATAATAATGTTACTAGCTGAACACCCGTGACCCGTGCTTTCCATGGATAAAAAAAATCATATCACCTCAGCATGTCCAGACATTGTCTTCGTGCTCAACCTGCTCCATGCCATTGGCTGCGCCACCGGTTCAGCTTAGCTTCGCCAAGGCAATAATAGTGTCTTGGCGGTCGTGCACGGCCAACAGGTCCACAGCCAAGCCCTATCGAGCCTCTTTGTGAGACGCACCATTTCTGCTTGAGAATTTTGGGAGGAGAGCAAGTAACCTTCTCTTTGTTTGAGCTAGTTTTTTCGATAATAATTTTTAGGGATGTGAAGGGGGAAGCGGGAGCGGTTTGAATGCACCACCACCACTATCTCAGGCTTTAATAACTGTAAACATAAAGATTTGCAGAAGTGCAGATTAGATAACATCATCATTTTTTGACTTCTGACTTAATAAATTGTCCTGGAGCGGTCCAAATTCATCTAGAACAGATTTCCGAATAAAACCTGACTAACCAAAGAGACAGACAACGGCTATGTTATAGCAGAGTTATTATGGGATTCTAAGAAGGTTGCTGTATATACTTTATATGTTAATCAGGTTTTTTACCAGAAGAACGCATTGGCGTCTGACGGTTCACTTGCAATAAGCCAGTCTGTGCATCCTCATATGATGGGGCCCTTTAAAGTCACCTACAGGTAACTGTCAACTTTACGGTTTTCTACTCGCAGAAAAGATATTAGACTTTCCTTGAGCAGGCCAACCTATCTGTTCTCTATTGATGGATTTATGTCATCCCTGTAGGCCTCTTTTAGCGGATATTATTCAACCAGGAGATGTAAAAGAGCTATGTAAACTTTTGGTGACAGTATCGGGACAGGCTGCTAAGGCATATACTGGTATTGCTCTTGGGATCATGCCGATTTCCCCCTTTTCCAGTTTTGTTAGTTTGTTTCAGGAAATATTCCTGGTGATCTTTCACTGTGCGTGACTTGCATCTGTGATAGATATCCAATCAACCTGCATAGATCAGAGCGTCTTCATTTTAAATTTTACCGGTTGCGTGACTGCATTCAACTCCACCCCTTTCTTGGGTCTTGGATTTAGATTCTTGGAACATCATGTGTATATGCAGCTATGTCATGTGCTTGATTCGGTGCATCCAATCTATAGTTTATAGTTTTCTAACACTGACAGTGGTCAGAATCGCTGTCATTTTCCTGTTGAAATTTACTGTACATGGGGTTCCTTTGTGTGTGAGTGATGGTCGCCATAATGACACGGCATTTCTCAAATTGAACACAAAGTCTTTGCAGCAGTTCTATAATTGTCTTCAGTTTTCTACTTTTTTATTTAATAATTTAAGATAGCCACATTCATGCGTAGCATAAATTTGACGGTAATGCTGTCTCATTGGAAAACTTTAAAACTAGGTCGGATCCAGGATGAGAAGATGGCAGAGAAGGAAGATAGGACTGGAGGTTCCCTAGCATCGACAAACCATAATAGAGAAGACCAAAATAAAGATCAAAGTCATAGAAAAACATCAACTGATGATCGTTCAAGTGGTGGAACTCATATGGGTAAAGCATCTGTAGACGATTCCAGACCTGATTGCACCGATGACCAGAAATCCAGTAGACCAATGTCTCCTGGAACACTAGCATTGATGTGTGATGAAGAAGATACTATGTTTGCTACGTCCGAAAATGTTGTTGCTCAGCCAACAATAGCTGTCAATCAGAACCGGTCCGAACTGTATGCGGAGCAGGAAAGGTGTGTGTTGACAGAATTCCGTGATTGCCTGCGTAAGCTTGTGCAATACGGTAGAATGAAAGGTATATCATATATCCTATCTGGCATGCCAATTCATAATAACTGAACATTTATTTGTTTGATTTGCAAAACTTGGTAGGTTTGATACTGATTGTTTTCAACCTGCAGAGGAGAAGTACTCCATGGCAATAAGGTCTGAAGTAGCTGCCCATCCTGGGCAGGTAAATGGTGGTCCCCGAGTACCATATTCAAAAGTAGATGTACAACCTATTGTAAAAACATTTGCTCAAAGTTCCAGCAAACATCTTGTTACTGGGAGCCCTGCGAGTGTGCATTTAGACAAAAAAGAGGCCTGAGAACACATAGGTGGACCTCAGGTTTTGTATTTGGGGTACAAGAATCATGTTTGCACCCTCTAACAGGTTGATCGGTGATATGTACCAGCCTTGATGATTAATCTAGGTTAAAGAAATTCCAATTCATTCTCATTGGTCAGAATAAGTGTAATGATGGATAGTTAGTTAGTTTAGTCATAAAAATGCCTTTCACCTTATCTTGTTATGTACATTTTAGTTTCTCTTTTCTTTAGTATTTATTTTCTTGGTGAAGTTTCTCCAGCTGCTATACTAAAAAGCTTAGATGAGATTACGCCTTGTAACATTTTATGTTTCTTTTTTCCCAGTATAGTAGCAGGAGTGATAAATTCTTCATACTTTTGATTTTCGTGACTGTTTTTCGTGCTCCCTCTGTTCATGGCGGCAGAAAGCGGGAGCTGAAGTTTTAGCCCGCCCTTCCCTTCCGTCTGTGTCGCCGTCGCGCCGTGTCGCCCCTGGTTTTCCTGCGCTGCTGAAAAGATTTGTCGCCTCCTGCCGCTTCCTTTTCATCGTGTTTCGGCCTCGGGGGTGGCGTATCCCTTCCACGTGTCCGTGGCCACTGCTGTTTCCATGGTTCCATCGCGGAGCTCGGTTGGAGGGGCTGCTGGGGCCAGGAGAGGATGCTAAGGGTGTGTCTGAGTAGCGGAGTCGTGCTCGCATTCCCGCGACCGTCGGTGGCGCCGATTTGGGGCCGGTCGTCGATGGGGAGCTCGTGCGGCGCGAATCCGATTTGTGGTCGTCGGTGGAGAAGAAGGTACGATTTGATCGATTCCGGCTATTTTAGGCTTACGCACAGGTTGATTTGTTGTCTAATTTGGGCAATATTTAATTTTATTAGATGGATTGGATTTCATGATGACTCAGATGATTCCGACATTGAGGAGATGCTCTTCGACGATGATGTAGAGCATCTGGTCTTGTTGTATCTCATCGAAGAGTTAAAGAATAGACACAAAGAGGAAGAGGCAAGGATTGAATGTCAGGCGTCTTTACATTCCACGAACTGAGCTCTCGGCAATTCGTTGCTAATGAAGGATTACTTTGCCGAGGTACCAACCTATCCTGCTCACCTCTTATGTAGGCGTTATCGAATGCGTTGATCTCTATTTGTTCGCATTGTTAAAAGCTTGCGAGCAAAACTGTCGTTACTTCCCTCAATGAAGAAATGCCGCCGTTTTACTTGGTTTTAGTTCATATCAAAAGATATCGGTGGCAATGAAAGTGATAGCATATGGAAAACGTTTTCTAGTCGAATCTGGGATCTGCTAGAGATGCTCTAAAGTGCACGAAACCGGGACCTCCTGCCTTCATCCTTCAAATTGAATGTGCCGTTGAGAAATGAACACTGGACAGTGATTCAGTGAAACACACAAGTTTTGCCACACCAGGAGAAAGTACTTGCTATCGCTCTAACCTGTACAGGAAATACGTCTTACATCTAGAATGGGCAACGATACTGCAGATTTCTCACATGATCACACAGCTAAATATTTCTGTCAGGCCTAAACAGAACTTGTGAGTATGACGTAGGCAGACAACATGTACCCCATTATCACGGCAAAGTTACTGTCCCAAGATTCGAGACACTGAGCTTTTGACTTTGTTCACAAACTTTTCCCTGCAAAGAACTCATATAGTGTTAAGTAAATTCACAAAATACAACACTATCTTGATCTGCAATAATGATGCACATATTCACAGGTCAAACTCAAAGTCAAACTTCGCAATTATTGACCGCACATGGATTAAATATCAAGATTTAAAATGCCAAATTCAAACTTTACAAAGTGTGACTTTGACCAAAAGAGAACTGAGTGCCGATGCCAGTACAGTACATGTGCCATGTTTGTTAATTGAGGAAATGTGCCACAAACTAAAATGAAAATGTTATGCTAATTGTGGCAATGCATCATAAAATTTCCACAGAATATATGACTGAAATACGATCCACACTATCTTTTAGACGAACAGATTATATGTTTCCAAAGGAACTAAATTCTCTTAGTTTTGGAGCCAGTTGAAACCAAATCTTTTAGGTGATATCACAACGAATAATTGAGGCTTACCTATCTGGTTTGAAGAGGAGGTTCCCGTAGATGAACCACTGAAAATGGAGGATTGGGTTAATAGAAGGATAACAGCTTTATTTAAAAAGGACAATGGTTATAGTTGAGGTTCTTGAGTAAAATTTACCCATGCAACTGATATTCCAATCACTTCGAAGAAAACAGGGAGAACGGGGAGCTTATCTATGGCCTGAAGTTGAGATAATATGATAATCAGACTGATTTTCTTTGTTCATGCAAAAAATAACTATCTTCTGCTAGTGATCACATTACATATTAGGTCATCTGGCTTTTACCTCAATAACCATCATGGAAGCCCAGAGTGCGGCAATTGCTGCAAAGCCTATACCGGCTAGAGCAAAGATGTCTTCAGTAGTGTTGAACTGTTTCAGTTTCCAGTTGGATTAGTTCCCTTCATTTGTAAAACATATGCTTTGGTGGGAGTACAATTCATACTAACAATTTGATTAGTGAATCTTCCCTTAACATAAAGCCAGCAAAAAATATACATAGAAAACGCTTTCCCTGAATTAGTAGTAACTTTGGTCTTGAAGTATGAAGGAAAAAATAACGTTTCTCAAAATTTTACAACACAAAATTATGGACATCTTTCTCTACACTGTTAACAGGCTGGGATGCAAAATCAATTTTTCTTAGGCAAATCGCTACTGGCAGTACATTCAACCTCCCAAAATACTGGCTTTCCAGATGCAAAACTCAATCTCGATATTTATTTTCTTCAAATTGTAATCTCATAGTTAGAGGCAAATGAGAGGAGACTCACTGAACTCTTGACATACTTCACGATGCTCCCTGAGGAGGCATCTGAACTGTCCTGCACCGCCATGGCAACAACACTGCGACTTCTAGTCCTGCCTGAACACATTGCAGTCCACACGATGAGCTACGACGGCGTTCGTCAGACAAAACAAAAGGACTTTGCGACCGGAGCACATGGTGACTGCTTGGAGGAGGTAAGGAATTCACCTGAAACAGCGGGGCTTCGCAGCCTCGGCAGACTGTTGGGGACGATGCTCTTGCTGCTGCGGCCGCCGCACGGCGCGAGGGCGATGGAGAGGGCGCAGGCCATCATCGCTGAGATCCCTCGCCGGGGGATTGGTTCAGAGTACTACGAATCTACGATGGCGATGGAGAGGGCGCGCGGAGGAACCGGGGAAACCACTGTTCTGTTTGGCCTTCGTCTGCAACAGCGGATGTGAGCTGAAGCTCCCTAGTCCACTAACAATCCATCAGATGGCAGGTTTGCAGATTGCCCCCTTTTGTTCTGTACTCTTTCGATGGTCAGAATTGCTGCTGTACTGGTTTGGGAAGTTGTACTACTTTGGAAAACACAAGTTGTACTGCTCTTTTTTTTTTGGAAGAAGTTGTACTACTCATAGTTTTTCTCTACTACTATAAAAACCACAGTTGGTGATGATGGTGTGTCTGCCATCTTTTATCCAGGATCGTTCGATTTATATCTAACGGATCGGAACACTCATGTTACATATTTGCAGATAACCCCTTGTGTTCCTATCTCTCGCTCAACTTCATCCAACCACCTGAAAATGGGTAAAAGCCCATAAAAAAAGGAAAAAACCGCCGTGAGCCCGTAAGAACCGGAAGACCACCCACCGGCAGCGTCAGGAAAGATATGGCGCGGTGGCCGCTGCCGGTGCCGTCCTCCTCCGGAGCGTCTCGATGCCTCCCTCAGCTAAAGAATGACCGTGGCAACGCACGGGCATTCAGCTAGTTAGATAAAAAGTACTAGTACTCATAAATACTTATATACTTCCCACATGATCACAACTAACCACAACAAATCCACATGTTCCATGGTAGTGGAATTCCGATGAAAGCAAAATAAAATGTCCCTATTTTCATGTGTATGTGGATCTCATACATGATCCATCTGCAAAGAGTTTTTTTTGCGAGAATACATTTGCAAAGAGTTATTTTTTTGCAATAATACTTCTGCAAGGAGTTGATTCGATTTTGTCATCCTAGATAAGGAACATAAAGAATCACTACCTTCTTTGTACATCTCTTCTTGTCATGATATCTTGTTGGGATGATACTATTGAATGTATTTTTTTTTCAAAGGCCCTAATCCACTACGTATTGCTATATTCAAACATTATTTCGTGTTTCGGGCTTTTTGACAGGTTGGCACGAGCTAGTGTATTGCAAAAAAATGTGTCTCAAGCTTGATAATAGAAGCTTATGGACAACACGTCTGAGACTACCTATGGCTTAGCCAGGCTAATCTTGTCAAATGCCATATCCGAGCTCGTCTATTTATATTGTTTTGCTATTTTTTGCCTTTGCTATTGTAAAGTTGTCTATCACCTATGTAAAGTTGCCTCTGATGAGGATATCACCCAGATATCGGATGAGACCCGAACAAATAACATCACCTAGAGATGAGGAGAATGTATTTCTTAACGCACCTTATATTGAGAAAGAAGTAAGAAAACGGCCTATATAAAACTAAAGCAAAACACTATCAGAGACATAGGATATGAAAACGGGACCCACTTATTCCAATTATATTCCATTTTATACATATGTATAGTACAAAATTTTGGACTAAAATTTTGTACTAACTCTATATAAAATGGAGTATAAGTGGGATAAGTGGGATCCCAATTTCACACACTCCACCTGTCCACCGGATGTTGATCAACTGATTATATTAACGAGTAACGGGAAGAGAGAAATTAAGGGTGTGTTTGGTAGGCCGGGCCAACTCAGATATTCTTCTCCAAAAACCGATGGTTCAAATATACCAAAGGTTGGCTTCTCTCTAATTGTATCGGAACTTGGCTTGCATGCTTGTGCGATGGCTGACGACTCTAGGTCGGTATGGATAGTCTTTTCCAATGTGATCAAAACACTTTACGTTGTACCCTGTAGATCCTCTCTTCTTGGCCGGAAAGGAGTAATTTGGAATCGTGTATCCGCTTGACCCTTTTCTTTCCACGTGCAGATCTACTTCGTCGTGCAATCCCTCTTGCTCTCCTCATCCGATAGGACGGATATTCTCAGCTCATCCCATGTTTTCCTGTTTGGTAGGTCGGGTCGGCTCCTTTGGGCAGTGCCCACGTCGTGCGAAAATGTCCCTCAGCCCTGCCCGGTTGGGAAGCTCAAATCGAGCTTCACAACTCGGCAGTTCTAAGTGCCTGAGTCCATCCCGCGTGTGCGCTCCAGCCCGATAGGGGTCAAAAGCCCGCAGGCTCATTTCCCCTCGCACGCAACTTTTCTCTCGCTCGTACGCACGCCTCGCGACCAGTAGCTCCTCCGCCGTCCCCCTTCTCCTTCCTGTCCCCGCCTGCACCGGCAGGTTCCAGCACCGGCGAGAGCCCTTCTCCTTCCCCCGTCCGTGACCTGCACCGACAGGTTCCAGCAAGACCGTCCGCAGCTCCTCCTCGTCAGGTTACAGCACGACCGCATCGCCCGCCCACAGGCACCAGCACGACCGGCGGAGCGGCGGCTCCTCCGTCATCTCCAGCACAAACGACAGTCACCAGCACAACCGGCGGCTCCTCCGGTGTCTCCCTGCCTCACCCGCGCGAGGACCAGCAGCAGGGCGCGCGAGGAAGAGCTCACCCTCACCCGCGTGAGGAGCAGGAGGAGCTTAGCCTTACGGCGGCGGCGCGTGGAGGCGGCGCGTGGCGGCGACGGTGGGGGCTCGCCGGCGACTCCTCTCGCCGGCGCCGGTGCCAGAGCCCGAGCCCAATACTCTTGGGGACCTGGTTGCTTTTTTAATTTTTGCCAGAGACCTTATTGCTTTGTATTTCTTTATGGCATGGTTGAACTCATACCGGCTACCAAACAAGTTCTCAGCTGAGCTCAGCTCAGCTCATACAATGTACCAAACACCACAAATAAAACACACTTGGATGAGCTTGGCATAGCTAGACTCAGCTTGTATGTGGTGAGATAGGTCACCCGGGCTACCAATTACCAAACACACCCTAAACGACCAAACAAACACGAGATTCCTCGTCAACCGAGGACGACGCAGCCGTGGAGTCGAAGCCAAACTTTTATGGGTGCACGAGAGTAGGGTACGCTTTGCCCGTGACGAGCGCAGCGCAAGCTAGCGCGCCGTCCAACTGCCTCTGACCCAAATAGGGATCACGAGACGGCCTGCTGCGCCTTGTCTCGTTGCTACGATTTCCTGTCCCCGGACAACGCTTTCGCGCGCGCGTCTGTCTGCACATCCCATTTTCAGCAGGATTCACCAATCATCAGCCACCGAGCACCGGGCAGCCGGCTCACTGTCGCCATTTCCTCCGTTTCTTGGAGTTGGGACACGAATGACGACGGAGATGGATGCAGGCGCCGGCGAGGCAGCGCGTCTGCATCCCTCCGACGCGCCGACGAGCCCCGCGGCGGCGCCGTTCGGCAGGCCGTCGTCGCGTCTCGGCGATGGAGAGCTTCGACGGCGCGCTAAAAGTTGAGCGGTTCTCTTGGTCCTACTTCCCAATAGCGTCTCCTGTACGGCCTCTAACCTTTACGTCTTGGACCGCAGGAGCTCAAGGATCTGCGCTCCCAGCTGCACCAGGCGGCGGACTGCTGCGAGAAGGCGTTCCTCGGCACCGAGAAGAAGAAGCTGTAAGCGCAGACCTACCATCGATTATATAGCTCACTCGAACACATTTCCTTTCCTTTCTCCGGTGGAACTGATGGCTGCGTACAAGGTTAATTTTCTTGCGCATGGTGAAGGATCCTGGATAGTACGAAGAGCTACATCTGCGATGCGGTTGTAACGGTGATTGACCACCTGGGAACTGTTTCATCCAAGCTGGAGCACCAGCTGGATGACAAGACAGATCACGCAAACAGAGCAACGGATCAACTTCCTCAAACAGGTTGGCATTCTCTCTCTACTTTCTTGTAGCTGTAGATTGTGTATGGTGAGCCAGTGCAATTACCAGAAATAGTTTAGGTTAAACAACGAGTTATCTATGATGATGATGATGATGATGATGATGATGATGATGATGATGATAAAGTAGCAGTTGAAACTTGAGAGTGCATACACACTGCTCTTTGGCTTGGGGAATTCTTCTCTGTTCCAAGTTTAGTAAGTCGATATATAAATTTCCACCTTGTGTACTTTCATCCGAGTTAGATATGGGCGTGACTGGTGAGTGACCATGAATTGCATCCAAACGAAGCCTTGATAAACCTACTGAATTCTGTGTTATCTCTTGATGGTACCAGAGGCTTTTGACATGTGAACAGTACGCAATTACCCTCAACCTGTTGGCTGTACGTTTCGACACTGGCGCCGTTCAACATCATCGCCGTTACCTCTCACAATGTATATTTTTTTCAAACTTGTTTTGATTTTCAAATGAGCATGCAGAATGCTTCATCTCTGCTATGATTTGCTAACTAGCATTACATTTTCGCTCCAGGTATGGAAAGAAACAATGAGGAAAATATTGCTGACTCGAGGTTTATTCACTACTGTTACTGCATATTCTTTCACTTTCTTTATACCTATGTTCTGCAATTTGCATTGATGTATGACATTATCGCATTTTCACACAACAGAGGTCACCCAGTGCCTGGAGCTACTCGCACTCTGAAGCCATATGATGTTGAATCAACCATCGGTAATTTTCTCGTGGGATGAAAAATATTAGGTGTAATTGTGTATCTGCCGCGTAAAGTTGTTCTGCTTCCTTGCTATTTTGAAGAAAGGAAATGGTTTATTTGCGCACTGCTGAATACCCAAATGTATAGGGATACCTGACAGCTGAAGAATCAGTTCAAGAGCCCATTTATTTTGCTGATCAAAATTGCCTTATCTATTTACCAATTTTTAGGCCTTTAGCATGTCTTCAGTTTGCTTTCCTGAATTTATAAATAACAGCAGCTAGTTGTTTCCACTTGTTTTAAGCTTGCTGTCTTCATATCATCATGGTTGATTTACCGTATATCTATTCACATGGTGTTCTTATTACTTATTAGGGAGGGAAGTTACCGTGGCAGTTGCAGTTGGAAACCCAGCATCCATAACGAAGTCGTTTTCCTTTAGAGCAGAGGTATCATTGATTATACCAAATCATATATTTGCTCACTTCAATAGTAATACGTGCTTAGACTCTATTTACACCAACAAATCGGCACGACGATTCTTATAAGTATGTAAGGTATTCTGTCATGCACGAAGCAGTACGAGTACAGACATGCTTCCATACTTTCTTCTCGCCTTGATGCATAAGAAAATTTCCTCTGATTTTTTTGCAGGGTGTTCACATTGTTCGAGACGATCACAAGAAGAAGAAGAAGAAGAAGAAGAAGAAGAAGAAGAAGAAGAAGAAAGCCAGCCATGGCAGCAATATCTTGTCATTTCTGAAAAGAAGTAAGCGATATGCATGACGGTGAAAAGCGCCACGGGTACAGTTAGAAATGCAATGGACATTTATTTGGCTACCAGAGGTTTTACCAACCATGCATGCGTGTCAATTGTTCTGTAACAGAATGTAAATGTATGTTTGAGTTCTGCATTGGTGAACGCACGTGCAGTAAATAAGAATTCAGGGTCGAGCTGAGCATTTTGCAGCATCAAGGGGAAACATACGTGCTCGTTTCATTTCCGGTCGAAACAGCGGGCTTCCTCTTGCAGTAAGGGAAGTTGTGGTTTGCATCAACGCCGGCCTGGGTGCGCCGGATCCGCCACTCGAGCCCATCGTAGACCTCGAAAGGGATGTCGCTGCCACATCGATCGGGGGGAGAGAACCACCTCTGCCCGATGCCGCCACCCCGACTTCTGTATACCAACGAGCATTGAGAAGAACCACCGTGCACCAAATCTCACATAGGTTTATGATTTCCCTTTACCAGATATCTTGGTGGATCAATCATTTATGTTGCAAGAAAATGAATACATTTTAGATCAACTCAACTAATGGGGAGTATGTCGAGTTGCCTACGAAGTCACCCGTCCACAACAGTGGAAATGGGTGTCAACTTTGTATCGGTGCGAATGAATTTTGTGTTGAGTTGGTCCTTGGGTGCAACCTAAGCTAAGAGCATCTCCAGCCAGCCCCACAAGAAACCCAAGAGGCCATTTATTTAACGTCGGCGATGTAAAAAGGGTGAAAAACGGCCCAGCCGTGCCCCATAGGCCCCAGAACACCCTAAAATAGTGTCGGCAAACCCAGCCCAAACCCAGCGTGCTGTTGTGGGCCGGCGGAAGCAAGAACCAATCGTTTCCCCCACGTCTTTTTTCGACGATTGTCCTGGGGGCACAAACGGCTGGGAAGATGTACCCGTGTTTAATCTGGCGGAGGCGTTGTACCCCAGGACGTGTCATTTTTCGTCCGATGATTATCTAGGGGTACCAACGGCCGGAGAGTAAGAGCATCTCGCTACGCGCCGACGCGCTAATTTTTTTTGCAGCGCCAAAATAGCGTTTTATCGTGCTGGGCGCCTGTTTTTTTTAGCAGAAACGCTATAGTTTTGCGCGCGGAATAGCTGTTTTTGGGACGCGCTAAAATAGCACGCCGCAAACACGTTTTGTTGTGTTTGCAAACGAAAAGAAGATCAAAAAATGGGATGAAAATTAAATTTTATTGATACAACAGACGCACGTTCATTGACAAGTTCGAACTAAACTAAACTAAACAAAACATAGAACATACTCGATTAAACTAAACTAATCTGATAGAACATAATCGAACTAAACTAGACTAAACTAATAGTCGAAGTCGGAGTCGAAGTCCGAGTCCTCGGAGGTGTCGGAGAACAAATGCTCCCACCTGGGGTCTTCCTCGCCCCAGGTAGTGTTGTCGAGCTACGCCTCGACCATGCGCGTCCGCCGCTCGGCCGTGAGCTGATCCCGCTCCGCCGCTTGCGTAGCCCAAAACTCCTCCTCGGCGGCGGTTTCTTTCGGGTGGCGCGCGCCACTCCGCCACCATTCGCTCGTCTCTATCCGCGACGAGGAGGTGTGCCTGGGTCCGGCGGCGGGTGCTACGCTCTTCGGCGGTGACGAGGCGTGGCGGCGGCGCCAGATCCTGCGCCTGCTGCGCGGTTCGGACGTTGGTGAATTTTATCTGGCGTCGGGGCCGACCGAGGTGCCACGCCGCCGCGTCGTAGTCGCGGGCGGCCTCGTGCGCCGTCTCGAACGTCCCGAGGGGGATCCGGTCATCACCGGAGCGGATCTCCGCGTAGAACACGCTATTCGGCCACCCGCGAACGCCGCGGTAGCCGGACTGGCTCCTGCGGCGCGGAGGCATGGTAGAGACGGCGCGGCGCGGAAGATCCGGCTGGCGGTGATGATTTCCCAGCGCGCGCGGGAGAGGAAAAACGGTTAGGGAGAGGAAGGACATACGCGTGGAGTGCCGCGCGTTGAACGTGGGGCGGGATATATAATGCGGAGCGTACCGCTTTGGCCAGCATGCGGGAGGCCTTTTAGAGCGCACACATATTTCCGCGTCCGCTGGGGCGAGCGAAATGTCCCCGCGCACGGCAAAAAGCGAGTATTTCACGCGCTGTAAAAAACAGGTATTTCGCTCGCGGCATGTTTCGCGCGTCTGTTGTTGGAGACTAGTTGAATTTCGGCGCGGCGGCATCGCCGCGCCCTTGGTGGATATTTTGTAAATATAATCTTTTTTTTGGGTTACATAACATATTTTGTAAATAGAAATGGTGGCGTTGTTTGTATAATGCATTTATTTTTGCAGGTATTGTGGCTTATAGTAAGAAAATAAAAAGTTTTTGTTAATATTGGCATTAGCTAAATTAAAATGATGGATTAAACAAAGAAGAAAACCAATAGCTTTCACCTCCACATTGAACTACTGAAGTTTTAAGCCACTATTATTTGTAGCTAGCTTGTAGACACTACTAAGTATTGAATATGACACCTCCATTTGGTTTGATATTCCATGTGTTAGTGATGGTGATGATGGATGGCCCTGACGATGATGGTTTGCTTTTCATTTTGAAGTTCTAGAATCTAAATGGAAGGGCTGCACCACATTTGTTTTTAGCGCTCATGTGTTACAGAGGACGACCGTGGGAAAGGATGGTAGCCAGCAAATAAAACATATGAGATAAACAGTACCCAAAATCAGTAGATAGATACTATTTTCCAGCTTATGTCTATTTTTTTTCATGTATGAGTTTCTGAATCTTGTAGAAGCAAGATATTACTCGTCGTTATGTCATGTCACTAAGAAAAGTCAATGCACCATAGTGGAGGCAGTAGGGTAAATGCGCTGACAATTCAACATGTGTATCATTGTACCATTGGAAAGTAAGCCAGAAATGTGTTTACATGAACAAATAAAAAACCACAAACTAAATCCTCATCCTCTCTTTTATGGAATATCAGTATAACAACAGAAATTAATTTCTCTCTTTCAGGGACATTGCAATAGAGAAGAAACTACTAATTCTAGATTTCAAAAAAGCAGGTATTGTATTATCTACAGTTAAAGCTAGAGAAGAACAACAAATCCCAAGTAGTACAACTAAATTTACACATCATTAAGGACCTATAGATTTACTCATAAATCAACGGCATAGACATGTGCTATGGTTGCCTTGATCGTGATGCTTCCCTAAAAGAAATCTTATAAGTGTTCCTAGTTTTGGACACAAACCAATAAAAATTAGAACACACACTTTGTTATAAGATCTAAAAGAGAGCCTCATAAGGTATAACTGAAGAAGCATCATTTTCCAATAACATAATTGAAAAATAAAGTATATCGTAATTTCACACTTATAAATATCTTATATTCAATGGATGACATAGATTGATAGTGGTTTGGTATCACGACTGCTGTTACATATATCATTGTATGAGCAGTCGTAGCACCGGAAAACATGTGAGGCTAATATTTACTACATGGAAGTAAACCATAAACCATTTTAGGTCTTCCATGCCAGGTGTGCTGCCTCAAATGATCTCCCTGATCTCTCATTCATGATAATGACTTTGCATATACACAATTCGTTAAAAATGAAATGAAGTGGAAATACCCAAGCTTAGCCAGGTAATCTTCGTTTTAAGCGATACTACGTTGACATCGTATTAACTTGGTTTTGTTATTTTATCACCTTTACGTGGTGTTATGGTTGTGTAAATTGTCAGTGCGTTGAGATTGATGATTACTTAAGGTCTTAAGAACTTGATAAATATATTTGATTATCTTGATTGTTATATCATCAAGACTTAAGGCGTTCCATTGTTATTTGAATGATGAAATATCACCAAATACTAAGAGCAAATACTCTTAAGTTCATTTAACATTTAAGTATCACATTCAAAAGAAATAAGTAAAGTAACATCTTTTTGTGATAAAATTCTTAGTTTTAGTGTATAGTTTTGAATGGCTAAAACTATAACATAAAGTTAATCCAATGTTGATGATAATAATACTAATAGTGATCATCTTTTGTTAAATAGAGATTTCATTTTTAGTTTATGTAAACATCCTTTACTAATAATTTTCTCTTGTGGAATACATCATTTTGTTAAACCAAAATAATGGAATAGTCATAATTGATAGTGGCGTCCAACACGCGCATTTAGGTAGCCCTCGCTGCGGCGTCACACCGCGATTGTGTTAGTTTGTATTTTTTTATAATTTTGAATTCTTTAAATAGGTTCGTATTTTGGCATTAATAAGTATCATTTATTGTTGTGAGCATGTAGATATATTTTGTAGCATCTCTAATATTCTAGGAATTTGAAATATCGAAATATACTTCTATTTTCTAAATAATATTTAATTTAATCACATAGTTAGTGCTAATGCATTTTTTTGAATTCGAGTTCACAATTTGGGAAAGTTCATTTATATTGCATCTAAATGATCAGATTTGGTAAAATATTTTTGAAAAATCTGAAATATGTAAGTGTCAAATGTGAGTTCAAATGGTCGAATAGATTTTAAAAATTGTACAATATGGAATTTATGAAAATTTGAATTTTTAAATGTTTACTAAATGATGAGGTTTGGAAGTCATATAAAAGTTTGAGATATCCAAATTTGTAATTTGAGTTGGAATGGTCCAATATGTTTTTTTCCAATAACAATATCCAAATATAGGCCAATTCGAATTAGTCAAACCTTTTTTTTCAAAAAAGTATTTAACATTTCTTTTCCCAGCATTTTGATATATTTTAAATATTTTGTCGACGGGTGTTTGCGATGAGTAATTTTTTTGCATTTTTAATATTTTACATTTCCTAGATTTTGTGTGAAGCAGTGGGGTCCACCTGTCTGTTTTTTATACAACTTTTCCCGTTTTCTTTTTTTAGTTTGACGTTTATTGATTGTTCAGATTTGGAAGGCATTTGAAATTTTGAAATATTCGAATCTGGAATTTGGTCGAACGTCATAAATAGCCATGGTTTTTTTTCTGCTCATGTCGACATATTTGTTATATTTGAATTTTGTTTGCGTTTATTAAATGTTCATATTCAAAATGCATTCAAAATTTGGAATTATTACAATTTTAAAAGTTGTTCGTATGGCATAAGTAGGTGACATTTATTTTTTTGTGACCATTTTGTTATATTTTTTCATATTTTTGCGCTGTGTAATTCTTGTGAATTTGTAATATATTTTCATTTCCTGGATTTTGTGTAAAGCAGGCGGGCCCACATGTCTGAAATCTTGCATTTTCTGGATTTTTTCCCTGTGAAAAAAAATCTGACAGTCTGGCCCCACGCTGACGTCGCGATGACGTCAGCAGTGGCCAGGCCTGCCACTGCCGCGCCGGCGACGACCACGGCGCTGCCGCGTCCGAGCGAGCCAGGAGGCGCGGCTGCGCGCGTCGGGCGTGGCTCGACGCGGGCTACCCGCAGGTGGCGGCGCGGCCGCATCTAGTGGCCGGAGCGTCGCCGGCAACGTAGAAACGCGGCGGCGGCCGAAACTCACGCCGGTGACGATTCCGCCGTGCGTCGGCGAGGATGCAGAGGAGGCGACGGCAAAGCTTGCTGCACGCGTGGATTCGTCAGGGGAGGCGCGGAGTGGCGCCTGCGCGCATCGGCGGCGGCGGTTCCGGCGTCGCGCGGGAGGAGAAGCAGAGGGGGGAGGTGTGAGGTTTTTTTGCAGTTTAGTCCGTCATTTTTTCGCAATTTGCAAATGGGTCCGTCGTCTCGCGATTTCGTGGACTGCGGGTTAGTATCTTGTTTTGGGAGGGGGTTTTATGCAAAAGCGTCACGGTTCTGATGTGTGGACCGTCCGATCGCCAGGCGACGGCCGGGATCGAAGCACTGTAGAACACTGTAGCAGTGGACAGTGATCTACAGTGACTCGAGCGTGGAGAGGCCGCGAAATCGGCATGCTTTTATATACTCCCTCCGTCCCAAAATATGTGTCGCAAAGTTGTCCAAAAGTGAATGTATATATACTTGTTTTATGTCTAGATACATCCACTTTTTGACAAATCTAAAACAGTTGGAGTAGTTAGTAATGCTCTAAACCCAACTATGATTTGGGTTCATAAAAAAATGTACTCCGTATTCAATTTTCTCTTCCATTATGTCTTCCCTTCCACATCCAGTGCCCTCCGCCCTCCCCTCCCACTGTTCCCCCAAAACGAACCTGACCGGCGACGCCTCCACCGCCACCTCCACCACGAATCCCCCACAGGTTTCTGCAGGGATCCATCCAGTCTGCGCCCTCTCCTTTCTGCCGGGGCCAATCCGCGTGGAAATTTTGGGGGGAAAGGTGTCAGGACCCGAACTGGATACACACGAAGACACACGAAATTGGGGAATTTGCTTGGATATATTCACTTCCAAAGGAAGGATTGAGCTTCATACGAGGTACATCTAAGGAGGAGCAAACCCTAGCTACACTATGACTAGAGAATACGATTTGTTCCAACTTAGTCTGGTTCCTACCAACCCCCTGGCTTATAACCTACCAGCGAGCTACAGCGAGTCAACCACACACGCAGTTCATTACAAGAGAAAGGAGATAAATAGTAAACAAGGGAATGAATCTTGACCGCACGATTGCGTACCGCTTCCAGCTTCCATCCTAGCCATCCATCTCCTTGACACCAGCGTAGTCATTGGGTTCTTCAGGTAGTATCAGGACAGGGTCCTGACAGTGCCCCCTTCTTGAGCAACACCTTGCCCTCAAGGTGAAAAGATGGAAGCGTCTTGGTAATGAACGGCACATCCTCCCAGGTCGCATCTTCAGCTGGCAAGTTCTCCCAGTGAATGAACCATTGTGCTGCTGGTTGTTTGTTTCTCTGAATTACTCGACGCTGGAGAACTTTGAACGGTTTTGTCTTAATCATCCCTTCATCAGGGGCATCTCTTCTAGATAAAGCATACGCAACCACATTTTCTTTGCCTTTTCGATATTCAATCGAATAATCGAACTCAATTAGTTTCAAGAGGAGTTTGTGCTGAATCCCATCAGTGAGCCTTTGTGTTGCCATATATTTGAGGCTTTCGTGGTTGGTCTTGATGATAAGCTTCTTCCCAAGAAAATAGTGGCGCCACTTTCTTATTGCTTCAAGAATGGCAATTGCCTCTTTCTCATACACAGACTGTGCTGCTGCTCGTGGCCCCAAACCCTTGCTATAGAAAGCCAGAGGATGGCTTTTCTGCATGTGAACAGCACCTATGCCAGTACCGCAAGCATCTGATTCAATAGTGAAAGGTACAGAGTAATCCGGAAGAGCTAAACAGGGCTGGTTGTCCTAGCTTGTTTTAGTTTCTGGGATGCTGCTTCTTGATCCGGTCCCCAGATGAAAGCATCTTTCTTTAGAGCATCAAATAGAGGACGACAGATTATGCCATAATGCTTAATAAATCGTCGGTAATACCCAGATGCACCCAATATTCCTCTCAATTTGCTTGCATTCTTAGGTGTCGGGCACTTAAGGATTGCTTCAATCTTTTCAGTGTTAGGAGAAACTCCCTTAGCTGAAATCACATGGCCCAGATATGTGACTTGGTCAGTTGCAAATGAGCATTTGTTCAGTCTAAGGTACATCTTTTGTTGTTTGAGAATGTCCAGTGTTAAGTTCAGATGACGAGCATGCTTAGTCTCATTGGCACTATATATCAAATGTCGTCGAAGAACACCAGGATGAATTTCCAAATGTATGGTTCGAAAATCTTATTCATGAGGTTCTGAAATGTAACCGGTAGGTTCGGTGGAGTAGCTCCTTCTGGTAACAAGATGGAGTGGTCACAGTCCCTTTCAAGAGGTAGTCCTTCTGGCGAATTAAAGAAATCTTTATAGAACTCCAATATTGGTTTGAACTCATCAGGTATAGGAGTGTTCTGCTCAGATGTTGTTGGGGTGATTGGTGTTATCTGTAACAAGTACCCTAGCACTCCCTTTTGGCACAATTTACTCATTTTCATCGCGGAAATGAGATGAGGCTGCTTCGTATGATCCAGTAAAGTGATGGGAGAGCCATTCTTTGTCAGTACCAACTGTCTCTTTTTCAAATCCAGTCCAATTGGGTGTACTCATATATCCAATCAGTCCCCAGTATGATATCGAAGGTTTTCAGTGGGAGGACCTTGAATGATGATTGAAAAGTATGTCCCTGAATTTTGTACTGCTGTGTGTTAAGTCTGGCGTCTGACACTAGATAAGAGCCACCAGCCATGTTACTCGTGTTGGTGCTGCTGCTGTCATGAGAAAATTATGTTGCTCAATGAATTGTGCGCTAATGAAGGTGTCTGTTGATCCACTGTCAACCAGAGCTACTGCTCGTTTTCCCCCAATTGTAACCAGCAAAGAGAAGGTTGGCTTCCCAGGTATGCCAGTTGCGACTTGAGTTGATATTTCCATTGCCAAGGTGGTTGGTGCTGGTTCCTGTGTGGGTGTATTTGGAGCAGAATGGAACTTTGGTTCAGCTTGCTGTTCAGCTTCAATGGTTTCAATTATTTCACAGTCATCCTCAATTTCCTGTAATATGTGAAGGGTTCTTCCATTTCGCACCTGTGTTGACGGTTCCATGGCTCCTTACAATACCAACAAGTTTTCTGTTCTTGCCCATTTGCTGTGCTTGTGCTGGTGTACCCACTGCAGTCACATTATGCTGCACTGGTGGTTTATACCAGTTTTGCACCGGTTGGAATCTCTGTCTGAAATTAGCTGGTGGGGGAGGCAATGCTAACTTCCTTGCAGTAGCTGCCTTCTCATAAACCTTTGCATACCAATAGCTTTCCAGTAGGCTATTTGGTCTCTGCCCTGAGACATCATGCTCACCTCTGGTTTAAGACCTCCAATAAAGCAACTCAAAAGGAAACTCTCCTGAGATATGGGTGATCTCGTTTGACTAGCGAAACACATTCTTCAAATTTGTCAATGTACGCTGCCACTGTATCTTTCTGCCGGATGTTCTGTAACATCTCAACAGCTTCATGTGCATTGGCATCTGTAAATCTGTCAGCAATGAGATTACAGAACTGTTGCCAAGTAACCATCTGCCAAGGTACACATATGTTTTTAAGCCATGTGGAAGCTCTGTCCTGAAAGTGACCAGTGGCAAGATTGACCCACTGCTCATACGGTGTTCCAGCCATGTCAAAGAATTTTTCACATGCGATTAACCATCCAATTGGGTCGTCGCCAGAAAACAAGGGAATTTCTAGCCGTGGACCCTTCAACACTGCTTCGGCATAGTATGATGGACCTCCTAATTGGGTGGCATAGGTATTTCTCTGGTCATTGTATAACTGCACACCTGACTGGTACACAGACGGTTGACCACCATTGATAAATTGCCCTGTAACTGGATTATACATCTGTGGAGGTGTGTACTGAGGAGCAACAAGATTGTTATAGTGACCAAAATTTCCAGTATACATTTGTTGTGGTGGAACTTGATTCTGCATCGATATGGTGGTTTGGGTAACAGTGTGGGCAATGCAAGTGATGCAATCGTTGGAGGAGATATTCTAAAAGGGCCCTGAGCAACACTATTATCTCGGACAGTCGATACAAATGTGCTATCAGTGTATACAGCAGCAGTGGAAGCAGGAATAGTAGCATTGGGTAAAGCATTTGAAGTAGTCGTTGTTTGCACTTGGTGAAAATCATACTGTAAATTGGTGACAGGAAGCAGGTTAGGTAATTCATTCTCTGTTGTACCTTTCTTTTTCTCCTTCTGCTCCACTTGAGAAGACCCTGAAGGATCTGTGATAGTTGGAGTTGTCGGTTGTTTGCTTGAGAATCTGCTGAAGCATACTCTGCAAGTTCATTTCCATGTCTCCCAATTTCTTGTCCATCTGTGGAATCACCCCATGTCTGCCTTAATCTGCTGCACCTCTTGCTTCAACTGGTGTAGATCCGTGAGTTCCTCGCGAATTCCGGCCAGCTCCTCCTGCAATTTGTCGATTGCTTGCTGGCCCTTGAGGCGAGTTCCTTCTGCCATGGATTCGGCTCGGAGCGGGAGTACGAGCTTCTCGTCCTTGCACGCTGATGATGGTATCCGGTGAGGTGAGGGTTTTTACCACGGAGTGATGAACTCGCGCAACCCCACCTTGAACCAGAGCTGCACCCGAGGATCTCCGCCGCCACAACGCCACCACAACGATCTACCGCCGCCACGAACAGGGAGGGTGGGTTGGGTTTTACCGGAGGCCCTAACCAACTTCTTCTCCGCTGCTCGAATTCGCCGCTGAGGATCGCCTGAGCTCTGATACCCTTGTCAGGACCCGAACTGGATACACACGAAGACACACGAAATTGGGGAATTTGCTTGGATATATTCACTTCCAAGGAAGGATTGAGCTTCATACGAGGTACATCTAAGGAGGAGCAAACCCTAGGTACACTATGACTAGAGAATACGATTTGTTCCAACTTAGTCTGGTTCCTACCAACCCCTGGCTTATAACCTGCCAGCGAGCTACAGCGAGTCAACCACACACGCAGTTCATTACAAGAGAAAGGAGATAAACAGTAAACAAGGGAATGAATCTTGACCGCACGATTGCGTACCGCTTCCAGCTTCCATCCTAGCCATCCATCTCCTTGACACCAGCGTAGTCATTGGGTTCTTCAGGTAGTATCAGGACAGGGTCCTGACAAAAGGGCGCGATTTTTTCGCCTTTTGCTTTACCTTGTGAGTTCCAGCTTCCCTTTGACCCCGCGCGGCTCTTCTTCTAATCCGTGTCGCCGATCGGAAAGGCGCCGCCTCGGTCGCGGATGTGTCGATTTGATCTGTTGAGGTTCGTGTTCGGTTTTACCCTCTCGTTTTCGTGTGATGCGTGGATTTCCAATTTTTTCTGGATGCTGCTCACGGTGTGTGCTTTGATCAGGTGGAGAAACGATAGATTTGGGAGGCGCGGTCTGAGCGGTGGCTTGTTTCGTCAACGATTAAGCACATCCTGGGCAGGCTCCCCAAGAGAAGCCGGCCAAGTCCGGCTAGAAGGATTTCGCCGGAGCCTGCTCCTCGCTGTCAAGTCGCACGGATCTTCAGATACAAGAACAAGGAGTCCATGCAAAGGCTGTGTTCCTAGAGCCTGTTGTGCAAGAGGTCGTCCGCAAACTTGTTCAGTCAAGAACAAGGAGTCTCGGACGCCTGTGTTGGTGTGTGTGAGGTGAGGTGCTTCTGGGATGTGAAATAGAAGGAGATCAACATTGCTTGAGCTCGTGGATTCTGCTAGTTCCCAGAGCCTGTTGTGCAAGAGGTCGTCCACAAACTTGTTCAGTCAAGGGAGTCAATTGATTTGTCATGGAACTGGACCCGGCGTGGCTTCACCTGCAGATTGTCTTTGAACTGTTGTCAAGATTTGTTCAGTCTACCGAGACAGATGCACACATGTCACGGAGTTTCATTCTCAAGCTGGTTCATCCCTTGGACACAGGATAGAGTATATAGCAAGTTCATAGCGCATCACCGTACAAGAAGAACAAGTTTGCTGCTTGAGCTCGAGCTAGAGCTAGCAGTTCAGGAACCATGGCCACTCTGTAAATCCACATGTTTCCAAACAAACTGGACAAATTCATTGGCTTGATCAGAACTCTACGTATTTCTGAATCTGCAGTGCACAAGCGACCGCCCCACAAGTAAGCAACACGTCGTTTCCCAGCCTGATGAAATTTGTTGACAGATTGGTGGCCCACACGTCAGTGAAGTTTGTTTGATGACTGGGGCTGACTGGATGGTGGCCCCACCAGTCAGCGCTTCGGAGCTGCACCTTAAAAGGACGCGACCCTTTCCTTGGCGCCCAAACGAAACCGTTGTAACAAACTCTGCTCCTCTTCCTTCCTCGCAACGCCAAGAAACCAAGAAGCCGAGCGAGCGAGGAGAATGGAGCCACCCGCCTCCGCCTGCCTCGCCGAAGCTTCGAACCTGCTGCGCCGCCAGGGCGCCTTCGAGGGCGTCGACTTCGTGCGCCTGCGCCTGCGGAGCGGCCGCCGCGCGAGGTACCTGCACGCAGCCGAGGACGGGCGCTCCGTCCGCCTCGACCCTCGCCGCGAGTCGCACAACGCGGTGCGGGCCGTGCTTCTGCCCCAGGGGGGTTGACGGGAACAGGGACTGCGTCCTCCTCCGCGGCGCTTACGGCCGCTACCTCGGGGCCACCGCGCGCGGCTCCCTCTGCTACCCCTTCTCCACCCGCTGCCGCGCCGCCAAGCAGCGCGACTTCGACACGCCCGAGGTCCTGGCCATCATGTGGCGGGCCGTCGCGACCGGCCGCGAGGGCGCCTTCCTGCTGCGGGATGCCACCGCGCGCTACCTCCGCGCCAACTCGAGGTGCCTCCTGCCGTGCTGCTCCGGAGTCCACGTCTCCGGCCGTGGCGACCTCTGCACGGCGACCAAGTGGGCGGTGGAGCGCGTCCCCAGGGCAGGCAGGCCGGAACTCCCGATACCGCCTGATGTGAGTTCCTCGTCCCCTGCCTTCCTCGATTTCGACATGAGCATGTGATTCTCGACTACGAGTTCTTTCTGGCGCAATTCTTTGACCTTGCAATTTCTGCTCTGCTCTTACATTTCATCTCGAATTGGAACACGTGATTCTGAGCTTGCTTATCTGAAGAAATAAAATCGATCACAGTATCAATCTTGCTATAAAATCTGCTAAATTCATTCAGATTGCTAGTTGACAAGAGTGCACTGCTCGAATTTGTGATAATTTGCAGTCGCTCTTCGCCCGCCAGTGTCCCGCCTCTGCGTGTTGGAGCGGGACATCCGGTGGGTGCGCGCCGACGACTACAACGGCGCCATCAGCGAAGACAACTGGACCCCGTCACGCTACACCGGGAGGCTCACGATCCACCTGAAGAGTCAGCTGGTGAGTGGTGAGCCTGCTTCCCCGCAGCCGCAGGTCGACCGGCCCGACTACACTCTCTGCGTCCGCGCAGGTCGCTTTGGGCAGCTGAGCCCTTTGGTCGTCAACCTGCCTCACAGCCGGGAGCCGCTGAGCATCGTGCTTATCGAGCGCAACACAGCAGGTTAGTGACTCGGTGTGCTAAGTTGACGTTGTTTCTGTACTTCTGAATTGTATGTGGTCTGTCTGTGGCTGCTAATACCTTTTTGCAGTTCTGAAAGTAGAAATTGTTGATAATGCTGGCTTTTGCCCCTTTTCTGTTTATTCGTGTATTTATTAGTCTGAGTGGAATTGTTAAAAATGCACAAAATTGTAAAAAAGCAATTTCAAATGCACTAGTATGTTTCTTTCAAGAATGTTATGGAGAATCAGAAACTGAATGTGATATTTTTCTGGACTTATCTGAAGAAACTGTAGACTATTGGCGTAGTAGTATCATTTGTTAGCTTGATTTTGTTGGCTTACTTTAAGATTAGACTACGATATTTCAGACTGTATGCCTACATTTTTATGAGAGTTGGGATTTAACATTCTGAAGAATGTTGTGGACCTGAGACTAGTGATATACATTAAGAAAGGGCGATGCTCTGAAACTAGTTCAAAACATGTATTATGTACATATGCAATGCAACTTGTTCAAGATAACCTTCTGCCGTTGATTAAGGAGTGAGCTTAAGCTTTATATATTGTTCTGCATTCTTCCCCGCTACATGTTATTGTACGTAATTTTACTACCTGTTATTTTATGAATTTTTACTACCCTGCTTGGTCTGAGTGAACTTTTCAAAATGCACCAAAGTAAAAAAAAAAAGTAAAATGCACTGCTATTTTTCTTTGAGGAATCTTACAGATAAGCAGAAGTAAATGAATGCGATATTTCTCTGAACTTATCTGTAGAAACTGTAGAGAATATATGCCTAGTACTAGTTAGCTTGTTTGGGTACTTCTGAATTTGCTGTGGGCTGTGTCTGCTTATGCTTTTTGCAGTTCTGAATTTAGATTTTTTTTATAATACTCCCGTTTGCCTTTTCTGCTTATTTGTGTCGGTTTTACTCTGAGTGGAATTGTTTAAAATGCACAAAAGTATAAAAAATAATGAAAAAATGAACTACCGTGTTTCCTTGGACAATTTAGAGGCGTAAAGAATATATTATAGAATAGCAGAAGTAAGTAATTGCGATACTTCTCTTGACCTATCTGAAGAAATTGTAGTCAATATATGCCTAGTAGTATCATGTCTTAGCTTCATTTTGTTGGCTTGGTTTAATACTGGTACTGTAATATTTCAGACTGTATGCCTACGTTTCTTTGAGAGTTGGCGGCTTACCTTGAGAATATTGCGGATCACCTGAAGCTAGTGAGATACACTAAAAAAAGTAGTAGATGATCTGAAATTAGTTCCAAAAACATGTACTATGTACATATGCAATTAATCTTGTTCAAGATAACCTTCTGTTTAATGAAGAAATGTACCATTCCGTTGGGGATCAGGAAGTGGGCTTCAGTTTTCTATACTGCTTTGCATTCTTTGCTAGTACCTTCTTTTGTATGTTTTTTACTACCATGTTATGGCTGCAGTACTACTTGCTATTGTAGTTGGCCGTGCCTAACTGCATCTTGCTTTGCATCTATGGCTGCAGCGGATAATCAGTTCATATACCCAGATGTGAACGCAGTTGCAGGGGCAGCAGCAGTCGACGCACCGGAACTCTGACGACCGACCGCGGCGCAGATCCGCCTCTTCGAAACCATCGCAGTTCGTCCCAGATTTTGTAGCTGGTGAAGATTTAGAAGGGATGATGATCCCTTTCTATTTTGTGAACCCCTCGTTGGTTGAGAGAACTCCCCCGATACATAGCAGTTTCAGTTTGTGCCAGTAGCTAGGATTAAGTTTTGGTTCACGCTGAAATCCAGTTTTCCATGCCGTAGAACTGCACATATCAAGTTCCACTGTTTTCTTAGGGTAGAATGGTTACTACTATCTTGCACGCTGACATTGGTTACATGTTCTTCTGACCAAATACTAGTGTTACAGTCTTCGAATGATTGATACCACTGCATTCAGGGAGCATTCACTTTTTACTATACTATGTTGCTGTGTTGTTGCTTCCATGTGTGCTGGGATAAATTCCATGGTATTCAGTCGATATCATTACAGAGTGGATTATAAAGACTTATCGCTTCCCTATGGATGCCGTTATGTTTCTTGATGCTGAAACTCAGAAATTTGGAGGTTTATGTTTTCTGATGCTGAAACTCAGAAATTTGGAGATCTCACATGCGCATTCACTTGCTCAGCCAGTGCACCACTCTTTATTTTTTGGGTTTCCTTTTGTATCAGTTAATTAATCTAGTGTCAGATCTTGGATTAATATTTGACTTTTGTATTCCTTAACTGATATGAAATGCTAGCTCCAATAGGAATGGCAACAATTTTTGCAGCATATAAGTACTGCATGCCGCTGGGAAATATAGATTTTTTTATCTATGTTGCTGCAGAACCAGAGTCATTATATGTTGCAGTTGCTATTTTGTAAAGGCGACATGTAATTTTGTAGAGAACATTATATAAGTGAACAAAATGAAACTGGATGGAGCATAAGGTTGGATTCATGTGCTAACATACTAACGACTTCGCATGAAGTGTTTCTTTTGTTCGTTCTGTCCTCCTTGCTGTAGTTGTTAGCGGTGTTAGTGTAGTTGTTTGATGGTTCCTGTTGAGCTTTTGCTGGTAGTCTCTAGATGGAAAAAACATCGGTGCTAGAAAAGGTTCTATATTAGCAGAAATTCACTTTGACTCCCGAGCTCATATGATCCTGGTATATTAAACGAAAATTAAAAAATAGTAAAATATTTCAAAACATTCTAAAAAAAATTGGAGGGCGAACACATACCAATGTCCAACATACGTGCAAAGTTACGTGGCGAAATGACATTCGGTATGCCCTGTGCAAAAAAGACAAATCAGTGGTCAAAATGCAATTTCAAAACATACTTTTAGAGCACTGATTTTGTTATTTTCGCACAGAGCACCACACATGACATTTCATCAAGAAATTTGGCACGTATTAAAAAACATGTATATGTTCATCACCAATTTTTTTTAGAATTTTTGGAAATGTTTTACTATATTTTTTAATTTCATTTAGTATAACAGGAGCATATGAGCTCGGAAGCCAAAACGCCTCTCCCCTATATTAGCTGTTTGAATGGTAGTCATATGATCATCTATATTCTCGCCCCCTTCAGGATTTTTTGATTCAAAGGATTTTCATAGTAAATTTGTACGAATTAAACCCCTAGGAATTTTTCATTAGGAATCCTTTGCACTAGGTTTTAAAGGAATTCTAATATCCACTCAAATATCTTTTTTAGAATTCTTTACTTTTTCTATGATGGAATCAAACAAACTTTTGTACATATCATATCCTGTAGGATTGGAGTGGGCCTGACATTGCAATCCTACGGTTTTCCTATTTTTGCATTTTTAGAATCCTACGAATCAAAGAGACCCTTATCGTGTGGACAATGATTTGGAAAAAAGAAGAATTTCTTTTCGGAGAGCATCGGAATTTGGATGGGAGATGCAAAACGGAAGATTTTTTCATCGAATACAACATCATGAGATATGTAGATGCGGCATGTAGAAACATCAAGGCACTTAATACCTTTATGCCGTGAACTATCCAAGAAAAGCACATTGTATAGAGCGAAAAGCAAATTCGGCCATCATGCACAGCTGAACACATGAATGGACTTATAATTCGGTGATGTGCCTAAGAACCGTTCAACATGTGTTTCATTGTTTATAGTTTTACTTGGCATGATTGATGAGATAGGTGTTTATAGTTTTACTTGGCATGAGATTGATGAGATAGGTTGCCGTAAGACTTCATCCTAGAATTTGAGAGCCATGGAGGCATGTGTCCTGGCTCATGACTTAATATGATTGATAGAATATTTATATCAACAAGTTACAACTTATTTCCCTGAAGGTCATCTTGATAGAACCAGACTTTCCGCTAGTTGACCCTGTTTTATAAATTGTTACATTAGTTTGCACGTAGAGAGTGGAGATTTTTGGCTTGTGAGCTACAGTGCTCCCGCCAATTTGAAAACCATATTTACATGTTTTAAAAAATTCTGAAAAAAATCCGGTTGTAGCCAATAGTATATCCCACTAACGTGTAAAATATCAACTTCAAAAACTATGTATTCCGAACTACACGAGAAAAACAAAAGTGTGGATCTAAGTATGCATATTTTCAAATCTCTAAGTTTTGTCAGATTTGTTATTTTTGTGTAGCCCATAATATAAAGTATTTTAAGTTGATATTTGGCTCGTTTTGGGAAACATCAATGGCTACATTAGGATTTTTTTCAATTTTAAAAAATCCCATAAATATGATTTTTGAATTTGTTTTAAACGGGGGGAGCACTGGAGCTCGGGAGCCAAAACACTTTCCGGCACATAGAGGCAAATATATGTACCTCCAGCGCTATTACCTAAAAATAAACCAGCACTAGGAGGGAAAAGTGGAAAAGAAGGAATACAAAATAATAGAAATCACCCTCAAATGCACCCCGATGGACACATATCACCATGAACTCCAATTTGGTATTATTTTCACCCTCAAATTCACAAAATCGGGTTAATAACCCCATGAAGTGGTTTTTGTCACATGAAACGCTGTTTTGTCCCCTCCTATGCTGATTAGGCGTTGACGTGTCGACGTGGGACCCATTAAATAAAAAATAATTAAGGAAGAAGGAAGGTTTTTTTTGACTGATCGGTGGTCCGATCATCGGCCTTGGATTTCGACGGTGCCACCGCCGCCACTGTCACTGGATTACTCGCGAGGCTTTTTCTGCGGCGCGTGCGGTAGCATATTCAACGCCATCGACGCCGCCATCCGGGTCGCTGATGCCGACTTCCGCGATGGCCTCCGCACGTACCTGGACGCCATTGCGCACCTTGCTCCCGCCAGAAGAGGAAGCTGCAATGGTGGCGGCACCCGCCTTCGCTAGGCTGTCGCCCATGCTCCCGAGGTGGCTGGCAGGGTCCCCAGCCTCTGCAGCTCCGGTGGGTCATCGTCGCTCATTGCCATGATGACCCCGTCACTGCGGAGGTCATAGATGGAGGCGCCTACTGACAAGTGGGTCTACACATTTGCCTACTCAGCATCGGGGGACAAACCGCTATCGATGTGACAAAAACCACTCCAGGGGGTTATTAACCCGCTTTTTGTGAATTTGAGAGTGAAAATAATATCAAATGGAGTTCAGGGTGACATGTGTCCATTTGGGTGGATTTGAGGGTATGTCTATACTTTTTTTTTCAAGAATGAAACACCGTAGCTCCTGGGCCAGGTTAACGGAATGGACGGGAATAACAGATATAAGGCCTAAACGAACTTCCTAAAGACTCGGCAACGAAGGCCCATGTCGTCCATTCTCCTCTTCGATAATTAGGCTCCCTTTTCCTCAGAACTCACAGTGCACGCGGCCGCATCCCCACCCCAACCCTAGCCGCCAGGAGTTGAGGAACAAGCTAGGCAGTGCGAGATGCGGCGATCGGCGATGGCGCTTCGCTCGACGGCGGACCGGTGCCTCGGCCACCACTCACCGGTTAGTTGGTTACCACCATGACTCTCGTCCTACCATCTGTGCTCCGGCCATGTCGCCCGTCGCCCAGTTCTTCCTTCCTCTTCGGCCAGCGCCCAAGAAGTACCTAGGCCCCTAGCAGTCCATGACGCGTCCTACCCTCCGTAGGCTCTCCTCCGTCTAACCGTAAACCCAACCGAATTTCGGGTTCCTGAAAACTGCCAGGTTAATTTATTTGTTATTTTCGATAGAAAAGCTGAGAGACCGAACCGAAAAAACAAATGCCCACCCCTGCTATCCGACGATGTCCAGATTTCAACTTTGATTATAATACATCAACGAACACGGTTTAGATTGTTTCTCTTCGATGTATAGGGGTGATATTTGGGCACCTGGCCTTTTTTTATGTATACATAACTTGTACGCTTTTGTGCTGGCTGAGGATTTGGCTTAGCGTTAGCCTTGTTGGTATGTTGCTTTAGTTTTCTGCATGGCTGTAAAAAAGAAAACGTGCGGTTAGCAGAGTTGTTCCATTGGTTCGACGATAAGTGGATTTGTGCTACATGTGATCTTTAGCTAGCAGCCGCATCAGTACAATATAGCATGTCCATACGGAGATTGCAGCACGTCGTCCATAATTATATAGGGCTTGACATAGTTGTCATAGCATTAATAGAAAAGCTAACTTTGTACTCCTTCCTACATCTTACCCTAAGTGTTCCGCTTGTCTCCATGTCAACTTAGTTTGTTTCACACAGTCGAACGTAGTGGGTGTGATATCCTATCTCTGAGAAGGACCCAACCTGTGTACCACTTGATATTCACATCAAGATTTCTCTAAACTATCATTGGAGCATCAATTATGTAACTATAAGTCGATACTATTATATGATATACTGCCTTAGCAACCCAATTCTGAAACCCACCTTTCTTTCTTGCATTCAAAATTCTCATGGAAATCAAGGATGCTTCTTTTCTGTCTCAATCCTTTTTTGTCCATCTTCTGTTTTAATTTTATGCAGATCATGACTTTTATTTAACCCTTTTACTCTTCATAGATCTGGCAAAATAAGCCTTAAAATGCTCAAAGTTTAGCTTTATATATTAAATCCTAAAGCAACATATATCTTATTCCATTTTACCTTCTGATTGTGACATAAACTTGTTTGCGTTTCAGTTGACAAATGTTATTCAATCAACATTCAGTGCAAATATTTGTTCAAGATGGGGAGGTCTTGCAAGAACTTTCAGGTAATTACCTCATCTTGGTTTACGCAATCTAAAGGAGATTTTTGCAGCATGCATCTAACTTCTGCATGCTCTGTTTTTTTGTTGCAGTGCAAAACCAAGTGGAAGTGAGGTTATTGGAATTGATTTGGGGACAACGAATTCCTGTGTTTCTGTTATGGAGGGAAAGGTGACTGTACTTGTATAATTTTTCTGCTAAGCATTTTTTCAGCTTCTTTATACATTTTATTAACATAAACGAGCAAATGACTACAGAATGCAAAAGTGATAGAAAATTCAGAAGGCACTAGGACGACACCATCAGTTGTTGCCTTTAGTCAGAAGGGAGAGCGGCTTGTTGGAACTCCGGCCAAGCGTCAAGCAGTCACAAACCCACAAAACACCTTCTTTGGTACAAAGCGTATGATAGGGCGGCGCTTTGAGGATCCCCAGACACAGAAAGAGATGAAAATGGTATCATATAAAATTGTGAAGGCTCCAAATGGTGACGCTTGGGTTGAAACAACAGATGGCAAGCAGTACTCACCTAGCCAGATTGGTGCATTTGTATTGACCAAGATGAAGGAGACTGCTGAATCTTACCTTGGCAAATCTATTTCCAAGGCTGTGATCACAGTTCCAGCTTACTTCAATGATGCCCAGCGTCAGGCAACCAAGGATGCTGGTAGAATTGCTGGACTTGATGTACAAAGGATCATCAACGAACCAACTGCTGCTGCTCTGTCTTATGGAACAAACAACAAGGAGGGTTTGATAGCTGTATTTGACCTTGGAGGTGGTACGTTCGATGTCTCCATTCTGGAAATCTCCAATGGAGTTTTTGAGGTTGGTATTTATGAACTTCGTACTCTTCTGTAGCTAGAAATGCCAGATAATACATTTCATGCGTTTTGCTGATGCGTTGAGTATGCTTTGTCAGGTAAAAGCAACAAATGGTGATACTTTTCTGGGTGGAGAAGACTTTGATAATACTCTATTGGAGTACTTAGTCAGTGAATTCAAAAGAACTGATGCTATTGATCTGTCAAAGGACAGACTAGCTCTCCAAAGGTTGCGTGAAGCAGCTGAGAAGGCAAAAATTGAGCTCTCATCAACTGCGCAAACTGAGATTAACCTTCCATTTATCACAGCTGATTCCAGTGGAGCAAAACATTTGAATATAACATTGACAAGATCAAAGTTTGAAAGTTTGGTGGGTGATCTGATTTCAAGGACAAGAGACCCATGCAAGAATTGTTTGAAGGATGCTGGTATAACTGCGAAGGAAGTTGATGAAGTTCTTCTTGTCGGTGGCATGACAAGGGTTCCCAAAGTGCAGGAAGTGGTTTCAGAAATCTTTGGCAAGGCCCCTAGCAAAGGAGTCAACCCAGATGAAGCTGTGGCCATGGGTGCGGCTCTTCAGGGTGGCATTCTCCGTGGAGATGTCAAAGAGCTTCTTCTCCTTGATGTAACCCCGCTTTCACTTGGTATTGAGACTCTTGGCGGTATCTTCACCAGACTGATAACCAGGAACACTACAATTCCCACAAAAAAAAGCCAGGTTAGTTAATGTGGCTTCATTGTAGAATACTTGGGTGCCTTTAATGTATGACCCAGCGCATTTTGTCCCAACAGTTTTATCACTGGGATTGCATAGCTTTGTTGATATCTTTTAGATGTTGTTATGATATCTTTCTGTGAAGATTGTGGTATTGCACATGCATGGCTGCATGCTACACCTACTTATATAGTGATTTATTCCACTACATCAGAACCTCGTATCCTGACGAAGTTGCTTTGCCTGTTCATGTCTGATTCTCCTCTGAGCTCGTTTTATGGTTTTGGCCTACCTAATCGTGGCTTTATTTTCTGCAGGTGTTCTCAACTGCTGCTGATAACCAGACTCAGGTGGGTATTCGTGTCCTACAAGGTGAGCGTGAGATGGCGACAGACAACAAGCTTCTTGGCGAGTTTGATCTTGTCGGCATCCCACCGGCACCAAGAGGACTGCCACAGATTGAGGTCACGTTTGACATTGATGCCAATGGCATCGTGACAGTCTCTGCGAAGGATAAGGCTACCGCAAAGGAACAGCAGATCACCATTCGATCCTCCGGTGGGCTTTCTGATTCGGAGATTGAGAAGATGGTGCGGGAGGCTGAGTTGCATGCACAGAAGGACCAGGAACGTAAATCCCTCATTGACATCAGAAACACGCGGACACTACCATTTACAGCATCGAGAAGAGCTTGGGAGAGTACAGGGACAAGATCCCCGCAGAGGTCGCCACCGAGATTGAGACAGCAGTTGCTGATCTCCGTGCGGAGATGGCCTCTGAAGACATTGAGAAGATAAAGAACAAGATGGATGCCGCCAACAAGGCCGTCTCGAAGATTGGGCAGCACATGTCTGGTGGCGCGTCTGGAGGTGGCGCTGCTGGCGGTTCTCAGGAAGGAGGTGACCAGGGAGGATCAAAGGGCGAAGGTGACCAGGCTCCAGAGGCTGAGTACGAGGAGGTGAAGAAGCAATAAATTTTTTGACGGTACACTAGGATCTTTTTAGCTGTAATAAAATTCTGTTCAACTGAGGCATACGGAACATGCTAAAAGTTCTCAGCGCACCCAGTACTGCCGTATTGTATGACTAGGTTGAACTAGGTTCTTCGCTTTGAGGTGCATCAAGGCAAACATATCTTGTGTTTTCTTATAGTCAGATATTCTGCTTCGAGTGATGTGTTGGTAGCTTCTATTGGTTTCAAACGTGATACGATCAGCACTAGGAGCTGATTAAGATGATTTTTTTTGTTACCTTGGAAGGAAGTTTCTTCCGAATTTCATGCACCATGTTTTCAATCCTCCATATGATCACGGGAAGAAGGAAGCTAGCAAGTCATGACAGCATCATCTCGTCATTTCATTCCGGTGCTCAGCAAATTGATGTAGGATATACATTTCATTTCCGGTTAAAAGTAGCGAGTAGAGTGCCATTGACGTACGACAGCAATTGCCCGGTAGCAATCAGTGTGCCATGAACATGCTCAGTGACAGATTAAGCGTGTGCTGGACAGCAGGGGCCGTGGTATTCTTCCCGGTGGGTAGGGGCATGTCCAAAAACACGACGCCCAGCGACCAGTATGTATGCTTGCCGCCACAAGCTTTTGCCAGTTTAACGAGTTCTCGCATCAGCATCAACGCACGCATTCATTCAAGAAGCACCGTCCGCTGCATGCACATACGACCCTGCGCGCATAACTACCATTCAATCCCAGCTAACTGCTTCTTCAGTCGTCTGCCGCGTAATTTCCCAGCTAACACCTGATCCCGCAGCGGTATATACGGCCCACAGCCTCGTGATCTCTCGCGTAATTTCTTTGTTGCCTTCCTCCTTATGCCGACCGATCCTTGCCATTCTCATGCCCACAAAAGCTACTGTAATTAAGATCAGTTGTTTCTCCGGCGAGCTTCAGGCTCAGGGAGATCGATCGATAGCAACCATGGGGAGCAGCCGGCCGCGCACCAAGGACTTCTTCGCAGCTCCCACGCTCTCCCTCTCGCTTGTCCGTCACACCGATCTATTCCCTCTCTCACAGTCACAGATCGAGGAACTTAACGGGGTAGTAAATGATCAAGATCGTGTCTTTTTCTGATGATGATGTACGCGCAGGCAGGTGCGTTCGGCAGGAATGATGTGCCGGCGGCGATGAGTGGAGACGAAGAAGGCGACGAGGGGGATGGCGGGATGAGAAGCGAGCGACTAGGAGATGATGTGGAGATCAGCAGCGACAACACGGGGCAGGGAAGCCAGTCTGGCGACGGGGAAGAAGAAGGAGAAGGCCATGGCGATGGGGGTAATAAGAGGAAGAAGAGAAGCAGAAAAGCTACCATAGGCACACCGCTGAACAAGTTAGGGTCATGGAAGCGTAAGTTCAACTAGCACTAGCACACAAGCCCTCTGCTACTTCGGAATTCTTGTCAGTGCATGCACTGCAGCGATCATGCTGTGAGTTCCGGCCAGGTTCTTTTTTTGAGACAAAATGGAACAGGGGTGCCTAACAATGGCCCATGGGCCAGATAGGGCCTGGCCCAGAAAGCATGAATTTGGCGTGTTCTAAAAGGGAAATCAATTTTTGTTTCCCTTCCCACAAAAAAAAACTTTTGTTTCCCATTCCCTAAAAAAAAAGCTTTTGTTTCCACTGAAAAAACTAAAAGTTTTGCAGAAACCTGTAACTAGGATACATTTGCCTCATGAGAAACATAATTGTTAGTGGGAGGTGCTTGAATTGTTTTATAAAGTTTCACTTACTTTTTTTTGTTTAATGGTGTTTCAGTCAATTTTGTAAAGTTTAATTCACTATTTATTTGTTAATATTTATATTTTGGTATTTATTTTTAATTTTCGCATTTGTGTAATTGTATACACTTTTTTGGTGCAATTGCTCTTTAGAAGTGGGATATAAAAATCAAAAAGTGACTGGAACTTCCAAAAATTTCAATAGCATGTGCCCTACTACATAGTCTCCATGAAGAATACCGGTCGAACAAAATAGAGGATCACCATGTTTTTTTTGCTGCTGAGACGCTTTGTCGTGTCTGACAGGGTATTCAAAGAGTCGCCACATCCAGATGAAAATCAGCGGCAGCAACTCAGCAAGCAGCTAGGACTGTCTCCACGCCAAGTCAAGTTCTGGTTTCAGAACCGACGAACTCAGATCAAGGTTGGTCACCAGTTTGATTGAACAAATCAACCGACAACGGAAAAGCACTCACGGCTTAATCTGTTCAGGCGATTCAGGAACGGCACGAGAACTCGTTACTCAAGTCCGAGCTGGAGAATCTCCAGAGGGAGAACCGCGCCATGCGAGAGCTCACCACCAGGAGACCATCACGCTGTCCAAACTGTGGCGTCGCAGCAGCCTCGAGCCACGACGCCGACGCTTCCGCGGCAAACCAAGAACAGCAGCTGCAGCTAGAGAACGCCAGGCTCAGAGTCGAGGTTAGCGCTTCATGCCGCACACCACCGGCCTCGATCTGCTGCAATTTCGCAAACACTGATGCCTGTGGTAGCGGAACTCGATCGTTTCAGATAGAGAAGCTGCGAGGGAAGCTAGGAAAATCCACGGCCGATGGTGGAGCCATCTCCCCGGGCTCGCCGCCGTTCTCCGCCGGCACCATCCAGACGAACGACAGCCGGAGCCCGCTGGAAGCTTACGGCAGCGGCATCACGGGTCGCGTCAAGCAGAGCATCTTGCACCTCGTCGGGCGCGCACTGGAAGAGCTGAAGACGATGTCTTCCTCCGGTGAGCCTCTCTGGGTGCGGAGCGTCCAGTCCGGGCGGGACATTCTGAACTACGACGAGTACGTGCGCTTGTTCCGGCGCGACGATGATGATGCCGGCGATCAGCCGGCCACGTGGTCGGTCGAGGCGTCGCGGGAGAGCGGGGTTGTTTACCTCGACACGATGCAGCTCGTGCGTGCTTTCATGGATGTGGTACGTACGTGCCTTCTATCTTCTCATGCAATCTGTTCCAAGTTCAGTATATGCTCTCATGATCATCATCCCAATCTGAAATTTCTGTGCAGAACCAGTGGAAGGAGCTGTTCCCTTCCATGATCGCAAAGGCATCGACGCTCAGTGTGATCAGAACAGGCGACGACGACGGCCACGATGGCGTCGTGCAACTGGTAGCCCAACTCCATTCATTGGTGTTGACTTTGTATACTATTCCGTTGTAGTTGTAAATACACGAACGCGGACATGAATAAAAAAGGAATAATTCGAGTAATATCTACAAATATTACCGAAACATTGTTAAAATACTTCTACGAGAGGGTCACTGGGCTCCCATATTGGTCTTCTAGGGTTTCATATTCGTATTCGTCCTCCCAAATTTTCCTTTTAGCAATCCTGACATTAGAAGTAGCCCGTTTCGTGATTAAATCGACGTAGTTTTTTCTGGTTCTTATGTAGGAGTATCAGTCATGGGGCTAAACTCTGCTTCGGTTGTCTTGTTGGGTTTTCAGATGTTTGCCGAGGTCCAGATGCTGACACCAATGGTACCCACAAGGGAATTCTGCTTCGCCCGCTACTGCAAGAAGCTGGCCACGGAGAAATGGGCCATTGTCGATGTGTCCTTCGACGAGGCTGGAGGCGACGCCCACGCGTCGCCGCTGATCAGGTGCTGGAAGAATCCTTCGGGGTGCATCATCGAGGAGCAGACAAACGGCCATTCCAGGGTACGAATGCAGCACGAACACACCAATTTCCAACAGAAATAGTAATGGTTGTCTTAGACAGATTGCACCGTGTAGTGAAATGATTTCCATTTGGTTGGCTGCCATGCAAACTAAGCAGGTGACTTGGGTGGAGCACACCAAATGCCGTGAGGTCGCGGCGCCGCCGATGTACAGGACGGTCACCGCGAGCGGCGTGGCGTTCGGGGCGAGACGGTGGGTGGCGACGCTCCAGCTCCAGTGCGAGAGGATGGTCTTCTCGGTGGCGACCAATGTTCCAACCAGAGATTCGAACGGTACTTGATCATACAGCTCACGGCACCATTGCTGGTCATCTTGATTAATTTTGCTTCTGTCGTGCGCACAGGGGTCTCCACGCTGGCAGGCAGGAGGAGCGTGCTGAAGCTGGCGCACCGGATGACATCGAGCCTCTGCCGCGTCATCGGCGGGTCGCGTGACCTGGCGTGGAACAGGGCGCCAAGAGTCGGCTCCGGCGACCTCCGGCTGACGTCTCGGAGGAACGCCGGCGACCCAGGGGAGCCACAGGGTCTGATCGCCTGCGCGGTGCTGTCCACGTGGCTCCCCGTCACTCCGGCGGCTCTCCTGGATTTCCTGAGGGACGAGTCGCGGCGACCGGAGGTAAGCTGCATCCGTCGTCGTGCTGATTTCTGTTGCAAGCTCTGGAGACGATCTGCCCAAGTAACCACTGCCCATCAAATTGCTGTTGCAGTGGGATGTCACGCTACGTGGACGTTGTGTTCAAACTCGCGTGAACGTGGCGAAGGGGAAGGACCGCGGCAACTGCGTCACCGCCTACGTAAGTTCTCTGCACGCAACTCCATCGTTCAGAACGCTCCGGCAGAGTCAGTCACCGGCTCACCGCTGCTTCTGTGGATGTCATGTCAGGCTCCTACATCGGCAGAAGAACAGGGCGGCGGCAAGTGGATCGTCCAGGACGTCTGCACTAACTCGTGCGAGTGGACCGTCGCGTACGCGCCGGTGGACGCCGCCGCCCTGCAGCCGGTCATCGGCGGGCACGACGCGAGCGGCCTGGCCGTCCTGCCGTGCGGCTTCGCCGTCATGCCGGACGGGCTGGAGTCCAGGCCCGCGGTGATCACCTCCAGGAAGGAGGACGGCGCGGCTGGGTCGCTGGTCACCGCGGCGTTCCAGGTCGTGGCCAGCTCGTCGCCGGTGGCCGAGCTTTCGCCGGACTCGGCGGAGACCGTGGCGAGCCTGGTGTCCTGCACGCTGCGCGACATCAAGAAAGCCTTGGGGTGCGAAGACCGCTGACAAATTCGTGACACGCGAGATTTGTTAAGAGTAATTAAGTGACGCTTAAGCGTTATACAGTACATCTTACTGCTGGACAGGATGTTTACAAGATTTTGTACAGCTACATGGGTGGGTTGATACAATTTGAACTTGTAGAATCGTGAAGAAGGGATGTTGCTTGTTGTCTGATACTACTCGAAAAGGAGTTCAAATGGGTGAGGGATTCGCTATACTCGAGGTCGCGCGGCGACTGATGTCATCAGTCTAGATCTTATCCATAGGGGAACGCAAAAATATGTAAAGGATCTATACAGCTGAATGGAGCTTGTTTTCTGTTTTCGGTAAGTATCTATTATAAACTGACCAACTCTTTTCTACTATATCAATAATCATTTCAATAAAGAAATGAAAGAATGGAGATGAGTTTGGTTGATACAATTGTAACATGTAGAATCCTACTAGCAGGCTCGTGTTAATCCCTAAATTGTAATATAACATGTTAAAAAGGAATAATACCACATTTTCAGAAGGTACACCACATATTATTCTCTAAGAGTTTGAATACCTGTGATAAAAAAATATATTTTTCAAAAATGAAACATCTGAAGGAGCTGCTGCCGCCGGCGGGCGCTGACGGGCGTTGCCCGCGCGGTGCCGTTGCTGGGCCGGCGGCGGCGGATCCCGTCTCTCCCCGTTGCAGTAGGGGCTCGGCTCGGGCATGGGCTCCCTGGTGGCAGTGCTTCTAGGTCGGCGACGCTTCGACACAGGCAGGGTGGCGGCGGGGCGTAGGAGCTGCTGCTTGGCGGCGGTGGCAGCGTGGTGATGGCATGGCCACCGGCGGCGCCCTCCAGGCCTAGATCTAGGCCCTTTGGGCCCGATCTGGGTAAGGGCGGGCCGGCTTGGGCTCTGTTCTGCTGCTTCTGGTTTGGGCTGAAGAGCAGCTCGGGATGGGGATGGCGATTACGGTGCTGCGTCTGGTGCAGCGCGGCGGCGGGAGCTTCACTAGCCCGATCTGTGCCCGGCCGGGCAGAGTGGCCCGGTGTGCTCCTGCTACTGCGTCCGGTCTGCTACTGCTTTTTGCGGTGGAGGTTGTGGTGTTGCCGTCCCCTATCTACGACTCGTTCTTCTCGGTCCGGCCGGCCTCGCAACGTTTGTCATGGTGAGACGTCGTGGATGATCTCAAGACTGCTGGCGTATGTTTGTGGACGGCGAGTTCGGCGGAGCTGACGGTTTGTCCAGGGTGTGGATTGTGGGGGGTCGGGAGAAATCTCGGTTGGTTCTTACCGGCACTGACGCGGTGACGCCTCCGGGCGCCGCCATCCTTCTTGAAGGGCGTCGGGTACCCCTTCCCCACTCCCCTCCGTGTATCAGGAGAAATCCTAGGATTAGTCCGGTAGCAGCGTCGTCATCGTCGCATTCCATACCGAAGGTGTTGCTTGGTACACGGCAATTCGGCAGCAAAGGAGCCTGGTGGGAATTCTCCGGAGGGCGCAGCAGTGGCGGGTCATCTTCGTTTTCGTCGATCTAGCGTTGTTGACATTGTTTTCTCTTTTATTTCTTTTGTTTCTCTCTTGGACTTGATTGTGCTGTTTGCCCCAGCGGTGGTCTCACAGTTGTATTGGGTGGTTGTTATATTAATATAGCGGGGCGCAAGCCTGTTTCGAGAGATAACATCTGAAGGATGTCCACAAAAACTCCGGCTCGAATTTCCATATTGTTTAAACAAAATCTGGAGCGTGTGGAAAATTGTATCCAAACAAGTTTATATAAAATCTTACTAGAAATTATTAGGGATAAGATATTCTTACATTAAAATATTAGGCCAGATGAAAAGTCCAGCCGCTTTAACCAGTGAATCACCGCTACTTGTGAAAGTTGGAGAAATTAAGTTGTAATTTTATACTCTCTCCGTTCCTTGATGTAAGGTGTATAGTTTTTTCAAAAAAATCTAAAATATAAGGTATAATGCGATTTATGGACAATTTTATCCATCCAAAAATGAATCCTAACTTATAGGGTATATTGTTTTCAATTTGTGTCTATTAGGAACTCATATCTCCCGATTTTTTCCATAAGAAGATGAGTCCACCGTATGCCAAATACCCATATATTAATATTCGTGCAGAAAATTATACACATTACATTTAGAAATGGAGGGAGTATCTCTTTTCAGTTAAATTATGTAAAAGTATCATAATAGATTTTTGCCACATAAACTCCGGACAGTTACTTGGAAAAGTGTCAATTGTTTTGGACGGACCCCAATAAATGTAAATACTATTTAATTTGAAAAATAGTCATCTCCATACTAAACCATTTATATGTTATTGTTTCCTTTGCCAAATTTTCAGGGAGGCTAATTTTTTTCTTGTTTTACTGAAAGGAATGCGGTAGGGAAGCCCTTACAACGGACTTTTTATTTATTTTAAAATATAAGAACCCAAATTTGCGTCCATGAGTATTTGAATCTAGGTGGCTGGGTTGTACATCCACCTCACCAGTTCATTTAGTTAAATACTCCATCCGTATTAAAATATAAGATGTTTTAGCATGTTTGGGTCCAACATGTACCTAGACAAATTTTAGTGCAAGATTCACATGTTAGATATTCTCATCCTACCAGTTGAAAGATCGAGTTATCACATATGGGTTGATTCTTTGGCTTAATGTGGACAAGTGAGACAACTATCCAAAGTAAACCTCGACGTTTTGAACTCTCCGAGACTATCATTGTTGTTGTATCGAGTGTTTCAACTAGAATGTGATCAATTATTTGAATATCTCGATCACGACGCTGCTAGTCCATTTGGGTTAACTTCTCGGACACCTGATAGTTTCTTTGTTGTTTAAAAATCATACAAAGTCGAACGTATCTCCAGCAAATCAAAATTGGAACTAGCTCAATTAGCAGTGATGCTAAGAAAACAACGACAACGTTCCGGGGAAAAGCAATAGCCATGCGTTCTCATTAGCCGAACAGGAAGATGTCGCGTGGCAACCGTTAACTTCAATTAATGTCGATCATATCCGTAGGCAAAAATACGTCTCAATCACCATTGAAGAGCCGTATTATCCATTTCACACACCGGTGCGCGACACCATAATTTGCTGCACCTTGTGAAATGTGAAGTTGAGTTCTTTTTAATTACATTTTAAGTTGAGAGCTTGTCAAGTCTACCTGGCGGATTAAACGGCCTGAACCCATTTAACACTTATTTAGGTACACTATGGTATAAGTCAAAAGTCAAAAGCACCTATTTAGCTGCTTTTGTGACTTATAAGCTAAATTCAAAAGTCAAGAAAAAAGTCTAACCAAACACCCTCTTAGAGCATCTCCACTCGGAGCACCCAAACAGCCGCCCAAAGCACTTTTTGGTCCGTTTGGGGCTTTTTGGCTCCCACTCGCGCCCCCAAAAGTAAAATTTGTCCGGGGCCGCCCTCTTTTCTGTCCGGCACGCCCACCACAAGCCCTTGGAATGGGTAGGCCTTGGGCGGTGCCGGACACAAAACTTTGTTCGTCCCGTCCACTCAGCGAGCTCCACGTCTTTTCTTCTCTCTCTCCTCTATCCTCTCCTCACCCACGTGCCTATCTTCTCTCCCATCCACAAAGAGCAGCAACACCAGCAGAGCACGGCTACCACCACGCCTCCGCCGGCCGCCAGCTTGGACATGTTGGCCGCGCCGGCGATGACAGGGGAGATCTTCCCGGTGAGCTGGTTGTCGTTGAGCTCGAGCAGCGCCATGTGCGGCAGGCCCCAGACCGCGCCGGGCACCTCCCCGTCCAGCTTGTTATTGGACAGCCGCACCCGTCGCAGCCTATGGCACCGGCCGAGCCCCTCGGGGATGCGCCCGGTGAGCGCATTGTTGAGCATCAGCAGCTCCTCCAGCTCGCCGCGCTCGCACATCCCCCTTGGGATCTCGCCGAAGATGGAGTTGTCGGAGACGTCCAGGCACACCAGCGGCGTGTTCTTGCCGAGGTCGGCTGGCAGCGTGCCGTTCAGCCGGTTCGCGAACAGCCGCAGCTCGACGAGCGACGCCGCCTTCGCCGCGGACTCAGGCACGGGCCCCGTGAGCGAGTTGGAGTACAGGTGCAGGGTCTCCAGCTCGCCGGCCTCTCCAGCTCCCGCTGCCGGCAGCCTCTACGCGCACCTATTCGGCGGCAGCGGCGACGCATCTCCGTCTCCGGTCTTGCTCACGTGGGAGCAGCGCGTGAGGATCCTCAGGGGCGTCACGTCGGGGCTGGTGTATCTCCACGAGGAGTGGGAGCAGGTGGTGGTGCACCGCGACGTGAAGGCCAGCAACGTGCTGCTGGGCGCGGACATGAGCGCGCGGCTCGGCGACTTCGGCCTCGCGCGCCTCTACGAGCACAACGTGGACCCTGGCACGACGCGCGTCGTCGGCACGCTGGGCTACATGGCGACGTGTTCCGGCAAGGCCACCACGGCCAGCGACGTGTTCGCCTTCGGCGGCCTGCTCCTGGAGGCGGCGAGCGGGCGCCGGCCCATCGACCCGACCACAGGCCATGAGCTCGCCGGCCTATAAGGCTGGACGCCCAGCTTGCCGGCCATGAGATCGCCGGCCTATGAGGCCGGACGCCCAGCTCGTCGGTCATGAGCTCGTCCGGGGCATATAGAATTGGGGGGTGCGACTGGGGAAGAGCAGACCCAATACAATTTTTCTGTCCGGACATGCCCCAAATTGCTTGTCCGGACACCGTTTGGACCATTTAAGCGCTCCGAGTGGAGATGCTCCTACCCCTCGAACAACTGCACGCGCAACGCCAAAACAAAATATGGACCCACGCGAAGAGCCGAAGACACACCCCCGACGGCACCGATCACCGTGCTAGCTAGCAACGAGGCCCGACGCGATCGAGGACTTTTGGCGTGTACGCGTTCGCGTGGCGCGACTCCAGGCGAAACAGCCATCCACGTCACTGGTCGCGGCGGCGCTACCCCGCCCGTCCGCGCCCGCCGTTTTATACGCCAACCCGGCGGCCGCACGCGGGTGCGCACACACGCTGCTCCCCCTCGATCCCCCACGCACCGCACCAGAAACGCTCCCTCGCTGGCGCCGAATCGGAGCCGAGAATGGACCCGAGCGCCGACCGAAGGTTAAGTACGCTGGTGCGCCACCTGCTGCCTTCTTCCGCACGAAGATCAGCCACCTCCGCCGACTCCCTCCAAGCTTTCCCCACCATGGCCTCCTCCTCCTCCGTCTTCGCCGGCGTCGCGCAGGGCCCGGAGGACCCCATCCTCGGGGTAATCAACTCCCTCCTCCGATCCCCCCAGCGATCTCTTGCTCTACTCCTGGCTTTCGGCGCGATCGCGCGGTTTTTTTTGTTTGTTCCGCCCACCTAATCGCTGCTTCCTTGGGTGTCTCGACAGGTGACGGTCGCGTTCAACAAGGATCCCAGCCCCGTTAAGGTCAACCTCGGCGTCGGCGCCTACCGGACCGAGGTAAGCCCTGTTTTGGGGATTTTTTTTTAGTTGAACAGTCGCTCTTCTCTTCCGGATCAGAGCTGGATTCATTTGACTCCCGTTCGCGTTTTCGTCGGAGCAGGAAGGGAAGCCCTGGTGCTGAACGTGGTCAAGCGCGCCGAAGCGATGCTGATCCATAACGAGTAAGTCTGCTTCAAAATCCTTTTGATCCGCATCAGTTCGTGCGGCGCCTCTCTTTTTTGAAGTGACTGGAGTTTCAGTTTGCTGCGTCCCGGAGTAGAATTCGGGTTCAGCTAGCTGGTAGATCTGACCTCTAGATGATATGCTCGTCTTAGCGTGGAAGTGTTGTTGCTGGTATCCTTTTGTTGGTAGATCGCGTGGTTGTCATGCTGTATTCTCCGATATAATTATTGCTCGTGGTCTTTTATTTACCATTACCGTTCCATCTGCTTGATATAATATAGTTTCAGGCCATTTTGGAGGTTTCCCTATGTTGGACGGTCGTTTAGGATTAGTTGATGATGTAGTTGTAGTTGCAGTTCCGGGTACGGCACTACTGCTGTTCGAGTCTCCTTGTCAACTTGTTACACACATATCCAAATATTTCTCAGTAGGTGATTCAGCTTTCGCAGAAGTGGCAACAATATCTCTTTCTAGTTAGGGACAGAGTTTATCGTTTGCAGAAGTGGCAACAATATCTCTTTCTAGTTAGGGACAGAGTTTATCGTTTTATAAGCGCTCTAACATGTTCCGTTCTGTGTATTGTTAACTGCTGATGTATGGGAGTTTCTTGTATGGGTTTTACAGGGGTGTTGCTTGTATGGTTTACATAAAATTTACGGCTATGAGAAAAACGTGTATTGTGTCTAACTACTAACCGTTGAAACTTATGATACCATTTTTTAACCTCTAATTGTTTATTTTGCTTAGATCACGTGTTAAGGAGTACTTGCCGATCACTGGGTTGGCAGATTTCAATAAGTTGAGTGCCAAGCTCATCTTTGGTGCTGACAGGTGTGTTTGTTCAACTCCTACCTTCAACTGATTATATTTTTGTGTGAAACATTCATACCAAATTGTAATTTAGCTGACATAAGTGCCTCCCCTTTTTATCGGAATAGTCCTGCTATTCAGGAGAATAGGGTGGTTACAGTGCAAGCCTTATCAGGGACTGGTTCTTTGCGGGTGGGAGGTGAATTTCTTGCAAGACACTATCATGAAGTAAGTAGTCTTTCTTGTCTCCTTTTTTATCTGCTAGATTTCATTGCAAAGTGTGTTTGCTAAATCATGAACATTTTCTCCAGCGCACAATCTACATCCCACAGCCAACCTGGGGGAATCACCCAAAAATCTTCACCTTAGCTGGCCTGACTGTTAAGAGTTACCGGTACTATGATCCTGCAACCCGTGGACTAGATTTCAAAGGTATTTACTTGAGTTATCCTCTAACACTAGTTCATGGTATCAGGCTCCTGTGTGCGTACTTTCACTGTAACTGTAGATGTCTGTCTTGATCAAGGATATGTTCTTGTATCACAGGACTCTTGGAAGACCTCAGTTCAGCTCCCTCAGGCGCAATTGTACTGCTTCATGCATGTGCCCACAACCCTACCGGTGTAGACCCAACCTTGGATCAGTGGGAACAGATCAGACAGTTGATGCGATCAAAAGCATTGCTACCATTCTTTGACAGTGCTTATCAAGTAAGTAATCTGCATGCCTAATACTGATGCTTCTTAGGGAATAAATAGAACCAGGGGGCTGACCCCTTTTCTCTTAAAACTTAGGGAATATGGTGCATAATATATAGCCACGGAATTTGTTGATTATTTGTTCATATGACGTACTTTCTTTCCAAGTACCTTACGAATTCAGTATTGTGCCTTAAATGATTTCCTGTGCAGGGATTTGCAAGTGGAAGCCTTGACAAAGATGCTCAGTCAGTGCGCATGTTTGTTGCTGATGGTGGTGAATTGCTCATGGCTCAAAGCTACGCTAAGAACATGGGATTGTATGGAGAGCGTGTCGGTGCTTTAAGTATTGTAAGTTATCTTATACTAATTCTTATAATTTCTCCTTTATGGCCTTACCTTAGTTCTTGGACTTGAGGTCAAGGTCTTAGGCATCTTCTTACTGTGTTGATGGTAATAATTACATTTATGGATTGCCTGCTTAGTTGTATTGTCTGATACTAAAATGCATACAATTACAGTTCCAAAGACAGTTGTTCACTATACAACTATAAAATGCAGTTGTATTTCTTATCGACTGTAACAATTCTTATCTATATCTGAGTAATTTTTCAGTTAATGCCTGGATTTCTATCCTCTCATTATGAGCGTGGAAGCTTCTTTTAGCCTTCTTGTACAATGAGATAACGCACGTACTTGATGAACTTGTTTGCTAGATAGGAAGCTGTATTTATCTCATATTTTTTATTTTCTTAAGAGGCATCAGTTCAGTTAGTTCTGAAGTATATTCTGATATCTCTTTCTTAATTTTGTTAAGAGTAATAAGACATAAGTATCTTTGGGACAAAGAAATTGGCAGTCAGTAGTAGCCATTGGTGGTAGTGCTGATGTATAGTGATGTCAAATATAGCCCGGGATGTATGAAATTGCCACTTGGTAGTAAAAAATCTTAATTTAGTCAGCCCCAAATATCTTTTTACAAGTTAACATATGACACTTATGCTTTAATTAATGAAGTACTGTATTGATTCTAGAACAGTTTGTGCGTATGTGGACTAACTTTGTTGAGTATCTCTTTGTCTTATAAAAAACTTACTGGTGGGTGGGCATCAAAATTTCCTAATGAGTGGAGGAACTAAAAAAAATGCAACTTAATGTTTCAGGTTTGTGGGAGTGCTGATGTTGCTGTTAAGGTTGAAAGTCAGCTCAAGCTTGTAATTAGGCCTATGTATTCAAGCCCTCCTCTTCATGGCGCCTCTATCGTGGCTACCATACTTAAGGACAGGTAGTATTCTTGCCATATAGTTACATTGAAATGAAATTCTATTGGCAGATCGAGAAATCTAGGGAACTATAGATAGTGTGTGTTGTTTAGCTCTTGTTATTGATTGTGTTTTCTCAATTTGCTAGCGGCATGTTCGATGAATGGACTATGGAGTTGAAGGGCATGGCTGATAGGATTATTAGCATGAGGCAGCAGCTTTTTGATGCGCTGAAAGTCAGAGGTACTAGTTTCTGTGAAGTCCACTGTTTCCTTTTTGCTATCAGAATAGTTAATCTTCAGTACCACGAAGCTTGACTATGGCCTTTCAGTCTATTAATTTCTCCAAGATCTTCTGTCACAAGCTGGTTTTGTTTGTATTTGTCAACGACCAAACAATTGCTCTGACTAATTGTTCTATTGGTAATAAATAGAATAAACTGCTAAGTTGTTGTAAACAGAAACTTCTTGGGCTCTCAGCAAAATCTGATAAATAGCTTTTTGCTTTGTATACGGTTTATTACCAAGTTCTTGAGGTTAAGATCCTGAAATCTGAATTCATGTAGTATTGTAGTGCGCTAAACCATTTTGGTTCATTGACCTAGTTATGAGTATTCAATCATTTGGTCCATTTTTTAATTTCTTTGTACCAAAGTGTTGAGCATTTGTGACATCATGCAGGCACTCCTGGAGATTGGAGCCACATCATTAAGCAGATTGGGATGTTTACTTTCACTGGGCTCAACAGTGATCAAGTAGCCTTCATGAGGCAGGAATTCCACATTTACATGACATCTGATGGGTAATGCCCTTTTCCTCTTGTCAAGATTTTACATATCTCGTCATCAAATGCTTTGGTAGTGTAACTTTGATGTCTTATTGTTTATGAACATTTTAGTAAATTTAAGCTGGTTTCTTCTTGCTGGTTTTCGTTCTCAAGCTCCCCTGTGGCTAGTTCATATTGACAAGTGGTATATTTCTCTTGCAGGAGGATCAGTATGGCTGGTTTGAGCTCCAGGACTGTGTCCCATCTTGCAGATGCCATAGATGCTGCAGTTACAAAAGTGAAGTGAATGATAACATCGCAACCCCCTTCCACAATAAAACTTAAATTACATACGGCAGTGTCTTAAGGCCTTAAGGGTTCAACCAGTGGTGTGTTACTCCTGGCTGAACTCAAGAATTTACCTTGTAGACTCACTAGACTATTTTCCTGAGGCGGTTTTGTACACAACGGATGAAAAGATGATTGGGATCTCGAATCCCCTAATAAGCTGCACTTGTGATGCGTTGTACCCTTGAACATTGAGGTATTTATCCTGCAGCATTGTATCTCTACTATATAATATGTTTTGAGGAGGTGATGGTGCGTTTTTCACTTTCCGATTTTACCCCTTATCATTAGGGTAATTATGCCCTTTGCCACCGCCAAGCGATATGATCGGTTCGTTATTCCTGCGAGAAAAAACCCAATCTCCACACCGAGCTCTCCATTGGCGTGACCTCTCCCCGCATTGTGCGGCGCACCACACTCCACCGATTGCGCCGACCCGCCTCCCCATCCTTGTCTCCAGGTCGCCGGCGTCACCACCTCCAATCCCATGTCTCGTGCCCTCCAGCGCAGTCCTCCAATCACCTCCTCGAGTCTGCCGCCGCCGTCCATCGATCCCTTGCATCGAGCTTGCCGGGACGCCCCTCCCCTGCCTCGCGCTCAGCCGGCGCCTCCCCTATCGACTTTGTCAAGTTCACGGTGCAGGCTGCAGCAGCTCTGGGAAGGAGCTACGGCAAACCGCGACGCCTCCCCGTCTGAAAATCGTTCGATTTTGGAGGCTAGACTCTTCAGTCGGTTCGCGACCCAGCATGCCGGTCGAGCTCGACCAGGTCGCATACCTCCGCTGCCTTGAGCTCGATGGAGGGGAGGGGATGCACCAGGGACATGTGGAGCAGGGAGTAGAGGATGGGAAGCCGGTTGCAGGGGAAGTGGAGCAGGGAGGAGGAGAAGTGGATCAGAGGTCGGTTGCATACTCGCATGGGTTTCAGACTTTCAGGTGTTGCTGCTTGCGGTGGTCCTGCTCTGCAGCTACCAGCGAGAGGAGAGAAAGAGATTGAGCGCATCCACTGCTGTGTGAGAGTTTGATAGGATAGATTAGGCGGAAATATTTGTGTGACTCTGTGTGCTTAGCTGCTATTGCTGATTGCTAGCTCTATGTCTGTGTGTTGTGCTGATGATTTCTGTCGCTACTGATTGCTTAGCTGTTTCAAATGCTTATGTTTCAGAGAGAGTAAAAAAAATATTTGGTAGTTACAAAACATATAATGTTGAACCCGGAAAAATCCCCCATGAGCCAATTTAGTGTTCGATCATGAAATACAACAAGTGATTTTGCATGTTAATTTATTATTTTTATATATCCATAAAGCGGACAAAGAAGTCGAAGAGTGAACGGTAGTTGTTCGTACTTCTATGAGGGCTGTTCTATTTGTATAATGGGGCATGTTAGAGGATTAAAATTGGGTGAAACCTAACATACTTACAATGGTATATGATGATACAAGCAAAATTAGGGTAAACTTCAAAATTATAAGATATCTGCATTTTAGATCCGTTGCAACGCACGGGCAGTTTGCTAGTAATGTATAGTTTGGGAAAGCTAATGTTTTTCATTGTTGCTTATCGTGCAGCAAAACTCCTCTTGTTCTCGTCAGATAGGATGTCTGTTTATTTTGTTTCCGAGCTCAGATATTTGCTGAAATGTTTTTGCTTAGACAGTTTAAACATAATATATAGCTCTAAATTTCTGAATTTATAGACGTCTCTAAGGTCATTTATATTGAATCATACAAAAAAGAGGTTTGTCGTAAGTGTGCAAAATGAAAACAGCGGGCTACTTGAGCGGCCGCCCAATTTTATCACAGAATATACTATGTACACTAGGTAAAAAGTACATGCAAAATCCTAATGGCGACCAGGCCCTCCGAGGACGTCCCACGTGTTCTTGAGGTTTGTCATGATGTTGGGCAGCTTCATCAGCCTCCCGTCGTCCTGCTCGGCCGCCGCGGATGGGGACTTGTCGTCGGCCTTGCCCTCGGCCTCGCCGTTCCAGCCCATGAAGTCGAGCAGAGTCATGCTGTCGTCGGGAACAGCGGGTGGCGGTTCCGACCCGGGTGGCATGTCCTTCTTGACCTTCTCCCTGGCGACGTTGTCGGAGACGATCACGTCCTCTATCCGGGACATGACGTTGAAGGCTAGGCTCTCCAGGACCCTGGAGTAGCTCTCCAGGATAGCAAATCCTACGTCCTAGTGGTAGCCAGGCGAATGTGCATCGATCATGAGCTACTGATAAGCTCCATTTTGTGACTGACTGAAAAAAGAAAAACACGTACCCTGTTCTCCTGTATCTTTGCAATGTCGAGGCTGGACTGAGGGATGCCGGGGAACCTGTGCTTGATGATGAGCAGCAGCGTCTGCGCCCGGTCCTCGAACTGCTCCCTCTTCTCCTGGCTGACGGCGGAGCCCCAGGAGGACTTGCCGTCCTTGTTGTGCACCTTCCTGTTCCAGATGATGACCGACGCCTCGATGCGGTCCTTAAGGTCACAGATCTTGTGCTCCGACGTCAGGTCCACCGACGACAGGAACTCGTCCGGGTCGAACTCCACGTCCGTGATGCTCCGGTACAGCGCGTCCCCAAGGCTCACCCTACCGTTCTGCATTCGAGTATGCATCAGGAACTAATAACAAAAATGTTGCATCGATCGTCTGAAACTACACAGATAGTTACCTTGGGCAGCGTTTCTAGGTAGGATTCTGGGATGGCCATCTCCATGAGGCAGTTGGCGTTGATGGCCATGGCCGCCTTGAGCACCTGGTTCACCAGCTCCTTCTGGTGCTGGATCCAGGCCCTGGATGCCGGGGCCAGACCGTTGGGAGGGACCTTCACCATCGGTATCCACCATTTCTCGTCTGATCCAGCCTCCTCCTTCTCGCTCTCGGAGCAGGAGTCGCGCTTCACGTACCAGAACTCGTTGCGATCCTTGAAGCCGTCCAGGTAATCCTGCTCCATCACCGCGCAATTATGTTATGTGCGAGTGCGACCGATGCAATTTGCTGATGCTGCTAGTTTTCTTACGAGAAGCATCGCGTCGATCTTGCGTAAAGCTGGTATGTTGGACTGCAGATCCCTTCGCTGCTGCGTGCCCATTACCTGCAACCAGCAGAAACAGCGTGATAATTAACGAGAGAGATTCCTGGATCCAACCGGCAAACTAAAGAAGAAGATGATGCAAATGCGACCGAACCTCCATTTCGACGCCGTTATCCAAGACTTGTTTCTTGGCGACGAACTCGACGATGTGGTCCGCGACGGACAGCAGCCAGCCGACTTCTTTCTTCCACCTTCCCTTTCTGTCGGGGGCCATGGGCTCCAGCTTCCGTTGCTCTCCGAACACAGCAGCTGCCAACATATCATATAGTACAATTAAACGGGCATTTGTTGTTGATCCACAAGACCCTTAATTTGGCAAGAAACTAGCTTGTCACCTGCAAGGTTAGTGATGGCGTTTGACAGTGCCAGCGCGGACGGCACGCCTTTCCCGGACCCCGACATATCCTCCCCGAGCAGCAGCTTGGCGAACTTCTCCTTCATCACGTCCATGTCTGCATGCAAACGAAACGCCTATTCAACCAGAGCGCAATGCGATCGATCGGCTGCCACACAACCAACCACGTACGTATATACTACTCGATCTGCAGCTTACCGGAAGGTCCTGAGGCGTGGTCCGCGGCGGCCGGCGGCTCCTCCTTCACCGTGCTCGCCGACCGCCGCACGGAGCTCCGCCGCTCCAGGGACGACGCGCCATTGGCCGCCATCGCGTACGTGATTTACCTGCCGTAACTTCACAATGGCATATATATCTCACTTTCCCTCAAGGATTCGACAGCGAACTACAAAGGGCACATCTTATGATACCGGCGTACCTGTAAAGCGTGCAACCTTTTCGTCGAATGCAAAGGCGAAGGGGGGAAGGAAGGATGAGCCGGGATTATGCGCGCCCAGAGCAAAAAGCTGGATCGAAATGATCACTTCCGAATGAGAGATGATTCCCGTGAGCGTTTGCAATCCACGGGCTGGGTCGCCTGCTGCGTTGCTGCCATGGTAAGAAGGCGAAGGGAAGAAGAGGCCATGGTGGGGAGAGGGCCGGGAGTATAATTAGGGAGCGCCGCATGCTTTATTATTAGAAAGTGCATGCCCTGCCATTCATGGCCTCTCCTCCTCCCCTACAGCTTCCCGTATTCAACGGGAGCTAGCACAAGAAGACCTCTCGCTCGATCCCGTCCTGCCCGAGAAGGATCCGTCGTCTGCTCGCTCACGGAGATTCTGTACTGGGCAACGTCAATGTGCATGTGGCGAACTGGAGTGAACAAATTATGTGGCATGCTTTGGCCAAGGCGTTGTAGCTAGATTGACTTGTCGTACATGAATCGGACGAAAAACGTCGGATGCAAAGCAACTCCGTTTCCAAATGTTCAGAGCGTAGCATCAGCAGTTTCTGAATGTATTTGCAGGTTGCAGGAGATTGGGCGTGCCCTAAAAGTACATGAAACCTGTTGTCATCTAGAGGTTTCCGAAACTCCAAACAGTTCCTTTCTGTGTCACCGGAGGAGGGAGACAGTTGGGTACCACAGCAAAGTGACAGTCCTTGCTGATGTGGTTATTCCAATTGATGTCACGGTTTAATTATGATTGTACATCTCCATTGAATTGTATCTGTGTTAGGTACAGTAGTATACTAAATTAATTAACCTCTTCGTCAATATCCTCGCCCTGCAAAAAGGAAAAAAGAAGTGGTCTCTATCAACTCAATGGAATCATTTCCCGCACTCTTAAAGGTTACACTGCTGAATGTGACACTGAATACGTCTTTCACGCATAAACATCGAAAATTTGAACTCAATCAGAAGCCAAGAGTTTACGAGAAAATATGACTAGTTTCACACAAATCCCGACCTTAGCTCAGTTGGTAGAGCGGAGGACTGTAGTATTCGCAGATAAATCCTTAGGTCACTGGTTCGAATCCGGTAGGTCGGAATATTTTTTTTGCCATATTATTATTTTTTGGGTTTAGATCTTTCAGCAGAAAAGGATCGTTCACCACGTTTGCCCATACACCAAAAGAATCAAATTGGTTCTACATCATGATGGACCACTCTTTCATACACCAATTCTGAATCAGTTTAATTAGCCGTAGCCCGTATCCATCTGAATCAAGATTTTCTTTTTGCAGGGGCCCTCTGAATCAAGATTGCACGTACATCAATTGCACTATTCAACGTATTCACAAGCTGCAATGCAGGCTTGCAGTTGCAGGGTTCCACCATCTTCACCCACACGATGGAGATGGACGTTATGCGCAGCTGATCAGCGCGTCCGTGGTTGTTCCTCCGCAGCGCCTTTGAAGACGAGGAACCTGAGGGACTCCAGCCTGAAGTATATGAAGCTCCCTTTGCTGTGCGTGAAGTAGCAGCCGAAGCTGCAGCCGACCACGCATTGCCATCCTGGCCCATGGATCGTGTCAAACTCCTGCAGCCAATTCAAATCAAATGAAATCATTCGTCATTTTTTGTAGAGTTTTTAGCTCTGGTAACAATCTTAATTCTTGCCAACTAAGTAGTAAGCAAGTTACCTTCTTGATGTGAGCCGCGATGCTTCTGCAGTCGAGGACGTCGAAGCGGTCGAGGGCCCTGGACGCCGCCGACGTCGCCTGCAGCTGCATCTTCGCCGGCATGTCGGTGTCCTCCACCATCGCCTTCCCTTCCAGCATTTTTGCCCGCCTTTTTCCTGTGCAGCTCTGCGCGCGCGAGCTTTGTAATTGTATGGTTTGGTTCCAAACTAAACGGAGCAGAGAGGTGATGATGCGAGCAGATGTGGGCATCCCTCTTGCCCTTTTGTAGGCGGAGGCCGGATAGCTACAAGATTTCACGGTCATGCGTCCACGTCAACGTGACGTGCTAACGAGATTCAAACGAAATTAATAATGGGACGTGCTAACGACCAGCTCGAGCGAGCGGCGAACAGCGGAGAGTTCCTGGATAGAGCACTTGAGGCACAGGTGCTCCGATTGCCTGATTGGTTTTGAATTTGAAGATGCTCCAGCTTTAATTTTCACTTTTTTGAACTTACATAAATGTTGGGTGTTGCTGGGTCACTTTCGTTTTCTCAGGGCGATTGATTAGTGATTTTTTAGAGCCTGAAATGCAGTTCAAAGATTTACTTCGAATTTGGTGTCTATCCATGGTGGGTGGGTTCTCCACGTATTTGGTGTCTATCCATGGTGGGTGGGTTCTCCACGTACGCGTCAGGCTGGAAACAGTCTCCGGACTAAACTAGTCAGCTGCGTTTTACTTGAAAGAACATGTGCGGTAAGTGGGATACCCTGAAACTCCACTGTCCAGTCATCCTCGGGGTTCTGTAATAAAACATATTCCTCGATCGGAGCAAACATGTAAGATTATAATATGTCTAACACTTCCGTAAAAGTGTCCGCTATTGAGGTGCCAGACTCATGTCCAGCCCGTTAGGATGAATCCAACGGGGCGATGCAAATGGACGCGCGTTTGGTTCGTGTTTGGTCTGTTTGCGTTGCTAAAAGGACGCGCGTCCGGTCCAGGTCCGCCCCTTTCCGGCCACTGCGCCCAACGGGGCCGACGCATTGAGTCCGCTTGCCACTTTTTTTCCCAAACTTTTTTTAATACTAGGATTACATTTTTAGAAACTGAAATTACATAGTAAATCTAGGAATTCCTCCTAACATTAAACCCTAAAACCTAAACCTAAACTTGAAGAAAATTAATAACCGACCACCGGCCGACAAGGGGGAAGATCAAAGAGGGGCTCCGGCCTTGAGGAACGTCACGCAGCATGCCCGTTCTGCAACGGACTTGCTGGCTCTTCCTTCATCGCGGCCATGGCCAGCCTAGGACTGGCTGACTCATCTTGTTTGATCATTTTGTAGCTACGAAACACGTAGCGGGCGCCGGTATTAGTGGAAAATGAGCCGCACATAGGCGGCCACGCCGGCGGGGGTACCGCACCACTTGGATCAGTCGATAACTGCTCCATTGTCGGCCACGTCGGCCGCCTTGGCCTCGCAGCGGTCTCGATTGCTCTGCGCGAGTTCGCAAACTCGGCCTCCACCGCCGCGTCGGCGCAGGCGCGCGCTGCGGATATGAACGCGGCCGCCCTCTGCGCATTCAGCTGCATGTGGGCTGCCTGCACCGCCTCGTCCTCGGTGCTGGGGACACAGCCGCCGACGCCGATGGGAGGCTCGGGCTCGGGCGGCGCGGTGCCCACCGCGACCGCCGCAACTCCGGCGGCATACACGTACTCTACTTCATCGTTGTCGATGCAGTCGAAGTACGCGGCCTCCGCCGCCCTCCTCTCGTCGGGGTGCTGGATCATGCCGGGCCATGCCGGGCTGGTCGGCATCCGACGCCCGCGCGCCCTCTGCCGCGCGCGATCCGCCTGTTCCAGCAGATGCTGCGGCGCCGGCTCTCCAGCCATTCCGGCGCGTGGATCTGTGGTTGGAGGTGGTGGCCGCCGTGGTGGGGGGAGGAGAGCTCTAGGGTTTGTGCTCTAGGGTTCGCCCGGCCGGCTCCTTTTAAAGAGATCCACTGCCCACAGTTATTGCGGGTAGATGGCCGCTCTAGCCATTGGGGTCGATGACACGCGGGGCCAGGGCGGACACGGGGAGGACGCAGGAGCGCTCCGCGAGCGTCCGGGCCGACGCATCGGTGACCCAAATTTGGGCCAGGAATGCGTCGCGGCGGATAAAAAACGGACCGCGGTCCGTTTACATCGCCCCGTTGGGCCGTATTTTTGGCCCCCGCGGACAGGAACGGAGGCGCGCGGACTCGATGCGTCGCCCCGTTGGAGTCATCCTTAGGGACAGCTGACTCTCCGTCTCGAGCGCATGCGCAAACTCCACAACCGCATGTGTGAGGACGCTTGCCTGTATCTGGCCTCGATGGCGCTCGACCGTGTGGCATGATGTGCTCCACTAGGCCCTCGGCCTCTCTCTGTTGTGTAGTGAATGCCCGAATAGGTTGTCGTCCGCGTCGATAGTGGTGGTCCTTTCCCGCGTGAAGCTGGCGACCCACGCGCACTCCCGGCGCCGAAGGATCGTCGGCTGGAGCATGCTGTCGGTGGGAAGGGGTGACATGGCGAGACCGTCGTGCCTTATGACCCACTTCTTCCGTAGTCGTGCTTTGAAGATCTTTGAGCTGATCTCCAAAAACTTGATGTGGCAAGTCCACACACCAGATTCTCGACGACGACACTTAGTTTTATGCTGAATCTCCAAGGTTAAAATGCAGATAATATTTGGCTAAGACTCAGCTCTTACGTCATGCTCAATGAATCTCAATCTCGAACTATAGGAATTTTGCTCAGCAATACGCGTCCATGCGTGTCGTGCGTGTGTGTGTGAGAGAGGGGAACACGAAACAGTAGATCAAAAGATTTTGAAATTCAGCTCAAGTCGCCAACCTTAGCCGATGGGGCTTGGGTCCTATTTGTTGACGAATCCCCACAATTTAGCCATTGCCACGAGATAGTGTGCGGACGATTGCAACAGTCCAATCAAAAAGTGAGGTTGTCTTTTTTTTTAGGTACACGGTGGTCGTATCCACCCTCCGAATAGATGGAATAGATGGCCCAGTTTATAAGGGAAACCAGGGCCAAAAACCATACAAACTGTGCAATGCCCTGTTCATAAGGAAAACAGGGTCGAAAAACCACACAAACGAGGTGATCCGCCGTCCACACGACGCAAATCAACCAAACGTCACAAACACACACCACCTGCTCCGGGACCGCCACCCCGGCGTAGCAACCAGAACGAAGTTCCGCATAGCCCGAAGTCGAACCAGTCAGGGTCGATGAGCCTGCTGTCCGCATAGGACCAGGACGCCACCCAATCCCACCTGCTCCGGGGCCGCCGCCCCAGCGTAACAACCAGATCGGTCTTCGCATTGCCCGAAGACGATCCAGACGAGTCGGCGAGCTCGCTGCCCATGCAGCACAAGGTTGCCACCCAAACCTCGCTCGGCCAAGGCCCCGCCCCATAGGACCGTCGCTGTAGCGGAGATCGAGGCCGCCGCCTCGACGTACCACCACCGTCCAGGGTCGCTACCCCGGCATCCGCCTCCCCCGACCGCCTCCCCTCGACCACAGAGCCAACCTGCTCAACTGCCGCGAACCCGATGCACCGTGAGGGCCAAAAGCTCCAAGGCGACGCCTCCAACAAGGATGTGGCACGTCCGTCACTGTCGCCCGCTCCGAGGGAGCATAGGTTTTCACCCAGAGATTTTGGAACCACTCGCGTCGGTCAAAATCGGAACTCCATGATGACGCAATCAAGAAAGGAAACGACGCCCGAAGGCGCCGCCGTCATCGGCACCGACGGGAGTCGATGCAAAGCTTTCGCCTGGAGCATGACCTGCCCGCGAAGCAACGGGAGCAGCGAGACTGAAACAGGGGCGCTGCGGGCACCACCAAGATCATCGCCCCCTCTGTCACGCGCCGCAACCACACCGTGGCACCCCCTGCCTCGGCGGGCGCCGCCGCACCTTCTTCCGTGGTCTGGGGCCGCTGCCCCAGCATCCTCGCCGGCCTGCCGGCGCCACCAGCACCGAGCGCCCGCTGAACGAGCTCCACGGCCGTGGCCCGCCCGGCCCAGATCGAGCCCGGGCAGGCCCGCGCAGCCCGCCGCCGGCTGCTGCCGCCCCAGGGCCGCGCCCCCTCCTTCCTCCCCGCGCCTGCGAGATCTGCGCTGGGAAGCTCCGCGTCGGCAAGAGCAACGCCCGCCGTGCCCGCCAGCCACGCCGCGCCTGCGTGGTGGATCCCGAGCCGAAAAGGAGAAAAAATGGCCCCGCCGCCACCATCCTTGGACGCGGCCGGCTTTGCCATCGCTTCCTCCCGCGGGGACAGGGCGGTGGACGGCGGCGGCTAGGGTTCCCCGTGTCGCCAGGCACGGGCGACGCGTGGGGGGGGGGGGGGGGGGGGGGGGGTCGAGCGAATACAATTTTAAGTGAGGTTGTCTTTGAGTAACCTTGTCCTCAGCTCGTGTTGTGCTTTGAAACAACATCAAACAATTAGAGATTTGAGGAGTGACCATGAAACTCTAACCTCCGAGCATCAGATTTTTTTTTCAAGTGAGACTCTCGATTTAGCATAGGTTTACTAGGTCTTGGCCTCTGCTTCAACCTCGCGCTGAAGTTAAAATCTCAAAAAAAAATGATAGCAGACTGACACTTGGAGAAATTTCAATGGGGGTGTTTGTTGTAGAGGATGTTTTTCAATAAAATTAAGTACACAAGTTACGTTTGGCCCGGAAGATCTACGCCCCTAATAATACGGGTTTTCTATTATGACTCGAAGTTATAAAATAAAAACTACGTCTTCAAAAATTGGTTTGGCTCTGTTGAGGTGCGTTGGTCAAGTTGTGAACTTCATGGAAGTATGCGTATTGAGTTTTTCAAGTACGGCATATGAAAATTTATCAACCAACTATCTTCACGTCCTTATCTTTAGCCCATAGTTTTTTCAACGTTGATTTAAGCTAGTCGATTCTTTTGTCATCAAGTCTTTGTATGCACCTGTATGGTCTTCAACGTGGGTAAGCCAACTAGTGGGACTGTATTGATGTTTAGACTAGATAAACATGTTAGTCCCTTAATGGTTCATCAATCACCCGAAACACACTCGGGAGGGCATCAGTTGCTCTTCCAAGCTTTGTGTGTTGAAGTCGATTGTGCACTCAGGCCGGACGGTAGGCGATGATCTAGTGGGACTGTACTGTATTGATGTTTAGACTAGATAAACATGTTAGTCCCTTAATGGTTCATCAATCACCCGAAACACACTCGGGAGGGCATCAGTTGCTCCTCCAAGCTTTCTGTGTTGAAGTCGATTGTGCACTCAGGCCGGACGGTAGGCGATGATCTAGTGGGACTGTATTGATGTTTAGACTAGATAAACATGTTAGGGTTCATCAATCACCCGAACACACTCGGGAGGGCATCAGTTGCTCTTCCAAGCTTTGTGTGTTGAAGTCGATTGTGCACTCAGGCCGGACGGTAGGCGATGATCTTCTTCTGGACGGGCAAAAACACGATCTATCTAACAGGGTGGGTTTCCCTAACCGAACACCCTACATCGCTCGATCAACAAGCATAGACAACAAACAAATTAACGAATGAAACAATGGCCATTCTAGCTAATACATCTACTATTTCATCTGCTCAACATCTTCCAACACGCACGCACGCACGATCGCACGATCGCATCAGCAAAGGAACTACGCCCGAATGCCTGCCTAGGTTGCCCGTTTACGACGGAGGAAGAAGCGATTGAGGTTGAAGGGCAGGCTGTAGAACTCCTCGTTCCTGCTGTCCCCCTTGAACGACCGGAACGGCACCCACGCCGGCATCCCCCGGTCTCTGGCGGCGTCCTTCACCTCCAGCGTGTTGTCCAGGAACACGGCCACCATCAGCCCCACCGTCGGCGGCGACGAGAAGATGGTGTTGATGTAGTCGTTGAACTGCATACACATTTGTTTCAGTGCCAGTCCATCACTCAAACACAAGAGTCCGAAGGTAAATAAAGAGAGAGGCAGCAGAGCAGACCCATCCAGCTTTTGTGTGCGCAGGACCACGTTGAGCAGCCATGCTGTACCGGAAGAAGTACTCTGGCACAGATAAGCCAAGGAAGATGGAGACGCCCACGATAAAGAGGTTGCGCATGGAGTTCATGTTTGTGAACTGCAAGAAGGAGAGCCCCACTGCAGCTGCAATCAACAGAAAGCAAACAGCGTCTTAGAAAGCAACAGACATTTAACTAGGATACAGTCAAAGTGCACATAGCAGATGGTGTCGGGAAACCAACCAACGAGCCCGAACAGGACGCAGTACACTGCAGCAAAGATGGTGAAGGGGATGGAAGCAAACAGTGCTCCGAATTTTCCTGGACGAAATACAAGAGGATTGGTTCAGGGATAGTGTGTTAATCGGTGAGAGAGGTTGTCTGGAAGCAGTTCAGTTCAGACGACTCACCCAGCATTGAGAAGAAGATCATGAAACCAGCAGAGATTTGTATGACACGCCGGCTCCCGATCCTTGTTGATCCTAATAACCCCACATTCTCCCTGCATTGTTCCCAATAGTAAGTATACTCCACGGCTGGAACAAACATTTTGTATATCATGAATTTCTTCTGTGCAACATACACTGAGACAGTGGAGCCGGTCCCTGTTCCAAACAGCCCACTAAGGAGGATGCCAATTCCCTGTTTCATAGAGTAATTGATCTTCAATCTCTTTTCAAAAGCAACTATTTTTCAGTTCTAATTAGCATTCAGAGTAGAAAAGAACAAAACAGCCAGGGGGCGAAGATAATATTTACCTGCCACCCAATGCCTCTGCTCAGGATATGGGCTGGGGGTGGAGTTGCACTTGCAAGCCGAGCTGCGGCGTTGTAAGAAGCTGTGGACTGTTCAACGGTCACATTGTTAAGATCAAGGCTGACATGAATAGAAATGGCTGCTGGCAACGAGTAATTAGGGGTATCACCTCTATTAGCGAGACCAAAACAGCAGACACCATACCAAACGATTGTCCGGCACTGAAGGTCGGTGCCCCCCATTGCAGTGGATATGGGATCTTGATCCTGTCAATCAGTACAAAACTCAACTGAATAACAACACTTTAAACCGGTTCGTTAGACTGAAGAACTAACTTGAGTCGGATAAGAAACTTAGGGTGTGAGATTAATCAGGTAATTCATTGTTGTACACCACGAAAAGCTCATAATACCAGGTACAGTATACAGCATCACATTTCAGCCCTTTCCATGTACACAAGACAAGATCAAAATTACGGAGATGTGAAAATTGTAAGAGGGGCTAACCATGGGGCGGAAGATATCAGATTAGCACGATCAGTGCGGCAGTTGATCTGAGTGACCATACTGCTATGCTTATACGCGCCACCAGAAGTGAGGATTTGAGCATAGGCCCAAACCACTGCAATACAGATGAACATGGAGAATCTTTCCAGCACGGGAATATCTCTTATATGTACATTCTTCAGATACTGATATGAACAAAAAGGCACAAATTAGCAATGCTAAACTTGTCAGGATGAACTTTGTTAACAGCAATGAGTTGGGTAATTGAAGTTGCTTGTCAAACCTGGGAAAGCACGACAAAGAGGATTAACATTGGCAGGCCAACCTCAACACATCTCCCAACCTGATGTAGCATCAATGAATTGAATGTAATTGTCATCTCTCCGAAAGAAAATGAATACAGATTTTGCTCGTGTGGGCAAAATTGAGAAACGCCAAATGGAGAATCTGATACAGAGCAAGCCATACCACAGGGAATCCTCTTTCGAAAAGGCCAAAACCTAGCAGCGCAACAACTGGCGCCATCCCCACTGGACTGAAGAATCTGAAAGTTACACCCATGACCAATCCCTCAGTAGAGCCTAGGCAATGTCAAATCTGAACTGAAATGCATATGCGGCACCCGACATGTTACTTCTACTATATGACAGTGTGAAGTACCTGGAGAAAATCCCCCAGAGCTGGCTGTAACCCAGAATGATCTGAATGCTGGAGGACACAATCAGTGCCCCCTGTATGGCCCTCATGCTCTGGAGGAACCTCTGCGCGTAGACGAACGAGCATGTGATTTTCATGAGACCACCAAATCAGGAAGAAAAACAGTTGAATGTGCGGATATAATGTAAATGTAAATGGATGCTTACCTCGTGGTTGTCAGGTATCGCCATGAGCGACGAGCTTTGTACGATGGCCATGATCGGGATGACGAAGGCGTAGGAGCCGCCGATCACCGTGGGCAGGCGCGTCCCGAAGAGCGACTGCAGCAGCGTGTTTATGCCGGTCACGAAGAGAAGCGTCTGCACCACCCTCACCCTGTCTCCCTGCACCCCATCCAGAACATCGTCAGACATCGGCACTGAAAACGTGTAGTAACACCAAGCAACAGTCCAGGTGACGTGAATCGAGAAGAAAATGCCAAGGAACACTCACATCGTTTCCCCCATCATGGGCACCAGCACCGTGGGGATCATGACCGCCGTGCCCAGCGCCAGGATGTAGTGCTGGAAGCCCAGTATAATCGCCTCCCCTAAGCAGCAAAAGAAACGCTGTCAGAGCGGAACCTAGAGCTCGAAAGATGGCCGATTGATTACAAGCTGGAGGAGAGTCACTCACCCCAGGGAGGGTTGGAGTCGATGCAGTACTCGAACCCCTGGAGCTGCTCCATGGCCGGATGGCTGATCTCCTCCGGCTTCACCTCAGACATTTCTTCCCCTCCCTTCTCGGCAAGAAGAAGAAAAACACGCGGAAGAGCTCCGGCTTGCTGTTTCGCTTATGGAGGCAGCAGCAGCAGCCAGGCTGATTGATTCTTGTGACGGCGCGCGCCTCCTGAAGAAGACGACAACCGCCGGATGGATGGGGCTTTGCTTCCACCACTCACTCACACTCGAGTGTCCCAATGCCGTTTGCAGGAGGAACCAGGACGAAATCTGTTGGGGGCGGCGAGCGGCGCCAAGAGCGATCCGGCGGGCGTCGACTACTACGGCGGCTGGTACTAGCTAGTACCGAGTGCCAGGCTTTGCTTCTGGTGTCGTGGTGCTTCTTTCGCTCCCCTCGCACCTTCCCTTTTCCTTTTTATCCTGCTTGCTGGGTTAATGCTTTCTGGTCTCTCACAGAGAGATGTTGTTGCTCTTCTTCTTCCCTCCTTCCCCCGGAGAACTGGCCGTTGGATTTTTCGCTCTGACCGAAATGCCCTCCAGTGCCCCCGGTATTTGCTTCCTGACCTACTACCTAGGAGTAGGACGTCTACGCGCTGTATCGTAGGTCTTTCTTTTACTTTCCTTTGAAGCCGTAACATGCGAAGCGGAAAGTAATACTAGTAGAAGTAGATCTTTGAGTTAAATTCACGGCGCACCCACGAACTTGTTCTAGACGTTGTAAATACCCTCATAAGCCTTGCAAAGTGGGGTGAAGTAGTCCATAAACTTGTATTTATGATGTAAAAAACAGCCGATTAGTCCGAATTTGTACAATCAGCTGCCACCGTAAAGTGTCCGGGCCTGTAATTTTGCACACACACAAAATTTAGTCTCGATGAAAATTTATCTTTGGTTCAGTGTAAGGTTGATCGAAAAATTGTCACAACGTTTAGTCTAAATCGTTTTCAAGTTGTACTGTATTTCAGATTCCTTGTTGGTCTCAATCGTTCAGGGCTCGATGCCATGCTCGCTGCGCATGTGTATGGCTATTTTGCAAAAAAAAATAAAAAAAACACTTTCCAAGAATTCACGTAACGGTCTCCGCTTCGGTTAAAGTAGACACAAAGCAAATTGAATCCCCATTGCTCTGTCGTCCTTCTCATTCGGCTCTTTGCTAATGCTCTGGCGGGACCATATGGCCATGGGTGCCGTCGTGGAGCACTGCTCGCTGCGGTGGAGAAGTTGGTCGTCGAGTTCCACAAGAGTGCGATCATTGAACCACTTGCAGGAACGAAAGAATCGTGGTCGTACGCGAAGGGCACACCGCATTGCACACACGGAGCCGATCCTCCGCCCGTTGGAACATCTCCTGACTGATTCGCGCCGCCCGAAGACGACGGGACGCTCGCTCCAATAAGATATATGCACAACACCCACCTGACGGCCTGGCCGGAGCCCAGGGGATGCTTCCCACTTGTAAAATGGGTGGGCACGTCAGCTCATGTCCTCGTTTTCTGCCTCCCTCGCTCGCAGTAGGAGTAGAATACTGGGCCCGAGAAGCGACACCGAGGGAGAGGAAAGTTACCGTTGGGACGACCATGGTCGTATCATATCGTCGATCAGAGGAGGGAGCACAGGGCACCACCGTCCACCGGCGGCTCTGGGCGGCGGGTCGCGAGCGAGACCACGAGCGAAGAAGACGCCGGGGCCCGTGTGAGGCCGGGCCATGTATGGGAAAGCGATCTGAGATAACAAGAAGCCTGCGCCATGCTTGCGGCACCGCTCTACGCTTGTGACTCGTGTCGGCGCTGCCGTCGTGGTCGTGGTGGTAGAGTAGAAAGTTTCTGTAGTCCTTGGCCTACCACGATGGACGGCCTTCAATCTTTCCTTTTTTTTACTGGCAAGCAGAGCCCCTAGCTGTTACTGCTGCTCTGAGCTAGGGTCCATCTAATCAATTCAGGTAACTAATTACCTACTGCTGGCGACCAGGCCAACGGGAAGTCCCATTCACAGCACTGTGCTGCTGCACCGCGCTGTCCGATCTAGGGGTGGTGTAGTGTACATCAGGGCCGCACTGTGGTGAATTGAAGGACAAGCGACCAAGCGTCAAGTTTGTTGGCGGTAAAGAAGTAATGGCAGGGGCGACGGTTGCCTTGCCGGTTGGTGGTGGTTCCATCCACCGTTCCAGCCATCGAGCTTCAGAGTTGCGAGCGGTGTCCAAATGGCAACTGGCTACATTGTATGTATACATGATTGTTCACACAGAAATACCCATTAGTAGACTCCACTACGACAAGACCAGACTGCCGAAAAAGTCAAATGAAAATGATGAGCGTATTGAGAAACGCCAAAACAGGCAGCGAACTAATAAAGTATAGCAAGAACCGCAGCTACAGGCGGAAGCACAAACACTCTAGCGTTAGTCCCTAAAACAAAGGGAGGCGCTCCTGTTCTTTGTATAAGTGCACTCGTGTTACAGCATATGATTTGTACATCACAGAATTACTATGTAAGCCGAAACATCCAGATAGTACATTCATCACCCAAAAGAACAAAACTGAAGCACTACGATCTTCTGTCTGACTTGTAATCACTTGTCCTCCTTTCTTCAGCTTCTCTTCGCTTCTGTTGCCTGAAAGAAAATGCATCAAAAATGTTACAATGGACATGGTGCCCAAAAAAGACAATATAAACGGACAGTACTAAGGGTTGCTGGAATTTATCTTGATACATGTGCAGATTAAGTACACAATTCTTATTATAGTTATTGACGTTTTACATTGTTACAACATAAGCTGAACATTCACCATCGCATCAATAACTTTCACCGAATAATTTAGGGATGCATAATAATTTGACCGTCAAGTTCATTGACTGTAGTACCGTTACTTTAATATCACAACAGCATGGACATTTCTAGGAAAAAATCATTAGGAAAAAAGACGAGCGTATAAAAAGCACATGGAACTATGAACATTTTCATTGGTTAATCTGATTGACATGAATATTTTGGATCAGCTGCAGACTAGCAAGAACAAAGGTCGTGGTAGTAACAAACAGGTGCTAATGGATTATGACGGAAACAAATATGCTGAAAAGGAGAACTTAGTAACTTACGCAAAAGCAGCGTATCCATTTCCAGAAGTCAAAAGTGCAGCAGATACACCAGCTGCCGACAAATTGTCATGTCCACTAGGAGCTGCAGGGTTAGTATCACCATCAACCTAACCAATTGACAGAAAACAGAAGCAGGGTCATAAACATGTTGCCTCCAAAGAAGGTAAATGGATTGAGCAGGGGAATTGCAAACCTTATCCCATTTTGATTTCTTGTTTGACCTAGCCTCTTTCTGTACACTTTCTGCCGCTACGGGACCGGATGCACCAGCTAGAGCTGCTGCTGATATGGCGGCTGAAAAACATACAATGAGAACCAGAAGATCGCCTGAAAGTAATGATATTTTTTTTCAAAATAGAGCACACCACTCGTTGATGTGCACCATACCTGAAATCTTCGCTATTGATGGATTAATTGGAGGTTGTACTCCTGAACTAATAAAATCAACCTTCGGACTTCTTTTCTTCTCCTGTTCCTTCCTCTCAAGTTCATGCTTCATATCAGCTTCTGTAGACGAATAGGTGGTACATACAAGATCATGATTGGAATATCTTTGTGTAAGTCAGGAGCAGAAATAAATAAGCCATTCACTGTCAAAAAGAGCGCACACACAGGTTCTAAGATAGTTAATAACCAGGGTTGACACTTGACAGTGGCGAGTGGGAGCTCTTACAGCGGTAGAAAGATAGCAGATAAGGTATGATACTTCAAAAGGTCGAGGAAACATTCGGGAAGAGGGATTCTTACTGCTTAAGAAACAAAAGGTACAATAATGCCAACTGGACTATAAAGCATTGCAGAGGCCTAGACTCAACACAAATCTCTCATAATGGAGGAGTACACTTCGAACTCGTGGAAAGGAATGCTTTGACTCTTCCTAAATTGGAGTCACCCCTAACCAGCCTCACTGCCAAGCTGATCACCAGCATGACATGTTCCTCGTAGGTGCTGAGCATCTAGCAAAATGTCACCGCCGAGAGAGTTCAACTAAATCAGGATATCCCGTCTTGAACACCATGTCGTCAACGCCACATTGTTGCGGCTATTGGGGGTCATCTGCATGGCGAAGCACACCCCTGGTCGTCACTGGTGGTGATGTTGTGTGTGAAGTCCCAAAGAACCTGAACTCATCCACCTTGGGTAGCCCACTTTTCATAACTGATGTCAGTGGCAGTCTCCCATAGCATCTTTTGTACAGCCCTGGGATGGAGATTGTACCATATGCAGTGGCACGATCTCAGAGTGCACTCCACGGCATCAGACGGGGCACGCTAGTTCAGACTGCTCCCATAGGTAACCCTTGCTCGTTGCTGGTGTCACATGGAAGGTGATGTTATCAGAGGTGCAGGCAGGTTTAGCGATGGTGGTTGTGGATGTTGACACAGTGACAGCGCTGTTGGAGAGGAAGGTCAAGGTGAAAATGGTGTATGGGGAGTAGTTAGATGCGGTGCAGTATAAGGAGCAGAAGCAGGAGTGAGAAGCTGATATTCATCAAAAACTGGGGCATGCAGAACAGATGGACACCACCGCAATTACCATTGGAAGGCAACAAGTTGGTGTGATCAAGTTGCAGAGTTTTTGAGATCAGTGTAGACTGCATGTTGTGTTGTGTTTGACTTATGAGTGGGTATTTAGGTGGTGATCAATCTAATGTCTTGATTCTTCTTCTTTGTTTCAATCTATAGCTGATTGTTATTCGTAAGATATGGTTCGTTCTTGTTTCTAGCTGTAAACTTGTGATGATTAACGCGAGAACATAGGTTCTTCATGTTCTAGGTGAGTAGTAATTAGAACATAGAGTATTTTGTTACCAAGTCTAGGTACCTGCGTTTGCTGCCCAAATGGTGGATTTGTATTACTTATGCCACTGTACATGGGGTTCTCTACAACTGACTCTAGTATAAAAAGGAACACTCTACAGATGATTTCATGATTGTCCACAGAACATCTTTGATTTTGTATAGCTAATCAGGCCCCGCATTTTATTCAAAAGTTTGAGGTAACACCTGGACTGGAGTCATGTAGAATTTGATGCGCCTTACAAGCATGTGCACAACCTTATAAAATAAAAGCTTAGTTTGCAATCATATCGAAGATGGCATCGTAACTTTTATTTATTCCATTTGCATTACTATGCTAGCTAGCTACTTGTATCTTGTTACTTGTATTCTACACGTACATACCGTAATTGTTAGTTTATTTGGCTTATCCATGCTCCAAACAGAAATAACTTGTCAGCACTTACTATACTGCTCATGTGCTATATGGGAACGTACACAGCTGGTGGGAGAAGATTGTTTAGGGCAGAAAAAATCATGTCAAGAGCCGAGTCAGCGACCGCCTTCTCTACACTTTATGGAACAATTGGAAAGAAAGGTACAGGCGCATTTTCAGCAATGTGCGTGTCACCCATGTTGAGGTGGCAGGCCACGGGTTCGAGGACATCAAGCGGTGTGCCCTCACTTTTGGAACAGCCGCCATGCCATGCCAGCAGGAATCGGCTAGATCCTTTCCTTTTTTCCATTTCAGTTTGGGTTCTGGCACATCCCCTTCAAAACGTGCCACATGTATATATGTTTCTCTTCTTCTCTTAATGAAAAGGCAGTGCTCCTGCCGGTTTCTCGAAAAAAAAGAACATACACAGTTGGTTTGGTATAGTGCTGCCTTGTATTTTAAGTTGGGTGACGTGCCACCTATGGAAATGCTCCATTTCATGAGTAAATTCAGGAAATGTCATTAATTAGATGCAAGTATTTATCATGAACATGGAAGCTACACTCAGATGTTCAATTATCTTCCAAACAGTAAGACATGACCAAAGAGGATAGCATACTGGATAAAAAATGACTATAACATACCTATCTCATCATAGTAGTCACTTTTATCATACCCATAGGGATTGAAAACATCTTTACTGAAGCAGGTCCCTATCTGATCAATTTCTTGGTACCGCACAGCATGCTGCAAAAAGTCAGGATTTCTGTAGTCCTTTCTATTGCGTACTTCAGCATTAAAGCTCTTTCCAGCCCTTTGGTATGCAAGGAACTTGTTAATCTTTTGCTGCAGGGAAACAGTGAAACATGGGTAACTACAGATGTATTTTATGTCAAAACAAGAACAAGTGTGAAGAATGCAGACATGCATTCCTAATAGTATGCATCTCACATGGAAAGCATCATAGTACAATGAGTTCAACGACATGAAAAGAGAACTACATGAGTAGCAAAGAATCAGAGGGCTCCTATAACATGAAACTTTCATAAACAATAATTACAAATGGGTCACATGAACAATTCTACAGATCTACGTATGCATCAAGGAAAAGAAAAGAAAAGACAAGTATAAAAAAAAGTAAGGTCTAACTGTATAACTGGCAGAGCCAACTCTCACTAACATCATATTGCAGGAAGAGGTGTGAAAACATCTGAAATGGTTGTCAGAGTGCCCTAGCTATAAGTTATAACAGATCAACGGAATATTTTATCCATTTCAGATTCTAGATAATGATTTTTTTTTAAGTTTCTTGATGGAGTTTGTCAAACACAAAACATAGTGACATTGCCAGGAATGAGCTGCATGTTCTAAATGAGAAATATGATGATTTTCTTATGCTGAGAATAGTGCGGAAATAATTATTAACCTGTAATGCTGCAGAACACTTTGTAGGCACGGTGGAGGAAGGAAACGGCTCAATGGATCATCATTCTGAACATTAGTAGAAATATCAGAAGCTTCCTCCGCCCTAGTATCTTCGGTTTCTGTTCCAGTTGCGTCCATTGCAACATCTGCCCCTACTTGACTCTGCTCAGGTGCATCAGAATGCTGAGGTGTTTCTGATAGTATATTTGGGGTCAGAACATGAACAGTACCTGAGAGAACTCTTTCTTCAAGATTCCCTACAAGACATGATAGAAATGCAAAGAAGAGTGGATATTAGATAGAAGTGTGGATGCTTTAATGAATTGATTTCTGTGAAAAAAGCTAAAAGGAAGCATTAAAAAACTTAAGACACTTCTACACATAACAGAAATATGTAAGTCAAGCAACACAGTAGAGCTTCCAACAAATTATCAAGAATTCCTACAATAACTCTGTAGAGACAACATGCATACATTCTTTTACTGCACAAGCGTAGAAGCATAGAGGTTGTAACAGTTCGATTTACCACAAAGGGAACAGAAAGCCAGAAACCAGTAACATAATCTTAAATACTTCTACACATCACAGAAATATTAAGTCAAGCAACACCAGAATTGAAAACCAACATAATATCAAGGGTTCCAATAATAAATCGATAAAAGAGAATCCATATATTCTTTTACTACGCATGTGATATTGGTACTAGCTGATGATCACAAAAAAATGTTGTAGTATATCAACTAAAAAGAAGTCCCTTTCACAGCCTTGTGACACCTCTGGAGCACACTCTGCACTATGGGCTTAAAGTGTTCCAAGTTGGGTTAGCAAGAAAACGTACTCGAGACAAGATTACAGATCCTACACATCTGTTGCCGAGGTTATTAGTAACCAAAAGATCAAAGCCTAAACACATGGAAATAAGCATCCCTGTAACATTTTATATTTTCATGGTTCAAGCTATGTCTTTGCCTCTTCTTCAGAGCATACTTGTCAACAAATGATTTGTATGGAAAAAGTAGTGATGTCAAGAGTTTCCATCAAACATTTTGCAGATCGAAAAAAAAAACCTTACAGTTCATGGAGTAATCTATGTCACCTGAGTTATCTCTGTACATCTAATATGCAGTTTAAGTACTAAAGCTTTAGTGACGAAATGAGATATTGGTACAAATATCTGAAAAGTAGATGATACAAAAGTTAATAGTAATTCCTATTGAGTAAATATTAAAAATATGTTCCAAAATTGAGTGTCACCTAAGTATCCAACCCAGAAAGACTTACACATTCCCAACAGATGGCTCGGTACGAGCAAATGAACCTTTAGTCGGTAAATTAACTAAAATAGCTCAAATATAGCATAATCCAATGTTATAGTTTTCTTTTCTTTAACTGACTCACCAGTCACCACTAAAGGAAGAGATTGCAATATTCCTACTTTATGAGTAGCACTTTTGTGTAACATCACCGCATAGAGTTCAGGTCTAGCAAACTGTAACACGCCAAGGATATAGCATTGCACAATAAAAATCTAAATGAAGAGCGCAATCAGGCAACAAACAGGAAGTGCAAAGGATAATATGTATGAATATATGATGATACGTAAACGTAACCAGAAACATGATCATACATTCATACTACATCCCGGTTTCTAACTAAATCTAGTATAGCTTCAGGTTTTCTGGCATGCCTTTGACCCATTTCAACATAGCTATAATTCATGTTCTTCAAATAGCATTAATTTGATACTTGATGGCATAACCATAAGCACTGACATCCATGGCAGCATGTGAACACCGAACAAGCGAAACTTCAAAGTAAGCAGACACACTGATTTGTACAGGAACTTAGCAACGCAAACCAAACATAGCACATGGTAAACACAATTCTAGAGTGTGCTTACCCTCAGCATCCTGAGCATCCGAGCCCAAACCGCCGAGGTCACTCATGATCTCCCCATCCTGCAGCCAAAACAGAGGCAACAACGTCAATTCAGAAAAGAGACATATTACAGCAGCGTCACCAATGACATACTCCCCCAGGTCTACCTCCTGGTCGGGCGACATCGCCATCTCGTCGTGCGCGTAGTCCACGATAGCAAGCGCCCCGCGACGTGGGGGGCGCGGCAGACCGGGCGGCGGGGCGGCCAGCGTGGGGCGAGGTGGGGAGGGGGACGAAGTCGCGAAAGGCGGGGGTGAGGGCGCGATGGCAGCGGCGGAAGCCCCGGCGAGAGCTGGGGGCTCGCTAGGGTTTTGAGGCCGGCCTGCTCCTCGGGGAGGGGAGGGGACGAATGCTCCGGCGAAGGGTTGGGGTTCGAGTTAGGGTTGGAGCTATCACCTCCGATTCGAGGTGACGGGAGGGGGAGGTTGCCGCGGCGGGCGGCGGCGGGGAAGGAGGTCCGGGCTCGTCGGCGTCGTCCTCTTCGTCGTCGTCATCGTTGTACATGGAGAACAGCGCGGCTATGCCCTCGGTGTCTGACGCCATGAGGAGGACGAAGGAGTGGAAGGAAGGGTTGAATTTGGGGGTGGATGCGGAGGCTAGGGCGCGGGGATGAAGAAGGCGGAAGGAATTTGCTACTGATACTTCTTCGACTTCGCCAAAGAAATTTCGGGAACTTGTGAGTTCGACCAGGGCGTGTGGTTACCCGCAAATTTTGGCATCTCTGTATGATTTTCACAGCTAAACGTTGACTCGAGTCACGAATTGTGTATGTAGTTTGGTTGCCAACAATGTTCTAATCAGGCCGGTTCGGTTGGGTGCAAGATTTTTGAGTATGACGTTTGGTGTTCATATGTGTTTCGTGTACTTTTACCTCGTTTTCATGTGGTAGACACCTCACACCATCACAACACTATGAATGGCGGCGCTCGCCAACGGCGTGGCGCGGCGGCGGTGCCGGGACGGTGGTAGTGCGCGGTCAGTTCACGCACGTACACCAAGCGCAGCCTAGTAACCTCTGTTGCGACGACGAATTCTGTGGCTACGAGCGACGTCGGCTCGAGTAGCTGAAGAACACCTACACCAAGCACACCTAGTAGCAGCACCGGCGACAACGGAGTTCACGGCAGCGGCGGTGACAGAGGTTGAAAACATACTGTACCAACTCCAGTCTAAATGTGTGCATACATACAATACAAGATATGCTCGCATACGGCCACCGAAACAGAAAAATTACAGCACAAAATTTGTGCGGAACATTGAGATGATGCTAGACGTCAAAGGATATCTCAAATGGTCAACCGTATGCGACAAATTTGACAAAATTCGTACAAAAAAGGGGCAAACATCTGTGCGAAATTGAGAAGGTACAGTCGACGAAACTTGAAACCGAGCATCTAAATGGAACCTACTCATCGGCGGCATATTTTTCATGTACACTTTATTTTAAATCGAGCAATATTTGGGTGGATTATGGAGGCGGAGGAGTTTAAGGAGGTAACCGGAACAAACGTGTGCCCAGCTGAGCCACCCCACGTGGGCTTAGCACGGGCTTCAAGGGTGGCTCGCTGAAAATGCTCAAATCAAGCGTACCTATCGGGACTGGCCCGAGGCTGTTTTAACACCGTTCCATACAGAATGCGAAACTACGCAGGAAGAAAAGGCCATTTTCATCTCCCGGAGTCTGATTGGGTTCTCCGTGACCAACCAAACACTCCCCTAGTAGACGACGATGGTGGCACAACGCACGTCATGAGCCCGACTCACCGTCTCACAATCCAAACTGCTCCATTTGTCCATAATCACCCTCTACTCTCGGTTTAGTCAAAATCAATTTTTTTAATTTTTAACATGAAAATATATTTTATCATGATTATAATTATAATTAAAAAATCGTTATAGAAGATGTTGATATTCTTTTTCTATAGGCTGCAACAGCTCAATACCATAATGGCATTACGGATGCACGCAACCAAAAAAGAAAAGAAGAAACTAAAAAAGAAAAGTCCCGCTATAGAGTTTCAATCCTTCCATTAGCAGCACAAACACCACCAAGACAATACCTGATGTCCAAGTTCTCCAAAATGCAACGCCTTTAAGAAGGAAACAGTGCACAAGCGCCTTCATCGCCTTATATGATCTTGGAATATTCTTTTGTTTCTTCTATGATATGTCAGCACTCTATGTGCTAATTGTGTTTGTTTATATTTTTGTAGGAATCTATACTAGATTATATCCACACTTACGTCCAATAATTCCAAGTACGGTGGGGAGTAGACACTTCCATTAGATGCATCTTAGTATTTATCAAAGAAATAACAAAAAAAATCATACACAAATGACTCAATTTCATTTCCATATTTCTATTTTTTCACAAAAACACGGTCCATTTATGATCTGTGCAAATATAGCCACGAAGCCGCCACTTTTTCAAGTCCCAAAAATGATCTGCTAACTCATATCCTTTTCACACAGGTAGCAAGAAAATCCACAAAAACTTTATCGAACATGACTCATTCTAATATCTAGTACCTTTTTTTGGATTTTCTGAAAATTTTAATTTTTTTCTAAAATAAAGAGAGGTACGCTCTCGGACAAAATCCAATCTCCACTTATGCGCACATAATTCCTTCCATGCATACACATGTTACATAAAAAGATGTGACTGAGTAGATTCCAAGTACCTTAAGCTAATATGTACCACATATGGGAATGGGGAGAGTGGTAATTTTATAGATAAATTCCTCATTTAAAAAGTTTTCCATCTGAAGTACTTAGGCGGTTGGACCTACGTGCTAGAGTCAAGTAATGGCGGTGGTAGTTGACTGAAACATGTCGTAACAAAAAACTAAACATAACTATGAATTAGATTTCTTGTAAGTATCAAGAAAACAAGTAGAAAAATATAAAAGGAGAGGTGCTTTGTACTAAATTACAATTCAAAATATAGTGCAATATTTTGATACCTGAGTTTTTTTTTAGCTCTAAGGTTGTAATGATAAACTAAAATTATTCAATATTCCATCTATTACAATTAGAAACTCAGTTAGCTAACAATCATAAAACTTAGATTTTTAATTCTACAAGATTTTGTATAACCGTTCTAGATTATCAGGGGAATTTTACTTCAACGGTACTATAAACGGCAAGATCATAAGGAAATCGAACAATGCTCCATAATTTGTCTTTATAGATGGCAGGCTTTCTAGTTCATGTGTAACAAACACGCTTAGCAATTCAGCACTAGGGAAAAAAGACTACATCATATCCCATGTGTGTTGTATCATGACCACAGGGAGGTTGTTGCATAAATTTAGGTGCTAGACATCTCCATCTTCGGTATTTTGTTTTCACAAGTTTTTTTTTCATTGAGTGTCCCATTATTTTGGTCAAATTTCTAACTTCTGTGACCATTTGAAGTATGTGCACTCTAGTTGATGGAGAGGTTGAGATCAAGCAATGAAACTGCTTGGTTTATAAAATATAAAAATCGAAGGAACTATGTTCTCTTTGTGTTTCCTTTAGCGCGCCTGGATTTGTTATATTCTGGCACTCGTTTACGCAACATTTTTATGAATTAAGAAGCTTCTGAGCTAGCTAGCTTTTCTCTGGTCATGGTTACCTAAACCAATCAAGGAGATGCAATGGAGTAGTGTTTCATGAACTTTGGGTACGTTTATCATGGAAGCGAAAATGGTTGCACACTGGAATGCGACCCAGGTTACGAAAGGACGTTCCACTAGCTTTTCTAGTCGGCATATATATATAGCTTTTGGCTCCAATCACTCAATCTGGGGTTGCTAAAACAAGACATCCAAAATGTCCTTGGAGAAAGACACAATTTATCGCTAAGCCATAAAATACCACGCACCTGTTGGATTTTTTGCTAGAGAACTTCTTGGAGGTTCTACAAACACATGACAGCCTAAATTGGTCTATCCTGCTGATCATTTTCGTAGCTTTATAGACAGGTCAATTTCGTAGCAGGAAAAAACCTGAAGAAAATTGCCAATGCAGGTTTGTCCCATCGTACAAGGCAAGGAGCGATGGTGACGCGTGTGCCCTAGATAGATCATTATATTCCATTCGGTTCGTTTTCATCGATCGACTCTTGTGGTGTCCATCCCTCTTTTTGCTTTGCGTATCTATCGGAACCCCAAAATATTGGTCGACCCGTGGCCCATATGGCACGCCCCATGCGTACGTTTTGTCTTTTCAGATTAAGAGAAGTTTAGAGTACAAGCGGCTAGGCAAACAGAGTTTACGGTCGTGACAAAATATCACTTTAAATGTTTCGCGCCAAAGCAAGGCATTTCGCTTATTGGATGAAATTACTATACGTGGCATCGAAGCAGCATTTCTAAAAACCATCACATTCCGCTCACTCAAATTTTTCCAAGCGGAGAATATGAGCAAAGATTAAAGTTTTGACGTGTCGAAGTCAACCAAACATAGCCGGTCCTTAAGGCCATTCCAAATGCGAAACGAGTAGCTACACTTGATCATCATTTCCAAATGCGAAACGAGTAGCTACACTTGATCATCATGAGGCGTGTGCATCTCAGGGATCGCACATGAAACAAATTTAACCCATGCATGCGGCTAGCATTTTGTGAGCACCTCTGAAAGACCGAATCAATGGGTTGGATCGCGAGATTGATAAAATCAGCATAAGCGGCTCACTATCGATGAGAACATCGTCTCCTAGTGAAAGAATATTTCTGCTATGCTAGCTATAACCACCCTTCTAACCATCACACACAATAATGGTTTGAGTTGTCGCAGCACTGACTCACCGTGTTTGTCCCGCGCGGCCGCGCCTACGACTTAAAGACTGAAGTTGGAACACATCGATTTACACAATCAACTTGTGACATGATGATCTGGGTCTTCTTCCTTTGAGGCATCGATGGGAGATGCTGAGGAGGTGGGGATCTAGAAGCTGCTGCCTCAATAAGCTCAGCTTGTGGTGGATCCGTTTGTTGCTTCTGCTCTCTTTTTCCTCTTGCTGCGGGCGTGGTGCTAGGCTGCAGAGGATGAAGGAGATTGGGGGAGGCGTCTTGGTCCACTTCGGACACTCCTTCTCCTGCCGGGCTAGGCCATATGCGAGCTGTGGCTGTAGCTCTCTCGAGCTTTCTCTTTCTGGTTCTCCATGGTGGAGGCTACAGAGGGGAAAGATCTCTGAAGGTGGGTTTCTTTCTATTAAGCTCGATGGTTTCTGTTGGTGCTGGTGGAGGTGGTCTTCGTCGACGGTGCTGCTCCGGCCGGCCTTGGTGGCGAGGGGAGTGGTGGCTGTCGGTGCCGGCGTGCTGGTGGTGGTGGTCCGTGGCGATGGTGGGGCGGCTGGATGTTGGGCGGTTGCGGGAAGACAGCGTTGTGGCCGAGCTCGTTCAGCGAGTCTAGATCCCGGCGCTGGCGGCGGGTGGCTCTTGCGGCCGTCTACAATACGTGGTGGTGCTGTCTCTCCGGCGGTGCGTGGTACGGCGTCTCCGGCGACGCCTCGGAGCTTTGGGCGCGATGATGGATCTGATCGTGATCTTTCCTGGTAGCTAGGGGTGCTCTCTGCACTTTGCCTGGGTCTGTTTGTAATTTCTGTTTTTCTTTTGGACGGTCGTGTAAAGTGTTCTGAGCTGCCTTGTATTTGGATCGGATCCTTTCCTCAAAAAAAAAAAAAAAACTTGTGACATGATGCTGGAGTTACCGGCACGCGTAGGGGTGATATGTGGACCGCACGTTTCGCGGTTCGTTTGCTTGCATCGTCGCCCTGCAATTCGGAGTTCGGCAACAAGGCACTTGTGGTCCACGCGAGCGCACGGCGTCGGGTCGGTTCAGTGCTCACGCGGGTTACGCGGCCGAACCCGGGGCCGTCCGGCCGGGGCGGCGGACACGCGAGCAGACCAGCGCGCCGCCTCCAGGTTTACCGGCGCCGCTCCCCGCGAATCCGCGATGGATGGGCTCGTTTTGTTGTTTATGCTACGCAGGTACGGTACGGAGCGGCGGAGAAGATCACAGGCAACGCGCGACCACACCGCACTGGCGCTCGCGCACCGGCGGGGAAAGCTACACGTGTCCGCTCGGCTTCCTCCACGTAGCCTCCGCGCCATCTCTTCCTAATCTTGCTTCAAACCTGCCATTTTGGAAAGTGAAGGACCACTGCACTTTCTTTTGGTCGAGAAAAAGACATTTAATTCCTTGGTTTAAGGAATAGTGATTTGCATGGGCGGGGCCTGGAGAAGTTGAGAGCGTGACTGACTGACAGTATGGATATAGTACGGCTGGAATTTTCTTCAGGAACATATATTTGCCTTTTTTTTGCCATAACATTTATGTGCCCTTGGGAGATTGCACATTTATGTACGCGAAGGTGTTGCTGGACGCAATGTATGTACCATTACCGCCTTGAAGGCTCTCGGATCCATAAACTTCTTTTGGGACGAAAAATGATTAAGTGTTGGCACATGCTGGATAGCTAGTCTGGGTGGTGTCGAAGCTTGGGTCTTGCTGCTACGGAACGTCCGGGATATGTAGATTTTTTTTTTTGAGAAATCCTTGTCGGCTCAATACCGACGTGATGCCGCCTCCTCTGGATGGCATCATCCCTTCCCCAGGACCGTCGTGGCTACCATTCGTTCGCTTCCCTCTGTGTGCCGGGGAAACTCTACAACCAATCCGGGCAGCAGCGTGCGCTTTACTTCTTAAAGGTGCTACTTGGTATTCTACGATTCGGCGCTAATAGCGTGGTGATACTTCTTCGGAGAGGGCGTGGCGGTTGCGAGTCACCGTTTTTTGAGTCAATCCGACTATGTTTCCTTCATGTTTCTTCTTCTTTTCCTTTGAGTGTGTGTTTACTGCTGCCTCAACGTTTCGTTAGTTCTTGTGGTTGGTTGTATCGAGTGATTGCTATATTAATATAGGGGGCTACTGCCTATTTCGACAAAAAAATTGATTAAGTGAACTTAGGACAGTGCAAAGTAGGAAAGCGATTTTTCACCTTGTAAACAACGTTATAGCTACTGGCATCCAAGTATCCAAGCCTTGAAACAAAAAGATGTAAGTTGCACTGTGTCGTGTTAAGCGGTCACACTCAACAAGAAAGACGGGACACATGACTGGTGCGCAATTATAAAAATACTGAACCTTTTTGTGCTGCTAATGTACCTATTATTATTTTAAACAGTAGTACCTCATATCTAAAATGCACTCCTAGATCTTTTCACATTTTCCAGATATAAGATAATTTTAGACAACACTTGAGCCATCAATTTGACCATCACCATATTTATCATGAAATACTTTGTGAGAACATTACCTTTTATGGAGCAGCATGTTTCCGTAGAAATCGATGGTCACTCACATTAAAAAATAAAATCAGTGTGGTAAACGACCTAAATTTTAATCAGTGGAATCACTCTCCAATATTAGAGTAGTTTTTTTCTCTGAAAATCAGTATTAGAGTAGCTAGTGGTACAAAGTGTAACTACAAGATCCTTTAAAGAACAAAAACATAAAACTTGGCTTGTCCTCCCATTGTCCCAATGATTAATGGACAATCACATGCAAAACTATGCTTGAACTTTGCAATTTCGAGAACTTAGAGCATTTTCTGCATAGAGGTCTAGTAGAATTTAACAATTATAAGAGCAAATGTCAAATTAAAGGCTTCGATGTTTGGAAATATTTATCCCTCCGGTCCCTTTTACTTGTCGCGGATGGATAACTAGTATAGCACAAATGTGATATACAACTCGGGACAATTTTTTATAGTAAACAGACCAAAAGGCCCGACGTTAAATTAACAACGCCACAAACGGCGACATAGGTATAAAGTTCTGAACCCAGCTTACAACATCGAACTGCACTCACACACACAAGAAACAGGACAACCAAAGAAACTCCAACAGGACGGACGCCACCCAAGGCTACTCCGGTGAGGTTGAGAACCAGCTTGGCGGGCAAAGGTCTTGGGCCAAAGCTCGCCCTCGAGGACAGACTGGCACACCGATGGACGCTGCACACCGTCAACACAGGCAAAATCATCGGGCCAAACTCACTCTAGCGACGAGAACGGCACACCAACACACACTGCACACCGCCGAGAACCGCCCAACGGTAGCGGAGACAACCACCCGGGAAACACCTCCACGCTGAGGCACACCATGGAGGTCCAAACAGGAAACGCCGAGAGAGCAGTTCAAGCAACAAGCTTTGCCGGAGGAAGCACGCCGAAGAAGACTCCGTCACCCAACCTCCGGAGAGCTACCCATCGCGAGCTCCAAAATGGCGTCTTCAAGAAGAGCACGACGCAGAGCGCCGCCACCGCCCGATCCGAAGATCACCCGGAACGCGAAGGAGGGAAGAGGAAAGCTACAACGGTGCCTTCAAGAAGGAGACAACGTCCACGGACGCCGCCGCCGCAGCCCGGTAGAAACCAGGGCAAGGGTTTCCCTTCGACATGACCTATCCATCTCTGACACAGGGCAAGGGACGCCGCGCCAAGACGACGACCACACCCCTGCCGCGGAACGCAACTCGCCAGGCACCACGCCATCCTCACGGCCATGACCCCTGCAGCACCAGAACCAGGGGCTCACCCGCCAACCCACAAGGTTCCCACCATCCAGTGCCACCGCCCCGGCGTACCAACTCTGCACAAACGGAACTGTAGCGAAGAACGCGAGCCACCGGCCGGACCGCAGCAGGGAAGCATCGAACCTTGAGCGGGGACCCATCCCGCAAACTGTCAACCTGCAGCCCCCTGGCTACAGGCGAGGTCAGACCTGAGGTGCGAAGACGGTGGGTTCGAGAGGGGGAGACCTGAGGTCAGACCTGCAGCCCCCTGGCTGCACCGCATCCACCCCCCTGGCCCGGCCCGAGTCGAGGTGGCCATGGCCGCACTGCCCACCACACCTCCCGGAGTCCACGCAGAACCGGCGAGCAGCAGCGCCACCGCCGGCTAGGCTTGCCGCCGAGTCCACGACGCCCAGTGCCGGAGTCTTCGTCTTCTCCTAGCCCGACGGGCCGAGTTCGCGCCGCCCGCCGCTGCAGCCGCGCCAGGGGACGCCGCCGCCGCCACGAGCTCGCGGTAGTCCGTGCAGCCACCACGCCGTCGCCAGGCAACCACGTCGTCGCGCCCCACACCAGCGCCACACCCCGCCGGCCGATGCGGCCCGCGCCGCCACCACCACGCGAGGGGAGAGGAGGCCCCGGCGACGCCCTCCGGCGGCGGCGAGGAGGAGGGAGGGAGAGGGGGCTCGTGCGGCTGCTAGGGTTTCCTCCCGACGTCGCTCGGGAGCGACCACGGAGGGGAAATGGGACACTCCGGGACCATATTGGAGCTTCGGGACAATTAATTTGGATCAGAGGTACTAATTTTACCGGATCTCACATCTGATTGGATAAGCTAGGCAACATATTTTACAAGTGATGATGAGTAGTCCATGCGAACTGTGAATGTCTCTAGTGATTAGTGAATCTGAAGTGATGCTTATATTGCTCCGCTTAATCATGTACTCTCTCCGTTCCACAATATAAGATGGTTTAGGTCTTTTTCATATTCATATGTACACATATATCTAGACACGTTTTAGTGTATGTGCCCATTCTTTTAGTATGAATCTAGATATGTATGTGTAACACCTAAAACATCTTATATTGTGAAACAAATGGAGCACAACCAAGGAAAAAAATAACGTGCTATCGCAAAATAGTGTTGGTCTAAAATACGCTATCAGCATACTATTAGCCCTGTCAAAAAAAAAAAAAAAAAAAAGCATACTATTAGCGAGACAATATACGCTGATTTATTAGCGAGATAATTGTCAAAACGTTATAGCGTGGTATTGCAGTACCATACTTACCCTAAATCAACGAATGAAGGCACAAAGTCTGTAGACGCGGACTGTAGCAGCGGCTGAAACAAATACGAGCAAACTGCCGCCGAGCAAAAATACAAAAGACGAGCTGGGAAAATATCTGTCCTCCCTCCCAAGAGTCCCAGCCCCAACCATAGAACCCCTGCGGCAGCGCCGTAGGTGGAGAGGAAAGGAATTGTTTTCGCAGAGCCGTTAAGCTGCCTGCCTCTCCCTCTCCATCACCTCCTTCGAGTCCGGCTGCTCCACCTAATCCCCTCCGCTTTGCCTCCCCCTCCACCACCCGTCGATGGCGGCCGTCAAGCCGCAGCCGCCTGACCAGTCCCCGCAGACCGCGCGGCTGCTGCCGTCCCCCTCCTCCTCGGCCAAGCGCGGCGCGGCCGGCTCCCGCGGGCTGCTCATGGGGCGCTACGAGCTGGGGCGCGTCCTGGGCAAGGGCACCTTCGCCAAGGTGTACCACGCGCGGCACCTGCAGACCGGCGAGAGCGTCGCCATCAAGGTGCTCGACAGGGAGAAGGCCGTGAAGAGCGGCCTCGTCTCGCACATCAAGCGCGAGATCGCCGTGCTCCGCCGGGTGCGCCACCCAAACATCGTGCACCTCTTCGAGGTCATGGCCACCAAGACCAAGATCTACTTCGTCATGGAGCTCGTCCGCGGCGGCGAGCTCTTCTCCCGCGTCTCCAAGGGCCGCCTCAAGGAGGACACCGCGCGCCGCTACTTCCAGCACCTCGTCTCCGCCGTCGGCTTCTGCCACGCCCGCGGGGTCTTCCACCGGGACCTCAAGCCGGAGAACCTCCTCGTCGACGAGGCCGGCAATCTCAAGGTCTCCGACTTCGGCCTCTCCGCTGTCGCCGAGCCGTTCCAGCCCGACGGCCTCCTGCACACCTTCTGTGGCACGCCGGCCTATGTCGCCCCTGAGGTGCTCGCCCGCAAAGGATATGAAGGGGCCAAGGCCGACATATGGTCCTGCGGTGTCATCCTCTTTGTTCTCATGGCCGGGTACCTCCCTTTCCATGACCAGAACCTCATGGCCATGTACCGTAAGATTTACAAGGGGAGTTCCGGTGCCCAAGGTGGTTCTCCAAGGATCTCACCAGCTTGATCGTGCGTTTTCTTGACACTAACCCCAGCACCAGGATCACCTTGCCAGAGGTCATGGAGAACCGGTGGTTCAAGAAAGGTTTCCGGCCAGTCAAGTTCTATATTGAGGATGACCAGCTCTACAACATGATAGATGCGGAGAATGGTATGCTTGATTTGGGGCTCACTGACCCTCTTCCTCAACCATTGCCACCTCCACCTCCTCAAGAGGTCGAGGTCGATGTTGATGATTCCGGGTCAGAGTCCGACTCATCGGTTGTATCCTGCCCTGCCACATCGTCATTTGAGGAACGACAGAGGCTCCGTGGGCCACTCCCACGCCCCGCAAGCCTTAATGCATTTGATATCATATCATTCTCAAGGGGATTCAACTTGTCTGGGCTGTTTGAGGAAAAAGGGGATGAGGTGAGATTCATCTCGGGTGAACCTATGTCGGATATTATAACCAAATTGGAGGATATTGCAAACGTGAAAAGCTTCGCGGTGCGGAAGAAAGATTGGCGGGTGAGCCTAGAGGGTACAAGAGAAGGAGTCAAGGGGCCACTAACAATTGGTGCGGAGATATTCGAGCTCACATCCTCTCTTGTAGTAGTAGAGGTAAAAAAGAAAGCGGTGATAAGGAAGAGTATGATGATTTCTGTAACAAGGAATTGAAGCCAGGAATGCAACATCTTGTGCACCAGATGGTTCCAACTACACATACACCCACCATTTCCGAGTAGTTTGAAAGGTAATACTTTTTCCTGTCTTTTTCTTCTGTGTTGGTGGTAAATATGGAATAATGGATGCTTTAAAAAAATATGAACTGTTGAGCAGAAGATGGTATTATTCGATGCTTCGAGTGCAATTATTGCATTTAAACAATGTCCAATAGTTACGTAGTTTATGTATCTTAATCTCAAGGGGTTATATCAAACTATTTGTATCCATGTTATATATATTTATATTACTAATTTTATCCATGTAACAAAAATTGTAACTTTAACTGCAGTATTTGGAAGATTTTAGAAGTAACAGTATGCAGTTTGATCTACCCGCCTGTCCTTCGAAAAACTATCAAAATTAAAATCTCGGCTACTGAAAACAAGATCCGAAATTTTGCCAATTTACTGCCGCAAATGTTTTAGCACTTGATACAAAGAAAGTGAAATTGATCAGCCATAGTTCTAATTAACCTAGTTTGTGGTTGAATTGATTAGAAACTGTCTTATTTGTTTCTTACTCACAAGGTTTTTCTGAGAGAAACCTCTCCCGAGAGAGGCAGTAGCTCTGTATTTTTTTAAGAATAGTATAATTGCCGAGTTAATTAAGCAAAAACTGGCGAAACAATCTGCTGATCAGAACTTGCCAAATATAGAAATGAGCAACCAGTGCCATAGAACATATTTTCTTGTTTATTTCTGCAATGCCTTTAACACCAATTTGAACGGATGTATGTTTTTCATCTCATGTAGTAAGTGATCTGAAGGATGCTTCATTAGTACTGTAAAGGGTAGAAACGACTTAATTTTATCCTAGCTGTGCTTTGAGTGATTTTGTGCATGGTACTCTCAGGTGGGAAGGGTTGGAACTACTTCATTGGTTCGGTGCTAATTGCATATGTTTGTGTGGTGTGTGTGTGTGGTGTGTGATGTGTCTGACATAATAACTTGCTGCTTTTACAGCGGAGGTCTAGCACAATTTATCTACTTAATTTGGTGCAAAGATAAAACTAAAAACAGTATTACATCCTAGCTATTGAAATAACCACCAAATATGATCTATTATATGCTATTCACACAATGAGCTGTAGTTTTTATTCTACCTGGTTTCTTTTCCCTAATTTAATTAATTAGCTAATTGATGCAAGTTTAGTTTGTAACTAAGTTTTGGTCTTTGCTTATACTCGGACCATGATTCCAAGGATTACGAGTCGACCTGTCGCAACTTGTCGCTCGGGTACCGACAAGTAGACAAGTCGCGCGACAAGTCGTGACTTGTCGCAACTTGTCGCAACTTGTCGAGGTTTTGAACTTGTCGCTGGGGTACCGACAAGTAGACAAGTCGTGCGACTTGTCGCGACTTGTCGAGCGACACTTAATCCTTGCATGATTCCAGGATTAGGAGGCCTGGTTTTATGTTCATTTTCTTTTCTTGTCTATTTGAATACATTATGCTCAGTAGGGCTATTTTGTTATTTTATCCCATCATCTGTTTATATCTAATGATAATCTATAGTATGATGCACACATTTGGCACAATCATGTGCAAATTCGTGGTGCACATTTGTAGCTACTTGGTTGACAAACCTTGCATATCTTCCCACAGCCTGACACTTAAAAAGTTACTGCCTCACTGAATCCAGCTTGGTGAATTGAAATCTATTTATAGTTCTACGACTTAACTCGGTTGTGCCTTTTATAGACTTGAAGCTAACAACGGCTTGTTCCTCTTTAGGCGAGCTACTCCCTTCCTATTGATCCTATTCTCCGATTCTTAATCGGACCAGGTCGTAATGAGCCAAAATACTTTGCTTAGGTTCGTGTAAGATTAATTATTGTTCTGGTTGACCTTCAATCGAGAACTAAATTTTGTAGCTTTCAAGGGGCGTGTTCAGTTGGAGCCCAAGCCCACCCTGCCAAAAATTTGGGTAGCCAATTTTGGTTTTACTTTCCCATTTGTTTGGCAAAAGTTGGCAAGAAAAAATGATCTAGAGTGGGCAAGGTTGTATGGTCATGCCAATTTTTTGGCAACTATATAAATTATTACCCTTAGGCCTTAGCATCCAAACGTGTTTGATTGTTCACCTGAAGGTGGAAAGTGTGCTTATTGTTGGGCTTGAATTTTAGAAATTAACAGTCGCAGGTGAATATGATAGATACATGAATCCCCCTATGGCCCTATGGGCCTATGCACCAATTGTGAGCTCATGGACAGTGAATGTGATTGAGGTGGTGCTTAGCAAAATCAGCGAACTTTAACTTGCCATGTAGGATAGTAAAGGTTCATAGAGGAGTTTGTGTTGGAGTAGACGAAGCTTACATGAGTGTTTGATAATGTGGCTTTAACCTCTCTTGAGCGCATTGCATTGTACATGCCCTAAGCTGTAGTGGATAACCGATATACTAGTAGACTATACCGCCAGACCCATTTGACAATTTCTTTGCTCCATGCAGGCTTTCGAGGTTACAGGAGCCACTGCCCCTGGAGCTAACAGGGATAGGAGCGAGTCGCCAGGGGGCGTGAGCTAGAAGCAGGAGTTGGGTGCAACTGACAGGAGGATCTCTTGTAGTGGAACTGACAGGAGGATCTCTTGGGACGGAAAACCTGTCCTGTTCGGGCACTGATGATGAGCACGGTTACTTTTGTTAAGGGTTGGTTTCTGGAGAGCATAATGTTGTTCTGAGACGGAGTTAGATTGTGGCTGTATATAGTTGGTGTCGCGTTAGCTGTTAAACGTACTTACTGTATCCGTGTGCTCAACTTAATTAGCTGGCTGTGTACTGTTGGTTTTCAGCAGAATCAAATAATTTTGGGTAATCGTTTCTTCAGGATCAAACTGATTGATGTAAACTGGGGTGCAGCATGCAAACCTTGGGCCAGGCACATGCTGCTGGCTCGCTTAGATTCCGAATCTGTCATCCACATAATTGTACGGAGAGGTCCAGATTCGTGCAACGCCGCTGTTCTCCAATCCTGCATCTGGTCCTGACGATGCATTCCATAGGTGAGTGACCGGGGCCGGCGTTTGGCCGCGAAAGCGCCGTGAGCGGCAGCGCGGAACTCGGAGTTAGCGGCCTGGCCCTGGTTGCGCATCGGTGGAGATAAGAATCTGTCTGTCCAGCACGAGGCGTCGTCGCTGATGGCAGGTGAGTGAGCATTCCATAGGTGAGTGACCGGGGCCGGCGTTTGGCCGCGAAAGCGCCGTGAGCGGCAGCGCGGAGCTCGGAGTTAGCGGCCTGGGCCCTGGTTGCGCATCGGTGGAGATAAAGATTGCATTATGAAATGGCTGTGTCCCCATCGTATCTGCGACCCGTGTTCTTTTCCCTGGATCCGACGACGAACGAGGATAGTGATTGATGGAGAAACCCGCATCTGATGACGAACGAGGATAGTGATTGATAGAGCAAGAACATTGTTGGACGATCGATATCGATCGTAACACTAGTGTTTGCTGCACCTCATATTAACTGGGACCGGCACCCCTCTACAAGGGAGATCATCAGTTATTTTAGATAATAATAAAAAATAAGATAGAGTGAGATACGGAAGTGTAAAAGAAAGTGGATTCATCAGATGATACACTAGTCCCTAATTGCGAATCAAGAGATTGTTATGGAACTTCTCAATTGAGTAAAGTAATAATATTAAGAACTATATCATGTAATCCCATTGAAAAAATGGAATTCGATTTTCAGGTGAACTTTGGAATAAGAGATAAATAAACAATTGGATTTGAAGAAAAAATTCTTTCTATGTCGTATCATTTTCTTTTTCAATAGGAGACCCTCTTTTCAGAGTGACACCCTCCAATGGTGTGAACTTCGGTTCATAGCTGAGTAGAGATAATTTGGCCACAGACTTTTTTGCTCCCGGGCACCAATGATGCGTCCAATTTAAAAAATTCGAAAATCATATTTATGAGATTCAAAAAATTCTGAAAAAATCTCCGGGTGTAGCCAATAATATATTCCACGAATGTGTAAAATTTCAACTCCAAATACTTTGTATTTTGAGCTATACAAAAATGACAAATTATGGATCTAAATATGCCTATTTTCAAATCTCTAAGTGTTACCAGATCTTGTTATTTTGTATAGCCCATAATATAAAGTATTTCAAACTTAAATTTTGCACGTTTATAGGATACACCATTGGCTACACCCGTGATTTTCTTCTGAATTTTTGAAACTCAAAAATATAATTTCCTATTTTTTAAATGGAGGGAGCACTGGAGCTCGGGAGCAAATAACACTTTCTGAGATAATTTTGAGTAAGTGCAAGGTTTGTCCAGTTCGTTACTGTGTACATATCCCGGAGTCTGCACTAGGCCATGGACTGCTCAACTCAGTAGTCAACAGACGATGTCAAAAATGAAGAAACAGTGAAGAGAATTGTTTTTGGAGAAGAGCAGAGGGTATTCATCCGTGTTTGCACCGACAAGAACCAAATAAGGTGTTCATCCGTGTTTGCACCGACAAGAACCAAATAAACAAATTATTCTAAAATAAAAAACACAAATAACACGGCCTCAACAAATTTAGCATCATTCAACAATGATAAGTAACTCGAGAGTAAGAATAAAAGTGCTCCAACAACGACACCTTAAAGAAGAGAATGGCGCACGAAAATTTCTAAAATTTAGCTGCTCAAAGTCTCCCTGTCGCCCTACCGATTATTATCCTTCATGGCATCTAATAAACTCCATCAATTTCTAAAATAATTGAACTCCACCGTTCGGCTAGTAAATCTGTGATGAAACTATCCAGTTCTAAGACGCCCACACACGGCCCATGGGCTGAAATGCACTTTGCGTACTCGTGAGTCACAACAGCAGCACTTAGCCAATTTCATCGGGTGATGCCGTGTCCGTGACATACATTCATGGCGTTATTGGTAGACTGCAGGTGATTTGTAGAATTACACGAAAGTCCGTAGACATGGAATTAAAGGGTCACATGATCTCTCTCATGAATTGCCAATTGCTTTTACAAAACACCTGGGTGCATGAGCTTCGTCTAACCTAGCCGCCGCCACAGACAGGCGATAGGAAGGCGACTCTTTTTCCCAGATCTCCACCGGTGAAGTCGCTGGTCCCTCTCCCTCTGCTTACCGCTCCGGCGGCAGGAGGGAGGGGACCTCGTTTCTCCATCTAATTGTTAGGTTTAGAGTCTGTCTGCTGTGGTGCGCCGTTGGGTGGTGGGAGCGGCGTCTGGGCAAATAAATCTGTCTTAACTCTACTCCCACACCTGTCTCAACTCTACTCCCACACCGGGGGCGACCATCACGGCGACGCCTCGGAGTTGATGGCAACGTTTGCTTGTCGGTCTTTAAGATTGACAACTTGGTCTTCTCGTCGATCTGGCTAGATCAGTTTCTCGGCGTGTCGCTGGCGTGTGTTGTTTATTACGGCGGCGCTGGCGGCCAGGGCGAGGTGGTTCTTCTGGAGCGTGGACGTTTGTCCGGAGGTGGTGGATCTTTCGTTCTTCTCCGACTTCGTCGATGAGAGGCGACAGATCATGGTTCAAAACAGCACGGGGACGTGCCACGGTCGACGTGTGACGTGGGGTGGCCACGGCAAGTCCCAGGGTCGAGTACCCCAGGTTGATTGAGAGGGAGAGAAGTTGGAGTGCTGGTAGTTACCACGGCTGACAAGCAAGACGATTTACCCTGGTTCAGCCTCCCGGAGGATAATACCCTACTTCCAGCTTGTCTGTTATTGATATATTGGAGGTGTTTACAATGGCGATCCCGGCGAGATGTGGATCTCGCTAGGGTTTTGGTGGTGGAATATGAGCTTGTCTGTCTAGTTCGGCGGCCCTCCCAGCCTTTATAAAGGAGGCTGGGTCTCGGGAGTTCGCAACCGACTAGGTTTACAGGCATGGTAGGTTCTACCGACTTAGGTTTCGCCTGCCTTGGGGCGTACTCTAGTTTCTTGGGCTCCCTTCGTGGGCCTTGATCATCGTCCTTTAGTAGGCCACCGGTTGGGCCCTTGTCTTTGCGTGCACCAGGTATCTTCATAGTGGGGCACCCGATAGGTAGGCCCACGTCAGTAGCTCCCGAGTGGTTGTCGAGTCAAAGATTCGGGTAAGGACTCCTCTCCGGGTGCACGTCATCTTCTACCTATTGCAGGGCATTTTGTTCTGAGTCGGTAATGCATCGACTGTTGGATATGGTTATATTTTGCTGTCTTGTCGACAGTTTCAGGGGATGATGACATGGCTGGCCTGGCGCACTCGACGGATCGGGACCAGTTAGATGCTCTTGGGAAAAAAACCTAGCCAGCCTACATCAAGCCCGAGTCCCCGGACTCGAACCTGGAAAGAGCTGATAAGCCTCGACTCATGCCGCGGAGGTCTTACAGAGGATTTTATGATGAATTGGTACCCAACGGGTCCGTCGGGATTTTCTTCATACCTGCGGGCACAGAAATTACAGGGTAAACGCAGCGGGTGCGAGCCCTGGCCCACTCGAACGATCGGCGGGTCTTATCTTTGCACATTGGGTGCAGCATCCGAGGAACACATGCGGCGGACGCATCTCGGGAATCGAATGTTTTGCCACTGTTGTCGTGGTAAGCTTGTGTATGAAGCTGAGTAGCGTCAGTCGAATTGAAACGCGAGTGCTTGTTTCGGGACTCAGTAGTCTTGTCTTTATCGGGGGCGCGACATCGCTCCCGATGGGAGTAGCCCCTGAGATTGAGCTGAATTGCTTGCAATTGAGATATTTTTAATACGCTCCCGATGGGAGTGAAGGACTCGACAGATTAAGGAGTCCCCTATCAGCCTGCTGGTCTACTGATGGAAGGTTGTGATTTCACGGGCTCGACAAATTAATGGAATCCCATATCAGCCTGCTGGCCTACTGATTGAAAGTTGTGATTTTGCGAACTTGACAAATTAATGGAGTCCCATATCAGCCTTGCGGCCTACTGATTGAAATATTCGGGTGGAATGTCCACCGGAGTCGAAAGAAGCCAGGGTCCGGTAGGGGACCCGAGAGCCTGTTGGCTTTATCTTGTTATTTGAATCGAGAGTCTAGCTCGAAAGATTCTCCAGTTCATAAAGCTGGCGTCATGCATGACAATCGTTGCTTGCGCGGGCCCGTTGATGGGACGCGTCCATGTGGGCCCACTATTAGTGTTGACCAAGGAGGACGCCGGTTTAGTTCCGATTTGACCGCACGACGCGTGGTTTGCGGGACGTGATGATGGTTGCATTGATTCTCGTGCGTAGTGGGCGTCGTGGCCTGTGACGGTTGCGTTCCGCGGCCACCATGTGTAGGGTTGGATGCAGGCCGTTGCTGCCGATGTTGTTTGAGCGGTTGAGATTGGACGGCGCCGCCGTATATTAATGTTACCGCGAGGGGAGAGTTTTACTTTCTTCCCCATTGTCGCCGTTCTCTGTCCATGCTTCTTCTTCTTCCTCGCGCCTGTTCTCCATTGCCACCGTACTCCAAACTCATCCCCGCGCCCACAACGAGAAACAGACCATGACGAAGGCGGGCGCAATGAAAGGCGCGACGACGACGAGTTCGGCTGCACCGGTGCAGCAGTGACGAAGAAGAGAGGAAGTGCGGCGGCGAGCGCCGCCACCATTGTTGACGCCGCGGGCGCTGACATGTTGAAGAAGATTCCCGGCGACTGGGTCAAGTCATCCGTCAAGGCGCAGCACCTCGACGAGCTCCGGGATGACGGATTACTGCCGCCGGCCGAGCAGCTGGCCGTGCGCGCTCCGGGGAAAGAGGTAATCCCCAACGGCGAGCGCGTCTGTTTCGTTGATTTCCTGCATCAGGGCTTCTCTTTCCCTCTGAATGATTTCCTGCGGGGACTGCTGTACGCGTATGGGATTCAAATCCACGATCTGACGCCGAACGACGTCCTCCACATTGCTTGCTTCTTCATCCTCTGCGAGTGCTTCCTGGGAGTGCACCCGCATTGGGGCATGTGGAAGGCCATCTTCAATGTGAAGAGGAACGTAGGCGGCAGTGGCACCTACCCGATTGGGGACTTCAGCATCCAAGTGCGCGGCGACACTAACTACTTCCAGCTGAAGCAGGCAGATTCCATCCAAGGCTGGAGTGATGAGGGATCACCTCGGCAAATCCCTAGGTTGATTGAGGGGAGAGAGATGGCGCGCTGGTAGTTCCGTCGGCTGACAAGCAAGGATATACCCAGGTTCGGCCCCTCATGGTGAGGTAAAGACCTACATCCTGCTTGTCTGATCTATATAGATGATGATATGAAGTTACATGGTGGCCGCAAGGACGATGGTATGAGACGTGGTCTCGCTAGGGTTTGTGCCTATCTGTGTGTCCCGTGGGGATCTCCTCTACAGGGTGCCCCTTCCTGGCTTTATAAAGGGAGCCAGGTAGGGTTTACATGAGTTTCTTGTCTTGTACTCCAAGTTGTAGCTTGTTGGGCTTCATTGGGCCGCCAGGTAGGCCTTTGTTGTCATCTTCTAATAGGCCGCATGTCGGGTCTTAGTCTTGGCGTGCACCAGGTATCTTCACCGTGGGGTAGTCGAAGGGTAGCCCCACGACAGGAGCCCCCGAGTGCTTGGTCGAATCGAAGATTCGGGTAAGGACTCTTTCCTCCTGGGCACGCCGTCGGGTTCCTGAAAGGGACAAGTAAAAATGATTCGACTCCGGCCGTTGAGGGCTTACAGAGGATGGTTTAGTCGGTAATGTTTCGACTGAATATTGATCTCATGCTATCGGGGGCGCGACAGCGCTCCCGATGGGAGTAGCCCCCGAGATTAAGCTGAATTGCTTGTAATTGAGGTTAATCTTAATTAGCCTTCAGTCGAAAGCCGGTTATGCTTCACTCCCGATGGGAGTAAATGGAGGACTCGACAATAAATGGAGTCTTGCTCAGCCAATGGGCTTACTGTATGTTGTTTGCTCAGCTTGTTTGCCTACTGTTTTGTTGTCATTCAGCCCGTTGGCCTACTGTTTTGTGAGCACTCGAAAATATTCGAGTTCCTCTTCAGCCTATTGGCCTACTGTGTTGTGTTCATTCAGCCTGTTGGCCTACTGGATTGTGAGCGCTCGACAAGTGTTCGAGTTCCTCTTCAGCCTGTTGGCCTACAGCAGTTGCTTGGGATGTTGTTTACTTAGGACCTATGCGGCGTAGCCCCCGAGCGTTTCGAGTGCGGCCAAGGCTTTTGCCTAAGATCTTTGCGGCCCCCGAGTGCTCGAGCGTGGCCTAAGATGTTTAATGAGGTGAACCTGTGTGGCGCAGCCCCCGAGCTTTTCGAGTGCGGCCAAGGCTTTTACTTAGGACCTGTGCGGCGCAGCACCCGAGCGATTCGAGTGTGGCCTAGGCTTTTACTTAGGATCTTTGCGGCGCAGCCCCCGAGTGTTCGAGCGTGCCCTAAGATGTTTGATGAGGGGAACCTGTGCGGCGCAGCCCCTGAGCGTTTCAGGTGCGGCCAAGGATTTGAATTTGAACCTGTGCGGCGCAGCCCCGAGTGTTTGGAGTGCGGCCTAGGTAAATTTTTGCGGCCTGTAAGGCGCTGCACCCGGAAGAACATCAGGTACGGCCAAGGCGAATTTGTTTGCGGCCTGTGCGGCGCAACACCCGGGAGAGCATCGGGTGCGGCCAAGGCGAATTTGTTTGCGGCCTGTGCGGCGCAACACCCGGGAGAGCATCGGGTGCGGCCAAGGCGAATTTGTTTGCGGCCTGTGCGGCGCAACACCCGGGAGAGCATCAGGTGCGGCCAAGGCGAATTTGTTTGCGGCCTGTGCGGCGCGGCGTAAGTAGCCGACACGGCGGACCGGAGTCGACACGGCGGACCAGAGTCGACGCGGCGGAAGTAGTCTACGCGGCGGACTGGAGTCGACGCGGCGGAAGTAGTCGACGCGGCGGACCGGAGTCGACGCGGTGGAAGTAGTCGAAGCGGCAGACTGGAGTCGACGCGGCGGAAGTAGTTGACGCGGTGGAAGTAGTCGAAGCGGCGGACCGGAGTCGACGCGGTGGAAGTAGTCGAAGCGGCGGACCGGAGTCGATGCTGTGAGGTGGTACGGCGTAGGGAGTCGAAGCGGCGGACCGGAGTCAACGCGGCGCGGGCAACGCTCAGCCCCCAAGTCCCTTATTAGGCCGGCGAAGGGGAGTCGACGGTGCCGAGTCGATGAAGGCACTCAAGTTGCGTGTCGAGTGCAGCGATGAACTTGTCGTTGACGAAGCGCCAACCCCCGGTGTCGAGGCGGAGTCGACGCGGCGGACCGGAGTCGACGAAGGCGGAGTCGCCAGCCCCCGAGTGTTGGAGGCGGAGTCGACGAAGGCGAACCGGAGTGTTGGAGGCGCCACGTAGCCATCGATCTGGTAGAAGCCGTGCGCAACCACCGCGTTGATGCCATGGAGCCGCGGTCGCACTGCCATGCACAACTGCTGCCATGGATGCCGGAGAGTAGTAGGATCCTCCATGCGATGGATGAAAACAACATGCATGCACGCATGGATTAGAATAAAAATATTGGATGAGTAATTAATACTAAGAGAGAGAGTAGATTGTATTAGCGTGGAGCATAGCCTGGTTGCTTTTCTTCTGCGACTCGATCGGGTGCATGAGGCCAGCCGACCACTATTCGCCGCAGCGTGGGCTGATCGTGATTCGGACGGATGGCCGTCGCGACTTCGATCTGGTTGATTTGATTGCAAGGAGTGACGCGTGCGCCAGCACGTCGGGAGCCGGCCGCCGCCTTTTTGATTATGACCATGAACGTAACAGCCAGATGCGATCTGACCAGCTTTTCGATCTGGTTGCTGTCGTTGACGATGAAGTTTATTGTACGGAACGCCGCTCTAGACCGGATCGCGCGAGCATCCGCGTAGAACGCCGCCGGATTGGATTGCACCATGTACGTGTCGTAGTAGATGCGATCTAGCCACCGTTGGCGATGGAGATTGGATCGCGGAGGCGGCACACGGGACGCCGCCGCAGTTGTCGATGAAGATTGGAGCCGCCGGAACGTTGAATCCAGCGCGCGTTCTTTCCCACAGACGGCGCCAATTGACGAGGGATCACCTCGGCAAATCCCTGGGTTGATTGAGGGGGAGAGAGATGGCGCGCTAGTAGTTCCATCGGCTGACAATCAAGGATACCCAGGTTCGGCCCCTCATGGTGAGGTAAAGACCTACATCCTGCGTGTCTGATCTATATAGATGATGATATGAAGTTACATGGTGGCCGCAAGGATGATGGTATGAGACGTGGTCTCGCTAGGGTTTGTGCCTATCTGTGTGTCCCGTGGGGATCTCCTCTACGGGGTGCCCCTGCCTGGCTTTATAAAGGGAGCCAGGTAGGGTTTACATGAGTTTCTTGTCTTGTACTCCAAGTTGTAGCTTGTTGGGCTTCATTGGGCCGCCAGGTGGGCCTTTGTTGTCATCTTCTAATAGGCCGCATGTCGGGTCTTAGTCTTGGCGTGCACCAGGTATCTTCACCGTGGGGTAGTCGAAGGGTAGCCCCACGACACGGAAGAAGTGGTTCTACGTCCTTGTGGAACAAGAGGGCGTCCCTGCCTTTGAGGCTAACAAGCCTCTGAGGAAGTCGAATGCCTGGGCGCACTCGCTGTCCAAAGCTGACAAGGTCGAAGTAGCTCCGCTGCTGGGTACCGTCGCCAAGTTGCTGAAGTCGATGTGCAAAGAGGTGGGTGGCATGCACCTTATTGCCACGATGATGAGGAGACGGGTGCAGCTGCTACGCCTGTGGGACCACCCGATGTGGGAGTACGAAGGCAAAGAGGACTTGACTCGCCTAACGAAGGAGAAGCGGTCAAAGAGGGCCATCGAATCCGCTGTGCGGTCTATGACGAGTCTCAGAACCGCTGACCCTTGCAATATCGACTGCCCCGTGGAGCCATACAGAGTCGACAAACCACTGCCTGAGGTATGTAGCTTTCGACTCCTCTGTGTTGTTGTTGATGTAGTACTTCGCGTGTGCGCTTCTTGTTTGTATTGATGTATGCTGAACTTGCAGGGTCACCCGGCTCCCACGTGTCTGCCACCACTGCCCGAAGATGGCCCCACCTTCAAGGTGGAATATCCTGAAGTGGAGCCGGTGGACGAAGAAGAATCCCTTCCCCCGGCGACTACCTCGCCTGATGAGGTGGCCGAGGAAACGGAATTGGGTGAAGAGGATGAGCAGCCGCTCAAACGCCGACGCCGGGACAAGGCGAAAGCTGTTGTCGAGGAGTCGCCATCCGAAAGGGTGGAACTTCGTGACGATGGCGACTCGGGTTCATCGTCGCCCAGCCTGAAGGAGCCAGCGGTTGTTGAGCCACTAAACATGGCGCCTCCTGTTGGTGGTGCAGCCGAGTTCGGCGTGCTGTTCGGCGATGACTTCGGCAGCGAAGAGGAGGAAGTGAGGTAAGCACCTCACTGTAATCCAAGTATCTGACTTTGGCTGAGTTTTTGTATTGATTTGGTCCATTGTTTGCGTAGTGCTGGTCATGGCACTAGTGTGCTGCAGTCACCTGCCCAGGAACGGGCGGCTACTCCGAGTGGCAGGGAGCCAGAGCGGACCCCTCTGGAGGCTTCGGCTGTGGCGACCACTGCAGCTGCGACGGAGGTTGTGAAGATGGCGACTCCCTCCGCTCCAAGAGTGCCTGCGCCGTCTGCTCCGTCTTCTTCGAGTGCGACGCAGCTCCAAGATCATGTAAGTATCTTATTTCTTGTTAATTTATCGGCGCGCGACAGCGCTCCCGATGGGAGTAGCCCCCGAGGCTATGTGCAACTAGTATAATTGGGCATAGGCTCAAAGTCATGAGTTGCTTTATATTGTGCAGCCTTACTACCACAACATGTTGGAGTAGGAGACTGCCTACGTCCAGCTGGATCAGGAGAGGGATGGCCTTCGCGCTGCGCTGGAGCAGTCGAAGCGTAAGCGCCCTTCTTATTGGTAACTTGTCGTTGTTCATGCATTGCCACCAATCGACACCTTTTGTCTTCATGCAGGAGATCAGGAATCTTCCGCGAAGTGAGTGCGCGAGCTCGAGAAGGATCTCAAAGCTCAGCACGATGACGCCGAGCGGAAGCTGAAGGAGGCCAAGGACCGCGAGGATGCGACCCGCCAGGGCGAAAGAGTGCAAGTGGAGCGCCTGCTCACACTCGCCCACGTTGTAGGAGGTAATGCATCCTTGTTTGCTATGTGCTTCAAGTCTTGGTCTCCCAATTCAGCCGAATTGGTACTTAGTTTATGAGATGTGCAGGTGCATTTGGTGCGACTCCTCCTTCGGAGCCGACGGGCGAGGACGTCACATTGGAGCGTGCCGTCAGCATCTTCGACTCGATGGGTGTGTACGCCAAGGATGCCTTCACCAAGTCGACCGGCACTCTTGCTGCGGTGCACAAGAATGTTTTCCACTGCGCGCACCACCCGCCAGTGTTGATGACTTGGCCGTGGTGCTTAGCCCCGAGTCCTCCACCATGGCAAACTTCACGCGCGCCCAAACGGTACGTGGCTCAGAGCTTACGTTCAAGCTGTTAATGGGCCACGGTGTTGCGGGTGACTTCAAAAAGGTTGTCACGGACTTCCCGCGAAAGCCTGATGGAAGGATCATGTCGTCGAGCGCGGTGAAAGACGAAGCAGCGCGACTGGCCGATGACATGGTGTCCATGGTGGAGCGCCGTAGTGCTGAAGTCGCCGCCCGTGCCGTTAGGTCTAGGTCAGAGTCGATGTCATAGGGGTGTAGCGCTGACTCCCTTTTGCTTGTAATGAAACTTGAAGTATTTGTACATTTGATTTCCTCTTGCGCAGTCAACTGCTGTTTAATTGTTATGTCGGGTCCTAGCCCTCAAGTGTGTTGTCTCGTACTTTTGGAGGTCTTGTGTTGTTCGACCTTTGCCATTGGATAGGCCGAGTCTTCTGGTGCATCCGAAGCTGTTCCTTCCACGAGTACACGGCACCAAACTGTTGTCCGAAGCAGAAACGATAAGGCCGTTATGTCGTGGATGAAGCGTAAGATCGCCAATCTGGAGCGGGAGCTGAAGGATGTTCGAGCTGAACTGGATGCCGAGAAGGCGAGACCCGCTCCCACATCCGAGCGAGAGGAGTATTTGATTGGTCAGTTGGGTCTGATTAACCAGATGCTGGAATGTAAGCACATTCGACAACACCTCCGACTGCCAGTTGCTTTAGTGCTGCTAACTTTGCTTGTCTTTGTTATGCAGGTGTGAATCCTGACAAAAAGCTGAAGAAACTCGCATAGTCGAGCGATTGAACGCGGTTGTTGACGAGAACCTCCGGCGCTCAATACTTCTGGTCTGACAAGTTAAAGGCACGAGTGCTGGCCACCTTGCTGGATCACGCTTGGCGTGCTGTCCTGCTATTGGAGTCGTGCCGAAGTACTCTGGCCAAAGTGCACCGTGCGATGTTCCCGCATAACGAGCAGCCGCAAGGCATACCTGCCCTGTTGACAAGGTTCCGTGAAGCAAGGCGATTCAGAAAATGTTGCGTGCTAAGCTTGTAGGTGGGGCGAATATTGCCTTTGCATATTTGCGACTCCACTGGTCGAACTTCAACTTTGAAGGGCCACCGAAGGTTTGCCGGAGCGGAGTCATTATGCGGCTACCCTCGGCTGGGCGCGAAAGGTCATCTCCCAGGTGCAAAAGCAGACGGAGGAGCTTGTAGGTCCGTTGGACGGGGGTCCCAAAGATGAGCCTGTAGATCAGTAGGCGAAAACTTATATGCTTGCTGAGCTGAATAGTGTAAATACCTGGGGACAACACCCGAGTGTATGTATGTAATGAATTTGTCGAAGACAGTTATTTTTATAGTAATGTGCAACATAGCCCCCGAGCGTTCGGGTATGTTTTCCATGCTTTAATGCGATGACCTGCGCGGCGCAGCCCCCGAGTGTTCTAGTGCGGCCAAGGCCTTGTTTTGCTTGAACCTGTGTGGCGCAGCCCCCGAGTGTTCGAGTGCGGCCGAGGTCCTGTTTGTTTAAACCTGTACGGCGCAGCCCCTGAGTGCTCGGGTGCGGCCAAGGTTTTGTTTGTTTGAACCTGTACGGCGCAGCCCCCAAGTGTTTCGAGTGCGGCCAAGGCCTTGTTTGTTTGAACCTGTGCGGCGCAGCCCCTGAGTGTTCGAGTGCGGCCGAGGTCTTGTTTGTTTGAACCTGTACGGCGCAGCCCCCGAGTGCTTGGGTGCGGCCAAGGTTCTGTTTGTTTGAACCTATACAGCGCAGCCCCCGAGTGTTTCGAGTGCGGCCAAAGCCTTGTTTGTTTGAACCTGTACGGCGTAGCCCCCGAGTGTTTCGAGTGCGGCCAAGGTGTTTTTTTGCTTTTTGACCGTAAAAAGTAAAGGGAGAATGCTGTTGTATCTCAAACATTGTATATTAAGCTAGCAAGCCACCTTATTAAAAACCTTTCAGTCCCCTTAGGTACCCTGGTAAGGAAAAGAGTGCGTCTGAAACTTGCTGCTTATAGTCGTGTAGGCACAAGTACATGGATGTGTATGTTATGCGTAGAAACGGCGCAGTTGCGCAACGTTCCACGGATTGAGGGAGAGCTCCCCTGTCTTGGAATCCTTTAGTCGATAGGCGCCACCATCGATAGCTTCCGTGACGATGAAGGGTCCCTCCCATGGGGAGTCAAGCTTGTGCACCTTCTTCTGTTTGAGTCGCAACACCAAATCGCCAGGGACGAAAGATCTCTCGCGCAGTCGGCGGCCATGGTAGTTGCGGCGACTCTGTTGATAAACGGCCGTGCGGGAGAGCGCGATGTCCCGTGCCTCATTCAGTGTGTCGACGCCATCTTCGAGTGCTTCTTCTGCATCTGACTCGTCGTATGCGACGATGCGAGGTGCGTCGAATCGCAGATCATATGGCAGTACTGCTTCGGCGCCATAAACCATGAAGAAAGGAGTGTACTGCGTTGATCTGTTGGGTGTGGTCCGTAGACTCCAAAGGATAGAGGGTAGCTCCTCCACCCAGGCACCCGCGGCGCGCTTGAGTGGCACTAGTAATCGTTTCTTGAGGTCGCTGCAGACCAGGCCGTTTGCTTTCTCGACTTGTCCATTGGACTGAGGGTGTGCGACTGAGGCATAGTTGAGTTTGATGCCTTGCTCTGCGCAGAAGTCCTTGAACTCGTCGGCTGTGAAGTTTGTGCCGTTGTCCGTAATGATGCTATGGGGTATCCCAAATCTGAAGATGATGGACCTGATGAAGTTGACGGCAGACATAGCAGTCGTGCTTGTTATGGGTACAGCTTCGATCCACTTTGTGAACTTGTCGACTGCCACCAAGAGATGCGTGTGTCCACCGCGAGAGGATTTCTTCAGCGGTCCCACCATGTCGAGTCCCCACTAGGCAAATGGCCAGGCGAGTGGTATTGTTTTGAGCTCCGGTGCAGGTGCGTGTGGCTTGGTGGCAAACTTCTGGCACCCGTAACATTTTTTGACTATCTCTTCGGCTTCCCTCATTGCCGTAGGCCAGTAAAATCCTGCTCGGAAGGCTTTGGCCACCAAGGCTCGACTGCTGGCGTGATGTCCGCACGTTCCTACATGGATGTCATAGAGTATTGCTCTGCCGTCTTCTGGGTCGATGTAGCACTGCAAGACTCCAGAGATGATGCGCTTGTATAGTTCTCCATTGATGATCGTGAAGGCCTTCGAGCGGCGAGTGATGCGCCGAGCTTCTGTTGTGTCCTCTGGCAGCTCCTGGCGCAGCATGTATGCGAGAAAAGGCTTCGTCCATGTTGGCTCGATGAGGAAAACTTCAATGCGTGGTCCCACCTCCTCGGGCACCACTGTATCCTTAGCCGGCTGATACTTGGTTGTTGCTATTGCAGAGGTGCGATTGGTTGCTTAAGCTTGATGGACCACTGTTTGATGCACTCGACGAAGACTCCAGGTGAAACTTTTGCCTTGGTCGAGCCGAGGTTGGCTAGCATGTCCGCTTCTTCGTTACTTTCGCGGCCTATGTGCCACAGCTCGCAGCCGTCGAAGCTGCCCTCCATGATGTTGTAAAGGTCTCGATATGCAATCATATTCTCAGTCGTGGCTGCGCACTCCTTCATCGTTTGCTGTACAACGAGGTTTGAGTCCCGTAGATCATGAGGCGAGTGGCTCCACAGTTCTTAGCCATCCGCATACCGTGCAGTAGTGCTTCGTACTCTGCTTCGTTGTTGGAGGGCTTGGGGAAGGTCATCTGTAGCACGTAGCGGAGTTTGTCGCCTTTTAGTGATGTCAGGAGAATGCCCGCGCCTGCACCCTCGAATTTCTTGGATCCATCAAAGTACATAGTCCAGGCATTGGACAGGTCGGGTAAGTTGGGCAGCTGAGCTTCGATCCACTCGGTTGTGAAGTCCGGAAGTACCTATGCCTTAATCGCATTGGGGTGCGCATACTTCAGGTCCCATGGGCCCATCTTGATGACCCACTTGGCGACTCGCCCTGTCGCGTCGGGGTTGGTGAGGATGTCTGAGAGGCCCGAGGCACTCACCACTGTGATCGGGTGCTCGGCGAAGTAGTGGACCACCTTGCGTGAACTCATGAAGACGCCGTAGGCTAGCTTCTGATAATGCGGGTACCGCTGCTTTGATATCGATAACACCTCGCTGAGGTAGTATATGGGCCGTTGCACTCGATGGGCGTGGCCCTTGATACGTCTCAAACGTATCTATAATTTTTGATGTTCCATGCTTGTTTTATACCAATTGCTACATGTTTTGCATCTACTTTATATCACTTTTATACATTTTTTGGGACTAACCTATTAACAAGATGCCGAAGTGCCAGTTCCTGTTTTCTGCTGTTTTTGTATTCCAGAAAAGCTAGTCTGGAAATATTCTCGGAATTGGACGAAACTACACGGGGGTGCCTATTTTTCCAGAACACGCCTGACGGAGCGAAGGAGCAGCAGAGGAGGGCCACCAGGAGGCCACACGCACCAGGGCGCGGGCCCCCCTTCTGCCGCGCCCTGGGGTGGTGTGGGCCCCTCGGGGGTCCGCAGCCGCCGCCCTTTCGCCTACTTATTCCCCCGACGCGAAAACCCTAAGTACCTGAGCAAATATCCACGAAAAGATCCAGAGACGCCGCCGTCGTCAACCCTAGCTCGGGAGGGTTCAGAACCTCTTCCCGGCACCCTGCCGGAGAGGGGAATCGTCACCGGAGGCTTCTACATCGCCATGCCTGCCTCCGGAGTGATGCGTGAGTAGTTCATCCTTGGACTACGGGTCCATAGCAGTAGCTAGATGGTTGTCTCTCCACTTTGTGCCATCATGTTTAGATCTTGTGAGCTGCCCTACATGATCAAGATCATATTATTGTAATGCTACATGTTGTGTTTGCTGGGATCCGATGAATATTGAATATTATGTCAAGTTGATTATCAATCTATCTTATATGTTATTTAAGATCTTGCATGCTTTCCGTTACTCGTAGATGCTTTGGCCAAGTAGATGCTTGTAACTCCAAGAGAGAGTATTTATGCTAGATAGTGGGTTCATGTCTCCGTTTAACCTGGGACAGTGACAGAAAGTTCTAAGGTTGTGGATGTGCTGTTGCCACTAGGGATAACCTAACGATGCTATGTCCACGGCATATGTGTTTGTTTACATTACGCACTTTACTTAATGCAATTATCCGTTGCTTGCAACTTAATACCAACGGGGGACTCGGATGACAACCCGGCGGTGGATTATTAGTCATAGATGCTGTTGGATAACGATCTATGTATTATGTCGTAATGCCCAATTAAATATCATAGTAGTCAACATGTCATGTATATGCATTGTCATGCGCTCACTATTCGTCAATTGCCCAGCTGTAATTTGTTCACCCAACATGTTAGTTATCTTTTATGGAGAGACACCACTAGTGAACTGTGGACCCCGGTCCATTCTTTTACACTGATTAAACAACCACAAACTGCAAACTGTTCCTTTTTCATTCTCTGCAATTTAATACTCATTTTCCACACCATACGTTTAATCCTTTGTTTTCAGCAAGCCAGTGAGATTGACAACCTCACTGTTTCGTTGGGGCAAAGTAGTTTGATTGTGTTGTGTGCAGATTCCACGTCAACAGTCCAGACTCCCTGCGACAGCTATTTTTCTGGCGCCGTTGACAACCTTCTGAAGAGTTGCTGCTCCTACTGGTTCGATAACCTTGGTTTCTTTCTGAGGGAAAACTTGCTGCTGACTACATCATACCTTCCTCTTGGGGTCTCCCAACGAACGTGTGTTTCACGTCATCAAGCTATTTTTCTGGCGCCGTTGCCGGGGAGACAGCAGTCTTCTGCAAGGGGAGTTTCACGCTTCCAATCTCTTTACTTTGTTTTTGTCTTGCTTAGTTTATTTTATTTTATCTTGTTTGCTTTCAATTATCAAAAACACAAAAAAATTAGTTACTTGCATTTAGTTTATTTTCAGTTTTGTTTTCTGTTAGTTATCATGTCTGGTTCGGCTCATCATGTTTTGGTTCCTGAAGTTGAGGTTCGATCTTTTAAGCAACAAAGTGGAGAAAGTTTGAAAGATGCTTGGTATAGAATCAGCGATGCTCATCGTAGGTGTGCTAAAAAATATTCCACTATGATCCTGCTTAGAAATTTTTATGTTGGCATAACTAGCTGGTATAGATATGTCTTGGACACTTTGACGGGAGGTAACTTTCTTGGTACCCTGCGTTGGAAGCTAGTTATATTATTGAGAGCCTAGTAGGAACACCACCTGTTAGTAACATTAAAAATGAGATCACCTTGGAAGATGTTATAAAGAAATTGGAGTCTATAGAGAAAAATTTGCCAAATCTCCTTGATAGTACTAGCAAAGTTGATGAATCACTGGGAACCATTAATGAAAGAATTGCTGTTTTAGAAACTAGTACTATTCAAGATAATCAAAATCTTAGGATTGGTGAATTAGAGGAGGCTATGGATGTAATAAGTTCTACTTTTACCTCTATTAAAACTAAAAGGCAAAAGGCTTTTGTGGGGAGAAAGCAAAAATTTATGTATGTTCCAAAAATTTCTAAACCAAAACCCACGGGTGCGTTTAAAACGGATAACGTGTTCAATGAGCTTGAGGGTAAGTCACATAATGGTCTATTTAAATTTTCTTCCCAAGAATTACGTAAACTGAAAAGTCCTAATGTGACAAACCCTGTTCTTGATGAAGCTTTTGATGAATTAGACCTTTCTTCACTTGGTAATACTTGATGCATGCTTTGTGCCTAGCTAAAAGGCGTTAAAGAAAAGCGCTTATGGGAGGCAACCCATTTTATTTTTCTGCAATTTTTCTTTTATTGAGTCAAGGAGTTTGTTTACTTCTGTAGCAACTCCTTTGTATCTTTATTTTCTCGCATTGTTGTGCCAAGAGTAGCCTCTAATGATAAGATGATGCTTAATTTTGATTGCTGCGCAGAAACAGATTTTTGCTGTTCACTGTACGAAATTCCTAAAATCACCAGATTGTTAATTAAATCTGAAATTTTTGTGCGTAATCTTTATGAATGTCTGAAACTTTCATTAGTTCAGAGTTTCTCGATCTGAGCGTCGTAAGTGCCTCGAAAAAATTCGTCTTTGCGGACTGTTCTGTTTTAGACAGATTATGCCTTTTTATTTTTCGCATTCTCTCTTTTACTAGTGTTGAGTGAAATTCTTTTTTGGGTGGAAGAGCTTCACATAACATCAGTGGCTGTAGCTAATGTTTAAAGTAACAAATCATATTGCGTCTTTACAGAACATGTGAATTTTTGATTATGCACTAACCCTCTAATGAGATCTACTTTGAGTTTGGTGTGACGGAAGTTTTCAAGGGTCAAGAGAGAAGGATGATATAATAGGATCAAGAAGAGTGAAGAGCTTAAGCTTGGGGAGGCTCCCATGGATCTCCCCAGCATATTTCAAGAAGACTCAAGCGTCTAAGCTTGGGGATGCCCAAGGCATCCCCTTCTTCATCGTCAAAATTATCAGGTCATCTCTAGTGAAACTATATTTTAATTCTTTCACATCATATGTGCTTTTCTTGGAGCGTCTGTGTGCTTTTATTTTCAGTATTGCACTTTTATTTTCAATAAAGCTTGACTGGACCCTAGCATTCTTGATTGGGAGAGAGACACGCTCCGCTTTTTCATGAGAATACTCCTATTCTTCACTTATATTTGTTGAGTATTCATATCTAGCGCTGTTCAGCTTTTAGCTCTTGTTTTCATGTATCTCTTGTCAGAGCTATTAGCTTTCTTTTGTAGAAAGTACTCTCTTGCTTCACTTATATTTGTTTGGAGAGTTGATGAAATAAATTGATTGGTGTTTGGTTGGTTCAGAAAATGTTGCATGTGGTAATTGGTATAAGGAAAAACTTGCTTAATCTTGTAGATCACTAAAATGGATAACTTGATGCTTGTCAATTGTTTTGAGTTAACAAGTAGATCATGATTAAATTGTGCATCACATGAGTTAAGCCTATTAGTGAAGAACTACCGTAAAGCTTGTTGAAAATTTGGTTTGCATCGGTGGTACCTCTAAGGTCTAGATATTTTCTAATAACAGGGTTTGGTTAACAAGGAAGACGGTATGAAGTCTTATAACGTTTGCAATATGTTTGTCATATAAAACTTGGTGTACGGGTTGATATTCTTGTTTGCTTACATAACCTTGCTAGCCTAAACTCTGTACTGAGAGGGAATGCTTCTCGTGCATCCAAATCCTTGAGCCAAAATCCATGCCATTTGTGTCCACCATAACTACCTATATGTGGTATTTCCTTGCCACTCCAAGTAAATTTTTCATGTGCTACCTTTAAATTATTCAAAATGTTATTATTCCCTTTTTGTGTCAATGTTTACTAGCTCATGAGGAATTAGTGTGGTTATTCTTTATTCTATTTGTCGAGTGGACTTTTACACCTGGACTAGTGGCATATACATCCGCTTATCCAATAACTTGCAAAAAGAGCTGGCAACGGGGTGCCCAGTCCCAATTAATTACAACTTTAACCAATTAATTCTCTTCACACTTTTGCCCTGATTCATCAGTAAGCAATGACAAACAGTGAAATACCTGAATGTGTGTAAACCAAAGAGAAAGAGGGATGATCTGCCTTGCTGGTAGAAATAACGTCCTTCATGGGAGCCGCTCTTAAAAGTCCGTTCGACAGGTAGAATACTGTTCTCACCCGCTACCATTCGTTGACAATTAACAAACACCTCTCAAAAATAGATACTCCTCCATGGTATGTGATTGATGGAAGGCACCCGAGGATTCGGTTAGCCATGGCTTGTGTTAGCAAGGTTGGGAGGAGTATCAAATATTTTATGCAATCTCTATATGCTTTCAAAAACCTAAAAGCTCTAGCACATGATTTAATCCCTGCTTCCCTCTGCGAAGGGCCTTTCTTTTACTTTTATGTTGAGTCAGTTTTCCTATTCTTTCTGTCTTCCACAAGCAAACACTAGTGTCAACTTTGTTACAACATGCGTTATATGCAATGTATTGGACTTGTTATACTACTTTGTGTTGACAATATCCATGAGATAAATATGTTGAAAGTTGAAGCAAATGCTGAAACTAAATTCTTCCTTTGTGTTGATTAAATACCTTTTGTTAGAAACTATTGCTTTATGAGTTAACACTTATGCAAAACTGTTTGATGCTTGTCTCGAAAGTACTATTCATGAAAACGTTTAGCTTGTGTGATTCATTGTTTACTCATTATCTATTTGGTAGCAAATTATAGACCATTGACTTGGATCACTTCATTCATTTACATGTGCCTTGCAATATTATATGATCAAGATTATGATAGTAGCATGTCACCTCAAAAATTATTTGTTTTTATCGTTTACCTACTCGAGGACGAGTAGGAACTAAGCTTGGGGATGCTGATACGTCTCAAACGTATCTATAATTTTTGATGTTCCATGCTTGTTTTATACCAATTGCTACATGTTTTGCATCTACTTTATATCACTTTTATACATTTTTTGGGACTAACCTATTAACAAGATGCCGAAGTGCCAGTTCCTGTTTTCTGCTGTTTTTGTATTCCAGAAAAGCTAGTCTGGAAATATTCTCGGAATTGGACGAAACTACACGGGGGTGCCTATTTTTCCAGAACACGCCTGACGGAGCGAAGGAGCAGCAGAGGAGGGCCACCAGGAGGCCACACGCACCAGGGCGCGGGCCCCCCTCTGCCGCGCCCTGGGGTGGTGTGGGCCCCTCGGGGGTCCGCAGCCGCCGCCCTTTCGCCTACTTATTCCCCCCGACGCGAAAACCCTAAGTACCTGAGCAAATATCCACGAAAAGTTCCAGAGACGCCGCCGTCGTCAACCCTAGCTCGGGAGGGTTCAGAACCTCTTCCCGGCACCCTGCCGGAGAGGGGAATCGTCACCGGAGGCTTCTACATCGCCATGCCTGCCTCCGGAGTGATGCGTGAGTAGTTCATCCTTGGACTACGGGTCCATAGCAGTAGCTAGATGGTTGTCTCTCCACTTTGTGCCATCATGTTTAGATCTTGTGAGCTGCCCTACATGATCAAGATCATATTATTGTAATGCTACATGTTGTGTTTGCTGGGATCCGATGAATATTGAATATTATGTCAAGTTGATTATCAATCTATCTTATATGTTATTTAAGATCTTGCATGCTTTCCGTTACTCGTAGATGCTTTGGCCAAGTAGATGCTTGTAACTCCAAGAGAGAGTATTTATGCTAGATAGTGGGTTCATGTCTCCGTTTAACCTGGGACAGTGACAGAAAGTTCTAAGGTTGTGGATGTGCTGTTGCCACTAGGGATAACCTAACGATGCTATGTCCACGGCATATGTGTTTGTTTACATTACGCACTTTACTTAATGCAATTATCCGTTGCTTGCAACTTAATACCAACGGGGGACTCGGATGACAACCCGGCGGTGGATTATTAGTCATAGATGCTGTTGGATAACGATCTATGTATTATGTCGTAATGCCCAATTAAATATCATAGTAGTCAACATGTCATGTATATGCATTGTCATGCGCTCACTATTCGTCAATTGCCCAGCTGTAATTTGTTCACCCAACATGTTAGTTATCTTTTATGGAGAGACACCACTAGTGAACTGTGGACCCCGGTCCATTCTTTTACACTGATTAAACAACCACAAACTGCAAACTGTTCCTTTTTCATTCTCTGCAATTTAATACTCATTTTCCACACCATACGTTTAATCCTTTGTTTTCAGCAAGCCAGTGAGATTGACAACCTCACTGTTTCGTTGGGGCAAAGTAGTTTGATTGTGTTGTGTGCAGATTCCACGTCAACAGTCCAGACTCCCTGCGACAGCTATTTTTCTGGCGCCGTTGACAACCTTCTGAAGAGTTGCTGCTCCTACTGGTTCGATAACCTTGGTTTCTTTCTGAGGGAAAACTTGCTGCTGACTACATCATACCTTCCTCTTGGGGTCTCCCAACGAACGTGTGTTTCACGTCATCGGCCCTCTTCTTGGCGTTCGACGACGAGGACAATACTGACCACCCTGTTGTGGCTCCCACGTAGAGGTATAGAGGTTCCTTTTCCTGACGTGCGATGAGCACTGGTGGAGTCGCCAGGACCCGCTTGAGGTCCGCGAATGCTCCTTGGGCTTCTGGCGTCCGCTCGAATTTGTCAGATTTCTTCATCAGTTGGTAGAAAGGAAGTGCCTTTTCACCCAACTTACTAATGAACCGGCTGAGCGCTGCGACTCGGCCAGCTAGCCGCTGGACCTCCCGAAGCTTGGTCGGGGCTGGCATTGTGGGATTGCTTCTATCTTTTCAGGGTTCGCCTCGATGCCTCTGGCAGATACGAGGTACCCGAGTAGTTGCCCAGCTGGTATGCCGAAGACGCACTTAGTTGGGTCGAGCTTGATTTTATACGCGTTGAGCGCGGCGAATGTCTTGTGCAGGTCGTCGAGGAGTGTGTCCTCTTGCCTTGTCTTGATGACTATGTCGTCGACATAAACTTGGACGTTGCGTCCTATTTGGTCCTTGATGCAGGACTGCATCATGCGCTGGTAGGTCGCTCCAGCGTTCTTGAGCCCGAAGGGCATAGTTTTGTAGCAGTATACACCATGGGGAGTGATGAAGGTTGTCTTCTCCTCGTCCTCCTCTCGCATCCTTATCTGGTTGTAGCCTGAGTAGGCATCCAGTAAGGACAGTCACGCGCAACAGCCGTGGAGTCGACGATCTGGTCGATTCGCGGCAACGGGAAGTGATCCTTCAGGCAGCACTTGTTGAGGGAGGTGAAGTCGACGCACATGCGGAGAATTTTTGTCTTCTTCTTCTCGACGAGGACTGGGTTGGCAACCCAATCGGACTTCTTGATCTCGCAGATGAACTGGGCGTGAAGTAATCTGTCGACTTCTTACCCTATGGCGACTCGCTTCGGCTCGGAGAAGCGGCGCATTGTTTGCTTGACAGGTTTTGCATCTGGATAAATTTGGAGGGCGTGCTCGGCGAATTCCCTGGGTACACCTGGCATATCGACTGGACACCAGGCGAAGATTTCCCAGTTCTCACGGAGGAACTCGACGAGCGCGCCTTCCTATGCGGGAGATAGACTCGAAGACACGAGCACTGTCTTGGAAGCGTCAGTCGGATGGACTTGGTGTGCCCTTGTGTCGTCGGTTGTGCTGAACGAGGTGTCGGGTGCCGACTTCTTGCTTGCAGGGAAGAGGGTCCTGTCGTTGCCGAGTGAAAGTTCCTCGAGCTATTGCTGCATGCCAAAGGACTCGGAGATCCTGCTGAACTCGCGGTCGCAATTGTCTGAACGCTGGAAGTCGCCCCGCATAGTGATGACTCCCTTCGGTCCTGGCATCTTGAGCACGAGATAGGCATAGTGTGGAACCGCCATGAAGCGAGCGAACGTCGGGCGCCCAAGTATAGCGTGATACTGTGATTTCCAGTCCACCGCCTCGAAGTCGATCACCTCCTTGCGGAAGTGGTCGGGTGTGCCGAAGATTACTTCGAGTGCGATGACGCCTTCAGGGTAGACTGCTTTCCCTGGTACGATGCCGTGAAAGGTGTTGTCCGACCTTGCTAAGTTTTCCAGAGACCTGCCCATCTTCCGGAGAGTGTCAGCGAAGATGATGTTGATGCCGCTGCCGCTGTCCATGAAGACCTTAGTCATGTGAAAAGCCCAATCTGTGCTTCGAGTACCAGCGCGGCGTGGCCTGGGCGCGGTACCTGTGGAGGGTGGTCCTCCCAAGAGAAGGTGATGCTGGTTTCTGAGCCCTTGAGGTACTCGGGTATGGCTGGTGGCATTGCCACGGCCTGGTAGACTTGGCGAGTGATCAGTTTCTGGCACCTGTTTGATGGCCGCCTCTTCTGTATCATGTTCATTTGCCCTCGAACCTGAGGTATTGTTCTCCTGGCGCGGGAGGCGCGTCCTGTCTCGGCTGGTACTGGATTGCTCCTGCGATGTGTGCAGGATTTGCTGCGGGTGGTCCTGGGAGGGCCAACTGCGGTGCTGGTTGCTGTCCTGCGGCTGGAGCAAGGATTTTGGCGAATGCGCCGTTGATGCGCTGCATTTTCCGGTAGTCCTTCAACAGGTGAGTGGGGACCAACTTGCCGGTTTCTTCACTTCTGAATAGATGGAACTTGCATGGTTCCTCGAGCTCCTGCTCGGGTGTAAGCTCCGGTCGTGAGGTGTCGTGAGATCTGCGTCGCCAGTCGCGTCTCTGGTTTCCATCGTTCTTGTAATCCTCTCAACTTCGACAGTTCGGGCGATTGTTTTCGCGGCTCCAGTCTTCTCGGGTGTCGGTGAATCCGGCCGCTACTATCTCGGCTGGCTCTCCTTCGTCGAAACGAGCCTTGCGCTTGTGGCGACGATTGCTGCCGCGGTTATTTCTGCGGTTCCAGTTGCTTGGTTCTCCGTTTTCGTCCGGGAATTCGTTGCGCACAGAGTCCTCACCATCGGCCCACTCGTTGGCGATCTTCATGAGCTCGACTATGGATTGCGGCCGAAGGCGACCGAAGGCTTCTCGAAGGTCGTGTCGAGTGACACCACGAATGAATGTGTCCATGGCTCTGTCCCCGGAGACGACTCCGACGGAATTGCGCATGAGTGTCATGCGTTGGATGTAGGATCGTAGTGACTCGTTTTTGCGCTACTTGCAGGCTTGCAGTTCCACGAACGTCGCAGGCCTTGAGTATGTGCCGAGGAAGTTTTTGACGAAAGCATCTTCGAACTGGTCCCAATAAGTGAAAGAGTTCCGGGGCAGGTTCTGGAGCCAGGTACGTGCTGACCCTACGAGCATCAACTGGACGTACTGCATGGCTGTTGTCGTGGTACCTCCTTGACAGTTGACTGCGATGATGTAATCATCGAGCCAAAGTTTGGGATCCTGCGTGCCGTCGAACTTGACTGACTCCGACGTGAGCTTGAAGCCTCGCGGTATTCGTGTGGCGCGGATGCGGTAGTGGAAGCAGGGAAGACCGCAAGGCTCGTTGTCGCCGTCCAAGTAAAGTTCCTCAGTCGGGGTACTGACGGGTCGAAGGGAGCGACTGCGGTCGACTGTTCGTTGCGTGATGACATTGCGCAAGTCTTCCCCCTCCTGCAGGTGATGAACATGTCGATCTCCGCGTGCTGCCCTTTCGCGGTCGCGTCTGTCCTGATCTCCTCGTGCTAGAGTTGTTGCTGCGGGTGCGGTTCTTGTGATCAACGCCTCCTCTGCTAGGCGAAGCGTCTGGATTTGCTGTCGGTGTAGAGCGGCGCGGGGGTCGCCATCTGGAGGTTGAGTTGCTCGTAAGTACGTGGACAATGACATGAGAGCACCCGAAACTGTTTTGGGGATAGGTATCCCGTCTGCGTCTTCTGTCATGAACGATGAATCGAGGTTGCGAGTGGCCGTAGTCCTCTCAGCATCTGTCATCAAATTGATACGCGGTCTGGAGCGCTTATCGCCTTGTGTGACGGTTGGTCCGGAGGAGGAAAAGGAGTAAGCCGCTCGGCGAGCACTCGACGCGTCGGCGAGTTCCTTCCATCTAGCTAGATCAGCTTTCTCGCGCAACAGCTTCTCGTTCTCCTTCCATACGAGGTACTGGTAAGCCATCATCTCGTCTCGAGTCGTCTCCGCTGGAGGGAAAGTGCACTCTTGGACGTGCTTCATTGCTTGAACCCCCATCTCTTGAGTGATCATCAGTTTTGTTACTTTGTCCGGCATGGTGACTTCCATTGGAAACGTCGGTTCCTCGCGGTGGGGACCGGTGTCAGGTGTCCTGTTGTTTCTTGCGTCCACCATGAAGACTTGGACAGGGTAAGACTACGCCATTGAGTACGCGTTGCTGCTGCTCTCGCCGCCGGAGCTGTCCTCGGAGCTGAAGATGGAGGCGACGTGGTAGATGCCGCAGTCGGTGCAGAACTCGGCGGGCGAAGCAGCAGTCGATGGTGTCGCGTGCGTCGGAGTCGAAAAAGACACGAGTGTAGCTGAAGCCGATGCGATATCCGTGGTCGATGAAGGCTCGGATCCCGCGGTCGGAGCAGATGCGTTTTCCGGAATCGACGAAGACGCAGGTGACGTAGTCGAAGCAGGCGCGATCTCCGTAGTCGACGAAGATGCAGGCGTCGTAGTCGAAGCAGGCACGATTTCCGTAGTCGATGAAGATGCGGGCGACGTAGTCGAAGTAGGCGTGATCTCCGTAGTCGACGAAGATGCGAGCGACGTAGTCGAAGTAGGCGCGATCTCCGTAGTCGTCGAAGATGCGGGCGACGTAGTCGAAGTAGGCGTGATCTCCGTCGTTGACGAAGATGCGGGCGACGTAGTCGAAGTAGGCGCGATCTCCGTAGTCGACAAAGATGCGGGTGACGTAGTCAAAGCAGGCGCGATCTCCGTAGTCGACGAAGGTGCATGCGACGTAGTCGAAGTAGGCGCGACCTCCGTAGTCGACGAAGATGTAGGCGCGCGATCAGAGAGTCGAAGCGTCCCCCACTTGTTCACATGGAATTTCATGCTACCGAAAGTAAGGCACGGATCCAATTCCATTTCAACCGCTGAGGTCATACCTCCATAGAGATCGGCGTACAACGATCGGTGGGCCGGCGGGTGGGGGACGAACTTGAAGGAGCCGAAGCAGATCGGCGCCCTGATTGTTGTCGAGTCGATGATCATTGCGGATGGGGCCGGTGCAACCATGATTCCAGCACTCTTCTTTCCCACAGACGGCGCCAGTTGACGTGGGGTGGCCACGACAAGTCCCAGGGTCGAGTACCCCAGGTTGATTGAGAGGGAGAGAAGTTGGAGTGCTGGTAGTTACCACGGCTGACAAGCAAGGCGATTTACCCTGGTTCAGGCTCCCGGAGGATAATACCCTACTTCCAGCTTGTCTGTTATTGATAGATTGGAGGTGTTTACAATGGCGATCCCGGCGAGATGTGGATCTCGCTAGGGTTTTGGTGGTGGAATATGAGCTTGTCTGTCTAGTTCGGCGGCCCTCCCAGCCTTTATAAAGGAGGCTGGGACTCAGGAGTTCGCAACCGACTAGGTTTACAGGCATGGTAGGTTCTACCAACTTAGGTTTCGCCTGCCTTGGGACGTACTCTAGTTTCTTGGGCTCCTTCGTGGGACTTGATCATCGTCCTTTAGTAGGCCACCGGTTGGGCCCTTGTCTTTGCGTGCACCAGGTATCTTCATAGTGGGGCACCCGATAGGTAGGCCCACGTCAACATGCCACAGTGGCATGTGCCTTGCTGCGTGCAACAGGCATGTTCATCGACTCACGAAGCCTCGTTGTTGAAGGTGCTTTTTTGAATCTTGCAATGGTGTAGGCTCGGCGTCTCTTCCAGCGTCCGTCTCGGCAGCGTCGAATTTGGGTGGTGGCCACTGGATACAGTGGATGCAGCAAACCCTAGAGATCGTTTTGTATTTCTCGATCTTTTCGGGTTTTATCTGCAGTTTCAGGATAATCAGTTTATCCCGTCTGTCTTTTAGTTTCCATGTGTGTTGCTTTATGTAACTTGATTTTCGATTAATACAATACATGGTTGCTCTCAAAAAGAAAAAGAAAAACACCTGGGTGCATACACGAAACAGGCTTGCGCCCCGCTATATTAATATAGCAACCAACCAAAACAACGATGAGACCACTGATGGGGCAAACAGCACAATCCAGCCCAAAAGAAACAAAGAAGAAAAAGAAAAGAAACAACGCCGACAAAGGCGGTTCGACGAAAACGAAGAAGACTCATAACCGCTGCGCCCTCCGGAGAATTCTACCGCGCTCCTAGCACTCCGACTTTCCGCGTACCAAGCAGCACCTCCAAGAAGGTGATCGACGATGACGACGCTGCTGCCCGAACCGGGACTAGGGTTACCCCTAGTACCCGTCCTAGGGTTTCCACCGGTACATCATCGGGGTTGGGAGGAGGTACACCCGACGCCCTTCAGGAAGGACGGCGATACCCGCAGGCGTCACCACGTCGGTGTCGAGAACGACAGGGATTTCTCCCGACCCCCAAGAAACCACACCCCCGGACGCTCCATCGTGTTCCACCAGACTTGCCACCCACCAGCACACGCCACCACGGTCTTGCAATCATCATCGCCGTCTCACCGTGAACCATGTTGCGAGGTCGGGAAGACCGAGAAGAGTAGGCACCGGCGAGGGATAGCAGTACAGTAGCACGTGGAGGGATCGACCTCCACCGCCACCTGCGGTAGCCGACCGGATGCAGCAGTCGGGACACACCAGGCCCTCACTGGCCCGGCCGAGCCCGAAATGGGCCCGTAAAGTCCCTGCCGCCGCACTGCAGCAGGCGCGCCACCGTCCCCGCCGTCCCCAGCACCAGCCCCTGCCTTTCTGTCCACCGGAGGAGCCCGCCACTACACCAGGCCCTCACCGGCCCAGCCGAGCCCGAAATGCGACCAGCCGGCCACGCTCGGGCTACCACGGCTCCCAGCAGCCAAGCGGCCGCTCCATCGCCACCACGCTCACCCGGGCCATGCCGGACCCTCGCCAAGCCGAGGAGCACCGCCGCCAAGATGTTGGAACCCCGCCTCCTCCATCAGGCGCGGGGAAAACAAGCCGCCGGCGCCGGCGCCGACCGGGCCGCGCCCGGCGGCCGCTGCCGACGGCAGCGACAGGGGAGGCGATTGGGTGGGGCGCGGTCGGGGAGGAGCCGAGGCCGGGGGCGGCGCGGCCGCGCGAGGGAGGAGGTGGAGAAGGGGAGGGCGGGGCGGCGGCCGGCGGCTAGGGTTAGGTTGGGAGCCCGAAACCGTCTCCGTCCAGGTGAAAAGTATGCTGAGATCCTATTAGAAGAAGGCGATGTCCCTGGGTGCATACCATCCGGGCGAGGCGCTTTCAGTAGATCTGCAATGCCGTCCAAAGCAGATTTCACCTTGGCCGGAGTGAATTCAGCGATCGAACAAAAGAGAAACTCAGAACTTCTATCCTGCAAGAAAAAGAGAAACTAATAAGAACTAAAATTAGCTGAGGGTGTTCCTTATTTCGTTCCCCTCCAACACCATTGGCCAATAATCACCTAGCAGTTTGTAGCCTCAGAGAGTCAGAGTCCGTCGAACATGCATATCAAACCCGAACTACCCTTTTCCGATGATCATCCATCATCTTCACCGCTACGCACAGAGGTGCAGTCTCCGTCCGGCCGTTTGCCCGGCCGGACCCTCGCCCATGATCACTTGGAACAACCACCGTTAACTGCTTCCCATCGCCATCGCCATGGAGAAGAACCAAGATCCCCAAGTGATCATGGGCCGGTACAGGCTCGGCCGCCTTCTCGGCCTGGGCAGTTTCGCCAAGGTTTACAAGGCCCATAACATTTCCACCGGCGAGACCGTGGCAATCAAGGTGTTCGACAAGGAGGCCGTGCGCCGGTCAGGCACGGTGGAACAGGTGAAGCGCGAGGTGGACGTGATGCGGCGGGTGCGTCACCCAAACGTTGTCCGCCTGCACGAGGTGATGGCCACGCGCTCAAGGATCTACTTCGTCATGGAGTACGCGAGCGGCGGCGAGCTCTTCGCGTGCCTCGCCCGGAGCACGCGCTTCACGGAGCCCGTGGCACGCCGCTACTTCCAGCAGCTGATCACGGCCGTGGAGTTCTGCCACAGCCGGGGCGTGTACCACCGCGACCTCAAGCCCCAGAACCTGCTCCTCGACGCGCGCGGCAACCTCAAGGTCTCTGACTTCGGGCTCAGCGCGCTGTCCGACGGCCTTCGCGGCGACGGCCTCTTGCACACGATGTGCGGCACGCCGGCGTACGTCGCTCCCGAGGTTTGAGAATACATGCATATACATTCCTTGCACCGTGTTTGTTTTCGTTATTGACGATGACCAATGTGTGGATAGGTGATCCAGAAGCGTGGCTACGACGGCGCCAAGGCGGACATCTGGTCGTGCGGCGTGATTCTCTTCCATCTCCTGGCTGGCCACCTCCCCTTCAAGGACACCAGCCTCGTGCTCCTGTACCAGAAGATCGCGCGCAGCGACTACAAGTGTCCCGCGTGGTTCTCCGTGGACGCGCGCAAGATCCTCGCTCGGCTGCTTGACCCGAACCCGAAGACCAGGATCACCGTCGCCAAGCTCATGGCCAGGACCTGGTTCCGGAAGGACTCCTGCCCACTCGAGGACAATCTCCTCGCCACGACTGAAACCGCCGTGTTCCTCGGCAAGGATGCCAGATCCCATCACGACGACGACGAACAGGAGGGCGCCCGGAAACGGAAAAGACCCAAGGCGACCACGTCGTCGCCAACCATCCGGGTGAAGCCCACGAGCATGAACGCCTTCGACATCATCTCTGTTGGAAATAATCTAAACTTGAGTTGTAAAGGTTGGATTAGTTTCCTAAAGTGTACATGCGTGAGTTGTACTCCGAGTAGACCTGGTACGTGTGTTAGGAATAGTTTCCTACTAGTTTGGTAGGTGCTAGTATAAATCGGTTTGCTAGTCCTGGATAGTGTCCGAGTGTGATTAGCTTTGGTCCAGGTTTGGCGTGTATATATACGTGACCTGGGTCGTGAGTTTGTAACACCGAGAAAATTGAGAGAAATAAAGAAAAACAAAAGGGCACGATAGGAGCCCTTGGCGATAAGATTTTTTCTGCGTGTTTGTGATATTGTGATGTGATTCGATCCTGTGGGTGAAACCCAACAATTGGTATCAGAGCGAGGTCGAGAATCTGAAGCGCTTGCCCCGGGGAGGCGACCCGTACTAGCGCCTCGGGGCGGGCGATCGTCGTTCAGCGGAGCGACACGGAGGAGACGGCAGGGCTGTCGTCGGCAAGGCATTGAAGGTGGTAGATGATCGTTGGTGAGAGCGATGGTGCCGAGACGCGGTATCGGTAAATCTCGTCAAGATCTCTGGGGGAGTATGAAAGAGGTCGTCAAGGTGTGGTGTATGAGTTCTTGCAAAGATGCGTCCAAGAGCTCGTGGTTGTGAGTTTTTTCGCGGCAGTTGTGCTACTGGCGGAGAAAATTGTGTGCGTGAGAGAGCGGAAAAATGATACTGTGTCCTTGCGGTTCCGTTCATGATCGAAGCTCCGGCAAGTTCGTATGCGGAAGTTGTGTTGCCCGTATACGGCAAGTTGTGTTGCTGTTGGACCGGTGGAGATGTCGCGAGATCGTGCGTTCGATCTTGCGCAAAGGTAACAAGTTCCGGCGAATTCATGTACGGTAAGATGTGTTGCGCGTACATGAAGAGTTGTGTTGCCGTCGGACGTGAGTGTTGTTCGGTTGCGTCATCGACAACAAGGATAAGTGTGAAGTTGTGCCCAAGTGCTGGTCTGCGGGAGTTAGTTGCAGCGGAAGCGTGTCATGGTCGAGGCACTCCAGTGAGTTGTATCTCCAAGGGGCGAAGACGTGAGATGCCACGGTTGAGGTGTTCCAATGAAGGTGTACCTCCAAGGAGCGAAGACGTGCGCGTAGACAAGATGGCGGGTGGCTATCTCCGTGTCTCAGCGAGAAGATGAAGACCAACGTGAAGATGGATGCGAACCGGTTAAGATGTGTTCCTGCATAAGGCTATGCGTTTAGTCTATGTGGCACGCTAAGATGTGTGAGCGTGGGCTGGTAATCCGGATGACGTGTTGAGTTGAGTCGTCGAGTTGTGAAGCTGAAGTGAGTCAAAGAACACGAAAAGCACGAAAAAACGACAAGTTTAGATTAGAGGCAGAATGTTGGAAATAATCTAAACTTGAGTTGTAAAGGTTGGATTAGTTTCCTAAAGTGTACATGCGTGAGTTGTACTCCGAGTAGACCTGGTACGTGTGTTAGGAATAGTTTCCTACTAGTTTGGTAGGTGCTAGTATAAATCGGTTTGCTAGTCCTGGATAGTGTCCGAGTGTGATTAGCTTTGGTCCAGGTTTGGCGTGTATATATACGTGACCTGGGTCGTGAGTTTGTAACACCGAGAAAATTGAGAGAAATAAAGAAAAACAAAAGGGCATGATAGGAGCCCTTGGCGATAAGATTTTTTCTGCGTGTTTGTGATATTGTGATGTGATTCGATCCTGTGGGTGAAACCCAACAATCTCGCGGTCCAACGTGCTAGACCTGGGCAAGATGTTCGACGTCACGGAGCACAGATCGGAGGCCCGGTTCTCCACCAAGGAGACCACGACGGCTATCGTCTCCAAGCTGGGGAAGATCGCCGATGCAGGGAGGTTCAGCTTTAAGCTCAACAAGGACAAGAGTAGAGTCGAGCTGGAGGGGAGCCAGGACGGCCGGAACGGGGCGCTGGCATTGGAGGCGGAGATCTTTGAGGTGGCGCCGTCGGTGCACGTGGTGGAGATGAGGAAGACGGGCGGCGACTCGCTGGAGTTCAGGGACTTCTACAAGCAGGAGCTGAAGCCGTCGCTGGGCGACATCGTGTGGGCGTGGCAGGGAGGTGACTCGCCGCCGAGGACGCTCGCGCCGGCGGTGCCTAGACCAAACACGTAGCCCTCCTGGATTCCTGATTCACCGATGCGGTTTTGCATTTCAGACGTAATGATCGATGCGTGTCCCTCTCGTGCTTGATCTGGCCCCTGCTTTTATCCGGTGATCGCCATGCATCTGTCCGTCTGTCGCCTGTCGGGGACATGAATCAATTCAGAACATTGCCCCTTTGGCAGAATCTGCGGTGCCTGTAGGCTGTAGCCCTACAACAACTGGGCAATGGATGAATTGCCCGCTAGCTTCTGGTCCAACCGCTGGCTCGAAGGATGTGCGGCCAAGGATATAGCTCCGTGCATGTTCTTCTCTTGCGAGACGCAAGAATGCTTCAGCTCGTTGACGCCAACTCACGGCCGCTGGATGAAGTGTCTAGTTCCGGCTGAAATTCTGACCGACGCACATGACTGAATTTCTGGACTTGAACGCCATCGTTTTTTTAGGGAGGATTTTTTTTGAGATTAACAGCCGCCACTTTATTGATTATTATCGTTTACTGGAATACAATAGAGGTCTCGAGTCCCATCCAGCCAAACATGTCGCCCGTATTCACGGTAAGCCGATGACCTAACTAGACCATGAGCTTCTCGGTTCGTCTCCCTTCGTTCATGAACAAATGTCGCCGCAATGTTTTAGGGAGGACTTGAACGCCATCTTATAGCATGGTTTTCCGCAAGCTTTAGTAGAAAGTGCAAATGGGACCGAGAGCTCCATGCAGCTTGTTTTTAAAAAATTAAATCAATACTGGTATTTTTAGTTTTGAAAAAATCGAAAAAAAATAATACATGTAGATAATGTCGAGTCTACCAGTGTGCAATTTTTTAATCCAAAATTCGCATTATTCTAGGCTACACAAAAAGACAAAATATGGTTTTGAAGCTGTGCACTCATCACCTATCCAGATCCACCTACTTTTCTTTTTTTCCCAGGCTAAAATATAAAAATGTAAACAAAATTGTTTAAAAACGTGCTACATGTAGCTCGGGTTCTAGAACGTCTCACTCGTCTTCTCAGGGAAAATACAGTGTTAAACTAGCTAAGATACAGTCAGAGTGTGCCAATATTAGAGATGGCGCTCCTCTCCCACCTCCCTGGCGACTCCCACGGCGATGGACCTTCCCCGACGATCTGAGGGCCTTCTGGCCGGCGACTTGGAGATTGGATCCAACGGATCCGTTCTCTGATCCATCCTCTCTTGCCCACAAACTGGATTTCTCGTTTGGTCACTCCATTCGGGCCAAGGTTCGTCACCTCTTCGTCTGTCCGGTGAACCCGGTCTCTAGATCTCATCAGTTCTTCCTCGTGGTCTCTTTTGCTCGGAGTTCTTTTCGCCTGGATGATCTCAATGTCAGTATCGCCCTTTCTTCTTGCTTGGGCGCTTCCTATGAGTACCTTTGGATCGATCATCTCAAAGATCGGGTGTTCAAGTTTTCGGTGCCAAACAAAGACGTGGGTTTTTTCATTCAGAATCTCAGATCTTTCTCTTCCAAGGATTTCAAAGGTTATTTTCATCTTTGGGGTTTTGGTAGCCCAAATTGGAAAAGAGAAGAACAATTATGGTATTCTGAATCTGATGCTGAATGGTCTTCCTCTCGCCGTAAGAAGAACATATATATCAATCAACGTCATCAACCTATTCCGGTTAGATCTGTTTTTCGTAACTTGCATGCAAATTTGAATGCTGCTCCTATCAGACCTTCTATTCTTACTGGGGCAAATTCAATCCCGCTTGGTACTACTTCGAATATTTGAATGTTGGACAAATTGCCATTCCTTTTGATCACGATGAGAGGAACCGATCCACAATTCCCGCACCTGCCGTTAGCGCGGGAACCAAAAGAATTCAAACAGCAACTTGCAATGGGTCGTTGTGTCGTGATAAGGGCCCAGCTTCTAGCCCATCTTCGGATCAACTCTTGACCACAAGGCCGAACCCATCTGTTGATGATGCGGCCCATCTGGATGCTCCTGATCCTCCTGCTAACCCTGAGATTACCTGCTCTAATTCTTTGGCGCTGGGGCACTTAATTACTTCATGCACAAGTCAGGTTCGTTGCAAAATCTGTTATAATTATGGGCATATATCTTATGATTGCTTAACTAGAAACAAAAAGAATCGCATTTACCGAAAAAAAAAGATTCTGGCCAATATATCCCCTAGAATACGAGGAGACCATCCTGTTTCGCCCCTTTCTAAATCTCACTAAGAGGGTTTCCTCGTTGCCCCTGAGCCCTCTACCTCACCGCCTCCTTCATCGGCGGCAATGGCGAACTATCCCTGCGACTTCGTGCCGCACCTGCCTGTGGGGACTGGCTACATCCCCCACAATGGACTACGGCCGCAACGTGGCTACGCGGTCATCGGCGGCAGCCTTCCCAACTCCCGCGACGAATGGGCTGTGGTGCTGCTAGAACCTGAAGCCGATGCTGAGCACTTCGCAGGTACGGCTGCGATCATCCGCCACTTCCTTGAGCATAACAGAAGGTACACCATCAGAGACATCTCCCCGTCCGCCATGGGTGCTGCTTTAGTACGCTTTCAAGATGTAGTTGAAAGAGATGCTGCCATAGCTGCTAGTCCGTTCTTTATTGGAGATACTGTTCTGCGAGTAGTTGCACAAAAGAGAGGTCAAAATCCCCGCGCTGCAACTTTCACACATGATTGCTGGCTGATGATTATGAATTATCCTCTAGAGTGCTGGGATCTTGCCACCATTGTTAGATCACTTGCTACTTATGGTCGTGTTCTAATCTAGAACAGAGACGAGTCGAACAGAGCTAGGATCCTGGTTAAGCTGAGAACTTTTGACATCGACCGTATCCCCATGAGTCTAGTGGTTATTGAAAGTACTTCTGTTGAGGGGAACGGGAGCTCATGGTCTTGCCCGACCATCATCCTATCTGCTCAGATGCTTGGTGTGATTGCTGGCGATGAGGATCCTCTGCCTCCGAATGGTGGCAACCCACACCCTGTTCCTATTGTCATTAATGATTTTCATATGTGGCATGCTGCTAATGAGGGGCAGATGGAACAGAACAATGTTGCTGTTGCAGCAAATCATGGACCCAATGCTACACCTGTGATGTCTACTACGCGCTTCTATCCTTGTAGACAGTGTTGGGCCTCCAAGTGCAGAGGTTTGTAGGACAGCAGCAATTTTCCCTTAAGTGAGTAACCCAAGGTTTATCGATCTCAGTGAGGTAGAGGTCAAAGATATCCCTCTCAAGCAACCATGCAATTAAGATACAAGAAGTATCTTGTGTCCCCAACACACCTAATATAATTGTCAGTTATATAGGTGCACTAGTTCGGCGAAGAGATAGTAAAATGCAAGTGATATGGATGGTAACAAGTGATATTTGTAATCTGTAATAAAAATGGCAGCAAGCAAATATGTAACAAAAGTGACTAGAAACGGTGTTCCGATGATTGGAAACAAGGCCTAGGGATCATACTTTCACTAGTGGTATTTCTCAACAATGTTAACATAATTAAACACATGCATGATACTTTCTCTTCAACATGTAAATTAGGTGCTACTCGGAACTGTTCTCCCACTGGATAAGAAACGCCATGACCATCGCGTAGGGCTACAAAAGCACACCTTAAAGTTCGAACACCACAATTTTATAGCGACGTCTAACACCATGGAGTCACACACGCCACCCGCACTGTCACCATGGTTTTGTGTTGTCACCGTGACTCTGGAAATTATACAAGATAATCTATTGAGTAGCATATCCATTACATAATGAAGGGGAAACATCATATATAAATTCAACTAGATTAACAATGCTCATGATCACATAAGTTCACACCATGGGAGAGAGAAATAACCACAAAGCTACATCAAGAGCCCTCAGACCCGATGAAGGACTACTCCCGACGCATCATGTGAGGCAGCAACGGCGATGAAGATGGCTCCTGGGGCAATTCCCCATCCCGGCAGGGTGCCGGAACAGAGACTTCTTTCCCCCGAATTAGGGTTTTTGGTGGCGATGGAGCTCGGGATATTTTTTGGAGAAATCCTTCGGGAGTCATCGTTTTTAGGTCAGGAGGGTCTTTATAGGCGAAGAGGCGGTGCACGAGGCGGCCAGGTGACCCCTGGGCACGGTTGACTTTTGGGCCACGCCTGGACCCATCTGGGCGCCGTGGAGCCCGTTTTGGACGATGTCCTAGTTGATACGTCTCAAACGTATCTATAATTTCTGATGTTCCATGCTGATATTATACCAATTGTTACATATTTTATATACACTTCATAGCATTTTTATGCATTTTCTGGGACTAACCTATTAACAAGATGCCACAGTGCCAGTTCCTGTTTTCTGCTATTTTTGTATTCCAGAAAAGCTAATCTGGAACCTCCTATTTTTCCAACACGAAGACGGAGTCCAGAGGAGACACGGAGGGGAGCCACGTGGCGCCCAAACCATGGGGCCGCGCGGGCCCACCCCCAACCGCGACGTGGGGTGGTGTGGGGCCCTCGTGGCTCTACAGCCGCCGACCTTTCGCCTATTTATTCTTCCTGACGCGAAAACCCTAAATACCCGAGCCATTATCCACGAAAAGATCCAGAGACGCCGCCGCCGTCAACCCTAGCTCGGGAGGGTTCAGAAGCTCTTCCCGGCACCCTGCCGGAGAGGGGAATCATCACCGGAGGGCTCTACATCACCATGCCTGCCTCCGGAGTGATGCGTGAGTAGTTCATCCTTGGACTACGGGTCCATGGCAGTAGCTAGATGGTTGTCTCTCCACTTTATGCTCTCATGTTTAGATCTTGTGAGCTGCCTATCATGATCAAGATCATCTTATTGTAATGCTACATGTTGTGTTTGCTGGGATCCGATGAATATTGAATACTATGTCAAGTTGATTATCAATCTATTTTATATGTTATTTATGATCTTGCATGTTTTCCGTTACTAGTAGATGCTTTGGCCAAGTAGATGCTTGTAATTCAAAGAGTGAGTATTTATGCTAGATAGTGGGTTCATGCCTCCGGTAATCTGGGAGAGTGACAATAACTTCTAAGATTGTGGATGTGCTGTTGCCACTAGGGATAAAATAACCGATGCTTAGCTTAAGGGTACGCCGTTAGGTCTAATGCATTTGTTTACTTTACGCACATTACTTAATGCAATTATTCGTTGCTTGCAACTTAATACCAACGGGGAACTCGGTATGACAACCTGGCGGTGGATTATTAGTCATAGACGCTGTTGGAATAACGGTCTATGTATTTTGTCGTAATGCCCACATGAATATCATAGTAATCATCATGTCATATATATGCATTGTCATGCGCTCAATATTTTGTCAATTGCCTAGCTGTAATTTGTTCACCCAGCATGTTAGTTATCTTTTATGGAGAGACACCACTAGTGAACTGTGAACCCCGGTCTATTCTTTTACACTCATAATACAACCAACTGCAAACAATGTTCCTTTTCATTCTCTGCAATTTACTACTATTTTCCACACCATACGTTTAATCCTTTGTTTTCAGCAAGCCGGTGAGATTGACAACCTCACTGTTTCATTGGGGCAAAGTAGTTTGATTGTGTTGTGTGCAGATTCCACGTCAGCGCACCACTGACAACCTTCCGAAGTGATTTCTTGCTCCTACTGGTTCGATTAAACCTTGGTTTCATACTGAGGGAAAATTGCTGCTACACTACATCATACCTTCCTCTTGGGGTCTCCTAGCGAACGTGTGATCCACGCAATCACTAGTCCACGACGATCAGCGGAAAATTTTCAAAAACTTTTGCGACTAGACTTTTTCCATTTGACGTTGTCTTCAGGTCGCTTCGGGGACATCTTTAAAAAGTAAGCGACGGAATTCAGGAAATCAAAGTCCTCCTCCAACAAGGCTCCTTTTGTGTTCTTATCAAATTCTAAGTAATTCCTACACATCAAAGTGTAAAACAAGAACATTGTGCACTTTTGCAACTGTTGATAACCCCCAAGAGCAAGGGATCACTGTAGCACCTCTCAATGTGGAAGTAAGGTGTCGATCCGCAGGAGCAAGAAGGAAAAGTTATCTATTCCCTACAACTAAAGTGTCACAAGTTTTAGTTGATTATGCACTAAACAAGTTTGGAGAACAAGGTGGTTGATGGATGGAAGTAACCAAGCAAGAATATAAAAGTGTCCCAATCCTCTTCAATGCAAGAGGACAAGACAAATGGTAGCAAGCAAAAGCTCTCAAAGAGAGAGAAAGCCCAATCCTCTATGCAACAAGAGGACAAGCTCAAGTGTGAGTTTCTTATAGGAACAATGGACATGGATTCATGGTTCACTTAATCCTCTCTCTCTCATCTATGGTGATTATCATGTTACAGATAAAGTACACACAATTGTCATGTTTTAATGGTAGCTTTTATAACGGCTATATGTCCTAAAACACATAGTTGAAAGAAATACTCATTTGTGTTGCTAGGTCACCCTCGTAAGGCTAGCGTGGTTGCTCTCACTCCCACATCATACTCTTTCTTTTTACTCCCAGATAAAGGATGTTGGGCAGTACTGTGTCACTCAATACCTATGCCGTGTCACATCGGCCATCCCATACCCACATACATCATACTTCAAAGTATGACAAATCACAAAAGCTCCAACACAACGGTAAATGCATAACAAATCATCTCACACCACAATATTCACCACAAAGGTATTACATATATGACCGTAATCATGTTTGGCAGCTCATACGGTACTAATTAGTGAAGCTCAAGAGAGAGGAGAGATACAAAAGTTACCACCACAAACCCTAGTCCATGGGGTGGACTACTCCCCCTTCATCATGGTGATGATGGTGGAGAAGTTCTTGCTATAGATGTTGATGATGAACACGCCGGAGGGGGGTGGAGCCCTCCGGAGGCGATTCCGGCGGCGTTTCCCCCGTCCGATCTTCTCCGGCGGCAGCCTTCTGTCTCTCTGTTTCGTGGTTCTGTGTTTCTCCGCCGCCTCCTTCCAGAGAACGTCGGGGGACCTTTTTTATAGGCATTTTTAGGTCAAGACGGAGTCGGTGGAGCAAAGATCAACGGCAACGGAGCCTCGAGGGTCAAAAAAGTGGGCCCCACGCGGCCAGGTACTGTGGCCGCGTGGGCCACCCCCTTTTGGGCCTCAGGCCTCCGTTTGCTTGCTTCCTTCGCCCACAGGTCTTCTTCCTTCCAAAAAATGACGCCCCTAAATTTGCAGGTGATTTGGACGACGTTTGGGTCCCTGAAACATTAAAATACAAAACTAAGGTTTTCTGCCTGCGCAGGGTTAATTCCATAAAAATAGAAAATCATTAAGATATTTCCAAAATCATGATAAAACATTGATATAACCCTAATATGATGCAAATATGATTGGAATATGAGTAAATAAAGTGCAAAGTTCATGTATGCATTTTACATGCATCAACTGTTAATAGGTTGGTCCAATAAATGTATAAAATGATATAAAACTATGATAAACACATGTGACACTTGATATAAAACAAGCATGGAACATCAAAAATTATAGATACGTTTGAGACGTATCAACCAGCTGCTGAAGAACCTGTTCTTGCCACCCCACCACAGAGTCCTGTTGCTGAGATGGCTGCTGAGGTGATAGCTGATGCACAGCAGAACCAGGAAGGACAAGATGGAGATGAGCAAGTACCAGCACCTGAGATCGGTATGGATATTGATGAGATAAACATTGCAGCTCCAGTTGATGCACCTGAAGCAACTGTTCTATCTGATACTGCCACTTCGGATGCTGTAGTGGCCCAAGAGAACCAAGCACATATGCAGCCCAACAAGCCCAAGAGGGGAGGTCGAAAGAAGAAAGAAGTTGGTCCATCCACTGCAAAGGGTCTGAGAAGGAGCAACATGATTGCTGGTCTACATGCAGGCTTCAAGGATGGGATAATTCCTGAAGGTGCAGAGCTTGATGATGATGAAGGTCAGGACATGGAAGAAGACTCAGGAAACCTGACGTCTGCCTTCAATGCCGAAGTCATTGATGCTGATGCTCCCCCACCTCCGGTGTTGCCTATTGAGACCATTCAGGCACTGGGGACAGGACCGTGCTAGATGCATCCTGGTGATGTGTCTGAAGACTCACTCAATTACGACAATACTAATGATAGTATTGAGTAATTTTTATATTGGTCCTGTAATAATATGTGCTGCAAAACTATGTTGTAGCACCTTTAGGCTATTTTGATCCAATACTTTTATTTGGTGTGCTAAACACTTTGATGGCACTATCAGTTATCTTTATGGAACTATCTTTTGCTATGTCTATGTTCCTTATGCCTGTGATCGTGGATGCTTGCTGTGGTGTTGCTATTTATGGTATCCTTTATATGATCTATTCTGCTGCAATAGAAGAATTTGTGATGATGATGTTATACTGGGGTTATTAATTCTCCCGAGTGATCAAATAACCCAATTTTGTTTCCATGGATAGAAACTGGATTATTTTTTACTGGAATTTGAGAGGAATTAATTCTTAGGCCAGGTGGGATGCTATTAAACAAAAAGTGGATGAATCATGTTGTAATATTATTTGTTTTGAAGAAACCAAGATGGAACAATTTGATTATTCCTATATTCATAATTTCTGCCCCAAGCGCTTCACTAAATTTGCTTTCTCACCTTCTATTGGTAGTTCTGGCAGCATCATTACTATATGGAATGGTAACTTGTTTGAGGGCACCACCATCATCATAAACAGGTTCCAAGTCACAGTCCAATTAATCTGCAAGCTTAGTGCTCATGTTATTTACATCACTAATGTTTATGGACCTACCATCCAAGAAGAAAGGAACCAGTTCACTGATTGGCTACTTAATGTGGATGTTTCACTTATGCATTATTGGATGGTACTTGGAGATTTTAATCTGATCAGAAGCAATGAGAATAGAAATAGAGGGGAATGGGATGTACACAACATGCTGCTATTTAATAATATCATAAGTCATCTGGATATTGAGGAAATTCCTATTAAAGGAAGAGCATATACATGGAGTAATATGCAAGCAGCTCCACTACTTGAAAAGCTTGACTGGATATTTACTAGTGCTAGCTGGACCTCTAGCTTTCCAAATACTATTGCCACCCCTATGTATAAGCTCTCATCGGATCATCTCCCTATTAAAATTCAGATTGGTACTTCTATCCCAAAAGCTAGCATTTTCCGATTTGAAGAATTCTGGTTGGCATTTGAGGGCTTTACTGATGTGGTTAGCACCAACTGGCAACACACTGCATGTATAAGAATGCAGCTCAGGATATCACTGCGAGATTTAAATCCATTAGGCATGCATTGAAGAAATGGAGTAAACAGCTTTCCAAACTGAACAGTATAATTGAATCATGCAATTATGTGCTTGCTCTGCTAGATGGTCTTGAAGATCAAAGAAACCTGTCCTTATAGGAAAATAATTTCAGAACGGCTCTCAAGAGACATTTGACTAAGCTACTTGTGGCCAAAAGAATTAACCGGAGGAGCAGAGCAAAAATAAGATGGGCAAAGCTTGGTGGCGAAAACACGATTTTTTTTTTCACATCATGGCCACCAAGAGCTACAGATGCAATTACATTGCCATGCTTAAAACTGAAGATGAAAAATTAGTCTGTGATCATGATGCAAAAGCAGCAGTAATTTGGAACAGCTATAAGGCAAGAGTTGGTATCTCTGATAACCCAATTATGATATTGGGTATTGCTTCCATGATACAGCCTAACAATGAAGTTAATTTTGCTGCTCTAGATGAGCCTTTCACTAAGGAAGAAATTGATGGAATTGTCAAATGCATGCCCAATGATAAAGCTCCCAGGCCTGATGGATTTAATGGTGCTTTCCTTAAGAAATGCTGGCCTATTGTGAAGGAACAATTTCACTCTGGTAAACAGGATCTACAGAGTATCAATACTGCATACATAATGCTGATACCTAAGGTGTCGAATCCTGAGACACTAAATGAGTTCAGACCTATCTCGCTTGTGGGCCTGGCACTTAAGTTTCTGACAAAAATATTGGCTAACAGGATGCAGAATGTTATTATCCCAATCATCCACATGAACCAATATGGTTTTATAAAAAGCAGGACCATTCATGACTGCTTAGCATGGGCATTTGAATATATACACCTATGTCACAAATCAAAAAAGGAAATTATTATTGTCAATATTGACTTTGTAAAAGCATTTGATAAAGTCGAATATAATGCTATCCTGCTCATGCTCAAACATATGGGATTTGGAAAGAAATGGATCAATTGGATTAGGAGGATACTACACTCTGCATCTACCTCTGTTTTGCGCAATGGTGTTCCAGGAAAAGTCATCAAATGCAAAAGAGGTGTACGCCAAGGAGACCCTCTTTCACCTCTCCTGTTTGTGTCTGCCTCGGAATTATTGCAGTATGCTATTAACTCGGCATGGAGCGATGGAAACTTACAACTGCCTCTGGATCACTCTTTTGGATTGGATTATCCTATTATTCAATACGCATACGACACTCTTGTCATCATGCCGGCATGTGTAGCCCAGCTAAATAATCTGAAAAGTATCCTGGAATTTTTTTCAGCATCAACAGGACTCAAGGTCAATTTTGCAAAAACCTCAATTGCCCCAATTAACATTTCGGTGGAAAGATGTGAGGAACTAGCCAGCTCTATTGGCTGTAAAGCAGAAACGATGCCATTCACCTACTTGGGACTCCCTATGGGTACCACTAAACCAAGAATTGATGATTTCATTGGACTACTCGAAAGAATTGACAAAAGATTAGTGGGTATTGCTGATACTTTATCTTATGATGGTAGATTGACTGTTGTCAAATCCATAATAACTGCAATCCCAAATTTTGCTATGTGTACTATCAAGATGCCACTTGGATTTTTGGATCATGTGGAAGGATCATCAAGAGGGTTTTTATGGAGAGGCAAAGATATTGAGAAAAAAAGGAAATTGCCTGGTTAAATGGGAAAATGTTTGCAAATCAAAGAAGGATGGGGGACTTGGTGTGCTAAATCTACGGACACAGAACTTAGCTTTGTTGATGAAATACCTGTTCAAATTCATGAACAAGCAAGACATACCATGGGTCACGCTCATCTAGCAAGCACATTATTTACAGGGCAATTTACCACAAACCACCAGCCCATGTGGCTCCTTCTGTTGGAAAGATTGTCTATCCCTTATGGACAAGTTCCTATCTTTATTCACATGCTTGGCTGGAACTGGAGATACTCTTAGGCTGTGGCGAGATAATTGGTTTTCACCTACCATGTTACAGCAATTCCCACACCTATGCTCTTACGCCAAGGATCAAAATGTCTCACTTCAACAGGCAATGGATACTTGTAATAATGCAGAAATCTATGATATGATCCACCTTCCCCTATCCATTGTTGCTGCTCAGGAATGCATTTCGCTAAACACTCTCCTACTGGACAGAGAAGACAGCCTTGTTAAAGATAAGTGGATGCCACCTGGTAATAAACCTTTTTATTCGAGCAGAAGAATATACAAAGAACTGTCGCCAGCCACCACTGCACCTGCTCCGTTTCAATGGATTTGGAAATCGTGTGCACTTCCAAAGCACAAATTTTCCTTTTGGTTGTTACTACTAGATAGAATAAATACCAGGGATCTTCTGGCCAGGAAAAACTTCCATGTTGAATCCAAAAGCTGTGTTTTATGTGATGATTGTCCTATTGAGGACTTTACACACCTTTTCTTTAGATGTGAGTTTAGCCAGATTTTTTGGCGGTCTCTTAACATAGAGTGGAATAATGATCTGGATCTTTTTTACCTACTTATTGATGGCCGAGTCAGGTATAGAACACAATGCTTCAAAGAAATCCTCATCATTGGCTGCTGGACCATCCGGAATCACAGGAATAAAATCATCTTTGAAGGGGACATTGCTCATCAGCCAGAATGCATTAGACTTTTTAAAGAAAATTTCATGTTAGCTATGCACAGAGCTAAACTGAGTCTGAAGGAGGGCATGTCTCAATGGATTGATACCTTGTAATTTATTTTTGAACTGAACCTTGTTTGTAAATATTTACTTTGATGATGAGAAAATAGAAATTTAAGCAGTAGGGGGTTTTCCCTACTGTTTTGGCTTAAAAAAAGATACAGTCAGAAAACACCATATAGAGTCAAAAATCTTGTACAAATGAAACCGATAAATGTAGAACTACACACCAGACTCGTGGATCTGGTCAGAGCTTAGCCTCACCAGTGGGGTCCGAGGAGGGATGCGGAGCGCGCGCGTGGGATCAAGAGAGAATGAAAAATATGGAAATATTTTTAGAGCATCTCCAACCAGGGCCCTTATTTCACCCATATGTTTGGGCGGACAGTTCGACACGACCTGGACAGAAAACCGCCAACCAACAACGTCCCTCAAACCCAGCCAATATGTGCAGACTGTATGACACCCCTCATACCCAACTCATATGAGGTAGAGCGGTTGGCTGTTAACACCGAATAGTCGTAGGTTCAAATCCTACTTGGGGTGGTTTGATTCATTCTTTAATGTAGGGTGGATATGGGGTGGTCCGTACACGCCCGGACGTCCGCCACGTTGGACCAACCCAGTAGGGCCCAGTCCGCCCCCACATATACCGAATCGTTCCCACCACCCCGGACCAAACCCTAGATCGGTTTGTCCACGAGCTTCCCTCCACTCCACTGCGCGTCCCCTACCCTTCCCTCCTCGTTCTCTACACTCCTCGAGCTCTAGCAAGATGTCCGACGAGATCGAGTGGGATTCCTTGGAGGCGGAGTTCTCTGATGCGGCGGCTCCGACAGGTCGAGCTTCCATATCGACCGTGACGATGAACTCGCCCTCTGCGTGGCCCTCGAGCGGTCACTGATGGACATGAGATAACATCGCCTTGTCTGAGAGGGAGGCGGCCAAGAATAAAGCGGGGACCCGCCTTGCCAACAAGCAGGACCGCGCCATCCGACTCTTAGCAGCTCGGCGTCCCTCTAGCAACGACGACACCTCCGACTCCTTTTTTTGGCCTCCTCCGATCCTTACGCCGTCTTCGAGTTGCTCCATCGCCCCGCCAGAGATGCCAAGGGGGAGGGCAAGGTGCCGCGGTGATGAGCTCCGGTCTGTCATGTCTTTTACTGAACTATGTATATTTAGCTGAACTCTTTCCCGTCTATTTAGTGCATTCGCCGAACTATGTTAAATCTATGTTTGTCTATCCACATGTGATCTACTCCCTCCGTTTTTTTAATATAAGATGTTTTAGGTGTTCTACATGTTGTCTACATGCATACTAAAATGAGTGAACATGCACACTAAAATGTGTCTACATATATTTGTATGTGTGCACGTGGACAAATGGTAAAACATCTTATATTAAAAAATGTAGTGAGTGCGGTTGTATATGTTGGTTGATCCACGTTGGATGCGTAGTATGGTTTTGAGGGGGGGGGGGTGGCTGGAGAGGCACATATTTAGGGTTAGGGAATAAGATTTAGAAGAGCTGCCGAAGAAAGGTGAAATTTGACAAAATTAACCCTTTGCCGAAACTTCATCCAAAAATAACCCTTTTTTCAAAAAAAATCGAAATCTAACCCTTTTGTGTGGCTCCCGTACCGGGGGCGCCACACATGTAGGCACCGCGCCCCAGGCTGGGGCGCCACACATTTGCCAGCGTGGCAGGCGGGCCCCATACTTGGTTGTGTCGCGCCGGAGCTGGGGGCACCACACCTTCATGTGTGGCGCCGGCGACGGGGGCGCCACACATTCTGTAAAATATCACCCCCAGCCCGTGCCCCACCAGCTTTTTCTTTTCCCTCACTCTCTTCTCTCACAAAAGCAAGGAAGAGCAGCACTCCCAACACACCCCCCTCAAATCCATCCTTTTGGTGTGATTTTTCCGTGGATTTCGGCTCCCCTACGTGCAAGAAGGTACTCTCCCCATCCTCCTTGTTTTTGTCCAATAGAAATCTTCCAATTTGGAGACATTGTGTAGATCTTGAAACCCTAGAATTTGAATATGAGGACAAATTTGTGGTTATTTGTTGATAATATTGGTCAATGTGTGTGGGTATGATGGATATGAAGTGTTGGGGTGTTGATTGTAGGTTAGGGTTAGGGTTTTTGTTAGATGTAGTTAGTGAGCTAGATTTAGTTAGGGTTAGTGCATAATGACTTGACTTAAAATTAAGATAAGTAAATTATTTTGTTTGAAATGCATAGCTTAGTGCAATGTATCAATCATTTGATGCATTCGGTTGTTGTAAATTTTTTTAGATGGAGAAAATGGTTAGTGTTCATCATGTGGACAAGGAGGCCTTTTTGAAAGGCAATGTGGAGCATGACTCGGAGGAGAAAGTGGTGGTGTTTGGCCATAGTCCTAGCTATGCCGAGGTTGTGGAGAGAGTGCGGATTGCATTGAATTGGACGGATCCAAATGATGTTCTTTCTTTGGAGGGAAGGCATAATGTTGGGTTCGGAATGCATATTCGTTGGAAGATTATGCCTCTCAACTCCGAGTTGTGTTGGAGTGCATATAAGGAGACGGTGGCGGCATCTCAAGACAAGGCTCTTGAGTTGTTTGCCACCAAGACGTTTGACTTGAACCGGTGTGCCTCCGAACATGACGTTAGGAGGCCGGTTCAAAATGAGCCACCTCATGCGCATGAAGTGTACTATCCAACGTCGAGTCCACCTCCAATGACTCAACATGATTTTAGCCAACCAACAATGACCGAACACGAAAGGAGCCAACCTTCAAGCCCAATTCAAAGTGACCAATATGAAGAATCGGAGGAGGAGAGCGACGCATCGGAGTATGAGCTTCATAAAAATGATATTGGTGATGTGGAGACAAATTGTAGGCATGAGGACATGGACCATGACATCCCTTATAACCGATGCTATGCATCGGACTCGGATGACGACGGTCCCGAAGAAGATGTTGATGAAGATGGGTTCACTGCTAAAGAAGCCGAAATATTCAAGAAGGTAGTGGGCCGGGATCATCGTTACCATTGTTCCGTGATCTTAGTCTCGCCGATAAAGCCGTGGTTGATGGTGGCACGAGTAAAATTCTTGAACCAAGGCCAACTTCGAAGAAGGATCGTAATCCCAAAAACTATGGTATTGCTGAGGGAGTGAAGTTTGAAAGCTTGTTGGAATTGAAGACATGGCTCAAGGAGTATGCGGTTAAGTACTTTAGACCATACAAAGTGGTTCACTCGGATGTCAAGAAGCGTTACACGGTTAAGTGTGATGACGCGCATAATGGGTGTCCGTGGATTGTGCGTGCAAGACCTATCAAGGGAACCTCTCAATGGGTTCTAAAAAAATGTGTGTCAACTCACATGTGTAGTGGCAATGATGATGATGACAAGGATGCGAAGGACATTCATCGGCAACTAACCTCCGATTTCATCGGCTATAGACTTTCCAATTCCATAGAGGCATTCCCCACTTTTTCGGTGAGGGCTATCATGGACACGGTGAAAGACATGTTTGGTTACTCGGTGAAGTATGGGAAGGCATGGAGGGCCAAGCAAGCCGCATTCAAGATGTTGTATGGTGACTGGGAGGAAGCATACAACCGACTTCCTAGATTGTTGGGAGCTATGGCTGCTACAAATCCGGACATGGTTACGTGTGTGGAGCCCTTTGGCCAAAAGACTAGGGATTACAACGGTGCAACCGTCCGTGTCTTTGGCCGTGCATTTTGGGCTTTCGGGCAATGCATAAGGGCATTCAAGCATTGTAGACCGGTTGTCTCCGTGGATGGCACATTCTTGACAGGCCAGTACAGGGGCACACTTTTGATTGCCGTAGCTCATGATGCTAACGACCGGTTGTTGCCGTTGGCTTTTGCTTTGGTGACGGCGGAGAACCAGGACAACTGGGAGTGGTTCATGGGTCTAGTGAGAACAAAGGTATTTGAGCCTCAAAGAGAGGTATGTGTCATCTCGGACCGCCACCAAGGCATACTCAATGCGGTGGAGATTGATATTCCCGGGCATGCTCCTTTGCACCATCGATGGTGCGTGAGGCATTTTGTGTCCAACTTCTATAGGGCATGCGGAAATAAGGAGCTATCTGATGATCTAAAAGATTGTTGTCTCGCTTTCACCGAGCGGCATTTTGTGAGATTGTACAACAGGTTGCTAACTCTCACATCGCCGGGGGGTCGAGAGTTCCTAGATAGGCATGCGTCTATGAGGCACAAGTGGACTAGAGCATTTGACACCGACGGTAGGAGGTACGGTGACATGACAAGCAACATGGCAGAATGTTTCAACAATGTGCTCAGAGGAGTCCGTGGGTTGCCCGTGACAGCAATAGTTCAATACACATTCGACAAGTTGAATGAGTATTTTCAAAAATATAGTGAGAAACGTTTGAGCAGATGGAAGGGAAGAACAAGCACAAGAAGAAGTACAAGTATCCACCTGAAGCTGACAAATGGATGACATACCAGTTAAGGAAGGCGGAGACCAATACAGCCCAATGTTTTGACAACAACGAGTGGATTTACCAAGTCAATGAGCCAGGAGGCACCACGGTAGGTGGTGTGCAACACGGAGGGCGTGCGTGCAAAGTCTTGCTAAAGCAATGTTTGTGCTCGTGCCAGAGGCCTCAGTTGCTTCATCTCCCTTGCTCGCACTTGCGGACGGCGGCACGCATTAGAAAAGTGGGATACGTTGATCCGGTTAGGTTGTCCGAGTACTCGATCGAGGCTACCAAGGAGACATGGGCGGGCAGATTTGAACCTTACTTTGACCAATCACAATGGCCAGAATATCATGGCATTCAACTATGGCCCGATCCAATACTGAAGGTGACGAAGGGGAAGACGGAAGACAAAACGTTTTAGAAATGACATGGACGCATGGGGTGCAGGAGGTCTCCGAGAGTGGGGCAACCAACATTTTCAGGAGCCTAGTGTGGCTGCCCGTTGTGGAGAATGCAATGGTGGTGGGCACAAACTAGAGGTTGTAGTCGAAACAAGAGATCGAAAGGTGTCCAACATGGTGGCGGTGGTGGTGGCGGTGGTAGCACAAGCCACCATGATCATTCTCAACATGGCGGTGGCGGTGGTAGCACAGCCACATGGTGGTAGCCAACATGGTCATTCTCAACATGGCGGTGGCGGTGGTAGCACAAGCCACCATGGTGGTAGCCAACATGGTCATTCTCATCGTGGCGCGGTGGCGGTAGGCGTACATCAATGTTTGACGAGCTAAGAGGGGGTAGGCGTCGTCGCCGTAGAGGTGGTAGACTTAGATGATTGGTATGACTGAAATTTTTTTGGTTGTTATTTCTTATTTTCAATTGTTCCATTTTACTGTCAACTAAGTTCAAACTTGCAATTTTGTAGGGATGGTTCTTATTTTCAATTGTTCCATTTTACTGTCAACTAAGTTCAAACTTGCAATTTTGTAGGGATGGACTGTTCCGATCTGAAGGAGAAGCCGGTGGCATGGCAACACAGCATTGACAGTCGAGTCGGGCACGATGCGCCGACTTGTTGGTGTGGTGACGTTTGCAAGATGAAGCAGTCCAGCGATTGGGACGATAGAAGAGGAAGGAGGTTCTGGATGTGCCCGAACTATGCTTGGGAGAAGCCGAAGCCAACAAAAAACAAGTCGAAGCAAACAAAACGCAAGACAAAGCAAACAATATTATTGAGCGTCCGCTGGTAAATGTCTCCTCCGCCTCTCTTGTAAAGAATTTATCTTTATCTAGTTGCATGTTTTGACTCGCTATTATGTTTGCAGTCACCTCCGCCTATTTGCCAATACTACCGGTGGATAGACTTTGAGCAAAATGACCTCTACCGGTGGGAGGTAAAAACTATGACTGACAAGGCGTGGGAGCGATTCTGGGAGAAAGATCGTGAAGAGGAGCGGGCCAAGAAGGAGAATGAGCAAGCGAAAATTGAGGCACTAGAGGCTAAGAACGAAATGATGCTCCGCGAGATGGAGAGGTGGGAGAAGACTGAGAAGGCACGTGTTGCAAGGGAGGCGTGGGAGGCGGAACGTGCAAGGGAGGGGCCGTTAGAGGATGGAAGGTACCATGAGGCGTGGGCGGCGTTTGACGGCGAACTTGGAAGGGAGGGGTCGGGAGGCCAAGGTGAAGGTGCTCGCCGTGCACAAGAGGAGGCTCAACCTGAAGGTGCTCGCCGTGCACAAGGGATGTTGGATGCGAGAAGCCGTGCACAAGGGATGTTGGATGCGAGAAGGCGTGAGAGGGAAGCACAAGAGGAGTTGGATGCGAGAAGGCGTGAGAGGGCTCGCCGTGCACGAGAGGAGGCGGGAGGACAAGGTGAAGGTGCTGGCCTTGCATGAGAGGAGGCGGATGCGAGAAGGCGTGAGAGGGATCGCCGTGCACGAGAGGAGGAACGAGCGGAACCAGACCCAGCGAGGCGCAAGGGCAAGTATCCACGTCTTACTCAGTAGGGACAATGTAATGTCGTAGACTTTGGGTTTGTGTGAACCTTGTATCCGCGTTGGACTCAATAGATGAGCCGCCAACATTAGTGTCGTTGTGAACTTTGCAATGTCGAAAACTTGTAATTTCATGAATTTCGTTGAACCTTGTAATATGGTGAACTCTTAGTGAATTTGATGAACTCTTGATGAATTTGATGGATTTCTGAAACTGTAGTTTGAAGTGCAGGAATTTGATGGATTTCATGCAATTGATGGAATTTTATGAAAATTGTGTGGCGCCGGAGCCGGGGGCGCCACACCTCTATGTGTCACTCCTCCAAGCGGGGCGCCACACAAGTGCAGAGAAATCCCCACTCTCTGTCATTTTGCCGCGCCGGAGCGGCCGGCGCCACACCTCTATGTGTCGCGCCCCAGTCAAGGGCGATGCACATGTGCAACGCCGGAGTTGCCGACGCCACAGCCTGAACCCCAGCTCCCCGAGCGCCGGCGCGGTACGTGCACACGAATTTGGCCCCTCTCTGTCTATTTGCCGCGCCGCCGCCTCCGGCGCCACACACACAGGAACCGCGCCGGAGCCAGGGGCGCCACACGTTTGCGACGCCCAGGGGCGCCACACCTTAATACTCCACTCCCCAGCTGCCGGCGCCACACTAGCTCAGTTCAGCAAAATAACTCAAAACACCACATGAGTAAACATGACACAATATCATATAGAGCATTGATTCAGAACAACAAAACAGAATAACAAAATATCAGAAACGACATCAGCAAACACGACAAGTTATAGTTGAACAAGTTCACGATAATGTCCACAATGAAACGACAAGTTCATGATAATGTCCACAACGAAACGACAAGTTCATGATAATGTCCACAACGAAACGACAAGTTCACGACAAGGACCACGGGAAACCAAGTTTACGACAAGTTCACGACATAGTACAAACGACGAATAGTCTACTTCCTTTTCCTTAGCCTCCTCAAAGGCTCAGTCGGCGCCGGATCCGCGTTCTTCCTCCTACTCCTCACAGGTAGCTTCTTCATCGGCTGTTCCTCCACCACGTGATCTTCCAAGTCCTCATCCTCCGACACGTGATCTTCCGAGTCCTCATCCTCCGACCCGTGCTCTTCCGCATCATCGGACTCGTCGTCATCCTCATCCGCCGCAGGCCCCTTTTTCTTGTAGATGTAGTCGTCCGGTGAGAAACGCGTGGTAGCCTTCTTCTTGGATCTTAGGTGGAAGGATCGCTGGTACGCCTGCAGGGTCATGTCATCGTTCACATTATCATCAAAATCGTCCTAGAAATGAAACAATGTAAGCGGAAAAATTAGTACATGGTTGAGGTTCAAGAAATCATTTTTGGGTTACCGGCATGTAACATATTCATACCTCAACCTCCTCATCATTGGGCTCATGTGGTTCGAACTAGAAGCATCACCACGGATAGGGGTTGAAGGGGACCTCGAGCGGGTCGGCATGGCATCATCGCCGCGACAACCAAGCAAATGCGCTAAAGTGCGCAACCGAGTTGCAGAACGCTATGACGGCAAGAAATCAATATCTTAGTGCAAATGAACAACAAATTATGCATGAAGCGGAGATCGTCTAACTTACCTTCACAAATTCCCTAACGACAGCATCACCCTTCTTGCCACGAGGTAACATGGCTGCCTCCTCGGCTGCTCCCGCTTGGCGGTCGATCTCATTGCGCTATGAAAACATGTCAACAACTAAACTCTAATTATGATGAGACGAAATAAGTTGGGCAAAAATTACCATAAAGTTCATCACGGGAGCGAAATCAGTTCGGTTGCCTTCTCTTACGGCCTTGTTGTACCGGAGCTCAACAATAGCATCATCGTCCATGTCCTCCAAGAGCTCCTCATAAGCCGCGGGGCATATACGGACACGGGTACGTGCAAGGTACCAACCAAGATATGTGTCGAATGCCTCTTGACGGTACTTGGGGCGATCCCGCATATACACCTTCCGGTCCGTTGCCTCTTTCACCTCGGCATTGAATGTAGTGATGTAATCCTTATGATGCTTATCCCATTTCGTGATCTTCCTCTGCCGGCGCCGGTCCAATCTACATGGTCAACAAATGAAACATTAGTAACTGCACTAATACATAAGAAGATTGGGTAAGACAAAATTTGGAGCCTCACCGTGCAACGAAAACATCGTGTTTATCCACTTTGGCGGTGTAGTTTGATACAACCCAAATTGGCTCATCACACGATGTGGTAGGTGGAACTCAACGGCATACAAGCATATCAATGGGCACTGTATCATCCAAAGATATTCTTCCTCGAAACACTTCGGGTTTAGGGGGAATTCCGGATTCCAACCAAATCTCTCCCCGACACCATAAATCTGCCATTTCACCTATATCATAGTACTCATTTCAGCATGTGCAGTTGGATTTAAGTAGATAGTGATTGAACGAAAGCATTCTAATTATTACCTGCTGGGGGTCAGCGAGTCGAACTCGTTGATGTACCGCAAGTACTCCTTTTGCGGGTCGCCGGTGAACTCCGCAACCCTGTCCCACTTGTACGCCCATGTAGCCTCCCGAAGCCTCTTGGGATGGTCATGGTCGTTCCAAGGCTTCCATGGCAAAACCTTCGGCCGTCCAACTGAGAAGTGCTCCCACATCCAAACCGAAAGTAGGATCACTGGACCACCGATACCGGCCCACCGACGAACCGACGACACGATTATCCAACTGCACATATAGGTATACATGTTAGAATTTCATAAGTTTTTCACACACAAGAAACAAAGCAAGATAAATATTTACCTGCCGGTACAAGTAAGCAAGCGCAGCCGTACCCCAGCTTTGCTTACTCTCCCAGCGTGTTAACGCCTTCAGCCACATCCACGGAGCGTTCCGCCCACTACTGTCAGCAAACAAAGTCCTCGTGATCACGTACCACACGTATGCGCGTGCATGATTCTGAATGACCACTTTATCAGCCCCTTCAGGACACTTAGCAAAATTTTCCCGGATCCAAACAAATGAGGCGCCGGCGGAGAGTCTATCCTTACTAGAGTCATCCTTCTCTGGAGGAGCCGCACCAATAAGGCTGAACATCTGCTCGCGCCACCCATCAGATGCGGTGCTAAAACACACAGGTTTGCCCGTGATGGGTAGTGCCAGGATCATCGACACGTCCTGAAGAGTCACCGTCATCTCCCCGGTGGGGAGGTGAAAGCTGTGTGTCTCCGGCCTCCAACGGTCAACAAGAGCAGTGATGGCCGAAGGATTGAAATTTGGCGTGGACCGAGACACGAGCTGGATGAATGGAAGGAGTCCAAGCTTCTCGATGTACTCGGTGTACCTCTCGTCGTACGGCATGCCCTTGTCAACAGTTTGCAAGGAGGCCTCGTGAGACCGAAGACGAAGGGGGGCAAGTACCTAAAAAAATAATTACAAGTTACAACAATGTCCATGCCGAATAGAAATATGAACTAACATCTAAAATATGCAAGAAACTATTACCGTTCCCTGCGCAATCTTTCTCGCACGGTGATTCTTATCATATTGTTCTTCGATAAGATCCATCCTACATATTTCAAAAAACTATCACTAGTAAGAGATATAAATTTCAATGTTTTTCCAATATTCATTTCGACATCATATAGGACATCTACCACATCCACACATACACCACATATAAAAATTATATAGAAATTGGGTAACCACTTTGACTATCCACAAAAACACATCACATACACATAGATCTCATATCACACATCTATACCAAATTAATTAAAAATCAACCCTCCACATGATTAACAACTATTACAAGTGCCATATAAATGCTAGGGGATCAACAAAAATAGCATCACACCATACTAATTTTGCAATGTAGGATGAACTAAGATTTCACCTAGGGTTGCAAAAAGGGTCAAATATGAAAAATCAACCCTCCACATGATTACCAACTACTACAAGTGCCATACAAATGCTAGGGGATCAAAAAACAAGCCTCATGCCATATTAATTTCGAAATCTAGGATGAACTAAGATTTCACCTAGGGTGGCAAAAACCGGACAAATCTGAAACATCTATTGGATGAAACTGAGGGGAACGGAGGAGATTACCTTGAGGAACGATGGGGAGCCCAAATCCCTTCAGATCGGTGCGGATTTGGTGTGGTTTTGAGAGGGGGAGAGGAGGAACCGCAGCCGCCGCCCTTCTTCTTCTTCGTTTCCTTTTTCTGTGTAAGTAACGACTGAATGCGAGTCGGGGCGGGTAAGTCAATGTCGTTATGTGGCGCCCCCGTCGCCGGCGCCACACATGAAGGTGTGGCGCCCCCAGCTCCGGCGCGACACAACCAAGTATGGGGCCCGCCCTGCCACGCTGGCAAATGTGTGGCGCCCCAGCCTGGGGCGCGGTGCCTACATGTGTGGCGCCCCCGATACGGGAGCCACACAAAAGGGTTAGATTTCGATTTTTTTTTAAAAAGGTTATTTTTTAATGAAGTTTCAACAAAGGGTTAATTTTATCAAATTTCACCGGAGAAAGAGGCTAAAACCAGAGTATCTCACCATCGGGCTCTCTTTACGTCATCAGCTGGACGCCTAGACCCCTATCAGCCAGCACGAAGCAGCGCGGCGCGACTGTGTCTAGTGTCGTAGCAGCGCCCGGCAGAAGACAAGTGCCGGTCGAGTAAATATAGAGCGCATGCATCTGCCACCGCACACGCGTCTTGCATGCACACACCCACCGGCCACCGCGGCCCTCACCCACGCCGTACGCGACCAAAAGACCATGACTCCGCGACGCGAGCGATGACGGGTCATGCCGTCTCACAGTTCCTCGCCGGCCGCGCGGAACTCCACTGCCGAGCGCTGCTTCCTGCCGAGCAAGCTCCGGGCGCCTGCTTCCTGCCGAGCGCTGCCGTAAAACCGGCTCCCGCTGCCGCCACAGCTACGCTTGGACACGACCACGGCCACGGGCACCGCCACTTCAGTGTTCATTTCGGCGTGTCCTTTCGTCTTCAGAATTGCCAGGAACATGGAAGGATCGTCTATATATAAAAACTCACGGCGCGCGTAAATGAAAAACATAGAACTATCAAACAATAACGAACCGGCCGGTGTACTAGTAGTATCAGGTAATATATAGTAGGTACTTGGAATTTTGAAAACACGCATGCAGTTGTACTTGTACACAGTGGCGGAGCCAGCACTCAAGTATTGGGTTCAACTGAACCCAATGAAAATTTGACATTCCTTTATAATTACCATTATTTTTCTCCAAATTACTAACTCATCTAGAGATGTATAGTGTGGTGAACCCAATGATAAATTTTTTGAGCTTCGCCAGTTGTACAGGTTATATAGTGGCAGGAACCACGATGCAAACTACTCACTCCGTTCCAATTTAATTGACTTGCTATCCACCACGTATGGATGTATCTAGACATATTACATGTATAGATACATCCACATTTAATGAATGAAAAGTCAATTAAATTGAAACGGAGGGAGTACTAGTCTACTACTGTACTGGAATAGACAGATTATGCAGAATATGTATGTACATTTGAACGGAGAGCACGCAAGTTAGGAGAGCAACACCGAGGAATTATTTTTTTTAATAATATTTTTTGAAAAGTTTATTCGGAAAATAGCACGCGATTTGGAAAAATTCGAAAACTAGCGCGGCGTCAGTACTGTGCGTGCCGAAAGCACGATGTTTCGGCGCTGGCAAGACCGAAACGTGCCTTTCGGCGCGGGCAGTGCCAAAAGCTGTGTCGTGCATGGCGCGGCAGGCGAGGCCCACCTGCTTTGGCACCTTTCGGCACGGGCGCGACCGAAAGCAGGTTTCGGCCCCGGCGACGCCGAAACCTCGGTGATAAGCACGCCCGGCTCGGCCTCGGCCTTCTTCCTTCATCGCTCGAGCGCTCCTTCTCCTCTCTCTTCTGTTCTTCGTTTCCAGATAAAAAAACCACCGATTCTCACCCCCAAAAAATCCCCAGAAACCCACATATTGAAGAAATAGAGTAGAGGAGGGTTGGGGCATCCCCGATCTACTGATGGGATAGTTGTTCGTGGAGGCGTTTGTGGGAGTGGAGGTGGAGCAATGGTGGTCAACAATGGTGGATAGTGGTGGTGTGTGCCGGTGTTGGGGAAGATAGAGGCGTGGTGCGGCGGTGGTGGTGCTAGATTGAAGCCGGGCAGCAGGAGCTACGCACGCGTCAAGGGTAAACCCTAATCTCTAGATTTTTTAGGTTAAGTGTTAATATAATTTAAGGGTGGATGCATGACATATGTGTGGATTAGTGTAGATATATTTTAGTTAGTGGTCATATTTTAAGTGGTGGTAATATTTTAGTTGGTCGGCATATTTTAGGTGGTCATATTGTCGGTTAGATGTTAATATAGTTTGCCGGTGGATGTGTCAGGATTAGTGTATGTTGTCGGTTAGATGTATTGTATATTTTGAGTAGTCTTTATTTTACCGGGGGTCGTCATATTTATTTTCGGCGGTCGTAATATTTAGATATATCCGCTGTGGAGTATTTAATGATTGAATAAATTTGTTTAGGTAATGGAAGTGGTCAATGTTGTTGTGCACTATGGTGCCGGTACAGTCCGTACATCTGAGTCAGGGGTTGATCTTAGTGAATTTGAAAATGTGGAGATTCAGTTGACAGAGACAGAGAAAGTGAAAATCAGCGGTGTCCAGTGGTATTTTACGGTGAATTTTGGGTATGATCCTAATTACTGGACTGTTAGGATTCAGTCGGTATGGACCAAATCCCGGTCAAATATTCACTGGGAGTTGTTGCCGCTTGATCGGACAAATCAGTGGGTTTCTTGGCTAGCATCATGCAAACACCGAGTGACAAAACCAGAACTCCTAGTGTCGTTTGTTCTGAAGCAGAATAATTTTGAAATAGGTGGCGGTGCTGTTCAGACTGGAGAGACTAGTGAAGCAACTAGTTCGCATTGTGCCCAAATGTCTGGTCATTATGAACCATCACCGTCGGCAGGACATGCTCAAATTCCTGCTGGCTATGAACCATCATCGTCAGCAGGACATGCTCAAATTCCTGTTGGCTATATACCATCACTGTCAGAAATTCCTCTTCATTATGAACCAGCACTGTCAGCAGGACCTGCCCAAATTGGGGAGGCTGATGCGGATGAGCACGAAGGTACAGCACAGGCTGAGATATTGGCGGAAGACGAGGAGGATGGCGTCGCAGAAGATATTGATTCTGATGATTCTGATGAAAACAATGATGAAGATGTGCCTATTCCCAGTTACTGGAATCAGGACAACTCTGCCATCACGGCCATGCCTGATGTCCATGAATCGTCCTGGGAGTACCACATGAATAACATTCAAATCGGGGCTCAGTACAGCACGAAGCAACAGTTAAGGGAAGCCGTGATTCAGTGGGCATTGTCTACGCAAAGGGTTTTCCGCACTGACGTGTCAAATAGGCAATATTTGACAATGAACTGTGTTGACATTAGTTGTCCGTCACGGGTGCATGGTCACTTGCCGAAGTATGACGTGGTGTGGGTGGTGACAGACGTCGTGCCACACACATGTGAAATTAATATTTTGCTGACAGATCACCCAAACCTAACGTCAACTCTCATTGCACGTCTCTTGTTCAGTGAGATAGTGAACAAGAAAGACATGGTAGCAAAGCACATCATACATACAGTTCACGCAAGATGGAAAACCACCATTAAGTACGGAAATGCCTGGAAAGCTAAGCAGAAGGCTCTAGAGGAGAGGTTTGGGTATTTCTATGACTCTTGTGATAATATTATTCGTCTTGTTAGCACATTGAAGGAGAGGAATCCTGGCACATATGATTTAGTAGAATTACAACGGTTCCCGGAATTTCCTCAATATGGTGTATTCGGCCGACTGTTCTTCTCATTCGCTATTTGCATCGAAGCTTTTACCCATTGTCGTCCAGTGCTCTGCGTGGACGGCACGTTTCTCACAGGCAAGTACAAGGGGCAGATCCTGACCGCAATAGGTGTGGACGGCAATGGGCAGATCGTCCCGATTGCTTTCGCCTTCGTCGAGGGTGAGAATTATGAGAGCTGGATATGGTTCTTCAGGCAATTGAAAAAGGCAGTTGTGAAGACTCGACCAAATGTGTGCATCCTTCACGACAGGCATCCTGGTATTCTTAAGGCTATAAAGCAACTGCAACACCCCACCGAGGATGAACCAGCACCATGGACTGACATGCAGAGCCGCTGGTGTATGCGTCATCTCGGCGATAACTTTTACTCATGCTTTAAGAGTAAAAGGCTGATGAATCTGTTTAAAAGACTGTGCAATCAGAATCAAGAGAGGAAGTATCAGTTTCTGTGGGAAAGACTGACTGAATTCACTGGGCAACAAGTGAAGGAAAGGAAAGCTGCGTAGGCACAAGCGGTAGCTACACAGCTTGCTGCGGCGCAGGTAGCTGCGGCCCAGGTTGCTGCGACACAGGGTACTGCGGCAAATACGACAGATTCAGAGCCTGTTGGGTTGTGTGACTTGCCTGGAATTGACCCTCCTGGTACGAATAGAAAGAAGGGAAAACGAATCAAAAAATTTGAAGAGTGGATAAAGAAGGAGCCTCCCGTGAAGTGGTCTCTGTTGCACGACCAATATGGAGCAAGGTACGGCATCATGACTACCAACCTATCTGAGGTGTATAATTTTGTACTCAGAGGGAATAGGAGTTTGCCACTGACAGCATTGGTGGAGGGTATTTTGCACGGAACATTGACGTATTTCAGAGATAGACGTCGAGCATATTGAGTATTACCCCAACACACCTTATTGCCGCAAGATAAGACAGTACATGGACAAGAAACCTTGGTTTCGGTTCGGCCCGTGCCGAAACCTTGGTTTTCGGTCCGGCCGTTGCCGACGCCGCGCTATTTTCCAAATTTCTGGAAAACGCGTGCTAGATTCCGAATTTCTGTTTTAAAAAATATTACTCCCTCCGATCCATATTAATGGACTCAATATTGTCTAAATACGGATGCATCTAGTCTAAACACTTAACTAGATATATCCGTATCTAGATAAAGTTGAGCCCATTAATATGGATCGGAGGTTGTATTTAAAAAAAATTCCCTGTCACGGGTTCGGGCGTTGGGGCGGGCTGGCACTGGCCGTCGCCGCGCGCGGCAGACGCGCGTTCTGGGCGCTCTCCTTCTGTTGGCTCCACTCACGCACGGAGAGGTGCAGCTGCTTGGCCGCCACCAGCGTCTCCACCGCCTGCCGCGGCGTCAGGATCTCCACCGCCAGCTCCCTGGCCGTCGACAGCCGCAGCCCGTCCGCCTCCTCCAGCAGCCCCGCCAGCCCGGCCGCGTAGCTCTCCATCGCGGCGTCCACCTCCGCGTCAGCTCCACCGGCGCCGTACGAGCTGGTGCTCCCCCCGCCGCCAGCCGATGCCGCCGCGCGCTCCCGGACGATGGGGAGCAGCGGCCGGTCGGCGATGTCCTCCTGCAGGGTCGCGAGCCGCTCCGTCAGGACGCCCTCGTCGCGCAGCGTGCGCCGGTGGAGGTCGTTGATCCGACGCAGCTGCGCGGCCGTGATCCCGAGGAGGCCCATCCCCCCGTCGCCGACGCCGCTGTTGCCGCCTCTGAGGAACTCTTCGACGTGCGCCTCGAGGCCCTCGCCGGAGAGGGAGTAGAGGAGCCTGATGGCCAGCGACGGCCGGCACCCGCCGAGCCAGAGCACGGCGTGCACCAGGGCGGGGAGAAGAAGGCCGCGCCCGCGCCGTCCTCCCGCGCCATGGCACGCCGGCTGGCCGCGTACTCCTCGTACCCGCGCATGCACCGCTCCACCGCCGCCCTCAGCTCCGCGTCCGTGGCACGCCGGGCCGCGGCATTGGCGGCGGCCTCCACCAGCTCGCCAAGGCCGGCCTCCTGGCCGGCGATCCACTGCTGGTGGCGCGCCATGTACCGTGCCATGTCCATCGCGTCGATCTGGTGAGTCTTGCGCGTACACCGAGACAACTGTGAGCGATCGGTGAGTAGGCAAGGACTCGCCTATGCCAGTGTGACTGCTTGTACACGTCCTTCTCCTCGCACCATTTTTGTCTGCTCCTATGCCCTGAATCCTGATCCCTCCATATGGTTCCTTGGTTATTTTCTATCTTGGGTGCTGTATATGTAAGCAACGTTGGAGAGGGGAGTTAAAGCTGCTGATGTGGCCACCATGGATATCCTTATCGGATGGTGGCCAAAAGGTTAGTAACGGAGGCGACGACAGGCGAGCAACGGAGCAGCTCACCGGCGCTGGGAGAGTTTCAACTTTCAATCAGGTGCAGACTTTCATGTGTTCGTTCCTCACACCTGGCTTGCATCGTCACCCCCGCGTGGCTTCTGCCTTCTGGCCCGTTGGCTTGTTTTTTCTGACTCTTCAGTCGAGTTTTTCTATTTCTTTTTTTTTGTCGATTTTTGGTGTGCGTATAAACTTGGTGTGCGGCCACATATGTGCTTGAGATGTTGGCTAAAGATTTCCAAAATGAACTCAACTTAAAGGCAAACAAACACAAGTCAACGATTTGAAATGTCAAACCAAAACCCACTATTAACGACCCTTCGAATTGACTTGGAGTTGGGTTTTGGTTCTGTTTATACGTGACACCATAAATATTAACGACCCTTCGAATTGAGTTTGAGTTGGGTTTTGTTTATACGTGGCACCATAAATATCCACACAACTCTCTATAAATATATGGTATCGTATAACTCAATTGAGTACGAACTTTGCAATTTTATCGATCAGGAAAAACTATAAGAACCCCTACAATATATGCAACCTATATTCACGTCCAACTGAACTTGAACTTAGATGGTGGGGTATACTCAGTGAGCTGGGGTATACTTAGTGAGCTAGGGTCACTTCCTACGATTGGATTGACTGACTGGTATTTATTCAACATATATACATGTAGAAAACTCAAATAGGCATATTGTTCACGCTTTAAAATTTATACTCCTTACGTTTTAATGGAAAGTTTGTTGAGAGCTAATTTATTGGAAATGAGCAACACTCATGTAATATTCAATTGATGTTTAAATGCAACTGCCGCAATGGATAATAATGTTTGAGAATAGTATGTTTCACATGTTATATAATAGTTTCAAAGTGAAATATATATATGGAAAGAAGTTTGGTGACATATATTACAAAACAGGGATTTGCTAGTACAATTTATTGCCACCGAAAGTTTCGGACGCTCACCTAAACGTATTTAAGAAGAAAATTGTCGTTAACCCTTTTATGTTCCACCTATATCCTAACGACAAAATAAGTTTCAATAAATACATTCCAACATATGAGATGATTGTGCTAAATCGGGAGGGGAGAGAGAGAGGGAGGGAGGGATAGAAATATTTCCAACACCAAAAGTTTGTAATGCTCACTTAAATATCATTATGAATTGTTAACACTTAATTTTATGTTTTTTATCATCTAAACAAAAGAGGTTGGTAGACTAAAGGATGTGAAAGTGAGATTTCACTTATCCCACTTTTGCATCCCTAGGTAGAGATCGGGCTCCACGTTTGGCACCGGGTACCACGACTAGGGGCCCTCTCCATATCGGATCTAGGTGGGTTCGAGGAGGCCAAGCATGCCGACGGCGTCAGCGAGGAAGTCAATCGTCGCAAAGTGGAACGCCATGCCGGGAGCGGCGGTGATTCCTTCTGTGTGACCAACGAGGTTAGCCATCGTGATGTGGAAGTCTGAAACGTGCAAACCCTACCTGGCGCCAACTATCATGGTATTTTTGTCGATGGTAGATTTGTTAGTGGAGGGGTCACACTTAGAGATCTAGATGGCAACACACGGGAGAAAAATTTAGACGGGTTCAGGACTCAGCAAACAATGTCCAATAAATGCCCTACTTCTTGTTTGTGCCAACTTTAATATCTGTCGGTGCTCTTGGCAATCTCTAGGTATGATCGATCTCGCCTATGGTGAATAGTGTACCATGGACTAAGTTGTGTGACGAATGCCCCGCTCAGCAGGCCCATATTCCCTGTTATATAGATGGTGATAATTGGGGTTACAAGGAGCCGTCGGTTTACAGGTGGAACCAAGAAGGCTACATGCAAACAACATAATGTCGATCCATCCAATGTGGGTTACAAAAGTAGTACCCCGTAGAATCCACGCTAGTGATCTTGGTGTGCCTTGTACAAGACGGTTCATGCCCCCATTCCCCCCCCCCCCCCCCCCCCCCCCCCCCCCACCCCCCCCACCACCCACACATTGTACAATACTACAATGTGGTCGTGCCTACAGTGAGCCACCTTTTGCGTTCGTGATCCTACAACGGGACCCATGACCTCATCATAACTACTCCCTCCGTTCTAAAAAGGGTGACTTCCATTTATATAAAAGTGGATATATGTACACACAAAACATGTTTAGATACATCCACTTTTGTACAAATAGAAGTAATACTTTTTAGAACGGAGGGAGTACAAGATGATGGCAAAATTGTGCCGCTGGTTCCCTCTCATGTTGCATCCGCAACTAGCTGTAACACTCTGACTAGAGTGCAGCCCACATGGATGCAGAAATACTTAACTCGTATGTCACTGATCAGTGATTCAGTGATGACCCTGCTGATGACAACCTAGCAAAAGTTGTAAGCACTTGTTTTTCACAGTCCTGATCCTGATAGGATTTCTTTGACTGATGGTCTCATCAAAATGCAACTCTGCAAGACAGGGTTTGGCTGGGACACTATTTAGCAATTCAAACAAAAAATTATCCATGCTTTACAATATAGTGCAGTGGGCGGCCAATCTGTTACCTAAGCAACATATTAGCGGGTGAAACGTCTATTTGGTTGGTCTGCAGTTAAGATGGACGTGGAGAACTATGTGAAAAAATGCGTTGTGTGTCAGCACTCGAAACATGAATTGATAAAGCCTGCAGGTATGTTTCAGCTTGTTCCAATACCCACGGTTTGCCACATCTGACAGTGTCAATGTCATCAAGGTTGTCGTCAATCGATTCACGAAGTTTGCTCGTTTTATCCCTCCGAAGCACCCTTTCACGACACAGTCAGTTGCCAGACTTTTGTGATCACGGTGGTCAAGCTTCACGGTGCACCACTGTCGCTCGTTTCTGATCACGACAAGATTTTCACAAGTGCCTTTTGGCGAGAGCATTCAAACTCTTGGGTACACGGTTGCAATTCTCTACGGCATATTATCCCCAGACAGATGGTCAGACCGAGAGGGTCAACCAATGCCTAGAAAAGTACTCCCTCCGTTCTAATTAAATTGACTTGCTATGCACCACATGTGGATGTATCTAGACATGTTACAAGTCTAGATACATCCACTTGTGATACATAGCAAGTCAATTAAAATGGAACGGAGGGAGTACATGCATTGTACATTGATGATTATCCATGGCGCCACCTATCATTCATCGTTTGGAAGCTCACCTTTCAAAGCTTTGTGGTTTGAAGCAAATCATGGGATCAATCCTGACATGTCGGGGATGTAATACCGGGTACCCCAGAGTTGATGGTTTTGTGGAGTTACTGGAAGAGACAGCAAGTAAATAACAATAAGATAAAGAAGAAAAAGGAGAAAATAGTTCCTGGGCCGAGTTTAAACCGAGATACCTAGCCTCGGTTGGGCCAGTGGCTTCTCTCCAAGGCCAGGCGGGCCGAATCAGCCGTCCCGGAGCAGGCCGGGTTAACCAGACCTCGGAGCAGGCCGCTCCACACCTCGGTTGGGCCGCTCCACACCGAAGCAGGCCGCCCCACGCCTCGGCGGGCCAACTTCAGCCGCAGCCCAGACAGGCCGGGATCTCCACGAGCTCGGGTGGGCTCCTTACCTCGGGTCGGGCCGTTGCCAGAGGACTCGCGCCTCGGCAGACCGAGCTCCGCAACCTCGGGCTGGGCCGCACCGAGTGAGCTGCTCCCAGGCCACCTCTCCACCGACCGAGCTGGTGCGTGGACCTTCAATCTCGGACTGTGCAGCGCCATCTCGGATCGACCGAGGCTTCCTTCGACCGAAGCGAGACCGGCATCTGCAACGCTGTGCCTCGGAGCGTGTACGACCGAGATGTCCAACCTCGGACCGCACCTCCAGCCCCGTATCGGACCACGTCCTCGCCACCGTATGGGCTGGGCCGAGGTGTCTAGCTCTGCTGGACCGAGATCCTCCCGCCTCGGCTGGGAGCAGGCCGCGGTCGCCTCGCCTCGGACGGCCCGAGATGGCGTATCTCGGCCGGGTCATCTCCTCCTGCTCCGGATCGCTACCTCGGCGTGCTGCCTCTACCCCGACATATCCGCACCTCCGACATCCCCAGCACTTCCTCGACAAGTACAGATGCTCTGCCGGGTGATCCCGGAGACAGGAGCTAGAAGACAAAAGCGAGGACAGGAGCAGGACAGGCCACGCCCATCCTGGACGTGGCTACAGTGGCACGGATGTGACTAGAGTACCGATGGTGACGCGTGTACAGTGGTGACAAGACCCCAGTGGTCATATCGTGAACAGTGCGCGTACAATGATGTGTGGGCCACCCCTTGTCCCCGGGCTCTCCCTATATAAGGAGCACCAGGGGGAGAGCTCTCCTAAGCCACCCGCGGGCTCATTCCCCCTGGCTCCTTTCTTCCTCTCGTTCTAGCACTAGCTCTTCAGCTCATGGAGATAGACAGATACAGGCTTAGACATACAGCTCGAGAAGCGTTTGTACAGACCGTATACAGAGGAGCAATACACCAAATAGGCTAGATGCTGCAGTAGGAGTTTTATCTCCTCACGAGAGTCCCGAAGCAGGGTAAATCATTGCGTTCGTCTGTTTGTTCGTGTGTGCTTCTTAGCGCGCTATCCCTCTTCTGAATCCTCTAGCGTCCATCGGCTCCAAACTTAAGCCTATCCCTAGTCATCTGTTGTTTCATACGACGACATGACACGTTCCTGGCCAAAAAAAAACCTCACACGTTACCTGATACATCAGCAGTCACTGACTTTCTGAATGACCATGAGGAACAGTTGCAAGCTCTTAGGCAACATCTGCTGGCTGCTCAACAGCGAACGAACAAATATGCAGATCGTCATCGTACTGAACGTTCGTTCCAAGTTGGTGAACAAGCACTGTTGAAACTGCAACCTTACAGCCAACCTTCAGTGGCAAATCGCCCATACCCCAAACTTGCATTCAAGTTCTTTGGACCATTTCGCGTTCTTCAGAAAATTGGTTCAGCAAAATACAAGTTGGACCTTCCTGATGGCAATCAAATTCATCCGGTATTCCACACATGTCAGTTAAAACCATTTACACCTGATTATTCACCTGTTTTAAACGTGTTGCCCAGGATTGCTGAATTGGACCATAGTAGCCAAGTTCCTGGGTCGGTGGGAACGAGAAACGGGAATGGGGAACGAGAAACGCTGCAGGGCAGAAGTACGGAACAGCTGGGGTATACATCTCTGGAACGACCGATCGATGTGGGAGATGCGTTCCAACCAGTTCCGGGACGATGAACCGGGAACGATACTAGGAGTCGCGTACTCGCATTAGGGAGTTGATTCCATTGATCGCGGATTCGCGGGAGTACTTGCCTAATTACATGCTCCTTTACTTAGAAACAGGAATCTTCGCATTAATTTCTTTAAACGACTTATGCGAGCTGAGAGTCTGAGACACAAGGGAGACCCTTGCCGTCAGCGGCGAAGACTCGATGCTCCGAAGGGCGGAGGCTCGGCTATCGGGAGCTGGTGCGGGATAGAAGCTTGGCGGCCGGACCCAGCCACCACGTCCACCCACGCCGCCTTCGACCCATTGACGCGGACTGGGGAGGCCGCCGCGGTGCTGCCGGACGGCTGCGCGTCCACACACGGTTTGGTCGACGGCGGCCTATCCGCGCATCCGGCTGTTGTTTCCGCCGACGGGCGGACCGCGAGGTAATTTCCAATCCTCCCGTGAAGCTAGCTTCCCGTTCCCGTGTCTATCCAGAACCTAATCGTACCGAGTGTTCTGGAACGCGTTCCGGCGACCGACCCGCATCGTCCCGCCTATCAATCCCGAACCCCGATTCGGGACGACGAATCCGGTTTAGGGAACGAGGCACCGTTTCCCGTTCCCGGCTACTATGAATTGGACACAGGCCAACGTGTTCCTGAAGAAGTCCTTGATTGCCGGCTTGTGAAGGGAAACACAACAATACCTCAAGTACTAGTCAAGTGAATCAAACATCCCAGCAACGACAGCTTCGACATGGGAAGATCTAAACGTCCTCAAGCTTTTCCAGCTGCACTTGTTTGGGGGCAAGCAAGTGATCCTAGCGGGGATGGTGTAACAATGGACAAGTAAGCTACATCAGAGACCTAGTCTAAAACTTTGCTATTGAACTGAGAAGGCAATGAGCAAAGGCGTTGAGTGGGGTGTGTGCAAGTTTAGCGTGTGGAGCTACATAGGATGTGGTATGCGTGAGTGGTTGCCATGTTGAAATATATTGTATCTGAACATTCAGAAATCTCCCTCATAGTTCTCGTGCTGCCGACCCTGAATCCTCTATGTGTTCTTAGCCCACCTCACGCCTCGATTCGTCCTGGCAAGGAGATAATACAGAGCATTTGCAGTGCTGGTGCTTAAATTTTGACGGGTCGACGCTGCTTCAGTGAAGAACTTCCAACTAATTGCTCCAGCTGCAGGTGAGGCATGGGACGTTCAGGATAACGACACTGTGATCCTTCAGTTAGGAAAATCTCATATTCTCTTCTGTTAGCCTTAACCTGACCTATATGTGATCGTTCAGGATAACGACACTGTGATCCTTCAGTTAGGATAACGACACTTTGATCATTTGAAGCTGAAATCGACAAGAAATTGGTCTGAATCAAGTTCAATTTATCTGGAGGTGGCATATTTACTATCTTAAGATAGTGCCATCGCAGATACTCCCTCCGTTTTTAATAAGATGTTTTAACATTTGTGCGCATTCATGCGCATGTATGTAGACACATTTTAGTGTGCATGTTCACTCATTTTAGTATGCATGTAGACAATATGTACAACACCTAAAACATCTAATATTAAAAAACGGAGGGAGTAGCTTTATATGTTGGAGCAATGTACTTATGTATTTGGAATTTTCTTACCTGGACAACAATTGTGCATATCTTTTCATGATAAGGAGACAATGGCCTCCAAACATAAGCTCAGACTATTTCTCAGCAACAAGAATCAATGACTAGAATCGATGGATTTCCAATCATTCTTTTCCTTCTACCTCAAGAATCAAGATCTGCAAATCACGCATAATTTTCAGTGCAGGCAGACACCTGAAATATGATGCACTGCAAATCAGAAACTTTCACATCCAGCTTGAGAAGTTAAAAACGAGCATCAAGGTTATCAGCGCATTCAGCTAACTTTCACAGTCCAAGCTTTCTGACCAAGAAGAATCTCTAACGAAACACCATGAATTAAGTCAGGGTCAGGCCACCTCTATTTCTGCGCTTTCGAAGCATCAAGTGCCCAGCTTTCAGCTAAGTCAGGCCACCTCCATTTCTGCGCTTTCAGAAGCCTCCAAGTGCCCAGCTTGATCAGAAGCACCGTCGTTGTCAGAATTTTCCTGCATCTCGTATGATTGCAACAAAACATTCAGCAATATGATAGACACAGTTTCTTTGGAGAAGCGGTAGGCATAGTACTAAGCAGCATTTCGACAGAGTAAGGCAATAGACATTTACCGGAAAAGGCCAGGCGGCCAACGGCATCGGCGAACGCACGGTGAGCAAGCCTCCTCTTCGTCCGGGCGACAGTGCCAGCGTGCTGCACCAGCGCCGCGCAGCCGGGGAACCTCTTGCCCACCTGGCACCGATCCCCTCGCAGACCAGGCACAGGAACCGGCCCGTCTCCCGCTCCGCCTCGTAGAATCCCCTCAAGCCCGCATCTTTCTCCAGCAGATCCTCGAAGAACCGGGTCACATCATCGCCTTCCTCTTCCTCCACATCCTCGTCGCCGTCGTCGTCGTCGCTGTGGACGTGCTGCCCGAAGAACGCGCGGGACGCCCTCAACGCGGCGGCCTGGGGACACGTTGTCGCGACCGGCGGCGGGGGCGGCTGTGTCGCGGGTTCCGCTGGACTGCCCCAGCTGCAGTCGGCGGAGGGTCCCGCTGGAGGGCCCCAGCTCCAGGCGGCGGATGAATCGGCCTCCGGAGGCGGGTCGCACGGCCACGGCTTGTCGTCGGGTGGTACGCCGGAGGGGGAGATGGCAGCCGGACGAGGCGGGGCGCCGAGGGGTTCCCACTGCTCGAGCGCGAGTTCGAGGAGGTTCTGCCGCTTGCGCTCCCGTTTTTGCTCCTTGTGCCTGCGGCGCTCCTCGCGCTTGAAGGCCGTCGATTTGGCTGCCCGGAGGAAGGGTTGGTGGCTAGGGTTTGGAGCCGGGGACGGGGAGACGTCAGGCTCCATTTGTCCTGACGGCGCCCGAGAGCTGCGTGAGTTCACCTGTGGGATGGGTTTTCCTATGAATGGATCCGAAATGGCTCCCTGGGATATATCAGCATCTAAACATGTTATTACCTCTATATATTAAGTTGGAGCAAAATCGCGGCCTGAGAGCGCTCCGCGCCACTGTACTACTGTAGCTAGCACTGTGCCCCGCTATAGTAGTACAGTATCGCGATCCAGGCCGTCCACCAGCGATCGGATGGTCCATAGAAGCCGTCCGTGATGCTTTTTCAAAAAAACCCCTCAATTATCTTGAAATCAACCCGCAGTCCAACTTTCCATGCTAAGAAGGACTTAAATGTAATTTGGTTAAAACAAAAGCACCTCTGTGAAAAAACATCGCCACTTCCCCCTCCTCTCTCTCTCCCGCGCGGCGCGGAGGGCGCCTCCGCCCGCCGACACGCGACGCCGCCGTCCCGCACCTCCCCACTCGAATCCGACAGCACGGCGACCTTCGCCGTCGTGTCCTGCACCTCCTCACCGAAGGAAGCTTGCCGGGATGGCCGGAATCGCCGCCGCCGTCTCCTTCTTCATCGCCTCCGGCCGTCGGTTGCCACCGTCGATTTCGACGATTCCGGCGACCATTTGGCCACAGCTCCGCCACCATCCGGGTCGCCGCACGCCAGCGCGTCAGACGCGCGTACACGCGCTGGCCCGCTCGCCCTCTTTCGACCCCTGCGTGCTCGAGATGGCCACAGCGCCATTGCTGACGTCATAAAACCTCTATATATTAAGTTGGAGCAAAATCGCGGCCTGAGAGCGCTCCGCGCCACTGTACTACTGTAGCTAGCACTGTGCCCCGCTACAGTAGTACAGTATCGCGATCCAGGCCGTCCACCAGCGATCGGATGGTCCATAGGAGCCGTCCGTGATGCTTTTTCAAAAAAACCCCTCAATTATCTTGAAATCAACCCGCAGTCTAACTTTCCACGCTAAGAAGGACTTAAATGTAATTTGGTTAAAACAAAAGGACCTCTGTGAAAAAACATCGCCACTTCCCCCTCCTCTCTCTCTCCCGCGCGGCGCGGAGGGCGCCTCCGCCCGCCGACACGCGACGCCGCCGTCCCGCACCTCCCCACTCGAATCCGACAGCACGGCGACCTTCGCCGTCGTGTCCTGCACCTCCTCACCGAGGGAAGCTTGCCGGGATGGCCGGAATCGCCGCCGCCGTCTCCTTCTTCATCGCCTCCGGCCGTCGGTTGCCACCGTCGATTTCGACGATTCCGGCGACCATTTGGCCACAGCTCCGCCACCATCCGGGTCGCCGCAAGCCAGCGCGTCAGACGCGCTGGCCCGCTCGCCCTCTTTCGACCCCTGCGTGCTCGAGATGGCCACATCGCCATTGCTGACGTCATTTTATGACGTCAGCACTGATTCCTGCCAGAATTTCAAAAAATTCCATAAAAAAATATAAGCTGCATGTGGGGCCCACAGTCAACATTTTTGAAATTACAAAACATCCTAAATTATGTTGGAATCAAATATATATGGGTCAACAAAAAATGTATTTAATCATTTAAAAGGTGTGAGAAAGAATACAATTTTTGTTTTGTTTTGTAGAAGTTAAATTATATCAAAAGCAAATTTATGTGCAACAACAAAAATACATTTAAGTGTAGAACGTATAAACATGAATCTTTGTATTGATTTTTTTTCCTGTTTTCCATGTTATTTATGATTTCTATTATTTTTTTTGTTTAAAAACTTACTATAGACCTATATATTTTTGTACATACAAAATTGCTGAAATTTTGAAGCCCATTCAAACAACAAATTCCAACTAATTTGAACACTCTAAATTCGAAAATTACAACAACAAAATAAAAGAAACAAATTCTCTTTGCAACATAAAAAATACACACTATATTTCCACTAATTGCAAAGCTTAATCGAATATATCAAACTACAAACACAAAGCTATATATTTTTGTACATTCACAATTACTGAAATTTTGAAGCCCACCCAAACAACATCTTCCAACAAATTTTAACACTCTAAATTCGAAAATTACGCCAAAAAAATCAAAGAAAACAATTCTCTTTGCAACATATCTAAACCAAAAAAAACAAAGCATTAACACCTACCTAACTTTTTTATTCAGTAAAAAGAATGCTAACTATTTATAGGAAAAAAATATATTTAAACATACCAATTTAATAAATACTATGAGGAAATATTCGAACCAAACATTCCCTCTAATTACAAACTTAAATTAAACAATCCAATTTGATAATTATTTGGATACAATCTAAATTAATTTACTCCAATTACGGAATTCATTTCGACAAATGCATATTTCTACCATTATGGACTTATGTTAAATATTAATGTGAGAACATAATTTTAACATTTTAATTCATTAGTTATTTAGATAAATTCCAAATGAGTACTTCCACCCCCATAGACTTAGGTCAAATATTAATGTAAGAATACAATTTTAACATTTTTTAATTCATTGGGTATTTAGATCAACTCCAAACAACAAATTTCAGCGAATTTCAAATTTCTTTAAACCCAACAGGTGCGGCGTGCGCCGCACCAAATTTACCTAGTATTTACTAATTGGAGGCACCGTAGAAGACACCACGTTAATCCTCACGTAAAAGTAAAAGAGATCCGTCCGATATTCCTCCCGCATGTTAACAGCCATTGGATCAAGTCGCTCTAGGTAGGCCTCCGCCATCTCCATCCGCGTTATTGTTTGATGACGTCCGTAACGCCCAAAGCCTAAAAACCAATCTCTCCATGTTGGGTCCTCTTATTCGCCGCCGTCGCCGGACGCTGATTTTGCCAGCCGACCACCGAGAAACAGCGATCCGGCTCATGTAAAAAGGTAATCAGTTGATTGATCGATCCTGTCCTGCTCATCTCGCCTAGCTGCGTCTTTTTATACGTTGCGACTACCGGCAGGCGGCAGCTGATTGCTACCGAGAAACAACGATCTCGCATGTGCCATCACGATCAAGCTCTCACGTTTCTACACCGTGAGCATGCATCAGCGTGATGTGTTGGACATCATAGGAGGGCAGGGCCTGCACACGGTGGGCCGTAAACATCATTATGTCCATATATTGGTGCAGCACCACGGTGCAGAACTGTTATATTTCTTTTCACTTCCTAATTACACTTCGTTTTTTAGAGGATTAACTCTGCATAGCGGTGTTAATCTGAATTGATCCAGTTTTTTTCCATCAGTTATATTTTTGGATGTAATATTAGTTAATGTTGTCATATACTTATTAATAGTAATTCATTGACTCATGAGAGTGGATTTTTAGAGCCTCTCAGAAAATTCTGAAAAAAATCTTCGATGTAGATGATTATATATTCTAACAGTGTGCAAACCAAATCTAAAAACTCTGTATTTTAGGCTGTGCAAAATTGACAAAATCATGGATCGGAAATTTTGTGAACTGTGTAGATTTTAAAACCTCTATCATTTGTCAGATTCTGTTATTTTTTCGTAGCCAAATATACAATGTATTTCACCTTGAGATTTTTCCTGTTGGTAGAATGCATCATTGGCCACATCTATAAAAAAAATCATAATTGTTTGAAACTTCAAAATGTCAAATTTGAATTCAGGAAAATACACGCAGCCATGTAGCTCGGTCTCCAATTTAGGTTTCCGACTGACTCATTGGCTAATTTTAAATGATGTAAGGGATACTACTATGCACCAAGTCAGATACTAAGGTGTGTTTTTTCTTCACTAAATACAAACTATAGTATACACGAACATTTGACTTTCTTTCTAACATTAATGTCAGCTTTTTTCTTTGATCACGATTTCTGAAGCGAGGAACAATTAATATACGTAGGTCTATTCCTCTACTCCACTGAACAGGCAGTAACTTCGCGAATATCAAGTACGCAATATAATCTCCTAATTTCAGTTACTCTGGACGGTAGCTGCAGTCGCGCCTTGCTCCTCCGAGGTTTCTTTTTGTGGTACACTAGCATAAGCGGAAAAGCCTCCCTGGCGATTTGCTTCTCCGCGTTTTCTTTGTTCCGAGAAAAGCGAGATCGAGAATCGCATGGTGTCAGCAACCACCAATGGGGGAGAGGATTCGCTGACTTTAGAAACCATGAAGTTGAGGTCATTGACATGTGGGACCCACATGTCGGTGACCCAAAGTCACCTGACTTTAGGACTCATAAAGTCAGCGAATCCGCGCCCCACCAATGGATGCATCACGGACTGTCTCCAACTGTTCGACAACTTTGGACGAAGAAATTACAACGTGTGATACCATCAGCCATGCAGCGCTCGATATCCAAGGTTTTAATTCGAGGTATGTATCAGCTCGCATTGTTTAATCAATCAGGCATATGGAAAAAAAAGCATTCGGATGCAAGTTGATGCATACTGTAGTATAAGTCACATGTTTTTAAAAAAGAATATGCCTTTTGTTGTACAGTGATACTTTTTTTTGCAACCGGTTCTGAATTTCAGGCTTAACTATTTAGGCCTGCCCTGCACAGCAGTGTTCATGAGTTGATCTGATTTCGTCAGGTGGCATACAAGGTATATAATACTCGGGAAGTTCCTGTTAGATTGTGGCCTCGACTTAACTCCATGCTTGCAATTAAATCTATACTACTATTAAAAGAGCAAACTTGTGTTGATACATTGAATCTGACCCCTTCAATATTTGGCCAACGGTACAGATCGTTCCAATGTTTGACAACTCAACACAAATCCACTTTTACCCGTTTTATTCTCCCACCAAATCACATAATACTGCTAATGCCATCGTACCAGTTCGTTTTATTTCAACTTTGTGATAATTACAGGAGTTGTCATTGTTAATAGATCCAACTCGAGCGTGCAAGCCTATATCTGGCGTCATACGTTGCTCCAACAACGCGGTATGAGCTCTTTTTTGCGTTTTGTCCCACCCGACGGTCCACTCTCCGCCGGTGATCTGCCCTAGCAAGGCTGGCTTGCAGCCCGTTCTCCGGTCAGGGCACCGCCCTGATTCCGTCGCCGCCACTGCACGCGTCCTGACGTCAGCTGCCGGCCGGACGCCTCGAGCCAATCACCCTGCTCCAGGTCAGCACCGGCGATTTCTTGCCCCTCAGATCGATTATTTCCCGTGCCGTCGAAGCGCCGCCGCCCAGCTTCCGTCCCCCGCCGCGCCGCGCCGCTCCACCGCCCAGTGTGCCGCCTCCACTGTCCCCTGAGTGTTTTACCCATACCCAGCCGCGTCGCCTCTCCATCCGCCATGGTCAGCTGGAAACCGCCGGTCAGCTCGATTCATGGCAACTGCCTGCAGATCAATTCGCAAAAAAAAAAACCTCCACCAATTGTTCCACTGCCGCACGTCGATTGCCTCAAATCCTCGCCTCATTTCCTCCCCACGCCCAGGCTTCACGGCAGTGGCGGCGTGGTTCGTCAGCGTTGCGGGGAGCGCAGCCTCCTTGCCAGCTTCGACTTCGCCCAAATCCTCGCATGGATACCAGAGCCCAATCCTCACGCGGACGGCACGGTTTTGACGCCGCGACCGCCGATCCACTCATCAGGCCGCCACGGCCTAGACGCCGCCAGCCCCTTCCGCCGTCCCGAATGATTCTTACGCCCCGAGCCCCAACCACTCCACCACCAATCTGTTGACAAGTAGCAGCCACTGTCGTTCCTACCATCCGCACCGGCACACAAGCTCTCCTCTGCCGCTGGTTGCTGGTGCCTGCGCCTCCATCCTATCCTCAAGCTGTTGCATCCATCGTGGGTATACTTTGCAGCTTAAGATTTTTTTCTTTTTTACCAAGTTATTCAGTACAGAGCTTATTCGGCAGGCTGCCAGGTTCAGTAAATGTACCTGAATTGCTTAATCCGAACCTACTTTATACTGGTACATATTTCTTGCAATTCTACACATTTTGAACCACAATGCAGATAAGTGATTGCTTCAGATTATACAATAGGTAATTAGGAATGATATATACCATCTGTTAATTGTTATCTTGGCATATCGATCAGCTAGCCATGTTCATATCGATTCTAGCAAACATTGCATTATAATTTCAGGAGTTTCTCTCAACCTTATGTTTTAATGAACGTTTCAGGAGTGAGTAAATGAATCAACTTATGAGTATTATAGTATATGGCAGAAAACTTTCTATTTAGTTTATGCCAACCTGATCAGCCCACCTGAGCAGACTATCCTTATATTAGTATGGATGATGATAAGATTCTGTCCAGGCCTTAAAGTCACTGATATTCTTTCTTAATCCATTTTATTTGTCCATCTAATAAAAAAATGTGTTTTTCTTCTCTTGATGAAGTTTGAATACTATTGGTACTTCCGTTGTCGTACTATATTCAGTATGAATAACCAGCAAAGTGTGCCATTGGTTTGTGAAGGTAGTAATCAAGGCTACACTGATTCATGCACCCTGATAAGCTCGATTCGCAGAGATGATTCAGTCAGTTGCTTCACCTGTTTCTCTCAGTCCAACACCCCAACCACAGCAAAGCTCCTGTATTTGCACATTCAGCTCCCATGATGACTCACTAAATAGTGTTTATCACAGGATTTTGGTTGTGATAGTGCAGCCGTACAGCAGTTTCAAATATACTTGCCCACCGTGAGTAAACATGAATACAAGACTATGTATTGCGAGGAACTTCACGTCATATATCATCTGAACTCAGTGGAAACCCCAAGGTATCGAAATTACAAAATTATACTTTATTTAATGATCAATCAAACTATTGCAGAGTTATACTTGCTAAAGTAGTAAGCTAAATTAAACGTTACTACGTATTTACTGAGTAGAAGTACTAACTTTCATAGGTTAGTTCTATAAGTGTTAGACAAATCTGTTTATTTCAGTCATGGGTATAGTTGAATTACTCAGATAGCTAACCTTTTGGTTATGATTCCAGAAAGCAATTCACTCTGGATTCTTTGATGGTCAGAACATGAAGAACGTGGTATATAAGTAAGCAGTCTTCTTGTCTACAAATAGATCCTCTTGTTAGTACATGAAGAATATGTAATTCTGAATCTGCAGTGACCAGTCCTCAGGTGTTGGGACTTTGAGTTGCTGACACACAAGCCGTTGTCGCCGTTCCGGTGCACGGGACAGGCCGCCAGGTCTGACCACGCGATTGGACACTTGAACGCTGCGCAGAAGAAAGGAATTGGTGGCTCCGCTCAAATCTGGTCTCTTTCTCTAACCTTTTGTAAGTGGAATAAAACATTCATCTGACTGAATTTGTGCTTATTGTTTTTTCTAAATCTAAGGTCTTCAAAAGTCTTAAAGAGTATGCAACATGTATTTATTTGATGGTTCTTCCTTTGGGTCGGCAGGGCTGAATGGAGCTGATCATAGAGAAGCTCCATATACCATGAGAGCTCAGGTGGCAGACGTGAGGAGCAGTCTCAACGCCCAGGTGGTACAGGAGGCAGTCCGTGCTATGTGGACAGCCTCTCTTCTATGGTCATGATGGTGTGGTGTCATCTGTGGCTTGAACACAACAGTAGTATCTTCAACTCCCTTTCGCTTTTGCTGCTGGGCATCTGCGTCATATTCGTCGAAGATTTTAGAACCTGGAGAATGGCTAGCATCAAAGGAGCTAAATGGACCGGCGCGCCGTGATCCCATCTGCTAGAGCGTAGCTGACCTGAACCACTCTATAATTCTGTCTCCTCCTTTCTGTATAATTCGAGCCTAATGTATTCACCCAAACTGCAATATCTGTCTCCTCCTTTCTGTATGTACATTTGTACAAAGTTTCTCTTATTGAATGAAGTAAGAAAAATGTTTGATGGGTGTAATTCGTTGAATTATGATCTTATAACAGTTGGTTAATACATTAGTGCGACATTTGTTTAAGGCCTCGCTACCTCACGGATGGTCAAAATCTGAAGAACATACTGGCATGAACATGGAAACGACTAAGTTTGTCGCATATTTGGCTAAAGATATATTAGACGTGCGTTGCACGTGCCCTTTTACTAGTATTTAAAATTTAAAAATCACGGTGCAATATGTGTAAACATTGTATGCCATGTAAATTAACATACGTTATTCAATAGAGCTAGCATGGTTAAGTCAATCTTATTCGCACAACACACAATAATAAGTCCTTATTTGCATAACGATTATATAAACGAAATTATCCCAGTATGAAAAATGCAACATATTTTGGGCTTCAAGATGCTACACCTTATTTATTTAAGTCCCTCCGAGAATATGCATATGTTAATATTAGCTAATTTGTTTTGTAAGTTAGGACATAGGCAAGCAGGAATATATAGTAGGTTAAAATTTGAATTCATATTCACCTTTTATCTATTTTACGTAAAAATATGTGGATCACGAAGATACTGGGCTCTTTGTACCTTACTCCCCCTGAACGGAAATGGTTGATGCAAATTTCTCGAAATACGGATATATCCACACACTAAAATACGTATAGATACATCTGTAAGACAAATATGTGTCAATCATTTCCGATCGGAGGGAGTATCATTTAGTGAAGGTAATGAAACTCCACATGCTTAGTCATATGAATTCGGAATTCAGAACGATTCACTTCCACTTTTCTTTTAATTCTTATATGGTTTGTTTTAATATTTAACACTTGACCTGAAATTTCTTGCACACTTTTAAATTGTCTATCAAAAGGGCACTCCTAAATATTTTACAATCATTCAGATAAATATTGAGCGTCATTTACTGTAGCTAGATTCTAATTTCAAGGGTTGTGTACACGAGCATAGGCACTCACGTTATAGCTGATAGCTGAGACATAATCTTGCTGGCAGCTCATTTTCAAGATATCTTTCTTCGTGCATTCAAAAATATCTTATTATTCAGCCATAAATAAATTCTTCATAACAGTCCATGCAAGTGGGCACCATTGTTAGCCAATACGATAGTATAAAGTAAATGGCATTCCTGTACCATGCATGCTTATGATTATCATATTTAAAGCATCAGTTCAGATCACTGATCTTTAAATATCAATTGTTATAGGAAGCATAGAAACACTTACTTACCATGCTTTGCCGACAGTTATATTTATTCTCTAAAACATTTGGGAGCTCCGCTTACTGATTTTTGTATGTCATGTGTTTAAAACTCGGCCAACAACTTAATCTGTGAAGGATAACCACGAATTTCATAAAAATAGGGCTGAAGATCAGAGAGATGACAAGCCAGTTGACTTCACGTACCAAAACGAAGCAATGATGAATATAGTCACAAAATAGAACTACAACTTCTAGCATTAAAATATTTGAAAATAGTTTGATATCTGTAAGTTTTATGCATGTGTTTCCTGTTTGTTATTTCCTAATTTGTTGTCACCTACAATAATCATTTGCATCAACTTCCAAATATTAGGATTTGAGGTTACAATGCCATTTATTTTGTATATAACTCTGAATAACAATGGACTCACATTTTGACCAGGAGAGACGAAGAAAATTTGCTTGAAAAAAAAGAATTGATAGGAAATAAGAAAAATCTAGCCCGTGCGGAGGCACGGGTTGATGACTAGTTTTTACAAATGTCAACTGAGAAATGGATGCAAAATGACTTTGGCGTGATGCCTGGATTGGTGATTGCTCACTCTAATCCTCTTTCTAGAGTTACTAGTATTTTTTATCAACAAAATTCAACTATTGTGTAGGTTTAGGATGGCTAAAAAAAAATTGAACAAGGAATGGCTCAAAGGGCCTAGCTGCATATTACTCGTCGGTTTGGGTACATCTTATAGAGGACATCAAGAAAAAGAAAATGTACACTCATATCCTCGGATTTTGCACTAAACACCCAAGAACACGCGAAACATGATCGGGTTCTTCAACTCTGAAGGCAATTGCAATTGTTGCACTTAGATTGATATGGATCCGTGATGGGATTATATAGTACAAGGAGATGACTTGGTAGTCAAGTAAAGAGATTACAATTATGGAAATAAACTAATCAAATCTAAACCTCCTTGATTTTGGCTGTGTAGACGTGTCCTACACGTACACGTCTAACACCCCCCGCAGTCGGAGCGGGAGCAACGCGGACATTCAGGCTGGAGCGAAACTCGGTAAACACAATTGAAGGCAATCCCTTGGTGAAGATATAAGCATACTGGGAAGATGTCGGACCATGCAGAACACGGACATCTCCAAAAGCAACCCGCTCACGAACAAAGTGTAGGTCAATCTCCACATGCTTAGTGCGTTGATGTTGGACTGCATTGGTCCAAAGGTAGACAACAGATATGTTGTCGCAGTAGACCACCGTAGCTCTCTGAAGAGGTCGATGGAGTTCGGATAGGAGCTGGCGTAACCAGCATGCTTCAGCAACAACATTGGCAACACCCCTGTATTCAGCTTTCGCACTCGAGCGGGAGACAGTGTGCTGACGTTTGGAAGATCAGGAAACCAAATTGAAAGGGCATGACGCCCCCATGTGTGGTTTTGGTAATTAATGACAATTCCTATGGACTAATGGTTGCATTGAGTTATACTTGTAGTGTTTGTCCACAAGCAATGCCTGAACTCCATATGTTGGATTCAAGGTTGATATAATGAAGTATTTGGCATCAAGATCATCGACGTGTATAGATATATAGTTGATATGATCAAGAAGAAGAGTATGTGATGACCAAGTTGTTATTCGAGGAGTTATCCGATGATTGGTCAAATGTGAGTTGAGCATATTATAAGTATGTCTTGAAGAAAAGGATTATGTGATCATTCATGATTAACTTCAAGATATCATCTATTGAAAAGAGAAGAAAAGATACAAGGTTGATCAAGATATTGATCAACACACAAAGCTACAAGATTAACCAAGTGGGATCATGTATCTCTTGGTATGGTAAGAAATTGTCCATATAGCTTTGTGAACTAACCCATGATATGTGTGTGGGCATTTCTATGCGTGGTTAGGTATCTTTCTATGGGCTTGCATCAAATGAAGAATTCATATAGCCATGAAGGATGACGTTAAGTGGTGATCATCATCAATGCTGAGAAGCGCAAGTTCAAGAGGAGCATCTCGAAGAAATCCAAGGCTTAAATCTTGCCACCCATTTAGAGATAATGTTCATGTGAATATGTGCCTAAGAGAGGCTCTCCCATAGTGGAGTATGGGGGAGCAATGTTTGAGTCTTCACCAAGCGAAGCGCAATCAAGAAATGTGGTCCACTTGAAGAGATCAAGATCGACGTCATCTAGCTCAAGTGGAATGCGCAAGGCAAAGGTATGATGTTGATAGGGTTTCTATTTTACCGGTCTCATGGTTCTAGTTAGGAGACCGGGTTATAGGATAGATACCGTACTATCAAGAGGGGCTCTCAATTGAGCTTTAGCGTATCAGTTGGAGAGAGCTCAAACCTTTGCATACTTGGCTTCATCTTTCTTAGTTCTTATTTGGATTTTCTCTGTGTGGGGTTTTGGAGCTTGTTGTGATCTTCATAACAAGTTCAAGTTCATCAAAAACGGATTTCCTATGAAAAACTTATTGCGTTTTTAATGTTGGAGGTTTTATCGGTTGGTTCTTTATAGAGAGGTTTTACCTTTCTACATTTGGTTTTATCCTCCCTTGTTGGGCTGTGATGTTTCTCTGCATAATCTTGTTGTGCTCGTTGTGGTGATTCCAACGAGCCCAAGAACGTCGAAAACGGAGTTCGTATTCAAAAGATATCTTAGTTTTCGTATTGATGGTTTTCCTGTTTTTCATAGTGCGGAAGTTCCGGGTGAAGTTCCGGTGGTGCGGAACTTCCGCCCGGAATGGCGGAACTTCCGACCCTGCGCGAAAACTGGAAGTTCCGGGTGAAGTTCCGCATCTAGTTCCGCTTAATTATTTAGCTCTCGGGTGTCCTCATTTCATAAGCGGAACTTTGTTCGGAAGTTCCGGGTGAAGTTCCGGTGGTGCGGAACTTCCGCCCGGAATGGCGGAACTTCCGACCCTGCGCGAAAACTGGCCAACTGGCAGATTTCTCACCTACCTACTTAAGGGGTCTTCTTCCCCAAGGATACCCCAACTCTTGAGCTCGAAATTTGCCTCCATTGTTGACCTTCTTTGAGCTTGCTATCTCTCTATCCCTCCATGATTCTTGCCTCCATTTAGTGGGAAAAGAGAGAGGAGATCTAGATCTACCATTCCACCAATCAATCTCTCCTCTAAGTGAGGGGAAGCTTTTGGATCTAGATCTTGGAGAATTTGGTGTTCTTCTTTGTTCTTCCTCTCTTCTCCCCCCAATAGCATTAGTTGCTTTGGTGGGATTTGAGAGTGAAGGATTTTGAGCACTTCTTGTGTTCTTGCCCATTGCATCGGTTGCATCGGTTTGAGTTCTCCACGGTGATACGTGGAAATCGAAGTTGAGAAGCTTGTTACTCTTGGGTACTTGGGGTGCCCTAGAGCTTGTCCTCTTGGGTACTTGGAGTGCCCTAGACGGTCCTTGTTGATCTCGGAGTTTTGGTGGCTCGCGGGATAGTTGGGAGCCTCCAATTAAGTTGTGGAGTGCGCCCCAACCTTGTGATTCTTGTGGCTTTGGGAGCCGCGGGAATTCGGTGAGAGCCTCCAATTAAGTTGTGGAGTGTGCCTCATCCTTGTACGGGTTCGGTGACCACCCTCAAGTGTCCCATAGTGGTTCGTGGCACTCCGCATTGGTGGAGGCACGAAGGAGATTACGGTGTGCCATTTGACGGCTATTCGGGGATCACTTTGTGACTCCGCACCGCTCCAACGGAGACTAGCTTCCATTGGGAAGTGAACTTCGGGATAAATCATCGTCTCCAAGTGCCTCGGTATTTCTATACCCGAGCTTCTTACTTATGCAATTTACTTTGTGATAGCCATCGAGCTTGAAGTAATATATCTTGCTATCACATAGTTGTTATCTTGTTTAGCATAAGTTGTTGGTGCACATAGGTAAACCTAGCTTGTTTAGGTTTTGCGCTTGATAAATTAAACGCTAGTTTTATTCCGCATTTATTCAAGCCTAAACCATAAAGAATTTTAAATCGCCTATTCACCCCCCCCTCTAGGCGACATCCGTGTCCTTTCAATTGGTATCAGAGCGGGTTCTCTCTTTTGGCTTCACCGCCTCGAGAGTAAAGATGTCGTCTAGTGAACTAGTGCACAATGCTTCTTTTATATTAGATGGCACAAATTATGATGTTTGGAAAATTCGCATTCTTGATATTCTTCGGGTCATTGACCCATACATAGAGCGAATTCTAGATAGGGGTTATTCTCCTCCAAGGAATCCCAAAAGATTATCTTTATTGGATGAGAATAATTCCTATCTAGATGCTCAAGCTTCTAATGTGATTTTCAATGCTTTGAGCGATGTAGTTATTATGTCGGTCTCTCCTTTTCGGAATGCTCATGAGCTTTGGACCAAGCTTCAAGATAAATATGATGTGTCCAAGAATTGTGGAGATGATTGTTGTCCCTCCACTTCCGGCCGTGATGAGTTCTCAACTTCTTCTACTTCACCTACATGTGGCAAGCCACAAAGTAATGCAATGGTGAGTAGTGATAGATATTGCAATAATGATAGTAAGCTTATTGTTGATGATACTTCACCACTATCTTATTGCAATGATTTATCTTTGGACTTAAACGCATCTAGAACCAAAAATGATCTACATGCTTGTGTTGATAGTCCTTGCATATCATGTACAAATTGCTTGATTAATCCTTGTGATGATATGCTCTCTATATCTTGTTGCCATGATAAAAATGGTTCTATTTCCTCTAGTATTTGTTTGGCTAACAATGTAGAGGAAACCGAACACTCCATGGAACAAGATATGGATTTAAATGGTGACTCAAGTAATTCTTCATCGTCATCATCATGTACTCACTTTTGCCTTATGGCTAAAGCTTCCGAGGTATCTCCTACTTTGGATCCCAATATATCTCATGATGATAGTGATGAGGAAAATGAACAAAATGATAATGATGCTTCCATACTCGAGAAGGGTAAAATGGTTATTCTTTCTCTTTCAAAGAATAAAGATGCTCGTGCTAACTTCTTAGAAATCATGTCTACCCTTGTTAAGCGCAAACTTACCATTGAGGAGTTGGAAGCTCACATTGATGAAAGCCTTAACCGCGAATACAAGTATGCGGAAGAGATCGCCGATCTCAAGGAAGCTCTTGAAGAAGAACAATCCACCAAGAGACTCTTGAGGAAACTTTTGCTCTCGAACTTTCTAGAGTAAAGGATCCCATGATAGATCTCTTAAAGTGGCAATGACTTCAAAATAACAAATGGTAAGCTTATAGATGCACATGCCAAACTCCTTGAGAATTTTGAGCACCTAGATAATGGCTCTAGGGTCACTAAGGGTGAGCTCATCAAACTCACCGAGTCTCATGCGCAACTTAAAGCTTCTCACTCTAAAGAGCTTGCCAAGTTACTTTCTCCTATTGTCATAAATAATGATGCTTGTGCTACTAACTCTATCTCTTGTGAAGCATCCATATTAACGGAGAATGTTGAGCTAAGGGCTCAACTTGCATTGCTTTCTAGCAATATGGGAAATTGGAAGAAAGACATGAAAAGCTTCGAGCTCTCATGAGGATCTTTAGTCTCCATGATAAGCTAAAGTTAGCTCATGAGGCTATTATGTCTAAGGTAACATCGTGTGAACCTCATGTGGACAATGGCACAACTCTACTCAAAATGCTTTATTGCCATGTGCTAGTCCTAGTAATTCATCCACTCTAATATTGCTACATCTTGTGATGAATTACTTTCCATGCCTTGTTGCTCTAACAATGAAGCTTCAACTTCCTCTAGTGTTTTGTTGATACTAACCATGTAGAGGAATTAAAAGAGCTCAAGGCCCAAGTCACTTCTTTGAAGAAAGACTTGGAAAAGCGTCATGATGGGAAGCCCACACTTGACAACATGTTGAGTGTGCAAAGACGCCCCAATGACAAGAGTGGACTTGGATTCAACTCCAATAGTAAGAACAAGTCCAAGTATAACAAGAAAAGAAGGGCCAAGAACAAGTCAAGAATTCGGCCAAGATCACTTGCTTCAAGTGCAAAGTTGAAGGGCACCATGTTAGATCTTGCCCTTTGAAGAAGAAATCTCTTAGCAAGAAGCAACAAGGGAAGAGGCCTCAAGTTCAAACTCAAGTTCATCAAGATGAAGAACGGTCCCTTCCCAAGAAGAATCATGGCATGCCTCCTCATGATGAAGCTTCAACTAAGAAGAAAGGAGGAAGCAAATGTTGCTACATATGTCGTGAGAAGGGTCATTTGCTTCTTCATGCACTAGTGGTAACTTATCCAACCCATAATAATTGATAATGCTTATTCTCTTAGGAAGGATAAGGTTGGCAATGTGTTTGCCAAATATGTTGGTACTCAAAGTGGTGTCAAGAAAAGACCATTTGGGTTGCCAAGCCTATTGTGACTAACCTCTTAGGACCCAACTTGGTTGGGGACCAACAAGCTAAAACTTGATCAATAGGTGTTGTGGAGGGCATTGGAGACTTGGCTACATCATGAAGAATTAAGGGATCTTCATCAATTATATTCTCTCAAGCCAAGTCATTTGGATTATATTGTTCTATCTCATATCCAATGTTCCTCCTTGCGGTAACTTGTATTTAAATCATACATACATTGAAAGTTGCTTGCACCCTTGCATGTGTTTGGTTTTGTACCTTGCTAGTGTTTGTATGTGTTGTGCTCTCTACTTACTTATCTTGAGAATCAAGTATGTGTATGTTGGTTTGCACACCATGTAGTGTGAGTTTGTGTTGAGCCTTTTGTATCAACTTGCTTATATCTTAATTGGCTTTTTGAGAGATTAATGGACTATCCCATTTTGGGGGAGTGATATGCTTGCGCACTTCACAATCCTAAAAATGTATATACATGAGTACTACCACTTAGTGTTGATATATCAATTTATCTAGTCTCTATGGTATGTCATTCTCATGAGAAATTCAAATTCTATAATGTTCATTAATCATCTCTAGTTGGTTTTATTTGCCTCTTGTGGAGAATAAATGGATTATCACATTATGGGGGAGTAATAAGCTATGTGCATATTACAAACCTAGACAATGTGAACATGTGAGGTATTGCCACCTAGAATTGATATTGTTAATTATCTTATTCCTTTGTGGCATGTTTCTCAAACAAGTTCCATTTGCTTAAATGTTTTTACTTACTCACACTTTGGATCTTGTTTGTGATGAATGTTCTTGGTAAGGTTTTCCTCTAATATGTTCTCATATATCTCTTTGGAAACCGATTGCTTCAAAGCACTCTTTGTAGTTGCTTTGCATTATCGCGTGAATATTTGAAGCTATCAAGAACATTTATCTACATAAGCATCGCGCTTAAATCTTATCCTTCACCATGTGCTTATTGGTTGTGAAGATGATCTTGAATATCAATCCAATACACCACTAAGAAATTTCTACATATACTCCTTTTCCATGACAATTGATGTCATAATTGTGGTGAAATTTGTAGATCATCTTCATATTGGCTCTTGATTTTATTGCCTTATTTCTTGCCAAAAATTAATGTGTTTTAACTCCCATTGTCTTCCTTACCTCTTGTGGATCATTTTACTTTACTCAAACTTTCCTAGTGTTTTATTTGGTGTAGGAGAGGCATTGATCCCATCATTGTGCACCTTGCATTCAAAGGCTACTTATAGATAATGCACTATTCTTGGGTGAGCTATCCTATATTGAGTACAACTTATATTTTCATTAGTATTGGATCTTATTGCTTTTTCTTGATATATGACTAGTGTTTGAATAGATATTTGAGAGCGATGATTCCATGTGTGTGCATTGTGTATTCAAATACAAGATCATAAATAATGCACTTTTGTTGGGAGAGCTATCATGTATCCTTTTAAACACTATTTATATTATATTGGTATTTGATCCTTTCCATTGGTCTTTGATCCCGATGACATGTCTCATGGAAGACAAACCTTTTCGGCTTGGTACTTTGTGCCATCATGAAAAGTGTAGAGGGATGGTTTATTTGTTGGAACCCTGCTCTTTTTTTGAGAGTTGTCTCAATTGACATCTCTCTTTTGGTATCTCTTTGGAATTTGATATCTAGTCCTTTTATATATTGATTAATTGGTATCTATTTCCTTTTGATATCTTTGTCCAATTGGTATCTTATCAAATATGTGTTGGTTTGTTTTAGTTTCAATTGGCTTCTCTAAATCAATTTTTGATTTGGATCTTTGATATAATTTGGACCTTCTTTGATTCTTGATATTTGTCCAAATTGTATCTCCCTTTGGTTATTAAAGGTCTTAGGCATGCATATCTACTACATGTTTATTTTGTGGCATGCTTTCCTTCCTTGTGCCAATATATGGGGAACTCCACGAATCCTAAATCGGCTAAGATGTGCATGAAATTCAATTTCATATCTATATGCACATATTTATGTGGAGTTCCTTCTATGTATTGTAGTTTGACTAACTACTTGGACCCAATTAGTTTGGGAACAATTTTACTTGAATGTGTTTTAGGTACATGGAGATGCATTGGATGCTTGTCTCATTTACAATGAAAGTGTCTTCACCACATGCTTATTGGAGCCAAGCTAGGATGGTTGATAAATTCATATCTACTACATCAACCCATGCCATCTCGGTAACAAGTATCCACCCTCATGCATACTTTTGTAGCATTGAACCTTGTGTAGGTTTCATCATGGCATGAAAAGTATTTATTTGCCTTTGTTGTAGCTATTGCAAATTCTATTCGGCTCTTATGATACTTGTTGCTTTCCTCAATGCATCCCAACTATCTCTTTTTCCCTTAGTGATATTTGTGATGCTTGTGTTGAGGTTGAATTTGAAGTTCATTATTATACAATATGAGAACATTGAGCTATGGGCTATGATCCTAAACAAACATCATATGTGTATATTTTATGACTTCCCTTTGGATATCATGTTTCTTTTCCTTTGTAACTAATTTTATGTGTACATGTTTCTTTGTGGATATGTACACTTAGAAACTTATATACATGAGAGAAATTACATCTTTACTCGATATCCTAATTCTTCGGTGTCACCTTTTTTACTCCGTTTTATTCTTTGGCGTGACTCCGAAAAGAATTTGATTTATGAGTGCATATCCTATTTTATCACATCTTGGTGCTCTCATCTTGGTGAATATCCCGCTTGTCTTTACAAGTCAATAATCTTCACCATGGGATATGTCACAAGCTTTGTTTTTCAGTTGCATCTTATTGAGCTTGTGAATTCATTTGTTTTGTGTTTTAGAGGATACCAAGGAGTGAGGATTCCATGTTTGTACACCTTGTATTCAAATACAATATTTCTAAATTGTGTACAAATATTGGGGAGCTCCTCTATTTTCTTTAAAACACTCTTTTGCTCAAATCATAATATCTTGTGTTTATTTGGTTAGTTGGATCTTTTTGATTGCTTACTTTTATTTGGAGAATTGTAAAAAGTTTTCCATATCATTCTTTTGCAATCTTTGGATCCTCAATATAGTTTGTGCTCTCTCCAACTATTCGTCATTGGATATGTGTATTTGATTTCACTCATATTTTGAGAAATGCACACGTTATGGGGGAGCTCATACTATATTGACCTTCTAAGATTTTTCGCCCATTTTGGAAATGGATGCCAATGGGGGAGAAGTTTTATAGGGTTTAAGGGAATTTGGTGTTATGCTTTTGTTTTGGTCATAAGCATTTACCTTTCATGCTCATGCATCCATGCTTGTTGATTTGCATGGTTGCTTAATTCATTATATAAACCCTTGTAAAAGAGATTGTCATCAATTACCAAAATGGGGGAGATTGAAAGGGCATGGCGCCCCCATGTGTGGTTTTGGTAATTAATGACAATCCCTATGGACTAATGGTTGCATTGAGTTATACTTGTAGTGTTTGTCCATAGCAATGCTTGAACTCCATATGTTGGATTCAAGGTTGATATACTGAATTATTTGGCATCAAGATCATCGACGTGTATGGATATATAGTTGAGATGATTAAGAAGAAGAGTATGTGATGACCAAGTTGTTATTCGAGGAGTTATCCGATGATTGGTCAAATGTGAGTTGAGCATATTATAAGTATGTCTTGAAGAAAAGGATTATGTGATCATTCATGATTAACTTCAAGATATCATCTATTGAAAAGAGAAGAAAAGATACAAGGTTGATCCATGCTTGTTGATTTACCTTTCATGCTCATGCATCCATGCTTGTTGATTGGCATGGTTGCTTAATTCATTATATAAACCCTTGAAAAAGAGATTGTCATCAATTACCAAAATGGGGGAGATTGAAAGGGCATGGCGCCCCCATGTGTGGTTTTGGTAATTAATGACAATCCCTATGGACTAATGGTTGCATTGAGTTATACTTGTAGTGTTTGTCCATAAGCAATGCCTGAACTCCATATGTTGGATTCAAGGTAGATATAATGAAGTATTTGGCATCAAGATCATCGACGTGTATGGATATATAGTTGATATGATCAAGAAGAAGAGTACGTGATGACCAAGTTGTTATTCGAGGAGTTATCCGATGATTGGTCAAATGTGAGTTGAGCATATTATAAGTATGTCTTGAAGAAAAGGATTATGTGATCATTCATGATTAACTTCAAGATATCATCTATTAAAAAGAGAAGAAAAGATACAAGGTTGATCAAGATATTGATCAACACACAAAGCTACAAGATTAACCAAGTGGGATCATGTATCTCTTGGTATGGTAAGAAATTGTCCATATAGCTTGGTGAACTAACCCATGATATGTGTGTGGGCATTTCTATGCGTGGTTAGGTATCTTTCTATGGGCTTGCATCAAATGAAGAATTCATATAGCCCATGAAGGATGACGTTAAGTGGTGATCGTCATCAATGTTGAGAAGCGCAAGTTCAAGAGGAGCAGCTTGAAGAAATCCAAGGCTTGAATCTTGCCACCCATTTAGAGATAATGTTCATGTGAAGATGTGCCTAAGAGAGGCTCTCCCATAGTGGAGTATGGGGGAGCAATGTTTGAGTCTTCACCAAGCGAAGCGCAATCAAGAAAGGTGGTCCACTTGAAGAGATCAAGATCGACGTCATCTAGCTCAAGTGGAATGTGCAAGGCAAAGGTATGATGTTGATAGGGTTTATATTTTACCGGTCTCATGGTTCTAGTTAGGAGACCGGTTATAGGATAGATACCGTACTATCAAGAGGGGCTCTCAATTGAGCTTTAGCGTATCAGTTGGAGAGAGCTCAAACCTTAGCATACTTGGCTTCATCTTTCTTGGTTCTTATTTGGATTTCCTCTATGTGGGGTTTTGGAGCTTGTTGTGATCTTCATAACAAGCTCAAGTTCATCAAAAATGGATTTTGTATGAAAAACTTATTGCGTTTTTAATGTTGGAGGTTTTACCGGTTGGTTCTTTATAGAGAGGTTTTACCTTTCTACATTTGGTTTTATCCTCCCTTGTTGGGCTGTGATGTTTCTCTGCATAATCTTGTCGTGCTCGTTGTGGTGATTCCAACGAGCCCAAGAACGTCGAAAATGGAGTTCGTATTCAAAAGATATCTTAGTTTTCGTATTGATGGTTTTCCTGTTTTTCATAGTACGGAAGTTCCGGGTGAAGTTCCGGTGGTGCGGAACTTCCGCCCGGAATGGCGGAACTTCTGACCCTGCGCGAAAACTGGAAGTTCCGGGTGAAGTTCCGCATCTAGTTCCGCTTAATTATTTAGCTCTCGGGTGTCCTCATTTCATAAGCGGAACTTTGTCCGGAAGTTTCGGGTGAAGTTCCGGTTGTGCGAAACTTCCGCCCGGAATGGCGGAACTTCCGACCCTACGCGAAAACTGGCCAACGGGCAGATTTCTCACCTACCTACTTAAGGGGTCTTCTTCCCCAAGGATACCCCAACTCTTGAGCTCGAAATTTGCCACCATTGTTGACCTTCTTTGAGCTTGCTATCTCTCTATCCCTCCATGATTCTTGCCTCCATTTAGTGGGAAAAGAGAAAGGAGATCTAGATCTACCATTCCACCAATCAATCTCTCCACTAAGTGAGGGGAAGCTTTTGGATCTAGATCTTGGAAGAATTTGGTGTTCTTCTTTGTTCTTCCTCTCTTCTCCCCCCAATAGCATTAGTTGCTTTGGTGGGATTTGAGAGTGAAGGATTTTGAGCACTTCTTGTGTTCTTGCCCATTGCATCGGTTTGAGTTCTCCGCGGTGATACGTGGAAATCGAAGTTGAGAAGCTTGTTACTCTTGGGTACTTGGGGTGCCCTAGAGCTTGTCCTCTTGGGTACTTGGCGTGCCCTAGACGGTCCTTGTTGATCTCGGAGTTTTGGTGGCTCGCGGGATAGTTGGGAGCCTTCAATGAAGTTGTGGAGTTGCGCCCCAACCTTGTGATTCTTGTTGCTTTGGGAGCCGCGGGAATTCGGTGAGAGCCTCCAATTAAGTTGTGGAGTGTGCCTCATCCTTGTACTGGTTCGGTGACCACCCTTAAGTGTCCCATAGTGGTTCGTGGCACTCCGCATTGGTGGAGGCACGAAGAAGATTATGGTGTGCCATTTGACGGCTATTCGGGGATCACTTTGTGACTCCGCACCGCTCCAACGGAGACTAGCTTCCATTGAGAAGTGAACTTCAGGATAAATCATCGTCTCCAAGTGACTCGGTATTTCTATACCCGAGCTTCTTACTTATGCAATTTACCTTGTGATAGCCATTGAGCTTGAAGTAATATATCTTGCTATCACATAGTTGTATATCTTGTTTAGCATAAGTTGTTGGTGCACATAGGTAAACCTAGCTTGTTTAGGTTTTGCGCTTGATAAATTAACCACTGGTTTTATTCCGCATTTATTCAAGCCTAAACCGTAAAGAATTTTAAATCGCCTATTCACCCCCCTCTTGGCGACATCCGTGTCCTTTCACAAATTGTCATCAAGAAACCCGCCATAACCAGAGGTGGACTTGCGAGTATCGGGGCAACCAGCCCAGTCAGCATCCGTGTATGCAGTGAGTGATGCCGGCAACGAGCGATATAGCTGAAGTCCATGGTTGACGGTGCCGCGAAGGTACCAGAGAATCCGCTTGACCGCATTGAGATGCGGTTCCCGTGGGTCATGCATGTACAAGCAGACCTGTTGCACTGCATATGCGATGTCTGGTCTTGTGAAAGACAAGTATTGGAGAGCACCAACCAAGCTCCGATAGGCAGACGGATCAGCGACGGTGGCGCCAACAGCTGAGAGTTTGGATTGTGTATCTACGGGAGTGGAGCATGGGTTGCACTCACTCATTCCTGCGCGATCAAGGATCTCAAGGATGTACTGCCGCTGAGAGAGGAACATGCCAGCCGAGGACCGTGTAACAGCGACTCCGAGGAAATAGTCCAATGTACCAAGGTCCTTGAGGGAGAACTCACGCTCGAGAGCCGTGATGGTTCGCCGAAGAAGCTGTGCAGAGGAGGCTGTGAGGACTATATCATTGACGTACAATAGCAGGTAAACAATCTCTGTGTTGCTGTTGTCGATGAAGAGCGAGGGATCCGCGCGGGAGCTGACAAAACCAAGGCGCAACAGGTGGTCGGCAAAACGGCTGTACCAGGCACGTGGTGCCTGTTTAAGCCCATAGAGAGACTTACTGAGCCGGCAAACATGGTCGGGCTGGGAGACATCGACAAACCCTGACGGCTGTGCGCAGTAGACCGTCTCGGCAAGATTACCATGTAGAAAAGCATTGTTGATGTCGAGCTGATGAACTGGCCAATCTTGCGTGACGACAAGTGAGAGGACAGTGTGAACGGTGGCCGGTTTGACAACCGGGCTGAAAGTTTCTCCATAATCAACGCCTGCACGCTGGGTGAAGCCACGGAGGACCCAACGGGCTTTGTAGCGATCCAAAGACCCATCCGGCTTAAGCTTGTGCCAAAAAATCTACTTGCCAGTTACGACATTAGCGCCAGGCGAACGAGGAACAAGATCCCATGTCCGGTTAGTCTGCAGTGCACTGAATTCGTCCATCATTGCGGAGTGCCAATTAGGGTCCTTGAGAGCGCCCCGATAGCTCTTTGGGAGCGGACTAAGACCATCAGCCAGAAGATTAAGACGGTCAATAGGTTTAGTCATGCCACGTTTTCCACGAGTAAGCATGGAGTGATTGTTGTCGGCGAGGGGAGGGCCGACGGGGGCCAAGGCCACTGGCGAATCTAGAGGAGTGGGTTGAGGTGTGAGAGGAGGAGAATGGGGTTCGGGTGTTGGTGGGTTGTTTGGCTCGGGTGGAATAGGTGGTTGCGGGATTGGTGCAAGTGGGGTAGTTTGGGAGGGCAGAATGATAGGATGATCATCAAGAAAGGAGAGATCGGTGGCTGTAGGGGGTGTAGTGGATTGGTGGGCGAAAGGGAAGGTGTTTTCGTCAAAGACGACATGGCGAGAGATTATGATTTTATGTGTCGCGAGGTCAAGGCAACGATAGCCGCGATGGTTAGAGGGGTACCCGAGAAAAACACAAGCGGTTGTGCGAGGAGCTGGTTTGTGTTGTGCTGTAGCGGATAAGTTAGGATAGCAAAGGCAACCGAAAACCCGTAGGTGCGCAAGAGGTAGAGGGAGGCCACGGAGAGCTTCGTAAGGAGTACGGTGTTGGATGGTTTTGGTAGGGTGAATGTTGAACAGGAACGTGGCAGTGTGAAGAGCTTCAACCCAGTAGGTTGATGGCATGCTAGCTTGAAAAAGAAGGGAACGCACCATGTTATTAGTGGAGCGAATGACACGTTCGGCTTTACCATTTTGGGAAGAGGTGTATGGGCAAGACATTCGAAGGGTGGCGCCGAGGGAAAGGAGAAACATGTGAACAGTTTTATTGTCAAATTCGCGACCATTGTCACATTGGACAGATTGGATAGTTGTGTTAAATTGGGTAGAGACGTAGGCAAAGAAGTGTTTAAGTGTAGAGAAAGTGTCAGATTTTGCACGCAAGGGAAAAGTCCAAAGGTAATGGGTGAAATCATCTAGGACAACTAAGTAATATTTGTAACCAGACACACTAGCAAGAGGTGAAGTCCATAAATCACAGTGGATAAGCTGAAAAGGACGCATAGTTTGAGTAGTAGATGTATCAAAAGGTAGACGAACATGTTTTCCTAATTGACAAGCATGACACAATTGATTATCGGTAGAATTTTTATTACAAAGAAATGAAAAAGCACTTGCTAGGTGCAACAAAGCTTGACTACTGAGATGTCCTAGGCGACGATGCCAGAAAGTTGAAGATGACGTGGTGGTGGAGAGGGCGTGCGCAGCGGAAGACGGCCACCAGAAGGGATAGAGGTCGCCGGAACTATTGCACCTGACGATCTCGTTCTTGGTGCGGAGGTCCTTCACAGAGAGACCAAAAGGATCAAACTCAATAGAAACAAGATTATCAGTGGTTAACTTACGGACGGAAATAAGATTTTTTACAAGGTTAGGTGTTACTAGGACATTATTAAGAGAAAAAGAGTGATTAGGAGTAGAAATGGTGGTGTGACCAGTGCGAGTTATAGGAAGAGCATGACCGTTGCCGACGATGACATGTGGGTAAGGAGAGCTAGAGGGGAGGATATGAGAAAGGTTACCCTGATTGCCGGTCATGTGAGCGGATGCGCCAGAATCCATGATCCACTCATGCGGAGGTGGTGGTGCGAGGGACATGGTGTTGTAAGCCTGCATGAGTTGTCCTTGGTCGAAAGACGGTGGCAGCGCAGCATAAGTCGTTTCAGGCATCGGAGCCGACGGTGGAGCTCCTTGCATCTAGGGCATGGTTGGCGGAGGCACCCCTGGTGGACATGGCGTGGACGAGGGAGCACCGTAGGCCCACGAAGGCGGAGGCAACATCATGGCATGATGAGCCTGAGGCTGGCCGGGAGGCGGCGGGCGCGGAGGCGGACCGGGCCACATCTGGATAGACCCCGCCCAATGATTTTGCATTGATGGCCACGACGCCGACGAACCCTTCCCGGATGTGTTGGAATTTCCACCACGCTGTGGGGGAGGTCCGGAGTGGAGGAAGCAGCATCGCGCCCCATATTGGCAGCTGCCTCGCTGCTGGAAGTTGCGGCATGGGTAGGGGCGGCGCAAAGGCGGCATGGTTTCCGTTGGGCCGCGTGGTGTGGGAGGCGCGGGGGCACCCCGGGCGACGAAGGCGGCCGGAGCAGGAGAAGGCGACTCGGACTGCTTCAACGTGAGTTCCTCGAGCAGAAGAGCCGAGCGCACGTCGAGGAACGATGGCAGTGGGCGCTGTTTGAGGGTCAGGGTGCGCATGTAGGCAAGCCCAGATCCGAGGCCGCGAAGAGTGTTCTGCACGAGGCGCTTGTCGGTGATGGTTTTGCCCAAGGCGTTGAGCTCATCGGCGAGAAGCTTCTGCTTGCGACAGTAATCAGCCACGGTCATGGACCACTGTTGGAGACCGTGGAACTCTTGCTCGAGGTAGGAGGAACGAGTCTCGGCGTTGTCGTGGTAGATGTTGGAGAGACGCGTCCACGGGCGTGAGCAGGAAGGGTGCGGTGGTGTCGACGACCATGGCGAGAAGCTCGGGCGTGACGGTGCTGTTAAGCCACGATCGGACATGGCATCGTTCCGACTCCACTGTGGCGTGGGATCGGTGGGGTACTCCTTCTCGTCGAGATGGTCTTCTAGGGCATACTTCTCGACGACGTCGGAGAACAGGCCTCGCCATTGGAGGAAGTTGGAGGTGGAGAGCTCGAGGGTGACCGGAACGGCGGCGCGGATGCTTGGGAGCGCGGCCACGAGCGCCCATAGGGCTGCCTTGGCGGCAGCCTCGGCAGCGATTTCGGCGGCGCTAGGCGGCGCCATCGGAGAGAGGATCGAAAACCTAATCTGATACCATGAAGGCAATTGCAATTGTTGCACTTAGATTGATATGGATCCGTGATGGGATTATATAGTACAAGGAGATGACTTGGTAGTCAAGTCAAGAGATTACAATTATGGAAATAAACTAATCAAATCTAAACCTCCTTGATTTTGGCTGTGTAGACGTGTCCTACACGTACACGTCTAACAAACTCCACCGGCGGAATCAGGTTTCAATCTCCTGCCATCCCTACCTCCACTAGGGACGAAACCACTTGGAATGGTAGGGACTGCCATCCCTACCTCCACTAGGGACGAAACCACTTGGGATGGTAGGGACTGCCATCCCTACGGGACGTGAGGCGTTGACTCGAGACCATTGTAGGGCCTCCCAACTTGAGGTAGAAAAAACGCCACCATGGGCGCCTGGAGAGGCTGCCACATCAGCCAAGGATCACGGATCACGGTGGCAAACCACGCCCATCGTGTGATGATCTCCAAACTGTACCCGTATTGATCCAAACCTAGCAGCACCGGCCAACTCCACCCTCCTGTAAGCGGAAGGGGATGACCACCACTAGCAGTCGCACCCCAACCGCCACCACGAACATGGACCTTAATGACATAGGTGGCCAAAGGAGCTTCAATCGCCGTCTCCGGCTCCGCCCATGGAAGCTCCACGATGTTAAAGCACTGGTCTGGCCAACGCTAGGTCCGACCCAAAAGTCCCAGTGCCAACCTCACAGCTACAACTCCATTGCTGACCATGCGGCCCGCTCCATTCCACCCCTCGCCTCCATGGCCGGCCGGAGGAAGATTTGCAGCAGCGGCACATCGATCACATGGACCAGATATGCGAAGAAACATAAGCCATATCTACATTAATTAAAGGGCCTTCCGGCCTCCATCACCCTACCGCCAATCTCCCACCACGGGAGCTCGTCGACCGGTGCTCGGCAGCAGCACCAGAAGGGACGAGCCCGACAGCGTCTCGCCATTCGCCATGGGGGACAACTCAAAAAACCCTAGATCTATAAGAACGGTGAGAAAAACTATGCCTACTATACACAGGGGGCCGGCCAACCACCATATCTAGCTCCACTCCGACCAGCGAGGCCGCCGGAGAAGGAGAGGAGCAGCGTCGGGCATGCACATGAGACTCTCAATAGTAGGAGATGAGAAAGAACGATAACGGGGAAATGCGAGCCCCTCCCGATGGCTCAAATCTCAAATTTACCTTCCATATACATTTGATGATAGACAGATGAATTTGTGGGAAGACTTTCTTATACTAATGAGATGTTGCCCTTATCTTCCGATGATGATAAGCCTATTTGGTATTATGAATCACATTTTACGAAGTCCCTTTATTGTGGCGTAAAGATCAAAAGACATTTGTTTCGCATCGTCCCCGCGGGCGACGTGAGCGCCCCCGCCCTCCCCCGCCGTCGCCTGCGTGTGCCGCCATGTCTCCTGCGCCTAGCAGTGGAAGGTATTGCCATGTAGTGATGGGGATCATCGCTGGCTGACGCGGCCTGGCGACGGTAAGCCATGGGGGTGGCGGCGGCGGGTCCAAATCTGGGCAGCAAACTGTGGGCATATTCGGGTTTGTCGGATGCGGAGGGTGGCCTGTGGATGGCGGGATGACATGGTAAACATCACACTCGCTCCCTTCTGCTACTTGGCCCACCCTATCACCGCTTGCGTATGGGCTGGATCTGGGCCAGGTGGGCCCTGACTCGGTCATCAATATCCGCTTCGTGGGGTTTGTTGGCCCGCTCATCTGAGGGCTTGGGCGTTGGGGTGGCGTCCCAAGGAGGTGGACCATGCAGCCGGCTATCTGGCATGTGGCGTTCCGGTGGTGGTGGCATTCTCTATGGCTTTGTGGACGGCAAGGAAATTGCGGTGGGGGATCCTAGTATTGGTTTCATCGGCTACATCTTTGATTTTTGAAAGATATGCTCACACTCACGCAACCTATGTTGTATCTGATGAAACCGTGTCTAAATACTGTACTACTCCCTCCTTCCGGAATAAATGTCGCTAAAATACACCGTTTCAGCGACACTTATTCCGGAAGGAGGGAGTAAATCAATTATGTATTTCACCTCTGCTGCCAACAATAGTTTGTAATCTATATGGACAAACTGTTACACACAATATTACTCCATGATTAACCCATACATATACATACTGACCGATGTTTGCATTGTCGCAGAAACTCTATAGGCTGCGAGTATACTCTGCTCTTCTCTACGGTAGCGACAGCCAACACCTCACGATGACATGTGCTACAAACGCAAAGATGCCCAACCACATGTCGTACAAAGTAACCATTACTTCTGCATATTCTTCAGGTTACAACAGCTGAAGAACAACGATCACAAACAGTCTGCATAGATCTACACTATTATTCTTTCAACGCATACAAGCTTGGGAACGTATTAGGTGAAAACGCACTACATCCTGCAAATCTGAAAATGGATACATGTGTCGTTCGATTGAATCCCTGCGGTCAGATCGTGAGCTCCCTCTTAAATCTGTCCAGTTCGCAAAAAAGCCCATGAGTTAATGGAAATAAGTGTTACGAAATATCTGATCATTATCTTTGGATGCCAAAGATTAAGCTTGCTAGGCCAAACGTGATCAGATTTTTGTGTGGGCAAAATACCTAAAATGCACCTGAAGTGGGTCTATAAATAGATGGAATGAGTGAGAGCTGAGGAGACAAGTTTTTCTGAGATTGTATACATACAACACAAAATAATAAAGAGCTCTCAGTTTCTCTCATACTTGTGGTGTCTTTCTTGTTCAAGTGATCGTGTCCTGTGTATGAGGTGATTTGAAGTAAGTGTTGAACAACGTGGTTTCTCAACATGTTATCAGCACGAGTGCTCTCTAGCAAAGGTATGTTGTTCAGAACTACTTGCTAATCACTCGGTAGACAATATCAGATGAATATTTGTTCTGCTGTTTCTACTACTCTCGATCTTGTTAGCATGCATATGTTAATCTGTTTGAGAGCTTAGAACAAACAAGTCGTGAGTATTATTCTCACATGAATCCCATGTGCCGGAAATTGCCGCACCGGCATGGGTGAGCAGCAAAAGGTCCGGAGCCTGAAGCTCCTTGACTAGAAGGCTGGTGACGAGCTCACGACGCGTCGGCAGCTTGACGTCCAGAGCCTGCAGCTCTGTGTAAGTATCCTGCGTGTGCCCAGATGGCCGCGTTTGTCGCTATCGACATCTAGAGCCTGCAGCTCCGTGTATGTCACCCGCGTGTGCCCAGAAGGCCACGTTCGTCGCTATCGGCGCCATGACCAGAGCCTGAAACTCTGCGCCATCGTACCACCTTGGCCAGCGTCATGCGCTTGCCGGTGACGTCGGTGACATCGCTGGAAATACTTCGCCAGCCTAACGCAGCAGCATCGCCTCCTCGTTGGCCAGAAGCCAAGACGAGAAGCTTATGTCAAGCTTACACGGCCACAACCTTGCAAATTAAATCCTGAAGTATTTGATTAATGCATAAACATCTGGAACTGTTTACATACCAGTATTTACACTGTTAGCACTCATGACATGCACTTATTTACCTGAAGTAAATTGTTGCATGATCTAAATATACAGGAAATGTCGGGCATCAACTCCAAGGAATTTGCCGAGCTCGCCCTGGATGGCAGCAACTACCTCACGTGGGCTATGGATGCTAAGTTAAGCCTTACATCCATGTCTCTCAGTCATACCATTAACCAGCCGGCAGCTGGCACAAATGGTCCTTCTGCCGCTGAAAAGGCAAAAGCGTTGATCTTCCTGAGGCATCACCTCAATTCAGCGTTGAAGCTTGAATATCTGACTGAAGAGGATCCACTCACTCTTTGGCAATCCCTGAAGGATCGCTATGACCAGCAAAGGTCAGTTGTGCTTCCTCAAGCACGGAGTGACTGGTTAAACCTACGTTTCCAAGACTTCAAGTCTGTGACAGCATATAACTCTGCCTTGCACCGCATTGTTTCCCTGCTCAGAATGTGTGGCCAGAAAGTCACTGATGCTGATATAATTGACAAAACTTTGTCAACATTCCATCCCACCAACATGGTGTTGCAAGAGCAATACAGGCATGCCAAATATGCCAAGTACTCTGAGTTGATCTCTGTCCTGTTAGTGGCAGAAAAACAAAATGAACTTCTTATGAAGAATCATAGCGCCCGCTCAACTGGGACTATGGTGTGCCTGAAGCACATGCGATCACTCAAAGTGTTGGGAGTTCCCATGGTCGCAAAAAGGACAAAGGGAACCAAGGATGGAAGGGAAAGAAGAGCAATGCATTCAAGGGCAAGGGTAGAGGAAGAGGAAAAGGCAAAGAAAAATTCAGAACTGATCCAGATGCTCAGACTAGGGGAAAGCAAGGAAAATGCTTTAGATGTGGATGCGAGGATCATTGGTCTCGCAACTGCCGCACCCCCAAGCACCTGGTTGAGTTATATCAGCAGTCCATCAAAGGTAGCAACAAGCAGGATAATCACGAGTCCCACTTTGTAGAGCCTGCTGCTCTGCCGGACTCTAAGAAGCTTGAAGACTTCTTCTTGAGGAAAATCCTGGTAGTGGTGATTTCAACCTGGATGGTATCGATCTTCCTGAAGAAGATATGAATGTTGATATATATGGAGACCTGGTGTAATCTCCTAGCCTAATATATATTTCCGTCATGAGTTGTAATTCCAGTGTTATATAGTTCCTGCTGAACTTGGTCATGTAATAAGCTCCTGAAGAGCATAGTATTGTATTTTGCATTAGTGTAACTCTTGCTTAATATAAATTCCAGTATGTTATATGTTTATGCTCTTTCTAGTGGAGATGTAAATATGTCTTTTTACACAGTAAGGTGTGTCGATCCAATGGAGGAAGAGGAGATATGTCTTATAGACAGTGCCACCACAAATACAGTTCTTCGGGAGACCAAATATTTCCAGACTCTAACTAAGAAATTTGGAAATGTTATGACCATTGCCGGAAGCAATACTCATATTGTCGGTACCGGAAGTGCCACAATAGTTCTCCCTATGGGTACCCAATTAGTAATCAAGGATGCCTTGTTGTATCCTGAATCAAAGCGGACCCTGCTAAGCTTTAAAGATATCCGTGCGAATGGTTTCCATCTGGAAACGGAAGTCGAGCATGATACTGAATATCTGCTCATGACCATATTTAACGGATCCAAGAAGAAAGTGGTTGAGAAGCTCCCTTCCTTAGCATCAGGATTGTACTACACATACATAAAGCCCATAAAGGAATTTGTTGCGCTGAAAACAATTTTCAGGAACCCAGAGTCATACAGGGTATGGCATGATAGACTGGGTCATCCTGGGTTGGGCATGATGAGGAAAATCATCAAAGGCTCTGTTGGCCATAACATAGCAACAAAGACTTCCCAAATCCTGAAGATTTTATGTGCACTGCATGTGCCAAAGGGAAGTTAATCCTTAGACCCTCCACCTTGAAGGTGAAGGATGAATCGCCAATTTTCCTGCAGAGAATTCAAGGCGATATTTGTGGACCAATACAACCCTTGTCGGGCCCTTTCAAATATTTTATGGTCCTGATTGATGCCTCCACTAGGTGGAGTCACGTATGCCTATTATCTACAAGGAACCATGCCTTTGCAAAGCTGGTTGCCCAGATAATAAAACTAAGAGCAAATTTTCCGGATAGCCGGATCAAATCCATAAGGATGGATAATGCTGGAGAATTTACCTCCAAATCATTTGATGACTATTGTCTAGCTCTAGGCATACAAGTGGAACATTCAGTTCCACATGTCCACACTCAGAATGGCCTTGCAGAGTCATTGATCAAAAGGATTAAATTGATTGCTAGGCCACTTTTGCAGAACTGCAAGCTCCCAACGAGTTGTTGGGGACATGCTGTGATGCATGCGGCAGCATTAATCCAACTCAGGCCAACTGCATATCACTCTGCATCCCCCTTACAGCTAGTGCGTGGGAAAGAACCAAGTATTTCCCATCTGCGAAAATTCGGCTGCGCTGTGTACGTGCCGATCTCACCACCTCAGCGTACCACCATGGGTCCTCACCGGAAGTTGGGGGTCTATGTGGGGTATGAGTCTCCGTCTATAATCAAATACCTTGAGCCTATGACTGGGGATCTGTTCACGGCTCGGTACGCTGATAGTATTTTTAATGAGGACCATTTCCCGGCGTTAGGGGGAGAAATGTACCAAAAGGATGCCAAGAAATTTCATGGAGTGCCGAGGGCCTCCAGTCCTTAGATCCACGCACTAGCGAAGCTGAACTTGAAGTTCAGAGGATCTTAAACCTCCAAAGGCTAGCAAATAATTTGCCAGACGCCTTCACTGATCATAGTGGGGTGACAAAATCACATATACCTGCTGTAAATGTGCCAGAGAGAGTAGAAATAGCCCCGAAGGCTATTGACTCAAATTTGGGCCAAACCCTAGGAAAAGGGGGAGACCTCTGGGTGCACGGGATAAACTTCCGCGGAGACGTCCGCAGAAACAAATTTTCGTGCCAGATACGTCACACACTAAGTCAGTTGAAGAAGCTCAACCTGAAGTTGAGAAGCTCCCTGAAGTGAGCCATCCTGAAGATGGAATGCCCAGTGCAGAATCACGCGCGCAAATTGATTTTGGCACTGGGACATCGGAACACCCAGACTCGGTTGTTTTGGGAAATCATGACGAGCTGGTGAAAATGAATGATGAAATCAATATAAATTATATTGATTCAGGAGAGTTATATAACAGAAAGACTACTATTGTCGACATATATTTTGCCTCAAAAATTGCTTCCATTAACTGGATCCAGAACCTAAGTCCATGGCAGAGTGCCAGAAGCACTCAGAATGGGTTAAATGGAAAGAAGCAATTGAGGCTGAATTGCGCTCGCTTTATCGGAGGAATGTGTTCGGCCCTGTAGTGCGAACTCCTCCAGATGTTACCCCTGTTGGATACAAATGGGTTTTCGTTCGGAAGAGGAATGAAAATAACCAGGTGGTGAGATATAAAGCGAGGCTGGTAGCACAAGGTTTTTCGCAGAGACCAGGCATCGATTACGATGAGATACTCTCCTGTGATGAGTGGCATCACGTTCCGATATTTGATATCTATGGCAGCTAGCCTGAACATGCAAATGCAGTTGATGGATGTGGTGACCGCATATTTATATGGGTCACTTGACTCAGAGATCTATATGAAAGTCCCCGAAGGATTAAAGATCCCACATCCAAATGAAAATCGCAACATGTATAGCGTCAAATTGCAGAGGTCGCTATATGGGTTAAAGCAGTCCGGTAGAATGTGGTACAACCGGCTGAGTGAATTTCTCTTGAAGAAAGGTTACACCAATCATGATGATTGTCCCTGCGTATTCATCAAGAAATCCCAGAATGGATTCTGTATCATCTCAGTATATGTCGATGATCTCAATATCATCGGAAACGCAGAGGACATAAAGGAAGCTATGTCTTACCTTCAGACGGAGTTTGAGATGAAAGATTTGGGTAAAACCAAACTTTGCTTAGGCCTGCAGTTTGAGCACCTCCCTGAAGGAGTCTTTATACACCAGTCCACCTATACAAAGAGGGTCCTTGAAAAATTTAACATGGATAAATCTCACCCTCTAAGAACCCCCATGGTCGTAAGATCCCTTGAAGCGGATAAAGACCCATTCAGACCTTGTGAAGAAAATGAGGAAGTTTTGGGACCTGAAGTTCCCTACTTGAGCGCCATTGGAGCACTGATGTACCTTGCGAATTGCACCAGGCCTGATATTGCATTCGCAGTAAACCTCCTAGCTAGGTATAGTGCTGCCCCAACCAGAAGACATTGGGTTGGCGTCAAAACTATCCTTAGATATCTTCAAGGTACCCAAGATCTTGGATTGTTCTATAAAAGAAACCAAGACTTGTCCATGGTGGGATATACAGATGCTGGCTATATGTCCGATCCCCATAATGCCAGATCACAGACTGGATTCGTATTTCTCTGTGGTGGTACAACCATTTCTTGGCGGTCTTTCAAACAGACCCTTGTAGCCACGTCTACAAACCACTCAGAGATAATTGCGATGTATGAGGCCGCACGAGAATGTGTTTGGCTCAGACGAATGACAAGTCACATCCTAAAGTCATGTGGACTTAATGTCATCAGTACCCCAACCATTATCTATGAAATAATGCTGCTTGTGTTGCACAAATGCAGATGGGCTATGTTAAGAGCAATCTCACTAAGCATATTGCTCCTAAATTCTTCTACCCTCATGAGCTCCAGAAGAGCGGGGAAGTAAAGATCTTGCATACTAAGTCATGTGAAAATCTTGCTGATTTATTCACAAAGTCTTTACCTCCACCTAGTTTTCTCCGATGTGTTCACGGCATTGGAATGAGACGACTTAGAGAGATGCAAAGTTTAGGGGGAGCCCTGAACCATAGCCCATAATAAGATCTTAAAACTCATATTGATCCCGAAGATCAAAACTAATCCTGAAGATAAGTTGTTGTACTCTTTTTCCCTTAGTGACTTTTTCCCACTGAGTTTTGTCACGCAAGGTTTTTAACGAGGCAACAAGTGCAACATAGCTTGCGTGTGCCATGTACTCTTTCTCCGTTGATCCCTTTTTTCCCACTGGGTTTTTGGGAGGAGTTTTAACGAGGCATGTGCATTCCGTGTTATAAGCCCAAAGGGGAGTGTTACGAAATATCTGATCATTATCTTTGGAGGCCAAAGATTAAGCTTGCTAGCTTCCTTCCATGGTAAGGATCCATACTCCTTGCTAGGCAAGCCAAACTAGCTTCCTTCCATGGCAAGGATCCATACTTCTTGCTAGACAAGCCAAACGTGATCAGATTTTTGTGTGGGCAAAATACCTAAAATGCACCTGAAGTGGGTCTATAAATAGAGGGAATGAGTGAGAGCTGAGGAGACAAGTTTTTCTGAGATTGTATACATACAACACAAAATAATAAAGAGCTCTCAGTTTCTCTCATACTTGTGATGTCTTTGTTGTTCAAGTGATTGTGTCCTGTGTATGAGGTGATTTGAAGCAGTGTTGAACAACGTGGTTTCTCAACAATAAGGTCCTTTCGCTCACCTACATTCTCTCCGCGTGTTCTTCCCCATTCTTCATACTGCACGGCGAGGCCACCGGCGAGTAGCGTTCGCTTCGACGACCTCAGCTCTGATTTCCCGGCAGCTCACCATTGGCGAAGTTTTCATGCATCTCGCCGCCGCCTAATCTGGATTAGCATCCGTGTGCATGCAAAGTCAAGGTTCCAGCGCGTGGGCACTCTTCTCTCATATCTGGCCAAGACCTTCCTTCGATTTTTGCGTCTCCTTTTGCTCGGAACTGTGGATTTTCCTTGCTTCTTTGTAGCCTGCCTGTGCATGATCCGATTCCTTTGTTCTTGTTTCATTCGTGTGATGCCATGGAGATGGAGAGGAATTTTTTTTGCTTAGCATTAGTTAGAAAAAATACGGAAGTGTTGTTTCTAATTTGTTCAGATCGGAGTCAATAGGGGGTAAATTTTAACCCTCTTTGGTTCATTGTTCCAAATGGATTTGCAGCAGTATTTAATAATGGATTTATCGTGATTTTTTTTTTGCGGGGATGGATTTATCGTGATTCATATCCCACATCTCATGCATGGTCCAGGACATGAAGCAAATCAGACTAGGCTACAGGGTGAATTTTGCAAAATACTCGGGGCCTGGTCTGACAAAGCACGTGAGACTGAGTGTCTTACCGTTGATATACAATCGAACGATAGAGATCGAAATTTTTCAGATTTGCACAAGCTTAGTTCCAATAGTTTAAAATACACGACACTTGTCTTTCCAAAGATATTGACAAGAAAAACAATCCATTGCCATTGCCAGGTAAAACTGTCCGTCTCGCTCTCCCCTCCTTATCTCTACAGTAGAGACTAGGCGACAGGGAGGCGATCTTCTTCCCTCGTTCTCCGCCGCCGGCGCCGGTGGTTCCCCCTCCCTCCGCTCGTCGCTCCGGCGGCGGGAGGGTGGGGGAACCGTGGATCGTCTGGTCAGGTGTGTGAATAGTAGGTGTAGTTGTTCTGCCGGCGGCGATGTGGGGGTGGAGGCGGCGTCAGAGAGAATATAGGTGCTCGCGCGTCCTCTCCCCTGCGCCGGCGTCCCTTGGTGCTCTGGCGTGACGCATGGAGGTCTTGGTACTCCGGGATCCACGGATCCGTGTTCTTGTTCCCCTCGAGCTGACGGCGTGGCGGCGGCGGCGTCGGCTCTTTGTGGGTTTCTTTGCCCTCCTCTCTGTCGTCGTCAGGGCGTCGTCTCCATCTGCGGCGTCTCTGGGAGAGGGAGGTGGTTCGTCCAGGTGAGTCTTTGCTTCTGCCTCTGGCTGGCCAAGGTGGCAAAGGGAGAAGAGGTGGAGGTGCTCGATCTGTTTTTGGATGGCGTGGTGGTGGTGGTTCTCTGTGGCGTCTTTGCTCCGGCCGGCCGTGGCGGCGAGGGGAGTGGTCGCCTAGAGGACGGGTGTGTTGGGTGGCTGGTCTGGCTGCTCTGGAGTCGGCGGGAAGAATGGTGGTCTGTGGATGCAGGTGCGCGGCTGAGCTCGTTCATCGTTCTGGGTGTTCGTCGCGTGGCGGCGGCCGGTTTTGCAGCCTTCTTCAACGTTGGAGGTGCTTGCTTCCCTGGGCTTGGCGGTACGGCGTTCTCCGGTGGAGGCTAGACGTTTGGGGTTTGGGGTGGATTCGGCTCTGTTTCTTCTTGTTGTTTGGAGTGTTGGGTGCAAGTTCTTCTGGATCTTTTGTAATTTCGGTTTCTTCTGATCCTGGATGTAATTTGTGCTTGCTTCCTAATATAATTGTCGGATCCTGTTCAAAAAAAAAAAAACAATCCATTGCCAGGTCTTTTATTTTGAACGGTGTAGTTTGTTATTTTCTGTCTTTTATTTTCTCTCTGACTTTTATTTTCTGATCTATGTAGTTTGAACTTCTACTTCCGCTAAGAAATTAATGGAAATAAGGTTAACCTGGCTGGAAAAAGAAAAAAATATCGATTTTGGAGCCTACCAATTTGGCGACATTTGGCGACTCTTATAGAGTTGCTCTCACAATGATGGAGATTTCTTATATTTTGTCTTTTTACATCCCCACCCCCCCCCCCCCCCCACCCCCAAGTTGCATACCCTCGAAATGAAATTTCTACAACACCAGCGGGGAGGGGGATAGAAGTGCTCTTTGGTGAGAATTCTAGAATTCTCCCGACAAGATTCAAACTCTGGACACGGGGGTGCGCCACGGTGACCCGTCTACTTAACTACGGTCCGATTCTCTAACAAAACATAGTTCTAGTTATGTAGTGCTCCAAATATAATTCTTGATTTCAAGTGAAAAAATAGAATTATTTTTTTGTAATGTTAAAGGTAGTTCAATGAATAAAATTTTATTTTTAAAGATTTGTACTGTATGAAAATAGATATTTGGAGTTCTGTATTTTCAAAAGTTTATATCTCGTTTTGACCTATCATCTGTTTGTATAGCTTTGATTTCAAGTAAATCTCTTCTTCCATTTGAGAAGAAAAGGCATATTAGTGATTTGTCATACATATGTAGGGGTGTAAATGGATAGGATAATTTCTGTACCGAATCCGCCGCCGAATCCGTTTTAAAGAATCCATATCCGGTTTTAAAGAATTCGACGGATAAGGATATCCGATTTCGAACTGAACACTCGGATACATTATAGGATATGGTATGGAAAGTAGCATCCGAATATGAATTATCCGAAAATTAATTAGGATTATTCGATGGTTATTATCTAAATAATCCGATTTTCTACCGAAATGTCTAAACTAATAGAGCACAATTTGTAGTTAGTGAGTTGTTGGAGTTCATTTGTTGAATAACAACTCACTTACATGATCATTGTACACACTATGGATTACAACTTTGTTAGGTTATTAAGTTGTAGAGCGATTTTTTTAATTTTGTGGGTTGATAATGTACATTACGCGTATCGATCCGGTTAATTTTATTTTCGCCCCGAATCTGCTCTGTTTCCGTTCTGAATCCGCAATCATATATATCCGTCACCGAATCCGCATCCGTTCATTATCCGATCCGATCCGAACCTGAGAAAAAAATGTGATAAAGGATATGGTAGATATAAAATCCGATCCGATCCGTTTACATCCCTATACATATGACCATTTTAGGAGACATTAGGGATGCACACATCTAAAAAGAAGAAATAAAGAAAAGAAAAAAAGCCCCGCCAACACATCCATTGACTTACAACAGCAGAAAACACTATCATTGGCAACACCCAGACCAACATGATTCAACTTTAGATCATATGTATCTGACTGATGTACTACTTTAGATGGTTTTAATTTTTGCATAAAGTTGAGGACTGTGATGACACAATCGTCGTAGACACACTCGAATTTGGCTTGTCAGCTTCATAATTTGAGTTTTATTGACCCAGAGAAACTGAGACATTGGGGACGTTTTGCGTACTTTCTAATAATGTTTCTCGGAAGAAGAATCTAACTCAAGATGTCTGATGGACTAATACGGACACCACGTGGAATTTTGAACACCAACAATTGGTCCGGTTGAGAAACACATGGGCAACATATTGCTACTTCAACAAGTTCAGCCATCACAGTAAGATACTCCTAGAAGCACCAGCAAATTGCAGCATGCAACTAGTTTGCCCGAAGCACCTCCAGAGGCCCTAGAAAAAATGTGCAACGATGTTTATTTATTTTTATGGAAACATGATTCTCCTGATGATTGTGTCACCATCTCACTTTTTGTTTCACTGTTTACATGAATGAGAAAGAATTTGTAAGTTGGATGCTCAGTTCAGGATGCCAGATGCTTTGTAGGATTCGACACTGTCGGCCAGAGTCTTGCCTACAGGTCTGAAGGTCCACCCTAGCTTCTGAAGTTTCTCCGAGCTAAAAACAATATTTTCTTCCACTTCCGTAAAGCTGCAAAGCAATTTGGAGGGATAAATAAGCTGCGGGTGCAAGTTAAGAGTGCAGAAGGAGGAAATGCCGACATCTAGCTGGATATGGTGAAAATCCTTGTCCGTTCAAATTGTACATTTTATATTATAAATTACATCCTAAAATATTATTTTTTTCATAAACATAAAACTTTACTATGCTTTAATCAATATGCCAGTGCCCAAGTACATCCAAGCGATCTCAGGAAAGACAAATGATAATTTAATTGTACAAAAAGTGAACTAAATGTTCTTTGACATCTCTTCTTAGGGAATGTGAACTAGCTTATGAGATGGAAGACTAGAATAGCTATAGAAAGATAAAATAAAGTTCCCCGCTGAGAACGGGGGCTTACTTTTTGGGATATGCGTAAGATGGATATAAGGTCTTCAGCAAGCTTATCATATCAGAGACCTTTATTGGAGGTGAATTGCAGATGTACCGGCCAGACATCTCTGTATTTTCATATGCCAGAAGAAGGGCATCGGCAACATCACGGACATCTACTACATTCCTGACATTATTTTGTAAGGTTTCATGTTCTCCTGCAAAAAAATGTATTTCAGTTATACAGAAATTGAACTATTAGCCTAAACTAATCTGGAGAACGACTTTATTTTAGATATGCGAAGGTCTTCTATGCTATGTTCAGTTAGATAATGCACCCATGCTCGGACTCCAATTCTAATATCCAAGTTTAAACATAGAAATGCTGAGTACATTATCTTATTAGTTAGATAACCACGTTAAGACCAAGAGAATAGTAAATAAAAACGTAGCACACACCCACCTTTAAAATAATTAAGAAGTATTTTACTACTCGAATTTACTGTAGACTGCATCATGGGTCCAATTACCAGTGATGGGCAAATAGTTACAATGTCCAACCCAGTTTTTGCTGCATAAGCAAAAGCCTCACGCTCTGCCAGTGTTTTGGATAGGTGATACCAATCCTGCCAATATAACAACACACAAAACTTGTTTTAAAACGGTAATCCAGAAGAAGAAAAATGTAATAGGGATAACAAGAGACCAGAAACATCTTGCGTGGTAAGCAGAAGAATATTGTATTGTCATAAACCTGTAAGCCTTTACCAGGTATTGATGGGTCTTTTGAAAAAAATAAGGCGTGAAAAATAGAAACATAGTAAGTGAATAAAAAGAATTATCCGATCCCAAGGTTAAATCGGTACGTCTGATGAGGCATAAACTTAAAGGGGGTCGAAATTCATCTGAAAACATTAGGTGGAAATGGTTTTGAATGAACAGTTCAGCCACTGACCTGACCAAACAACCTAAACAGCTAGGATATGGGGTGTTCAGGTTAACTCTGGCTAGTGACTATTGACAAAAAAAATTAAAAAAAAACTATTGACAAAAAAAAATCAAAGAAATGCCTATTTACAGATAGTTTAGTGGATCTTAACCTGTGCCCCTGAGAATTTCGCTGGAGGCTAGAAGTTAACTCTTTGAGTCAAAATAATATTTCAAAAAGTGAAAACAATGGCCAAATTTTCGTGCAAAAGAAAAATAACATTAAGGATTTTCAAGCCATCCAGTAGACAGCATGTCCCAGAATAAATGCTATATATATATATATATATATATATATATATATATATATATATATATATATGTTTCACCATGCACTGCAAAGGCATCTCAAATTTTGTACCTTACCAAAGGACATACGTTATATAATAAAGGCTGATAATATGTTTGGTTAAAATCTTTAAAATGCAAGCTAGAAAAGCACTAAATCACTATGCCATAAATTATCAGAAAATATATAATAGTTTAGTGTCCCAAATAACAGTTATGGCTAAGCCACAACAGCTAGATGTTGATCCACAACATATTATACTCAAGACACAAAAAGAGGAAAACTCAAGACACATATAAGAGTTAACAAAAATCGGGAAAGATAGTTCAAATGGGCTCTAGACCATGATAATCAGCACAAGGTGGTCCAAATCTTGCTTAAGGAGGATCAGTACGAATGAGCTAGTTCAAAAAATTAGATAAGATTCTTTATGGACAGGTGTTCTGATGCTGGGATGCAACATGCATGTGAGTGTGTGATGAAATTACAGTTGTGCATTTGCAAATGAAAATCTTCGTTTATGTGAACTATTCAGTAAATAAAAGCTCCCTTTATAAGAAAAAAATCTAAAAGATTAAGCTTTCTACCTGACACAAAAAACTCTTAAATCGTATTTCTTTTCCGATAAAGTTTTAAATCGTATATATTTGTACCAAGTTAAACATTGAATCGAAAAATCGGGAGTCTATAACTCTATATATGTAATATAATAGGAGGACAGCGTGGGCAGGTGTAGCCTTACCCCATTCTTTCTGCAGTGTTCCTCGTCTGACCAGCTGTGTTCATCAAAGGATTTACCTTTAGGCCAGTTAGGATTAGCGCCGACAGCAGCAACTGAAGAGACCATGACAACTCGCTTAACTTTTGCCTCGTAGCAGGCCCTCAACACATTCAGCGTACCTGTTACAGCAGGAGCTATGATCTCTGCCTACAAATAAGCGGCAACATATTACAATTAATCTCAGCAGGAGCTAGCTAACTTCTAATTATGTCTATTGTTCCTGAGTCCTGACAATTAATTCACCTCGGGGTTGGTTGATCGGACGAAGGCAGGGCTGGCGACATGGAAGACAACCTCGCAGCCATCTGCAATCGCTGACGATACACTGTCGTAATCCAACAGGTCAGCCCTGACAAGCTGCAACCTTTGCTCGGCACCTAATTCTAGCACCTTGAGATGAGCATTCTTAGCATCACCTGAAGCACATGCATAAACACGTATGATTATCTCCATCAAAGCAAGTATACGCAACTAATCTTGAAATGCTAAAGAAGTAGCTAGGAGTATAAGATGCGCATCTCGACAGTCCATATTTTGTTCCATGAGAAGAAACAAAATTGTCGGAGCATCGAAATTTGGGATCTCAAACAGCAGCTTCAGTTGAATTCAGCAACCACATATGCTTCACCTCTGTATCACCATCAACTACGTTGATTCTACTGATCTAGCTACAGACTACTGCGTAAACTTGCATAATCGTCGAGGTGGGAAGAAGGAAGGATCAAAGATTACCAGGATCGCGCACGGTGCCGCGGACCATGTAGTGGCCCTTGGAGAGGAGGAGCTTGACGAGCCAGGAGGCGATGAAGCCTCCTGCTCCGGTTACGCACACACTCTTCCTCGCCGCTGCCTCCTCCATGCCCTTTCCTTCGTTTTCTCCCCGTGGCTCTACAGCTCTAGGACTCCTCTAGCTAACTGCGCTCTCCTCTGCGGAGTTCCACGCTGCGCTGAGCAGTTGGGTGGAAGAGTCGGCCAAAGAGGCGATCGAGGCGACTGCTCTTTTCTTTTTGCAGGTGACTCGTTACGTCTACCTGTAATTCTTTTTTTTTGTGAAAATCTACCTGTAATTTAAAACTACTTAATACAGATCAATGTAATAGAGATCCTTGATCGACGAGCTATGTCATGGAGGCATAACTAATACTACCTCTGTAACTAAATATAAGCTACCAAAACGTCCTATATTAAGATTCAGAGGGAGTAAGTGGATAACATATGAGCATATGAGTTCCAACCAGGTCGTTGGATGCCACTAAGTTAGCAATGGGAGAGAGAAATGTGTGATTTGTACCACATACAAACTAATCAATGAGTACTGTCGTGTCACATGATATTGAATCAGTCATTTTTCGTGTTCGTCCGTGTGGTTGGAGGTCTAACTCTTTTGATTTACGGTTGTCATCATTGGCGAGGGTTACTGATCTGGTGCGCCGATCTCTCAAGGGTCTTAGCACGACGAGTCTCCGTCTATCTACTACAATAAGCTCTATTACGACAAGATTTACCCAACTTCGGTGAGGGAGGGGTGAGGATGGCGGAGCGGCTTGCTTTAGTGTTTTGTAGTCGTCGCTAGGTGGTCCGAAAACCTATTTATAATTTTTATTACTTGTGAAATTCTTTATACTTTTGTTGATTATCAATAGATTGGTTAACCTTTTCGAAAAAAATATCAAACCAGTGGTGATCTAGATGTAAATATTTTACACCTTCCATATCTTGTGTTATCTACCTCAACCGTAATTAATCATCACCGAGATATGCCTGACAGCTAGGTTCGTTTTTTATCCATGCATTTAGTTCAAGGCCGTCAGATTTTACACCGTAAAATTAATCTTTTATTCTATTCACTAGAACAGCAAAATCAGTCCCGAAGAATCAAATCTGTATGATTTGCTTCATAATCTTTTTGCCATGTGGCAGGCTGTTGAGTAGATAAAACTTATTATCTCTTCTGCCGTATCTTCATGCAGAAGATACACACAACATCATGCATGCATAAAAACTAAGAAAAGAGCGTGGTATTAATTGCTCGTGCCTTGTCAGCTTGATCATGTATTTTTTTTTTTTTGAGGTATTAGCACCGGTCATACAAATACTTGTCCGGTGGGAGCAGATTCATACAACTACTTGCAAAAGTAGAAAAAGTGGTACATGAACTTGTCAAGTTGGAGCAAACTGGTACAAAATGATTTTGGTGATGACAAGTGGCAGCGTTACTTTTGCAAGAACACCCCTACACATTTTTATCTCACACATATCACCTCTAGTACGGCCTTACACATGGGTCCGACCTGTCAGTGGTGAAAGAAATAATAACTAAAATTATAACGTTGCACGGCTCGAACACGCGACGTAGAGACCATGACCCTCGCGCCTAACCACTGCAACTTAAACTACTTATTGTCATAAAGCAAACTGAATGTTAGTTATTCCGCCATCACACGATAGACAATTGCGCAAGCACACCGGACGCGATGGCTGGGCCTACAGGCTACGGATGCGTACGGCAGGAGGACGACGAGGCGGGTGCTCGGGGCATCGCGGTGTCCATGGACGTGTTGCCGCGTCATCGCCCGGGTAACAAGTCGCCGTGTTCGGCGAGCGGCGCCGTGCGCGAGTGCGCCTATGCCTCTGTCGTGTGCGCGCCTAGCGAGGACGACCCCCTCAGCGCCGCCAGACCTGCATGCTCGACCTCGGCAACAACCGTCTCTAGGGTGCAATGGAGGCCCTCAATCCCAAGGCTTGTATTGTGTCGAGCACCTGTTGTGCACCAAATGTCCCAACGTTGCGCTACCGTGGGACGTACGGAGAAGGCGAGCTGCGCAGCCCTGGGCCTCCACCTCTGCGCCCAGTAAGCCTAAGCCAGCGTCTCGTGTGCGTGCGCGATGAGGACGACTCCTTGTCCGAGAAGATCCGGTCCAGCTCGTCCCGGTACGTCGGCACGACGAACAGCGTCAACGCAAAGTAGCCGTCGGACAAACCACCGTGCAATTGAATCGTGGACGAGGAGGACGCAGCCAACTCTTACATCGCCGCGATCGCCGTTCCGGCCGGACTCGAGCTATGCCATGGCCTCGCGGTGCCACGCCGTATCTGCACCTCGAGGAGGTTTCTGCCGAGGTCCAGCGTGTGCAGGTCGACCGGCGGCCCGAGGTGGTCGTCCTCGTCGGGCGCGCACACAACACCGGCGCCGGCGCACTCGCGCACGGTGCTGCACCAGTTCAGCAACACCGGGCACTGGCGCGCTTCACCGATTGGCCGAAGACACGTCCATGGACCCGCCTCATCTTCTTCCTGCCGCACGCATTCGTTGGACCGGCCGTCACGCCCGGCGTGCGTGCGAGGTACCGGCAGTGTTGCGATAGAAGCATACAGTCGCGTGATTGCAGGAATAAGAAAAATTCAGTTTGCTGTATGACAGGAAGTAGTTGAAGTTGCAGTGGTTAGGCGGGTGGGTCAGGTGCTTGACGTCCCGTGTTCGAACCGTGGCCAAGTTATAATTTTAGTTATTATTTCTTTCACCGCTGACAGGTCGGACCCATGTGTAAGGTCGTACTAGAGGTGATATGAGCAAGATAAAAATGTGTAGGGTGTTTTTGCAGATGTAACGCTGCCACTTGTCATCACCAAAATCATTTTGTACCAGTTTGCTCCAACTTGACAAGTTCATGTACCACTTTTTCTACTTTTGCAAGTAGTTGTATGAATCTGCTCCCACCGGACAAGTATTTGTATGACTGGTGCTAATACCTCTTTTTTTTTCAACTAAAGGTGAATTTTTTGACTCAAAATAAAGCATCAAATAGATACAAACACAATGAGCACACAAATGCTTCTTCATTCTTCAACTAGGCATTGATTCCCGGTTTGCTTTGTTCTCGCGCGTCCACATGGCAACATCATGCATGCACATAAAAACTAATGCAGAAAAGACAACAACAACAACAACAACAACAACAACAACAACAAAGCCTTTTTTCTCAAACAAGTTGGGGTAGGCTAGAGTTGAAACCCATAAGATCTCGAAAACTAATGCAGAAAAGAGCGTGGTATTAATTGCTCGTGCCTTCACCTTGGTCATATACTTCTTTTTTTCAAGGAAAGGTGGATTTTTTGACTCAAAATAAAACATCAAATAGATACAAATACAATGAGCACACAAATGCTTCTTCGATCTTCAACTAGGCATTGATTCCCGGTTTGCTTCGTTCTCGCGCCTCCACATGGCAACCATTTGAATTTTTGAAAGAGGACACTAGCTCGAGGTAATCGGGCATCTTGGCATGGTCGGCTCCGGCCACCATGACCCACACTATACTTGGTTATCTCTCTTAATTATTGACGTCGCCAAAAATAAAAAGGGATAGGAGATGGAAATGAAAAAGGAGGAGGGGAAGGGAGATATGTGCTTCGAGAAAATTCCCCAAAAGGTTTTTATTTAATGGCTTCCCACTAGTACAGATCGGGCAAACGTACACGGTTGACTTGGGCAATCGCAAACAATTATAGTGCCCGTCGCTATCCATGGGTGGGCGATGTGGCTCCAGATCGCAGACGGAGATAAAAGCCGTGTGCGTTGATTCACCCAAGGCAGACGCTTTTATTCCGCTTTACGTGTGCGATAGCTAAGAAGATCGCACACGGGTTCTGCTTCTCAGTCGTCTGTATTTACTTATTATCGTATACGTCTAGGTAGGAATATTCGTGTGTGTGTTAAACAAATGATCACACATGTTTATCGTACTGTTACTCGTTTGAGTTAAGGAGCCATCACAAACGCTTTGTATATCCAAACCATGCAAGTAGGCATTGTACCAGCTGTAACACAAGAATCATCAAGTAGCAAAATATCCTTGTTTCGTTCATTCATATTAATACATTGCGACAAAAGTATGAATTCCTAGCTATACAAATGGGAAAGCTACACAAAAGAAAGAACTTTTCTTGGTTACGTCTTTATCTCCGTGACGAAAGATAGGTTCAGAGGGTTCGGAAACTCTCACTAATCCCAAAATCTTCGCAACCTTTCCATCTCTGCGGTCATTTTTTTCCACAGAATATGAAAGCTGGGTTCAGAGGATGCATAAATCTATTTACACATACGAGGATGCATAAATCGATGTACACATGCGCCGTTGCCTTCGACGGGTAAGTGGTCACTGAAACAGAAATAGAGAAAATGACTTATGTTAGCTCGGTGTACATATAATATGAATGAAATGTGACATAAGGGACGAATAACTCAGAAATACAAACTTACAAATCCATTGCATGATTGTTCTGACAATCATATGCAAGACACCCTTTACTGTGAATAACAAGAGTCCAAAGGTCAGCCACAAACACATCAATGGAAGACGAACACAAAAAGAAAAAACAAGTTTAAATGATTGTACACTTACCACCGTAAAGGCAATGATATTCGATGAAATCGGCGACCCGTTGCTGCATGTAGGTTCATTTTCTTGTACAGTGCCACCAAAATAAAATCCCTATTAAAAAAATATAAAATGAAATGTGTTCTATCAAATCCCTTCCGGTAAAAACATTCATAGTGACAAGATAAAACATAACAGAGGTTGCTATTCTAACAGATCCCTACTCTAACAGATAACATACCAAGATCTAACAAACTAGTTATTCTAACAAATCTGGCCTTGCTAGTGCATAGACAATATATTCAAACAGATCCGGCATATTAAACATGAGGATGGCCTTGCTAAACGAGCGCTAACCATCGGGATGTGGACGAGAAGACGGCCCCCTCGCCATGGGGGTTCGGCGGCCTAGGACAGGCCTCCCGCGAGGTCATCGGTGGTCGGCCGGTAGGGTAGGGCCGCCGTGGAGGACAAAGGTGGAGGCCAAAGGCGACGTGTGTGCGACTGTAGAGGAGGCGGCTGGGAGAGGAGAGGGTGGAGCCTGTGTACGGGTCAAGCACGTATGGTCCTTATTTATATGGAAGTGTTCCAGTTGCTGGGCCCTAAAGGCCCAGCAGGTATCGCACACGATTTCATCCGCAAAAACCTTGTGCGCATCCAGCCGTCTAGCTATTGTTATCGCGCACGGTTCTGCACCGGACAAATCGTGTGTGATAAGTTTGTGTTCAAAAGTAATCTTCGCACACGTTTCTTATGGGACTAAACCATGTGCGATTATGTTGTGGTTTAACAACATTGAAGATAACTTGGAGAAATGCCAAATTTTGCTGCTGCAAAGGAGTACTGGACAAAATGGAACCTGGTTAATAATATTTGGATAATATTAGTTGGTAACAGAAGGGCTCCATTAATTCAAACGCATGGTTTGTCCTTCCTGCTAAAAAAGATTGGACATCCCAATCGCACATTACATATATATAACACATAAGAACCACCTAATACCTATCTAAACATATTCATCGTCGTTGTCAGAGAGGAGGACGACGTCTTCATCGTCTTCGTCGCCGGCGGGGCCCTTGCCGTTGCTTGAGGCCTCTGCATCATCGCCGAGCGTGCTCCGGCAACGTCGGCTAGCAGGTTGCCGGACTGACCGGCTTTCCACTTGAACAAACGCCTTCCCGCGGCGCCCATCCAAAGCCGCGTCTGCTTCTTGACCTCTTGCCTGGCGCACAGCAACGCACGCAGCCGGAACTTTCGAAGAGAGGCGAAAGACTCCTCGACCACGTAATGCACCAGTGCTTCCTCACGCCTCGCCGACGCGATGGACATCTCCACCAACTTATGCTCGTCAAGTTCCTCTAGGGAGGCTAGAGGCTCATCCGACGACGAACCCGAGTAGCTGTCTTCGGGCTCCTCCACCGCCGTGAGGTCAACAAAGTTACCCCCAGCTCCGTGCGCTGGGGACAGCTCCTCCTGCGCCTCAGTCGGCGTGTGATCGATTGAGGCCGCTGTGGACAGCATCTCTTCCGATTCCCACGACGCGAGGTTGGTTGAGCTACCCCCAGCCACGGCCGCTGAGGGCAGCACCTCCTCCGACTCCGACGGCGCGAGGTCCACGAAGGTACCCCGTCCCCGATCTCCCGTGGCTTCCGTGCTGTGTGACATTGTACAAATCCTAAATAAACTAATGGCCATGGCCATCGAAGCAATTTATACTCAACCAAAAGGCGGGAACACCATGGTATTTCATACTTAGCGAGATTTCAGGAAAATGCGGGAAGACAAAATATTGGACAAACGATAACATCAAACCAATCGTATGCTAAAGAACAACGTATCGCACACGATTTACTTCACAAAATTCAGTGCGATAGTTCAGCATAATGTCATACGGATGGACGTCGGAAAATCGTGTGCGATTTGCGACAAAGTGCAGACGCGTGAATCCACGGTATCCGTGTGTGATAACTCGCACACGCTTTGTAAAATGTGACCGTATGCGAACGTTTGCGCCTGGGACGCCTTTCAGGTCGTCACAAACAGCTAAAAACGCGAAGGGTAAGCGATAGGTGATAACGCACACGGACTCCTGCATCCGTCTGTGATCGCGGGGTGTTAAATTGCCCGATCTGTAAGTAGTATCCCCAAAATGGGATAAAGTACACATAAGTTGTTTGAAAATTTTAAAAGCTACTAAGATATTCAGAAATTCACATTGACTGCCGAGCTCACATTCAGAAATTCGTGTTCCTGTCCTTTGCCACCACGTTCTTGCTTGACAACTTCATCATACTACCCTCTTCACCCTCACCAACTCGATCAATCATGATACGCTGATGAGGTTTTTTGTTTTCCGATCGGGTCGGATTTTTTCGATCAGATCATCGAATAGCTGCGCTTTTTTTTTTATCTTGATCGAATCGGGTAGGGGCGATTTTTCCTTTCGATCTGCTCGGCCAGGCTATGTGCGTGATCTTTTTTCTGATTTGGTCGCTCGTTTTCTTGACGTACAAACCATCATTGCAGTGATCGGAGATTAGAGATGACATACACTAAGGGGGACGGTCAGGAATATTTAGTACTAGTTCGGTTAAATTACTAGCTAGGCTCGATGTTGACTTGCGGTATATATCTGCAGAGATCCGAGATGCACGGAGTAGAACCCCCAGATCCAAGATGCGCGGAGTAGAACCCTTAATCACCGACAAACCTGGCACAATAAAGTGTAGAGATAATGAGCAAGTGGCTGGACATTCATATTTAAAAGTTCATTTGAATAAGGGTGCATGCCATTGAATGTACAGATAGACAAGAAAAGGTTACATTAGGACCTTCCTAAAATTATCGTTCAGGTCAATGAAGGAAAGTGCTCCCTCCGGTTCAAAAGAGTTTCAAAGAAATCTGGAAAAAATCCGTGTGTAGCTAATAGTATATACTACGAACTTGCAAAATATTAACTTTAAAAACTTTGTATTCTAAGCTACACAAAAATAACAAATGTGTGGATCTAAGTATGCATATTTTCAAATCCCAAGTTTATCGTATTTTGTTATTTTTGTGTAGCTCAGAATACAAAGTATTTGAAATTGATATTTTACACGCTGGTGGGAATATATTATTGGCTACATCCGTAAATTTTTCAAAACTTGTAAAAACTCACAACTATGATTTGAAAAAAAAAAATAGATGGAGGGAGTAGTGGTGCTCGGAAGACAAAAGCAATTTCCGTTTGATTCCTAACTGGCTAACTGCATTTGCTTAATAGTGAGACGAAATAGGCCGTAGCCCCGCTATATAAATATAGCAAACACCCGATACAACCAACAGATTTGACATGCTGGGGCGGCAGCAAACATACACCCAAAGAGAAAAAACAAAAAGGAGACATAAGCGGATTGACTAAACGACAATGACTCGGAACCACCGCGCCCTCTCCGAAGAAGTACCACCACGCTCCTAACACCGAATCGACGAGTACCAAGCAGCACCTTCAAGAAGGAAAGCCATGCTGCTGCCGGACCAACACTGGTCCTAGGGTTTCCCCGGCACAGAGGAAAGTGGATGACGGGAAGCCACGACGCCCTTCAGGAATGAACGGTGCCACCAAGAGCGGCACCGCGTCGGTGTCGGATGAACCGACAAGGATTTCTCCCGAAAGCCCTATCCACCATCCCGTATGATCTGTAGCACAGGAGCCCCACGAGGACGGGCCTCGACACCACCAGACAAACCGCCTACCAACATGCGCCCAAACGATTCCGAAGCCACCAACGTCGTCTCACAAAAGTGGTCGTCATGAGGTTTACAGGACGAGGGTGGGGCGAAGAGTGAACCGGGGGCGGCAGAAGCACGGCTGCGCGGGAGGGAACAACCTCCACCGTCAAGGACGGTAGTCGACCGGACGAGGCAGCAGAGCATGCCGGTCCCGTCAGGTCCGGGCCGGGCCCAGCGGGCCCGTAAAGCCCCCACGGGGCACACCAGTCCTAATAGGGTCCAGCCGGGCCCAAACTGGGCCCGTGAAGCTCGCCGCCAAGCTGCAACAAGAGCCGCCGTCGCCGCTGCCCCCTGTCACCTTCACCTCACCGACAGCTGCAGAATGCACCTCGGAGCAGGGCGGCCCGCCTAGATCCAGATGGGGCCCGCAGGGCCCAGATCTGGGCCGCAGGGCCCAGCCGCCGCCGCTGACCCGATGTGCATCGGAGCACCACCGCGCGCCCCCCGCAGCAGAGGCACACCACCGTCGCGACGCCACCATCCGGCTGAGGCCGGGCCGCCGCCTCCTGGAGCGCACCGCCGCCGGAGATAGGCCACCCCGCGCGGCCTCCTTCCGGCCCGGGTAGAGGAAGGCCGCCGCCGCCGGCCCCGCCCGAGCCTCGCTCGGCGGCCCGCGCCGCCGGCGGCGGAGGAGGGGAGCTGAGGGGGGTGACATGGGTATGCCTATCGGGTACCCTACCATGAGGGTACCTGGTGCACGTATCGACTAGGCCCAACTATCAGAGCCTACATGAAGCCCATGAAGGGAGGCCCACGAAGATGAGTATCCTCCAAGTTTGGCGAAGCAATAGTCGGTTTAGAGTTTCCTTACTTGTAAATCGAGTCGGTTACGAACACCCGAGACCCAGCCTATTATTTAAGGACTGGGAGGGCCATCGAACCAGACCACGTACTTTCAGAGCCACCAAAACCCTAGCGAGATCGACATCTCGCCGGGATCTTGTAACCATCATATTCACAAAGCAATAACAGACAGGCAGGACGTAGGGGTGTTACCTCCACACGAGGGCCCTGAACCTGGGTAAAATCTTTGCCCTGCTTGTCAGCCGACGATACTTCCAGCTCTACCACGTTCTCTCCCCCATATTCATAACCTAGGGACCTTAACCATGGGTCTTGATGAGTCTACCCCTCGTCAAGTGGCGCCGTCTGTGGGAAAGAATAGCGCTGGACTCGAAGTTTCGCCGGTCCCAACAGCAAACGGCAAATCGCCGATCACACCAGCAAACGGCAACTCGCCGATCTCATCTGCAAACGGCAACTCGCCGGCCATGTCAGCAAACAGCAACTCGCCGATCCAGGCGACACACGGCGACTCGCCGATCCACTCGAAAAGCGGCAGCCTGCCCGCTTCACCGCAAAAAGCGCATCTGCTCTTCCAATGAATTTCAATCCGCACTCGCCGAGCTTCAGGAGGCGTTTTCGGCCTTGAATCAGGTTTGAGCTTAACTGTTGGAGCATTCAATTTTTTCGTAAACAATCTTGGCACGCAGGACTCGACAGATCCGCAACAACTGCTGGGCGCACTCGAGGCTCCGTCGACTGCGCTCGCCCCGTCGTCGATTCCTGAAGCCTGCTCGCCCGCAACAACCATGTCGACTCACGATGACGGAACTCCAAGGCGAGGAGGCAGAATCAGCATACCGCACAAGCAACGTCGACTTCAACCTACCACTCGACGAGAGTTTCGACTGCGGGATCTCCCTCGATGACTTCTACGAGCCCGCGATTCATAACGACAGCAACGTCGACTCGGAGATCTTCACCAACACCAACCTCGACTCAGAAATCCATAATGGCTCGCCAACACCGAGATGAGCATAGGCGATGACACGCGAAAGATTCGCCTCGAAGATCTACTCGATGAACATACTGGCTCTGACATGAGCCTCGACGGCGACGTCGAGTCCATGACTGGAATCGACAGCACATACACCTGTCCTCGGGTCACGCCCCATCAGGTCTACGTGGCCTTCACCGCAGAATCATCCGCAGACGCAGCCGCTCGCAGGCCTGCACAATTCCCATGCACGGTAACCATGCCGGATGGGGTCACAACCTTGACAATCACGGAGGAGATGGCAGCAAAAGCAGATAAAGTCATAAAGGAGTGCACAATGATGCCACCAAATTCCACCCCAGAGGAGATGTTGACCTTCCAGTACTTCAACTGGCAGGAGTCAATTCGACTGCAAAACTACCGAGCGACGCTCGAGAGCGCAAAAGGCAAGCCAGCCTCTCGAGTGCCCGAAGAAGGGAGCAATCCCTCGGGTCCACAATGCAACCAACCCCACGACCTAGGTCGCGGTTGGCAAGCCTTCCAGAACATGAAAGGGTAGCAATCACCCGTAACCTGTCGTTCATGACAGAGGACGCTAACGGAATCCCAGTGCCCAAAACTGCTGCGGGTGCATTATTCTCCGTAGGTGCTTACCTCAAGGCAATGCAACCTCCGGCGAATGACCCTAACGCAGCCCTGCATCGCCAACAACTCAAATCGCTAGCTCTAGCGGCACAGGCTATACAGCCAGAAGACAAAACTCCAGCAAGGAATCGCGATCGCGACATAGTCGACTCACGACACGCAGCACATCATCGCAGTGGTCGCAGCCACCACTCGGATGAAGGAAGGAGAAGCACGCGCCGGCACAGGTCCAGCAGAAGCAGATCTCGAAGATCCTATAGCAGCGATTCATACTCTGATCGTGAACCAGAGCCATGCGGAGCATTGTGCTTCACTCGACGCATCCGTGAGACGCGGATGCCCAAACGGTTCAAGTTGACAGGCGAACAACCCAAGTACAACGGTCGCCAAGAACCTTCGGGTGGTAGAAGATTACAGACTCGCCGTGGCATGCCAGCGTGGCACGAACACCACGGCGATGCAGTACATACGACTTATGCTCGAAGGAACTGCCCGCGACTGGCTCAAGTCGCTCCCTCCATCATCATACGACTCGTGGGACGATTTCCGCAGAGACTTCATCAAAAACTTCGAGCCTCTGTGTGAGCGCCCGAAGACATTCGAGAATTAAGGACATGCACTCAACGATCAGACGAGTCGTTGAGATCATACATACGGCGGTGGACCGAAATACGCAATTCGGTTGGCAAAGTGTCAGAAGACAGGGCCATGGATGCCTTCATACAAGGTCTCGCCAGGAAGGACTTCAAAGAGGCACTTGGTCGTGAAAAGCCAACCTCCCTGGCTGACCTCATCAAAGTTGCGACTGAGTGGGCAGATGGAGAGGATTCTGTACGCAGATCCCGTGCTTCCCCACACGCGACAACTACGAAAGCGGCAGTCGAGGCCGCAGAGATTCATACAGAGAAGATCGCAGGCGCAAACGTTCCAAACGTCCTTACGACGATAACAGACCCGAGTTCATGGCGGCTGGATACACACAACCCGGGAAGACCAAGATAGAAGCAATCGACGCTCGGATGATCGACGGGACAGTCGAGATCGCGAGCAGCGGAGCGACAGCTACAAAAGGCAAGAATGGCGCAAACGCAGCGACGCAAAACCCGAGCGGTCATTCGAGGAAAAGATGGACGACTGGTGCAGATTCCACCTCTTCAAGGGGGACGACGGAAAACTACGCTCCAATCACACCCTAAGGAACTGCAGGGAATTCGACCAAATGGCGACTGACTACATGATACGACTCAAAAGGTACGGCCCAGCACCTGCTCAGCCCACGCCTGCACCCGCACCACAGCCGAACGCTGTGCCCGCTCTCATGGCGCCACAGCCGCCACCGCAACCACCACCACAGCCTGCTCCAGGCGCAAACCTCGCAGGTGCCATACAACCCGTACTACGGGCGGAAGATGATCAATATCCACAGCCCCACGGGCAGATGTACATGATACAAAAGGGTCGCCCCTCCAACAGGCAGCAAAAGCTAATCACTCGACAGTGAACATGGCTGTCATGGCACCTCCTGCCGTGCCAGAATTTCTGAAGGGATCGGAAACCATCATAAGCTTCAGTCGAGAGGATCATCCCCCAGCTGTAGTTCGACCAGGGCACGCGGCTCTGGTACTCGACGCGCAAATAGGAGGCTACGCCATGACCAAGGTCTTCATGGATGGAGGCAGCGGCATAAACATCATCTTCGCGGACACGCTCCGCAAAATGAACAGGTCAGTCGAAAACCTCCCAAAATCTTCAAATACCTTCCACGGTATTGTTCCTGGCAAAGCAATTAGCCCAGAAGGCACCATACAACTCGACGTTACGTTCGGGGACAAAAGCCACTTCAGGACAGAGTCGATTGAGTTCGAGGTCGTCGACTGGAAATCACAATACCATGCTATTCTTGGTCGCCCGACGTTTGCTCGATTCATGGCGGTGCCACACTACGCGTACCTCACGCTGAAGATGCCAGGACCAAAGGGAGTCATCACTGTCCGTGGAAACTTTCAAAGGTCCGATGCTTGCGACCGCGAGTTCAGCAAAATCTCCGAGATGTTCGGGGTGGAAGAATCACTCGCCGACTGGCGATTTCCAACGACCGCACACTCCTTCCGAGCATAAGAAGTTGGCAGTCGACAGATCCTTCAATGCTACAAATGACACAAGGTCGCATCAGGTGCACCCGACCGATCCGTCCAAGACAGTCAACATATCTTCGAGCCTGCCTATCGCATAGGAAGGCGCGCTCGTCGAATTCCTCCGTGAGAACTGGGAAATATTTGCGTGGTGTCCAGCCGACATGCCAGGTATTCCCAGGGAATTCGCCGAGCACTCTCTCCAATTGTTTCCAGATGCAAAGCCAGTCAAGCAAACGATGCGTCGAATCTCCGGCCCAAAGCGAACCGCAGTCGAATCTGAAGTCGACCGGTTACTCGCAGCAGGATTCATTAGGGAAATCAAGAAATCACAATGGGTGGCCAACCCCGTACTCGTAGAGAAGAAGCATACAGACATCCTTCGGATGTGCGTGGACTTCACAGCGCTGAACAAGTGCTGTCCAAAGGATCACTTCCCGCTACCCGAATCGACCAGATCGTCGACTCCACCGCCGGATGCGCACGACTCTCCTTTCTGGATGCTTACTCAGGTTATCACCAGATAAGGATGAAGCAAGAAGACGAAGAAAAAACGGCGTTCATAACCCCACTCGGGGTCTACTGCTACACAACTATGCCCTTTGGGCTCAAAAACGCGGGTGCAACATACCAGCGCATGATGCAGGACTGCCTCAAAAAGCAAATCGGACGCAACGTCCAGGTCTACGTGGATGACATTGTCATTACCACAAGGGAAGAACACACACTACTCGACGATTTGAGGGAGACGTTCGCAAACCTCAAACGCTTCCATATCAAGCTCAATCCTAAGAAGTGCACGTTCGGCGTTCCAGCCGGGCAGCTCCTAGGGTACCTAGTCTCTGCCCGTGGAATCGAAGCAGACCCGGAGAAAATACAGGCCATCCTCACAATGCAAAGGCCTTCAAAGCTTCATGATGTGCAGAAACTAGCAGGACGAGTAGCAGCGCTCAGTCGATTCATCAGCAAACTGGGTGAAAAGGCTCTACCATTCTATCGACTGATGAAGAAGGCGGACAAGTTCGAGTGGACGCCAGAAGCTGAAGCAGCCTTCACAGATCTCAAGCGGATCCTCACAAGCCCTCCGATCCTCGTCGCACCTAAGGAACGGGAACCACTCTACCTGTATGTCTCGGCTACAAACAGGGTGGTGAGCACCGTACTGGTAGTCGAACGCATGGAGGAGGGGCACATCCAAAGCATACAACGTCCAGTCTACTACCTAGCGAGGTTCTCTCCATATCAAAACAGCGGTACCCGCACTATCAAAAGCTGGCATACGCTGTATTCATGTCCTCAAGGAAGTTGACACACTACTTCACCGAGCACCCGATCACCGTGGTAAGTAACTCAGCAATCGGTGATATCCTCACAAACCCCAATGCAACGGGTCGAGTCGCAAAATGGCTCATCGAGCTGGCTCCAAGAGACATCAAGTACGAGCACCCGAAGGCTATCAAAGCACAAGTCCTACCCGACTTCACAACCGAGTGGATAGAGGCCCAATTACCTGGAGCACCAGACGTGTCCAATTCCTGGACCATGTACTTCGATGGGTCCAAGAAACACGAAGGCGCAGGCGCAGGCGTCATCCTCATATCACCAAAAGGGGACAAGCTACGTTATGTTTTGCAGATGGGATTCAAACTACCCTCCAATAACGAGGCTGAATACGAGGCCTGATCCATGGCATGCGGATGGCAAAAGCACTTGGTGCAGCAAACAATGAAGGCCTGCGACGCAATCGCGGACAACATGATCGCTTATCGCGACCTGTACAACACACTGGAGGGCAGCTTCGAGGGCTGCGAGTTGAGGCACATAGGAAGGGAAAGTAACGAAGAAGCAGACATGCTAGCCAATCTTGGCTCAACTGGCGCACAAATTCCACCTGGTGTCTTCCTCGAGCGCATCGAACACAGATCTATCAAGGAGAAACGAGAGCCTCCTCCGTCGACTACGCCACCCAAAAGCAAAGTGCCTAGCACAGAGGACCCCCCAGTCGAGGTATTTCTCATTGAGCCAACCTGGACTCAACCTTTTCTGGCTTACATACTCCGTGGCGAGCTACCAGATGACATAACCGAGTCCCGACGCGTGACTCGAAGATCAAAAGCATACACCGTTATCAACGGCGAGTTATACAAGCGCAGCATATCAGGTATGTTCCAAAGATGCATCGCATTCGAAGATGGCCAAGCCATACTTCGAGACATTCATGCAGGTACCTGTGGGCATCACGCCAGCAGTCGATCACTCGTAGCCAAAGCCTTTCGCGCAGGGTTTTACTGGCCTACAGCACTCAAAGACGCGGAGGACATAGTCAAAAGGTGCGTCGGCTGCCAGAAATTCGCAACAAGGCCGCACGCACCCGCATCGGCGTTGAAGACTATACCGCTGGCCTGGCCTTTCGCCCAATGGGGGCTCGATATGGTTGGGCCACTCAAAAAATCATCGCATGGCGGGCATACTCACCTACTGGTGGCAGTCGACAAGTTCACAAAGTGGATCGAGGCGGTCCCCATCACAAATTCGACTGCTACTACGGCAGTCAACTTCATAAAGAGCATCATCTACCGCTTCGGTGTCCCAAACAGTATCATCACTGATAACGGCACAAACTTCACGGCTGAGGAGTTCAAAACCTTCTGCAAAGAGCAGGACATTACGCTCAACTACGCATCCGTGGCACATCCACAATCCAATGGCCAAGTCGAAAAGGCCAACGGACTTGTGACAGTGGGATCAAGAAGCGCCTCCTGGTGCCACTCAAAAGAGCTGCGGGTGCTTGGGTCGAAGAACTACCATCTGTGCTATGGAGCCTACGCACAACTCCCAACACTTCTACGCAGTTCACCCCATTCTTCATGGTCTATGGTGCAGAGGCAATTCTGCCATCAGATGTAAGGTTCAATGCGCCACGAGTTGAAGCATACAATGAAGAAGACGCGGAAGAAGCACTCGAAGACGCAGTCGACTTGCTCGATGAGGCGCGAGACACGGCCTTGGCCCGCACAGCTGTTTACCAGCAGGATCTCCGCAACTACCATAGCCGTCGACTGCGAACCAGGTCCTTTGTTGTGGCGACCTGGTTCTTCGACTGAAGCAAAAGAAGGTGCACAAGCTCGCTTCCCCATGGGAAGGTCCCTTCATCATCACGGAGGTCCTTGGTGGAGGCGCATATCGACTGAAGCACGCGAAGACAGGCGAACTCTCTCATAATCCTTGGAACGTTGCGCATCTGCGCCGTTTCTACGCATAAAGTGCTCACAGTCATACAATGTAATAGGCTATATGTCGGATGGCTGCAGGTTTCAGACGCGCTCTTTTCCTTACCAGGGTACCTAAGGGGACTGGAAGGTTTTTAATGAGGCGGCCTGCAGCCTAACATTCAAAAGAGGAATAAAATCAATGTTCCTTCGACTTCTTTGTGACTACTACCCGCATAATTCATACCTTAACCCACCCGAAACCCTCGGGGGCTGTGTTATTGATCAAATGAGCTCTCGCTCTTGCAGAAACACAATGCCTTAGCCGCACCCGAATGCTCGGGGGCTGCGTAACAAGGATCCAAACAAAGACACAAAAACTCTGCAGCCGCACTCGAATACTCGGGGGCTGCACAGTCATTGGTTCACAACCAACACATATTTCACAAACCCCGCTCGACTGACTCGGGGGCTCGACAAAAAATCAAAGTATACAAACTATACAATATACAAAGAGTCAAAAATTACACTCGGGGGCTGCCCCCTATCAAAAATTGCACTCGCAAACTATTCTAATCCTCAGGCTCGTCCTTTACGGGCAGCTCGGGACCACAAAGCTGTTCGCGAGTGCACTCGATTAGTGTCTCCGCAGCTTGGATCGTGTCATCCAGGTCTCTTTGTTCGAGAACCTCTCCGGCCAGGTGTCCGCAACACCAACCTTGGTTTTCGACTACGCATATACGCCATTGCAGCGTTGGCTCCAATCACAAGTCTCTGAGACAGCAACTCTCGAATGGGATTTGTTTGACGGAAGATGTTCAACAAAGCACGAATCCCTTGTGGTTGTGGCCCCGCAGGAAAAAGAGTCTCGTTCAGGCGAATAAACGCTGCCCGGCATAACTCCAGCAGTTCAGCACTTCGCCAGACGCGATCCTTCAGGGTGGCGAGTATGCGGGCATGGTACCTATCAAGCCAAAAGTGTTGACGCCCAGTCGTAGGGTCGTCAACCACGCTATCCAGACGCCCTTCCACGCGAATCTTTTCAGCCTGGAAGTTGTCGACAAAGCCTACAAAACGGGCGCACCAGTCAGATCAAAAGGACAATAGCTACGCAAAAAGCTTGTAAACAGAGCAAGATTCGAACTTACACTCGAGTTGCCTGTTCACAAGATCCATCTCCCCGAGCACATATTCCTCGCGTTGGGTGGCCAACGCGGGTCTCGCCCTCAATCGATTCAGCTCAGCCTGGGCGTCCTTCAGATCTTGCTCCATTCTCACAAATTTGGCCTTCATATACTCCATCACCTTGGCATCATTTACCATTGACCCTGGGATCGGGTGGTGATTGGAGCCTGCGAGGAACTAGTCGCAGTAGCAGGTTCTCGTGACTGTTCAAAGAGCATAATCACAAACACAAAGTTTGTGTCAGAAGCTAAAACTCATGTCATAAGCATACAACTCTTCGAGTGAAAGACATTAGCAAAAGACTATTTGCATAAACAAGGTAGCACAAACAAAGCGCAGACTCGCGCAGTTCAGAAGGTATCATTACAAGGCATAAAACAAAAGGGTAGCTACCCTAAACCTAAGATTCGATTTCCTAAGCAGACGATTGGCAGTCTCGAGTGCCCGGCGCTCCATGGTGGTCATAAAAACCTCGGCCAGTCGCGCGGCGGCTCCGCTCACCCCCTTCAGAGAAATGGGCTTCCCATCTGGCTTCCGAGGGAACGCAGACAGTGCTGCCTCGTAGTCGCAATCTATCCCATGTCCCATAAGAAGCTTGATGGTGGACTCGGATCCGCGTACCGTGTTGGCGCGAGCGAAACCCGCCATGGTGGACGTCCCGGGGCCAAACACGTCGGCGAAGTCGTCCGCCGTCGACGGCACTACGCCAGTCGGGAACACCACCTTGTATACAGCGCCAAGTGTGCTCGTCGATTTGGCGAGTGCGTCTTCGCCTGGTGCATAGGCGCCTAAGCCGCCCACAACCTGTTCCAGCGAAAGATCACCACTCGCACGTCCGCAGAGGCCGGTGCGCCAACAGCTTCTGCACAATTCAAAAAAGGCAAAAGTCATTTCATGACACTCGACAGTTATATTATCATATCAAAAGGAGAAAAGATTACTCACCTCCCATGGCCTGCGCGAGTGCCGCGAGCTGGTCAGCATATCCTCGCTCGCGTGCAGCGGCTGAGTTGGTGGCGGCAGCCAGCTCTTTCTTCGACTCTTCGCGCTGTGCGGCGAGTGCATCTTCCAGCTCCTTCTTCTCGCCTGGCCCAGCAAAATCACGTGCATTCAATACTCGACAAAATCAAGCATTGCAAAAAGAAATTCGGCAAAACAAAAGCAAAAGGAGAACTCACGACTGAGCCGCTCTAGCTCGGCGCGCATGGTATCCCTCTCCTGCTCCACCTGGACATAAGCCTTGGCGGAATCTGCCAAGGTGTGGTAGAAGGGCTGCGAGCGCACGAATTCAGCAAAAATTCAAACTTCACAGACCTACAACTAAACGGGTCAAGCAAAAAGCTCTTACGTGGTTCATCCACGGCTCAGGAGCCGCGACTGATGTCCCGATATCTGGAGTTGCCGCCTTGGCTGTCTCAAGACAGCATCAGTGGCCATTGGCTGGGCAGCCTCGTTTCCAGTCGGTGCAGAATTCGAGTGCTCCAGGGTTGGAACATTTCGACTGGAGGAGTCCCAGGCTGATTGTTTTCAGCGCTGTGGGCAACACAACAAAGCAAAAAGACGGTCAGCACAAATATGTGACAGCACAAAATTCTCATCATACTCAAAAAACACATACCTGTGCTCCTCATCTTCGGAGTCGCCAAAAATTGGTCCCCCAAAGGCTGGGGTACCACTCGACTGAAGAGGAAGAGTTGAGCTTGTTGAGCACGCACGCAAAGGAGCGGCTTGGAAAACAGGTGGTGAGCCTGATTCCTCGTCATCCTCCAAGCCCTGCTCCCTCGCGGGTGAACTTACAGCAGAAGGCGCCTTCTTGGCCAGTCGACGCCGCTTCGGTGGCGCGGTATCGACTTCTTGGTCAGAGGTGGCCTTGTCTTCAGATTGGACCTCTTCTGCTGCTTCCTCCTCGACCTCCTCCACATGTGAAGGTGGCAGAAGGGATGGGCGACTGATCCCCTTTCGGGTCCACCACCAGTGCCTGAGTTTCTTCAGTCTCTCCATTTTCAGGCAGAGGAGGAAGGGAGGCAGCAGTCGAGTGACCCTGCATAGCATACATCACAAATTGCAAAGTCAGAATCAAAAATCGCATATCGTAGAAACTACGAGTGGCAAACTATTAAACTACAGACATACCTCAAGCAAAGGGTTTTCCGTCCCGTATGGCGTGACGGGACAATCGATGTTGCAAGGGTCGGCTGTCGTCAGGCTGGTGATGTGGCGCACGTGCGTCACAAGCTCGTTCCTTGACAGTTCCTCTGGGCTCATCCGAGTGGAGTCACTCGCGCCCTCATACGCCCACATGGGGTGCGCTCGGGCACGGAGTGGCCACACCGCCTCTTTCAAAGGTGGCGATCAAGTAAGGCCTGTAACCTTGTCCAGCATCCGTCGATTCGAGTCAGCAAAGGGCGCGCTTCCTCCATTTCTTCGGCTGAGAGCTGGTGATCCCAGCCTTGGTCCTGACGTAAGCCGCAGTCGAGAAGGTGGCGACTCTTGCTCGACACTGCATAAAACCACCCTTTCCTCCAGCCTTGCGCGGAGTCGACGGTCTTCAGGCGGAAATAGCGGGTGTCGCTGCGCACCTGGATGCCGCAGCCGCCCACGGGGTAGGTGCGACCACCTCCTCTGTTGGGTCGCACCATGAATATGGTCTTCCATAGCGCCCAGCTGGGTGCGACGCCAAGGAAGCACTCGCACAGCGTGATAAACACGCAATATGCATAATACCATTCGGGGTGAGATCGTGGATCTGCACCCCGTAGGCAAAAGAGGCCACGAACAAAGTCGTGGAGGGGAAGAGAAAAACCCTAGGCAAAACAAACACGCTCGTTGGCGCGTGGTTCGGGGAGTACCTCCTTGGGCGACGCGCGCGGACGGCGAGCTGCTCCGCGGGTGGCAGATACCCTGCTCGCGGAACTTGACCAAATGGGCGTCCTTGATGGTGGACTTCGCCCAGTCCCCGCTGCCTTCTTCAGCGCGGCGGACGCAGATGTACCCGCCACAGTCTTCTTGCCCTTGGCCGCATCGGTCGCGGCAGCGGCGGCGGCACCACGCTTGGAGCCTCCACCTTTCGCCATTGCAACGGTGGATGAGGGTGGAGAAGAGAGCTTGGGCGCAGAGCAATGGAGGTGGGCGCGAGGAGGAAGATGAGACGAGGGGCGGCGCAAAGAGGCAAATGGCAAGTAAAAAATTCTGCCAGCGCTGTATCCCTATTTACCACAGATCGCAAAACGATCGCAACCGTCAAAACAAAGGCATACGCTCCGCGCGAAATCTAGCCATACACGTGGCGGCCGCGGAGGGCAACCGTCACAGGCCACTCCGCCCACTACGCACGGGAAACTAGGAAATCATCATCACGCCCCGTGAAAACCGCGCCAGAGCGGTCAAATCAAGTCCAAACGACGCTATACTTGGTCAGCTCTGCAAAAATGGGCCCACACAGAAGTGTCACGTCCCATCAGTCTTACCAGGCACGCCACCGCTTGTCAGAGATGGCAGTCGCAAAATGCGTCATGGCTGACGTTATTCATATTGCACAAGTGGCACAAAAGTCACTCGATGACTCATTCGAATGATGTCACACCATAAACTCGATGGGTTTTCCAGCAAAAGGTCATAGATGCCAGTCGAAGGACTTTCGATTGCAACATCATACTCCCATCGGGAGCATATCAAAAATTTCTTTGACTAATATGTGCAGGGTAAAAGATTTTGAGATTATCCTCCATTGCAAGCAATAAAGCACAATCTCGGGGGCTACTCCCATCGGGAGCGCTGTCGCGCACCCGATAGAATAATGGCAAAAGTGTCAGTAGACCAAACATTCGACTAAGTTCATAAGCAAAATCACACTCAAAATATTCCCGAGTTGATCCGACGATTCTTGGATGCTGCATGCATAGTGCAAAGGTAAGACCCACCGATCAGTCGAGCTGGGCTAAGGACCGCTCCAGCAGCGTTATCCTTAAATTTTCCGTGTCAGCAGACATGATGAATTATCCCCGACGGACGCGTTGGGTTGATTCAAAATTATACTGCAGTTCGATTCCGTAAGACCTCAACGGCTGTTTCGAGTCTGTCCAGTTTGTTTCAGATTCGAGTCCGGGGACTCGAGTTTGATTGAAAGCTAGTATGGTTTTGCCACAAATGGTAGTTAACTGGCCCCGATCCGTCGTGTGTGCCGGGCCTGCTAAGCTAATATCTCTTGACTATCATAAGCAAAAACTCATAGTCGATGAAACACTCGACATAGCCAACATGTGCTATTTCATAAGAATTCTAAATACAGATGTAAAAATATAACACGCATGATGTATGAGTCCATGCCCGACTCTTCGAATCAGACAAGTACTCGGGGGCTACTGACATGGGTATGCCTATCGGGTACCCTACCATTAGGGTACCTGGTGCACGTATCGACTAGGCCTAACTATCAGAGCCTACATGAAGCCCATAAAGGGAGGCCCACGAAGATGAAGTATCCTCCAAGTTTGGCGAAGCAATAGTCGGTTTAGAGTTTCCTTACTTGTAAATCGAGTCGGTTACGAACACCCGAGACCCAGCCTATTATTTAAGGACTGGGAGGGCCATCGAACCAGACCACGTACTTTCAGAGCCACCAAAACCCTAGCGAGATCGACATCTCGCCGGGACTCTTGTAACCATCATATTCACAAAGCAATAACAGACAGGCAGAACGTAGGGGTGTTACCTCCACACGAGGGCCCTGAACTTGGGTAAAATCTTTGCCCTGCTTGTCAGCCGACGATACTTCCAGCTCTACCACGTTTTCTCCCCCATATTCATAACTAGGGACCTTAACCATGGGTCTTGATGAGTCTACCCCTCGTCAGGGGGAGCGAGGAGAGGGCGGAGAGGGCCGCGCCGGCCGCCGCGGGGGCGCGCAGTCGCGGGATGGAGTCGCGGGAGGGAACAAAGAACTTGATCTCCATTTGCTTAATAGTCCATACCGGTGATAAAAAATAATGAATTTGCAGGATATATATCAACCGATCAAATAATGGTAAAATTGACATTCCGATTTGAATTTGGAATACAATTAATATGGATCGGATACAGAGGATTGAATTGAGCGACCAAGAAATAAAATTCGGAAAATACTAAAAAAAACAGTGGGTCGCTCGAGGCTTAAAACATCCATCGTTGTGCACAACACCATCTCTGCCCAGAGGCCACGTCTCCACGTGCGTACATCAATCGATCAATGGAAGCAGCCGGCGGCTGGAAATTGTGGTGATCCCGTGGCTGGAGTTCGGGCACATGATCCCGTACCTGAGCTCTCCAAGCACCTCGCCGCCAGAGGCCACGCTGTCGCCTTCGTCTCCACGCCGGGGAACCTGGCCAGGCTCCCGCCCGTGCCGCCAGCTCGCATCCGCTTCGAGCCGCTGCAGCTCGACGGGCTGCCCGAGTCCACCGCGGAATGGAACCACGACCTCCTCAAGAAGGCCATGGACGGCCTCGCCGCCCCGTTCGGCCGCTTCCTCGCCGCCGCAGGGAAGCGGCCCGACTGGATCATCCACGACTTCTGCCACCACTGGGTCTCGCCGGTTGCCGACCAACACAAGGTTCCCTGCGCCGCCTTCATGATGGGCTATGCCGCCTTCGTCGCCTTCCTGGGCCCGCGGTGGGCCAACGCCGCCCACCCGCGCGCGTCCGCCGAGGACTTGACCGTCGCGCCCAGATGGATCCCTCCACCGTCCACCATCGCCTACCGCCGCCGCTGCGAGGGCCAGTGGATGTTCGGAGTGAACGACATGCACCGCATGTGGAGCATGTTGGAGCACTGCCGCCTCACCATCTACCGCAGCTGCGACGAGGTCGAACCCGGGATGTTCGCGCTCCTCACGGACCTCCTCCGCAAGCCCTCCGTACCCGCTGGAGTCCTCCTGCCGCCTCCGCCGCCGCCGGTCCACGCCGACGACGAGGTCCTGCGGTGGCTGGACGAGCAGCCTCCCAAGTCCGTTATATATGTCGCTCTGGGGAACGAGGCGCCGCTGACGGTCAAGAACCTGCACGAGATCGCGCTCGGACTCGACCTCGCCGGCGTGCGCTTCCTGTGGGCTCTACCCAAGCCGACCGCCGGAGCCAGAGGCAACGTTCAGCTGCCCGACGGTTCGACGACAGGACGCGGGGCCGCAGCATGGTCCAGACGGGATGCTTGGTGCCCCAAGCGGCGGTGCTGGCGCACGCCGCGACGGGTGCGTTCCTGACGGACTGCGGGGGGCTCCATCGTGGAGAGCTTCGCGTTCGGACTCCCCTTGGTGATGCTCCCATTGGTCGTCTCCCAGCCCCTTGTCGCGCGGGCCATGGAGGAGAAGGGGGTCGGCGTGGAGGTGGCGAGGGACCACACCGACGGCTCCTTCGACAGGGACGGCGTTGCTGCGGCAGTGCAGCGAGTCATGGTGGACGAGCAAGGGAAGGTGTTGGCAAACAACGCGAGGAAGCTGCAAGAGGTTCTTGCGGACCAGGGGTGCAGGAGAAGTACATCGATGATCTTGTCGAGCACCTTAGACGCACCTGAGAGCACATGATATGTGTTTGTTGTCTGAATTTATTTGCTTTTAAAGTTCAGTGACTCTATTTTTGTTTAATTCTGTTTACTGTGCATGAACTCTCAATCATCATCTTGCTGGCGGCTTCGGTTTGAATGTTTGTTGTAAGGCTTTTCGCCACTATTTGTTTAATAAATGAAATAAAGCAGGTCAAGTTGGATAGGATTTCTTAATTACTCTACAAATTTTAATGCTCTTTTCTCTTTGCAAATGCAAATGCCTCCAAGCGGTGGGAGTGACCGTACTCCCATTCATTTGGAATCTTGTTCTAATCAAATACCAAAGAACAGTGGTTTTTAATTTGAATAAGGTGCATTTGGACACAGCATTTTGGCTCATAGAGTATCTAGTCTCGTTATGAACAGAACATTTAAAAAATATTTAAAACCTCAAAAAGTTCTGAAATAAAATTTCGGGTGTACGTCATAACATTTTATGTTGGCACATAAAGTTTCACGAAAAAATAATGTTTTTTGTGTTCTGTATAAAAAAGACAAATTCGATACTCAAAAATAACTTTTTACTGGACATTTTTTTTGTCTTTTTTACACAGGACACAAAAAATGTCTTTTTTGACAAAAAAATGTTTGTATGTACACCCGATATTTTTTTTTGAATTTTTGGACATTGCGAAATATGTTTTTTTTCATAATAGGAGCATCTAGTCCTACAAGTCAAAATGGATTTCTGGATTTCTAAGTCGGTTATGAGGTTCTACAACTCATATGACACAACCCCTATATCTAGCCGTCTGGAAAATATTGGCCATTCAATCGCAGGAACGGACGGTCGAGATACGAGTTGCCCACCACATGAGTTGTAGAAAATTCGCGTTCTTTCTAAGGCTAACTTTAAAGATCTGGTTGTTAAAGCTTGGTCTTAATTTGGTGAAAAGGAGTAGGAATGCTATTGATGTTTAGAAAAATGAAGTTAGATATTTTAGCAAGCTTGCCAAAGGTTGGAGTGCAAACTTGGAGGCTGCAATTAGGAGCCTAGCTAGCTGCAAGAAAAGCTCCATGGAAAAAATATGATATTCTTGATATCAAGTCCGAAACCAATCTCTCGGCGAGGGTGGTAGAGATTTATTATACTTCATTCATCCTTAGAGATCCTAATAGATTTTGGATTATAGAGGAAACTGAAGCTAAGCAAACAGCTAGGGATAGAGATATAGTACAAGGGTAGGAACACTGCATCTTTTTGTGCAATAGCTAATCAAGAGGATGGGAAAGAAAATGATTCATGTCCTATATCTCCTAGGCAGAAAGGAATTTGCTTCATTGGATACATCTTTGATTTTTGAAAAATTGAAAAGATCTAGACCGTTGATATAGTCCACTAATTCGTGATTAACGAATGGTCTTAGGTCCTTTTTGTTTAGTCTTATTTTGGCTTTTTGGCTCTGGATTTAAGCCAGAAAAGCATCTAAATAGATGTTTTTTGGCTTTTGGATTTTGGAAGCCAGATGATTTGGATCATTGTTTTTGGCTTCCAAAATCCAAAAGCCAAAAAACCACCTATTTAGGTGCTTTTTTGGCTTAAAACCAAAACCAAAAAGCCAAAATAAACCCAAACAAAAGGGCCCTTAACTAAGCCAGGGTGACCTCATGTTTATTCTATTTAATATTGTGGCTAGCAAGTTGGTCATTCTCATTGCGCGAGTGAAGCAGGATGGTTAGGTAGACGGCCTTACCCAGCATCTGGTACATGGTGGGGAAACACATACAAACTTTTCACCTTGCCGGAACAAAGAAAGCGACTTGTATTGCATATAGAGTACATGGAATGTTAAACATAAAAAACTAAAACATATTATCATTGTATCCCTTCTTTTCGGATTGATCCTCCAGCTGAATCGATCCGTCAACTAGGTACATCCAGTATGAAATTATCATTGTATCCCTTCTTTTCGGATTGAACCTCCAGCTGAATTGATGCGTCGACTAGGTACATCCAGTATGAAAAGAAAGAAAGAAAGAAAGAAAGAAAGAAAGAAAGAAAGACAGAAATATATCATCTGTTTGTGCTCTACAGGAGCCTGAATAAGAGCAACATCAATATATTGATGTTTAATCAGCACAACAAACTCAGAAAGCCTCTTAGTCTGAACCAACAAAATAGCACCAGCTGTGTCCTAGTTGAACAACGGATATTTAGTGCAGTAGTTCACTCTTCAATAAAAACCAGGTCAGTGGTACTATTTTCCCCTAAAAGAGCAGAGAGACATAAGAATGTACCAACTCAAGATCAAACAAGAAAGATTGATTTGGATAAGCACTTCAGTAAGCAGAATGTACAGAGTGAACACAAAAATGAGGTCTTATGCAGATTAGCACTTAGGTAAACAAATGTGCAGGTTCCATGGGATTCCAATGTCTTGAGAATTGAGATCATACACCAATCATCTGGGTTGTTTTGTTCATCACAGGACAGCATCTTCTAGAGCACCTCTGAAGCTCACAGGTTCCAAGCATTCTGCATGTGAACTGTGCTGAATATATACAGACGTTTCGTCGGTAAAAAGATGTGCTATATATGTTTCAATGTTCCATCTCAAAGACAATCACAACAAAGAGATGACATATGTAATCACCAGACATGAAATACACTGAATAAAAATGATAATTCTAAAAAAAATGACATGACGAAGTCTGTTATCCATAACAAACGAGATGTTGTTCCAGCAAGTATCACTGGAAAATGAGACATGCACCAAGAGATGCTATTCACACTGCACTGAAAATGTCTTGCCAACAGAAGGCTGACATTTTGTTTTTTGCACTTTATTCGATGATACATCTGAAGATCAACTCAACGTTTCAATGATGTAAACTGTATTACATAGTTTATGGACAGTAAAGGTGAACTAAACTGAAACAATCCTGTATAGATATAGGATTTACAACAGACCTAAGCCACTACTAACATACATAGGGCAACATAAAACATGGCATGCACATCCAAATTACCAACAAGCTGAAATCATGGTAGGTGGTTACCAGCCATCACTGCAGCAGCAACCACTGGGTGCTGGTAGCCGCAGGCATATGACATGATGTCCACCAAGGAATCATATCATATCATATCATATCATATCATATCATATCATATCATATCATATCATATCATATCATATCATATCATATCATATCATATCATATCATATCATATCATATCATATCATATCATATCATATCATATCATATCATATCATATCATATCATATCATATCATATCATATCATATCATATCATGAATATATATTGGTCCAGAGGGAAGACATCATATCTCAGTATCCAAATAATTAGGCCTCTCAACCACCTAAACAAGAAGGCAAATAAAAACATTCAGTACTGGCTCTGAGAAGTGAATAGAAATATAAGCGGAACGGGGGATGTTATATCTTACATCCGCAAATCTTATTTGACGTGGCCTGGGAGGCTTAAGATTATTCTCCTTTGGTTGTGCCGAAGCCCAGGAGCTTGTTTCTTCTGCTGTACTTGGATTCCAAGAAAAGATGGAGCAGGTGGTTTATTCTTAACAGATGGCAAATTGCGAGAAAGCCAGAGTCCGAAGGTGATTTTGGGACAGGCAACGGCAGTAGACATTGCAGAGAACTACTTTCCTTCTTGACAGAAATATTCTCTTCCAAATATGCTGGAACATTCTGACTAGTATCATGAGTGGAAGTTTTTCTATCATCCAATTTCACCAATCCTTCATTTTGAGAAGGCATTAATACATCGGGCTCTGACACTTCGATCATCCTTTCTTCCGATGGATTATTGTCTTGTACTTCCGCTATATTGTTACTTCTAACAATAGGTCGCCCTCCAAATTGAACATCATATCCTGAATTCAAAGATGTCTTTTGATCCAGTAGCAGAGTCAAGTGGCTAGTTTCTGAATCAATACATGCACAGTGATCCATCGAGTCTTCATGCGATGTTTTATCGACCCCCGAGCTCATGGAGCTTGATCCCTTCAAACTACTACTGTGATCTGATCCGACCAATGAGCTATGATCATGGTCAATTCCAACTGAGCTAGAGCCATTGCTTCTACTCATTTTCTCATCTCTATCTCTTATTCCAAATGAACCACTTGCTTTAGGTGAAGGCGGCAAGGTAACATCACGACGGTTGGGAGGCACACCGATACCATCACCTACGGAGTGGTGAAATGGTGAAGACGCATCCCCAGTCTGAGAGTCACTCCAAAATGTCATATGGTTCGACTCACTTGTCATCTTGCTCCTCCTATCCTCTCCTTGGTGAATGTACTTCTGTTCCAACTTGTGCTTATACACTTCCTCCCAGTATCGCTGCAATATAACAAAGAGTGAGCTGATTAGAAGGGTCATTCTTCAAACTACCGAAAAGCGACATAGCTCTGAACTTATGAAGCATGTTGTGTGCGCATCTGCTTACCCCATTAGAATCAGAACCAAGATTCTTGTTTTGCGAGCTCCGGGCAAGAGGGCTGGGTGCATTGCCTTTGGATGACAACCCCCTGTCTCTCCCTCCACGCACCTTGCCATTCTTCATTTTAGGCATTGGATTCAGTAGCAACAAGGAGGTTTTAACACACAAACCAGGGAGCAAACCACACCCCTTGGATGCAAAACCCCGGGTACTCTGCACATCGCAGTCCTCGTCGTCGTCATCCTCTTCCTCCTCATCCCCACGCTCCTCACGCCTCGGATAGTTACAGGACAAATAATTGGGAGGCAGGTGCTGGTAGGGAGCTGGACAGGCGTCCTCCTGGCGCGATCATCATCACTGCCCGTCCTCCAGTTGGCCCCAGCCGCATGCGCGTGCTCGCGAGCAGAGTTGCCGGTGGCGCCGGCCTTGCGGAAGGTGTACTGCGGGGAGCCCACGGCGACAGCCTGCGCAGCCGGCAGGAAGCGGTCCATCATGAAGCCGCCGCGGGCTCCTCCTGGCTCGGTGGCCGCCGCGGCCGCCGTGCCGGTGGGGCGGTCGTCCGGCACGCCGCTGACGCTGCAGTTCACGGTGAAGGACTCCGTGCGCGAGAGCGTGTCCAGCGCGTCGGAGAACCTCTCGTCGTCGTCGCAGGCGTCGGCGTCTTGGTCCCGTAGGACGTCGGCGACGGAGAGCGCCTCCCGTGCCGGTGCCTTGGGTTCCTTGTCCGCAGCCTGGATGTTACGCGCCGCGGCTCCGTTGTGAGGGAGGGCGGCGGGGATAGGGTAGAGTGGCGCTCGATCGCGCTCGCCCAGGGCGTCGTGGTAAGGGGTGGCGCCGCCGCCGGCACCTTCCTCCGCGCCATTCTCCGACGACGGGCGCGGCTGATGAGCGGGCGAAGAAGGAGCGGGCGGGCGGCGGGTGCGGACGCTCTTGGGTCGGCCGGGGCTCTGCTCCCAGACGAAGGGAACGGAGCCGGGGTGGCGGACGGGGCCGGAGTTGAGGTCGGCCTTGTGGTAGGGCAGGCGCAGCGGCGCGCCTAGGTCGATCCGCGTGCCCCGCTCCGCCATCACGCGATCCGCGCGCATCCCCGCCCCCGAGGCGTAAATGCCCGGAAAACTGCTCAATCAAAGGTCTTGCTTGCTTGCTTGCTTGCGTCGGCCGCCGCGCGCGAACCGGCGACGGGTGGGGGGAAGGAAGAGTGGGGTGGGAGGGACCTGCTGCGGTTTAAGTGCGGGTTTACCGGCTACCACCGCCACGCGCGAGGCCCGCCGCCAGCCACGCTCTCCACTCCACCAGTGCGAGTGCGGAGTGACTCGGCGTGCGTGCGCGGTGGGGCGGCGGCGGTGCGGCGTGGTATTTGCTACTGCAACAACTACACTACGGGTGCGGTTGCGCGTGCGGCGAGGGATGGTGACACGGGTGCGCGCGTCAACCCAAGGAAACGACGGTGGAGTGTGGACTGGGCAGGAAAAGTCTGCCTAAAAAGGCGATGACAGCATCCCCCGATGGCTACTCCCTACTCGGCAAATGCACAGGGCTGCCTCGATCCATGCCCCGTTTGTTTATGCAAATTCTACTGTGCTTCTGTTCATACGTGAGCAGATCTGCGCCGTTCGCACGCTGGATCAGCAGGCACGGGTTGCCACTCCGGACGCCTACGTGTGTGTCCATGTTCTACTCCATCGTAGTATTGCCGTGGTGCTGGCGCCACATGGGACCTTGGGCAGTTGGGCACGAGACAAGCATACTTGCCTTGCCTCACTGCCCGCTGCAGTATACAACTACTCGGAGTGTACTGCTATGCACGCCTACGGTCGGGATGCGGCTTGGCATACCACGCAGAATTTGGAGCTAGACGCCATTCCTGCTGAATCGCAACCACTTTACAGGTCGCGCGCATTGATTCTTCTGTTATCAGATGGGGCGTCAGTGAGTAGCTACAGTGTCGTCGTCGTGCTGTTAATCAGCGCCTGCATGCAGATCGCGTCAAAGCATGTCGCTCTCGCCGACAGCCGGACCCGAGCGACCGCAAGGAGTCCTGCGGCGAGGACACAATGACACTGCTACTGTGACTGAAAGAAAAATTGGACTATGAGTAGCTCTCGGTGTTCGTTTGGATTTTTTTTTTAGCATTTGATTGACAGCCATGAGTGGTTGCGATGCTTGCATAGAGCAATAGTTTCATGGTCAACAACTCCAGCCCGAGAGGTGATGGTGTGTATTCAATAGGTGTTGACCGGTGACCAAGCATGCATGAAGAGAGGTGCGAAGAGCAAGCGAAACTCACATGGGTATCTTCTAAGCTTGGGAGCCACCAACACTTATTAGCAACGGTACAATATGTGGTTGATGACGCAAATGGACCCCGGTCCACACCTCGTAGCGTCCATCCACAGAGACGACTGAAACTGAAAACATTTCGTAGACGAAAATGTTTTTCTCCGCGCGCGCCACGTTCTTCTCCCCTTTCTCTTCCCCAATATTGTTTCAAATCACAAACACCCAACCTCCTAGCCGAGATGGTGCCGGTGACGTCGCCGCAACCATTACAGATCTATGGCGGAGAAGAAGGCGTCGAGACTCGACTTATCAGTGGAGGGTGCGGCGGTAGAATCGGAGAAAAAAGGGGGAGGGTGCGGGTGGATTTAGAGGTATGGCCAGGGCGACAGCTGATTTGAGGACGGGGCAACGAGGCAGACGAGGGTGACGGTGGCAGGCGGTTCTGCTGGCGATAGCTGCAGGATGGGGTGATCTTCTTCCTCTTGATGTCCTCGTCGTTTTGCATTCGGAAAGCGAGCCTAATCTAGCCCCTCCCCTTTTGTAGACGCTTTCCCGGTTGCTTCGAGCAGCAGCTATGTGTCGTAGTACTGTCAAATTCCATGTATTGAATTTGTACCGATTATGGCGCTATGTATACCTACATGCAGGCTGGGGTGCAGGACGGCTCTTAACCGGGCGACCGTGGACACGGTTAGACGCTGGCGTGCGTCACGCGTGGGTGGGTCCCACCCACAACTTTTTCCTTATCGTAACCGCAAAACTCCTCTGATTTCCGATCCCATCTCTCTTTCTCTTTGCGTTCTCGACGCCGGCTAGATATGCACCGCCAGCCTGCCACCGCCCCCATAGACGCCGGCCAGATATGCACCGCCGCCTCCCGAGCTGGAGCCGACGACTACAAGTATAGACCTCGCCGAAAACGGGGCCACGGCGGCAACGGAGGAGGCGAGGAAGAAACTTAACGCAGTGAGTGGGGGTGTCGACGCCGGAGAAGAAACACCACCTCTCCCCCGAGCTTAGAGGGATGGCCGGGGCGGCGGTGGATCAGCGGAGGCGGGGATCGGGGCAGGGTGGGACGGCGAGGCGCCGCAGCAACGTGCCGGCCGCGGGCGAGAGGCAGGCGGTTTAGCCGGTGCCGACGGCTGGGATTGGAGGTGGTTGCGGTGGCTTCTTCCCTCCTCTCTCTGGCAACGTCCTCTCCTTTGTAGCTGTCGGAAATTTGTCTGTGGCCACGGGTAACAGTAAGCTAGCATCGCCCGGGGAGGTGATGTTTCAATTCAGTGGTACCATGGACGCTAGTACTCCGTCCAAGTGTACTGCGTATAATGCCCGGGATATTCAAAAGAGATCTGAGGACTGAGGTAGCGTATGGACGAATTCAGCCTACTAGATTCAAGGCGTTTCCTCGGTCGGTCGGCCGCGCGGTCCCGGCCAGCCGTGCCGACGTAGGCGTAGGTATCGGTGCTCCCGTGAGCCCACACTCCCTTGGACGCTCCCTCCTCCTCGCAGCTTCAGGCTTCCATCATTAATTGTACGGTCGGCCTAATTGTACCGGTGTGCTGTGCGGTGGCTCCGTCGTTCCATGGCCACTTACGTTGCGGAGAAGAACAGCTTGCTAGCTGGTGCACTGCTCCTGACTTGATGTTAAGCAAACTTACAGCAGTGCATGTGCATCATGTACGCTAGTATTTTTGTTAAATATGGCCTTTAAAAAAAAATAAGACATGTATGACCTTTTGTCAAAACTATTTTCAAATCTGATTCTTTAGGTCGGCCTCAAAGATGTTGTAGAAAAACAGAGAGGGGAGCTACAGAAAGGATGGAGCCGATGTATACAAGTTGGCTGCATCCTCACTGGCGTCGAACTTATGTCGGCGTCAAAGATGTTGTCGCTGAACTTTTGCATTTCGGCGCCATACTGAACACCTGTTTCTCAGTTCAGTAATTTTTTATAAGGATTTATTTTTAAAAACAGAGATGGGTTACAGAAAGGATGGAGCCGACGTTTATAAGTTCGGCTCCATCCTCATTGGCGTCGACCTTATGTCGGTGTCAAAGATGTTGTAGCTAAACTTTTGTAGTTCGGCGCTATACTGAACACCTGTTTCTCAGTTCCGTAAGTTTTTATAAGGATCTATTTTTAAAAGAACAGAGATCGGCTACAGAAAGGATGGAGCCGACGTGTACAAGTTCGGCTCCATCCTCATTGGCGTTGACCTTATGTGTCAGATTTGAAAATAATTTTAATGAGAGGCCAAACATGTGTTTAGTTTTTCAAATTGGCCAGATTTGGCAAAATATACTGTATCTACACATGACATTACGTGTACTGTACATTTAACCTAACAACTCTGTCAAACCACTTCGACCCATCCACCTTATTTTGAAGGAAAGGCAAAAGATTTGCCCTATTTCATTAAATAAGAAGGAGTTTGTAACAAAGTTTTGTGTTATAGACCACATCCACCTTATTTTCATCACCACCACAAGTCATCACTGGATTCGTTTTTTCCATGCTCCAACTCCTAGGCTTCACTTCTTGTTGTTCTTTCGAAGACTTTCGAAGAGTGTTTACTGCCAATCTCGAGGAGGGGAGGGTATCATGCTACCCGTAGTGTCACTTTCACTTAAGATCAAAGCAACTGCCAATCTCGAGGAGGGGAGGGTATCATGCTACCCGTAGTATCAAGCTGGACAAAAAAAACCTCCCGGGCCGCTGCGCGTGGCGGCTCTGGAGGCGAAAAACAAAACCTTAGAAACTACCGCCGCCGGCCGTCTTCTCCGACCGCTGCCGCCGCGGCGTCGGCGGTGGCGGCCACGCTCCCGCTGCTGAACACGGGGGGGCGTCCTCTGCTTGTCCCCGTCGGGATCCTTGCGCGCGGGGAGGCCGACACTTGGGCGGGCGGAGGCTGTGCGGCGTGGCGGCGGCGGCTGCTCCAGTGTGGCGGCGGCGCGCTACGACGCACGGCTGGGAGGCGCGTTCGAGGATGGTGAAGGCTTGTTGGTCCAGGGCGGCGGCGGCTCGCGTTGGAAGACGACGTCTTCCTGGATCGTTGCCGGCCGGATCTGGGGTGTCCTCTGGTTCTTGGGCCGGAGGTTGACCTGCTCGCTTCGTTTCGCCGGAAGTCGGCCGGCGGTGTGGGGACTGTCGGATCGGCCCTTAATAAGGATGTAGTCCTAGGGTTCCTCTTGCGACAGGATGAAGATTACCGGATGCATGTCTCCATTGATCTAGCTGGAAGTGTCGGTGTCGGAAGGCTCCGCTGGCGAACTCCATTGGGCGATTCATGCCTGGAGATTGCTGGATCGGGTGGTATTCGGTCGGACGCACCCATGTTTTATCTGACCGTTTGGTTTCAGATGGAGCGCTTTGAAGCTCTGTTGGCTGTTAATATCATGGAGCACGCCTTCTCGTTCCATGTTGCTGGCGGAGAATGACATGGAAGGCGAGTTTTGAGGACTGGCAATGGTGGTTTGATTCTTTATGCTGATGAGGAATTGGCTTGGTGTTTCATGACTTGGAGCAGCGGCATGTAAGTGGAGGCGACAACATACTTGAAGCCCAACGTCCTACCTTTCAGGGTGAAAATCTAAGGTCTGGCCTTAATTGGTTGTGCCTGACAGTGGTCTTATTGAAGACACTGTTCTGTGAGCGAGGACTATCTTCGGGATGAAAACCCAAGATCTGACCTTAATTGGTTGTGCCTGGCACTGTTCTTGTTGAAGGCGTTGCTTTTGAAGAATTAGTCATCAGGTGTTGTTTTGGTGATGGTTGTGCGGCAGCTGTAAGGACTGTAACTCTGTAGCGAGACTTTTCTTTTTATTTGTTCTTCTTATTGTCTTTCGGCTGTGTGCATCCGTAATAGTTTTGGTTATTGCGTTGTTACAGAAACTGGGTGTAATTTGTATCTCCGCGATATTAATATACACTCTTTATCTAAAAAAAAAAAGATCAAAGCAAAGGTGAGGACCGCGAGGCCATGTACTAGTACGCCAGGCTGTGAGCGTGCTCGAATTAAGTGATCTGACTCTTTCACACGAAATAAGCTCGAGAAAAGGAATAAGCCTGGAATGATATGTGTAGGTACGACACCCGTACTTCCCTGATGGCCAGTGGCGTATGCAGGAAAAAATTGGAGGTGGGCACACTCTCAAAAAAACACTAAAAGTTGCCATATGAACAAGATAAATAGCATTATATATTCATATATATGTTTCAAATTTGCTGATCTCCATACAAAATATTTCCAACACATGAACAAAGTTTTACATGGTGAAATATAGCTTAAATAGAAAATTACATCAATTCTACAATCACAAAAGAAAAAAAACATATGTAATAATCAATTAATTGGTTGTCCATTACAAACCGAAATTATCAACTTCATACAAAATTGGGGCATTTTCCGTATTCGGTTGTGACTTGAATACAAGTTCTGAAGCAAATCCATGAAAAATTCATAATATTGAATCATGGGGCTGAAAATCTGAGAAATACATGCAGTTGACCGAGAGGCGGCCAGTGGCGGTGGCCTAATGCTGGCCTTGACCGAGCGGCGGTGGAGGTCGGTGCCGAGGGGGCGGGTCGCCGGTCGGCGAGGTCGGCCGAGGGGGCGGGTCGGCGAGCTAGGTCGCCATGGCGGCTCCGGCCCATGACCGCGTGAGCCAGGTTGAGCGAGAGGTAGAGCAAGGCAGGCAAAGAACGAGCGCGCGGCCAGGTCAAGCGAAGCAGGCTTTCCGACATGTAAAAATAAAGGCTAGCAGGCTACAGGCACCATCAAAGGCCCAACAAGTATGCTTCCTATATGGGGATGTCAAATGTTTTTCCAAAATTTTGGGTGGGCCACGGCCCCTCAGACCCACCCGCTGGATACGCCAGTGCTGATGGCCAAAGACCATCTCCACCGGGCCTTCTCAACAATCGGTGCGCTCAGTCTCGATTTGGCCGACAACGTGAGAGGGGTCAGCGTCACTGTTGCGAGAAGAAACCAACCAGTTTGTCCATACAACGACCCACGCAACAAAACGTGTGGATGATGCATTCCCTTTGATAATATGGGACCTGCTCGAGCGGTTCTACGCGAGGGAACCACCCGAGCGGCAAAGAGGAGCACTCCAATAACCCGGGAGCTCCTATACAATTGTAGTGTCAACAATGCACATAACACCCACGCCTAGGTTGTTGATGGGCTCGAGCTAGCCCAAAATTTTCTTTCTTATTCTATCTGTTTATTTTTTATTTCTCTTTCTAGTTTTTCATGTTTTCTTAGATAAATCCCTAAACTGAAATAAATTTCTTACAAAAAATAATTATAAAGTTAGGGAGACTTTTTATAGAGTTTTAAAAACATCCATGCAAGGAATACATATTTGTATAGTTCAAATAATTTTTTCATGAGTTTGAAACATTTTCACTGGCTAGAGAAAATCTACACCGTTCTAAAAAAATAATTATTTACATGTTGTCAAAAATTTACAAAGTTCAAAATAAATTTCACATGTTTTGTTAAATATTCACAGATTAAAATATGTGTTCACACATTCGTAAAAATATTCACACAATTCGAAATATTTTTTCACATGTTCAAAGAAATATTCACATGGTAAAAAAAATTCTAATAAATTGTTCACATAGGTTTAAAAATATTCATATAATTCAAAGAAATTATTCATGTGTTCAAAGAAATTATTCGCTATTACAAAAAATAAATAATTACTCCATACTTTGTTACAAAATATGTACACAAAACAATAAAAAGTAAATCGAAGATCCGAAGAAAAAAACAAAAAAAAAATAGTGGATCGAAGAGGAGGCTAACCTGGGTTTGGGCGTTGTCTCGTTAGAGACGTGGCAGGCATTGTATACGAAAGGCCTTACAAACGGCAATTCCTATATGACGCCCGTTAGCGGCGTGTATCGGTCGCGCTGTTAATGGGGACCCTCTGGCGGGCCGGCCCCGTTTGGCGGCTTTCCTTCATTTTTTTGTTTTGTTTTTTCTTTTCTTTTTTGTTTTCTTTTCTGTTTCTATTTTTTTGTATAATATTTCTTTTCTATTATTATTTTTTGTTCTTTTTTAAAAAAATGGTTTCGATTTTAGAAATGGTTCCAAAATTGAAAATGGTTATAAAATTTTAAAAATGGTTCCAAATTTGAAAATGGTTCTAATTTTTGAAAATGGTTCCAATTTTCAAAATGGTTTCAAAATTGAAAATGTTCAAAATTTGAAATGGTCCAAATTTGAAAGTTGTTCCAATTTTGAAATTGTTTCCAAATGTGAAAATGGTTCCACTTTTGAAAATGGTTCCAAACTTGAAATGGTTCCAATTTTTGAAAATGGTTCCAAATTTGAAAATAGTTGAAAATGGTTCAAGTTTTGAAAGTGGTTCCAATTTTGAAATTGGTTCAAATTTGAAAATGGTTCCAAATTTTCATAATTTAAAATTGTTCCTATTTTAAATTTCGACCTATTTTCAATTTTAGAACAATTTTCAAATTTGGAACCATTTTTGGTTTCGTTTTTTTTCCAAATGTTCTTATTTTTAAAAATGATTCATATTTTGAAAATATTCAGATTTAACAAATATTCATGTTTCAAAATTAGGTTTGAATTATTTTACAATTTTTCGAATAGATAAATACATGAAAATAATCAAAAAGGGAAACAGAAAAAAAAAATACAACATAAACGTTCTTTGTGCCGGCCCACGAAAGGAAGCTAGTAGGTGGCGCGGGAAGTTAGCGCCGCTAACGAGTGACACAAAGCATCTCCCCTTAAAAACCATCTGGGGTGGCAATTCTTGAGATCTCTAGGCCTTGGCCAGGACCAGTATAGCCAGAATGAGATTAGAAATGGGCCGATTTTTTTCGGGAGATCCTATCGCGGGTGCCACTAGCAAAAGGTTCTCTTTGGAAAGGGAAAAAACAGAACATTAGAGCACGCCACGTGTAAATAACAAAATCGAACGCATTCGATGACTTGCTCCTGACCCACACGTACGAAGCCTTCTGCTGCTGCTCCGCCTGGCGCGTGTACGAAGCCCCCCCGCGCGGTGTCCCGCTGTCCCGTGAAGCCCCCCGGGCGACAGCAGAAGCAGGAAGAAGGAAGCCCCCGCGTCCCAGGTCTGTGGCCGTGGACGTACAGAAGCTGGCTGGACGGATGTACAGAAAGCTGGTACGTGAAACTCGTCAATCAATATGAAGTACACTGTATGGAACACGAAAAAAATACGTTGTCGCATTAATAGCGAGTACAAAGTATACAACATAATAGTATATCGATTAAATATTACGGCTTGGCTTCGCCTCGATAAATTTTAATAATATCTTGAAAGGGAACATTGGTCATTGCGTGTATTCGTCGTTGCGCGCATTGGTCGTTCCGTGTGCTATGGCTCGGCTTCACCATGCTCTAGACGCCTACGGCGTACAACTACACAGACACAAGCTGTACAACTATGCAGACACATGTTGTACAACTACACGTACATAGATTGTACAACTACACAGAGTCATAGACACATGTTGTACAACTACGCAGGCACATGTTATACAACTACACAGAAACAGGTTGTATAACTAACAAGTTGTACAACTACAGAGACACATGTTGTACAAATACACAGAAACATATTGTACAACTAACAGGTTGTACAAACTACACAGGACAGGGAGTATAAACTACACATGACAGGGATTACAAACTACACAGAACACGAAATACAAGAGTACAAAGAAACAAGTTATACAACTACACAAAAAACAAACTACAAAGTACATAGAACAGAAAGTACAAAGATACACAGAAGTGGGAGTACAAAGTACACAAAACAGGATGTACATACTATGCATAACCGGAGTACAAAAAAAAAGTTCGTCGGAACATATTGACATGTGATCCGATCTCGACACGAGGAGCTCAAAAGTGAGAACGATTCGTAATTTGGATAAACGGTTCTCATGATATTTCGTTTTAAAATTTGGATTTGAAAATAAAAGACAAAAAGGGAAAACTGCATGCCCACGTACGCATGCCCCTTTCTCTCTCCTACTCTCCTACTTTCAATGTAATTGTGACTTGACATATATGTAGACAATCAAAATTGAGCATCTGAGGAGAAGCCGACACTTGTCACGATTAGAATGATAGTGGAGTTCCCTTTGCAAAGAGAACCTTTTTTCTAGTGTGTATCGCTCTTTGCGAGCTGGATGTTTTTTAAAGAATTGTTTGCGAGCTGGATAGTTCAACTCGCCCGCACGGGCAGTTCTTATTTGTACCCCGCTGTAGTTTCCGAACGTATTTAGGTTTGGCCCATTAACTATCGTTGTTTGTTGGATCCAGTGTCTGGCCATGCCCATTCAACAATCAGAACCATAAAAACAAAACACCACGTCAATACTGGAGGTACAGCCGTGTAATTGCGTTTGATGGGGTCTGGTCCTATACCGTGTAAGTCTATTTGATGGGATCCCTGTAGAAGTTCCTTTTTGTTCTAAATCTGAATTTTTTCGAAATCTGAATATTTTCAAACTTATTTTTTTAAAATCTGAACCATTTTCAAAAATATTTTTTTTCAAGATATTAACCAAATAAAAATGGCAATTTTTCAAAATCGAAACCATTCTTTAAAATATTAACGAATTTCAAAATATATACTTTTAAAAAATTCTGAGCCATTTTTAAAATATGAACCATTTAATAAATAAATATTTTTCAAAATTAGAACATTTTCAAATATGAACCATTTACAAAAACTAAAATTCGAGTAAAGCGAAAATAACAGTGAACCAAAAATACCGGTGAACCAAAATTAATAGTGAACAGAAAAGAACCTAAACCTCGCGTGAACCGAAAGTAGTAGTGAACCATTTATTAAAATAAACGTTTTTTAAATGTTAAACATGTTTATATCTTAAAATATATTTTCAAAATCGAAACCATTTTCAAAATAAAAACAATTTTAAAATAAAAACTTTTCGAAATTGGAACTATTTTCCAAATATAAACCAATTCCAAAAAATTATTACTTTTCAAAATTGGAACCTGTTTAAAATAAACAGTTGTCAGAAGATAAACCAATTTAAAAATAAACACTTTTCAAAATTGGAACCATTTTAAATATCATTTTCAAATATGAACCGTTTTAAAAATAAATATTTTCAAAATTGGAACCATTTAAAAATGATCATTTTTCCAAATATGAACAATTTTTTTAAAAATAAACATTTTTCAAACTCTAAACATTTAAAAAAATGAACATTTCTAACATATGAACCATTGTAAAAAAATTCAAAAGCTGAACCATTTTTAAAAACTAAAATTTGGGTGAACCGAAAATAATAGTGAACCAGAAAGGATCTAAAATGGTGAACCAAAAATAATTGTGATATTTGTAAATATTTTTTTTGTCCTAAACATGTTTTGTATCTAAAAAATGGACATTTTGCAAAATCAGGACCATCTTATTAAATTATCATTTTTGAAATATGAAACAATTTTAAATTAATCATTTTTGAAAACCAAAACATTTTTAAAAGTGAACATTTTTCAAATATGAAGCTATTCTAAAAAATCAAAATCTGAACCATTTTAAAAAACTATAATTCGACTGAACCGAAAATAATAGTGAACCAAAAATGCTGGTGAACCGTTAACCAAAAATAATAGTGAACCTTTTAAAAAATATACATTTTCAAAGTTAAATATGTTTTATATCTTAAAATGGACATTTTTCATAATCGGAACCTTTTTTCTAAATAAGACCCAATTTCAAAATTATAGATTTTTCAAGATCAGAACAATTTTTCAAAAAACGAACATTTTTTAAATATGAACCTTATTTTATAACAAATATTTTCAAGATCAAAACCATTTTGAAAATGTACATTTTCAAATATCAGCCATTCGAGTGAAAAATAATAGTGAACGCAAAATTCTGGTTAACCGGAAATAGCGGTGAACCAGAAAAGACCTATAATTCGGGTGAACTGAAAATAATAGTGAAACATTTTTAAAGTTAAACTTGTTTTATATCTCAGTAAATGGATATTATTAAAATATGGAAATTTTGGAATTGAACATTATCAAGATTATAAAAACTAAATGAAATACAAAATAAAGGAAAACAAAAGAAAGAAAATAGCGTAAAAATAAAAAAGAAACAAAACATGAATAAAGAAAACAAGAAAAACATGTAAATAACGAAAAATAAAAAATAAAGAAATTCATTTACTTCCCAAAACCAGAAAAACAAGACTCCAGATTGGAACGAAACTGAGAATATGTGAACAGAGTGCTGGCTCACTCTCTCCGAAATCTGAACGGACTGCTCCCTTTCTCAGAACCAGAAAAGAAGAAGAAAACGAGTCAGACTAACTAAGCACTTTGTTGGGCCAGCCCGCTAAGAAAACTACTGCGGGCGACACGAGGATAGGCCTCGCTAAAGGCGATAAACAGTGTCTGTGGATTTTTTTCCCCTCAACTCTTGACTGGCTTAGCTACCTCAATAGGCTAATTGGGCTGGCCCCGGAAGCATCCACCAAACCTAAAAGGTGACCAATCTTTGATTCTAAAATCCCTCCAAAAGAAATACTCCGCCCGATTCAAAATAAGAGTCGCACTGCTACACTTATTATGGATTAGAGGCAATATCTTTGACTCCCAAAAATAGTGACCGATCTTTCACTGCAAAAAAAAAAAAAAAACGCTAACATTTTAAGAGTACCAAAAAAAAAGTAAACATCTATTGATTTTTGAGGAAAAATGGCAAACATCTCTGCAGGATGCAAATTCAACCATTGTCATATATCATTTCAAAGAGAAAAAAAATGTCTCTGACTTGTTCCTTTTGCTCAGTGCTGTAACTCAAATTCACTCTTTTATGAGAGATTTCCAACGAGTATCCTGATCAGATATTCTATACTACAAGACCTGAGAGAGAGCCCACCTGGAATCTTCCTACTCAGCGGCTCAGAAAATTGTTCCTGTCACGATAGACAATTTGTGATGTCAACCGAGGCACCGGTGATGTCAAACTTTCTAGCGCTTCGTGAGAGACACTAACAAGTACTTGGCCACTTTTGTTGCGAGCCACAAGGTACGAATGAGAAGAACCCAAAAGTATATACTACCTCCGATCCATATTAGTGGCACAACTTTGTCTAGATACACATGTATCTAGTCTAAATACTTAACTAGATACATATGAATTTAGACAAAGCTATGCCCACTAATATGGATCGGAGGGAGTACATCAAACATCCGACAGGCGGACTACAGAGAACATTCAATTTATTATTTTGCGGAGAACACCAAAAAATTGACACTTCAGGCGCAACATCTGATTATATTTCTTGTGTAACTAGGTCGGTCTCATATTACTAAGCGACTTGGTTACAACACGCTAATTCCAAAAAAGACATAAGGGTATTTTGGTCCACCATGGAAATTGTTTGACAAAACGATGCAACAGAACCAACGGTATTGTCATCTAAGGCAAGAAAATTACCCCTAGTCTATAGTCTATACTACTATTAAAAGAGCAAACATGTTCGGGATACATTAAATCTATACCGTTCAATATCTGATCAACAATTCAGATCGCTCCAATGTTTGACAACTCAACACACCTTTTCACTTTCGTGAAAATTACAGGCAGATTGCCACCGACAAGTAAAATAAACAAAGAAAATCTTGTTCGGCCGTCAAAGTTTTCATCGTCCGTCGGACGTTTTCGTACGTCGCTGGGTATGCTCTGTTCCTATCTTGACCGGATGGCTTGGTTCGCAACAACGTACGTGAGGCTCACGTCGTGAGCACAGTCCAACGCAAAACAAACTAGCTCATCTGGTGTTGTAGTTCGTGACTACACACAATAGGAAACGACGTCTGATCGATCTATTACATGACGAATTACGCACAACATCATAGCACCTCACGGACTGTATTTCAAACCTGACACTATGCAAGCGCACGGTTTTAGAACCTGACTCCAGCGCAGGATCCGTATATATAATCTCTACACGACTTCGATCAAATCGCACAACACCATGTTGAACGAGTCTCGACCCTGCAACATGCACAAGGCCGCGTCCAGCGCCGCCATTGTCTCGACCGCGAGGCACGACCCGGGGCTATGAGGCGTCACCTTGAACGCGCCGCGGCCTGCATGTGGCCGACGGACCCCTTGTCGCCGAGGTAGTCAAGCAGGATGGCGCATGGCGGCGTTGAAAGGAAGCCAAGACCCAAATGTGTGACTGAGTCTCGATCTCAAGCTCGTGCTGCTCTCCTGGGTTTCAATGGTGGCGCCCCTTCGACCACACCGCTCGATTACCTTACAATAGCGTCTTCCTGGCGCATATTCAACGGTGCAAATTGAGTCAGGGTTGCTGGACACCCTCTGGTTGGAGGTGGAGCTATCCATCCCAGCCCGCGAGGTCGGATTCCACTACGTCGAGCCGAAGCTGCAGGTCCCGATCCGAGTAGAGCTGGTCCTTTGCGCCTGTCAGATGGTGTTGCCTGCTGTGGCAGCGTGCCAGCGGACAGGAGCAGCTCCGGCCAGCAGGGCACGAAGGCCGAGCAGAGGAATTTCTACTGGAGATTCGGCCTTCTCCGCCGTGTCTGGAGAGAACAGATATAGGACGTTTCCGGGGCTGCATCTTGGATGAATCGATAAGGGGTATGGCATCAGTGGCATGTCATGTATTTATCGCGTAGGTGCTGGAAGCACGGCTCAGCGGTGCTCACCCGATATCGTTCCAGGCGTCCGTCCACTCCATGTGGTTTAGACCGTTGTGGGTTCAGAACTTCAGACTATGATTCATGAATTAGATGCTAGCTCTTCATGTGTAGTACCTGCCAGTGGGTGTACATAGAGTCTTGGAGATGGATTACGTGCTTCAGATGATTTCCTCAAAGTAATGGACTGAAGAAATAGACAGAAGAAGTGATAATGGACTGAATAAATACACAGAACAGAGGTGGCAGGAGAATTTTTTGCAACGTCTGTATCCCAATCTCAAAGCAATGGACGGCACACATAGTGCCGGGGTGCAAATTAAATGTGGGATTGCATTTCGCGGAAAGCCGAGGGACAAGCAAGGAATGTGCAAAATTAAAGGAAAACAATTTTATGTTTTCTTATCTCGTGGATTTCCCGTCCCGTTGCAACGCACGGGCATGTTTCTGGATTTATAATTTAATACAATTGCATGCCAGTGCGAGTCTATTGTTGATTAATGTAGTTTTGTAGTTTTTATTTTGCGAATGAATGTAGTTTTTTTAGTTTAAATCAAGAAAGACTGTTTTAAGCTTCTGCTTGATGATTTACAGTTGACTAGAGTTTAACTTCTCTACTGATTGTACAAAATTACAACATGTTGATCTCTTACTCTTGAATTCTTTTTACAGAAGAATATATTCCATCAGAATCTGATTCTAAGGATTATGTCCTATCAAGGCAATGCCATCTTATAGAAGAACCAATGTGACAGACTACCCTAATCTGGTACGTCAGGTTTGAATTCTTCAGGTACTGCTAAGTTGCATGTGGTTATGTACAGCTCTCTTATTCTCCTTATTTTTATATATCTGTTATTTGTAAAGAACTCCTAGAAGATACTTAGGGAACAATTAAACACCATTTTCGTTAATGAATCAACAACATCTATGCATTTCTTTACATCTGAGATCTTGTGTTTTTTTTGGAAGAAATAATGGAAAAGGGTGAACCAGGGGTAGGGTTATACGAGTCTAGGGTTAATGATTTTGAAAACGTGCGTTGCACGTACATTCCAACTAGTACTATTAAAAGAGCAAACTTGTCTTGGTGGGATACTTTAAATCCGAGCCCTTCAATATCTGATCAAACGGCCCAGATCGTCCCAATGTTTAACAACTCAACATTGTCCGTTTTGGACCGTTTTGCCCTCCCACCAAATCACATAATACTACTAAATTGCCCCGTACCCCTTCGTTCTTTTATTTCTGCTCTCGCGGAACAATCCTCTTGTTAACATCCACGCCTCCGGCGAACGCGGCACCATGGTGGAGACTCGCCGGAGCTCCGCCGCCAAGCGCCCGGCCTCCACGTCCCCTTCGTCCCCGGGCTCCCCCTCCGCCTCCACGCCTCCCCCGAAGCGCCCAAGGTGAGCCCCCTCCGCCCGCGCGAATCGGGCAAGAATCTCGCTCCCGATTCGGCCGATCTGAACCGCGTCCCTGCGCAGGCGGGGAAGCCCGGCAGCCGGTGCGAAGCCTGGACCGGGTGCGCTTGGCAGAGCTCAAGAAAAATCAGTTCTTTCTTGCGCATCAGCCCAAGGAGGATGCGTCCATCCGTCGAGCAGTAGCCCAGCACCGCCGTCGCTGAAGCACATGCACTTTGAGGATGAATGCTCCGACAGTTGGTTGGTTTGTTCTGCGGCAGCGCTCAAGTAGGACTTGGAGTGCTTCCTGCTGCTCGGCAATCAAGTGCGGTATGTAGTCTTGCCCTCTCCCACCTCTACTGATTTCAGTTCTTGTTCTGCTTTGAAGATTCATGGTCTGTGGAACTATGGTTGATTGATATGAAGTCTGTACGTCTAGCAGGTTGATATGATCTCACCTAATGAAGCTGCAAAGTTCCTCCTCCTAAGTCCTTGACGATTCCAATATGAGAGGTTAATACTCACATTTCCTCTGTAGTTCTGCAGCTTTGTGACTAAAAAATAAAAAGCTAATGTTATTCCTCCATTCATGATACAGCAAAAGTCAGGAGATTGTATGACATTCCAAACGTCTTGTCTTGACTGAATCTCATTGAGAAGGTAGGCCGTGAGAAAATACTCCGGTCGAGTTGGCCATTCTGAAATATGTTCAGCAACACATAAGTCAGTTGTACTTCGATAATTAGCAATGTTTCTGAATCTGTTCTTAAATCTTGTCATTCAGAGTTTCAGACAGAAGTTGACCCACCGAAGCCTGCAATTTGGCAGTACTCTGCATTTGCAGTTTGCTCGCATGTTTTGCTTTTGGATATCCGAGTACTTCCTAAAGCAACACTGACGTTATTCCTTCCATGGCTTGATTTGAAGTAAGCTCTAAGATAGCTGAGATTATAATAGGCAACCCATAGTTTGAGTGGGCACGGAGTCTTCAAATAATACATATCATGTTATCAATCAAAGCGGAAATAATTTCTTTTGTTCGTCGCAAAATGAATGTCGTTGTTCAGACTGAATATATTCTGAGTGCAATTTGGGGATATAAGTTGATTAGCTTGTCTGAGATATAAGTTTTGGTCCACTAGATTTCCTTGCCGGATAGCTTGATAACAATTTGGGGAGTTGTTTTTCCTCATAATCACTTAGAATTGTTGATCTGATGATCATCTGTTATGTTTTACAAATGTTTATTAGCTCAGTATTTTAGCTGCTTCCGTTAATGAGATATGCTCATTGTGTTTTCAGGTTCGGGACCTTGATTTTGCAATAGAGATAATTGGATCAGAATTAGTGCGTGAAGCAGATGGTCTTGCCATGAGCTATCCTAATGTGCGCCTATAGCCTGCGAACTGTATTCTATTTATTCATTTAAATGCAAAATTTGTGTATCAGACAATTTTTTTCATTTTCCAAAAGTTTTCTTCACATTGATATGCTTAATTTGGTCAACTCGTGAGTGCATTTGAATCGTTGGAGTTGTATATAACATATTATAATACATGAAAAGTAAGCTCATTACAAGGAGGAATGATATTTAAACAAAATATATCGTGTTCTATTTTGGAGACGTGCGTTGCACGTGCAAAGCAACTAGTGTCCATAAGGAAGCAAATAAATTTACAGGGAAAATAAGGAATCACGCTTTAAAGTAGTGTCAAATAATGAGTTCTCTCAAAGTATATGCAACAAACATCTGGTGGAGAACACCTGAAAATTTACACTCGAGACACAGTGTCTGATTTTATTTCTTGTGTAGCGATGTAGAACTTCGTGCAGGAGTATCTAAGCAAGAACAAAGCTTTAGTTTTAGCACCCAATGCTATTCTATCGCCTTTTACATTTCGGATATGGTACCCTCGCATGATTTATCCTGGTCACATGGGCACATGGCTGAGGCACATACTACCACCAGGAGACTCAAGACTATCCTCGCAAACAGTGAGAGGTGACAAAGCCTACACTACCGGTCTATCTATCACCATCGTTGGTGACTAAGTAAAGTTAATATCCAGGTATAGGCAGGCACCAAGGACAGCCCAGCAACGAAATGGTACCAATGATCTAACCCTACATAGATCGACCAGATACAATGCCTAGCGCCTTTAGGCGGAGACTGACGGTCGATTTTCTAGACTGAAAACAAGTGGAAATAGAGAAAGATGCTTGGAGGGGTGGGTAAAAGGGAGATGATCTTCAGGAACTCATGACGTGAGAGCAAATACCCGATCAGAACTTTACAATGGCACGACATATTCCTCCCATCATTCGAATCCAAAACTGTTCATCCTAGTGGGGGCAAAGCATATGCACAAGCTAGCCCTATATATGTGCAGTGCTATATATTACCACGGCATTAACTTTTACAAACGTATATATAATTGCACACACATGACATGATATCTATTGGTTGATAAAGGCTTGGACGATGGAACATATTATCATGGCATGGCGATATGACACCACTCGTACAGCAACATCCAACAAATCCCTGATCTGCACTTAACAGAGCGCGCCTGCCCCCACAGCACATCTTTCTCCTGCTGATCCAATGGCTCGTCCTGCTGAACCTGATCGATTGGTGAACCAGACGATCGATGGCTAGGCCCCATGGGCCAATGCCCACATCAGAACCTGAAAGCCGAAACTCCCGCTGCTAACTGAAACCCGGTACGTCTATCCGGGTAGCCACACACACGCCGATCGACGCCCCACCATGATCCTCATGTACTACCAGAGAGAGTGAAATTACCTGCAGACTTCATATTCGCAGAAAGCCGACCGCCCTATCTAAATCTGGATACCATAAAGATAAGAAAAGGTGGACGAAAGAGAGAGAAAGGAAGTAATTCAGCAAGCGGCGGCAGATAAAAAGTTGAGTTCTATCACGCTCCGAGAAAAGCAGCAAGCAAGGAGGTGTGCGATGTGGAAAGTTATGAAACCTAATATTAATATTTATTGTTGTATTGCGGTGGTCCTCATGGGGTATATAAATAGGTACAAGGGGTAGATAGACTTGGAGTACAAGAAGGTATTGGAATCCTAATCTAATTCCAACTAGTACACAATAGGTATTCTAACATTCCCCCTCAGTCTAGCGGGAGTGAAACGGACGGTTGCGACTGGATTTGAAGTTTTGCGCTTCCGTCGTCTCCTCCTCTCCGTCATCATCAACTGCATCTCTGATGGTCTCTCCTCTCTTCCCTCCTGCAGTCACATCGGGAGTGGCGTGGACGCAAGTGATGATGCGGACACTGTTGACTGGAGTTGTTGCCGATGTGTTGCTGTAGACGTTGCCCTTGATGTCAATGTCGAGGTGGCCGAGCTTTATGTAGTCATGGTCGAGGTAGTCGTGGTCGATGTAGTACTCGTCGTAGTTGTTGTAGCCGCAATGCCGGAGGCGCAAAAAATTGCGCGATTTTTATGAAGGAGCTGCAGTTGTGATTTTTTTACGACGTTTTTCACCCTTAAGGGTACCGTTGAAGCCGACGTTTTGCACCTTGAGAGGTACCTTCGGGGGGGCGTCTTGCGGATGTCAGAGGACGCGGTCGTAGGTGAGTCCACCAGTTTTGCCAAGACTGGAGGAAACCCACCGGGCACACAACGGTTTTACCAGAACCGTATGCGCCGTTGTAGGGGCTTTCACAATATTGATGCCGTTTTTTCTTTCTTCTTCTTGATGCAATCTTAGCCGTCGGACGAGGTCGATGCCGTCGTCGGTGTCGTGTGGCGCCTTGCAGTATTACTGTCAGAGGGCGCGTGTCCATCCTTGTGGACAAGGTTGTAGCGGCGCGACGGCGGTTGTGCTGACGAGGTTTGTCGATGAAGACCATGTTGATGTAGACCTTGGCGATGATGTGTCGGCGATGTAGCAGCATGCGTGAGGTGGTACGTCGCTTGGAGGCGTCCCTCATGACGACGATGGTATTGATGCCTTGCCGCCGATGAAGATCCAAACTGGCCTGCGTGTGGTTGATGTCGCTTCTCGTAGATGTCGTAGCTTGGCTTAGTCATACAGGTTGATGTCGTGATTCGGCTCGATCTAGTTCTGGTGTGATGCAGTGGCCTTGGCGGAAGCGGCAGAGCTTAGCGGCACGACGATGGTCCGTGTGCATGTCACGCGACCTGATGAAGATATAGTGCCACTAGTAGAAAATGGGTCTTTGGTCCAGAGCCGCCCCAGCCATTAATCCCGGTTCAGAGAAAAACCGGGACCAGTGCCTGGCACTGGTCCCGGTTCGAGCTGCCAGGGCCCCGTGGAGCATTGGTCCCGGTTCGGTTGGGGACATTAGTCCCGGTTCGTGGCACGAACCGGGACCAATGCTCAAGAGCCAGACACGTGGCGTGCCTCAGAGCTTTGGTCCCGGTTCGTGTCTCGAACCGGGACTAATACCCCTCCCCTGCCTATATATAACCCACCCCCTCTTCTCACCTCTGTTTTTTTTTTGCTTGGATTGGTGGGAAGTGGGTGCTAGTTTTTTTCCTTTGCCACGCACAAGATGTGTTCGATGAAATGCCCGACCCACACTTAAGTTCACACAAAACGATATCCTCGACCGAGGTTAGCAACTTTATCCTTTTCATCCGTAATTGATACAGAAATATTGCATGTGTCGTTGTACGGTGGTCATTTCACTATTCAAGATGTTATTGTAATGGTATTTGATAAACTTAATTATATGATGCAGATGGATGCACGGATGCGATGGATGTACGGCGAACGACGCAGTTCTGAGTTTATTGCAGGCCTGCATAAATCTCTCGAAGTGGCTGAGGCAAACAAAGTGGATAATTTTATGCCTTGTCCATGTGAGAAGTGTCGGAACGTCAGGGAGTACTCTAACTCGAAAACCATTCAAGACCACGTGCTTCGGAGAGGTTTCATGCCCAGCTATAATTGTTGAACCAAGCACGGAGAAAGAGGGGTTAGGATGGAAGACAATGAAGAAGAGGAGGATGATGACAACTATCCTATGTTCCCTGAGGAATGCGGTGATACTGTAATGGAAGACGTTGAAGAAGAAGGAGGTGAACATCGGGCATCAGATGAGCCCGCTGATGGTCTTGGTGGGGTCATTTCTGATGCAAAGCGAGAATGCGATACAGAAAAGGAGAAGCTAAAGTTGGAGGCCATGCTAGAGGACCACAAAAAGTTGTTGTACCCAAATTGCGAAGATGGCAGCACAAAGCTCGGTACCACACTGGAACTGCTGAAATGGAAGGCAGAGACTGGTTGTTCTGACAAGAGATTTGAAAAGTTACTGAAAATAATGAAGCCGAAACTTCCAAAGGATAACGAATTGCCGATACTACATACGAAGCAAAGAAGGCTATCTGCCCTCTAGGATTAGATGTGCAGAAGATACATGCATGCATTAATGACTGCACCCTGTACCGCGGTGAGGAGTACGAGAATATTGATAAATGCCCGGTATGCAATGCACTGCGGTACAAGATCAGACAAGATGACCCTGGTGATGTTGAGGGCGACGATGAGCCCCCCCCGGAAGAGGGTTCCTACTAAGGTGATGTGGTATGCTCCTATAATACCACGGTTGAAACGTCTGTTCAGAAACAAAGAGCATGCCAGGTTGTTGCGATGGCACAAAGAAGAGCGTAAGAAAGACGGGAAGTTGAGACACCGCGCCGATGGATCCCAGTGGAGAAAAATCGACAGAGAGTTCCCGACATTTTCAGATGACGCAAGGAACTTAAGATTTGGTCTAAGTACAGATGGCTTTAATCCTTTTGGGGAGCAGAGCTCCAGTCATAGCACTTGGCCCGTGACTCTATGTATCTACAACCTTCCTCCTTGGTTGTGCATGAAGCGGAAGTTCATTATGATGCCACTGCTCATCCAAGGCCCGAAGCAACCCGGCAACGACATTGATGTGTACCTAAGGCCATTAGTTGATGAACTTTTGCAGTTGTGGTCCGAACCAGGTGTACGTGTGTGGGATGAGCACAAATAACAGGAATTTGACCTACGAGCGTTGTTGTTCGTAACCATCAATGATTGGTCTGCTCTTAGTAACATTTCAGGACAGTCAAACAAGGGATACAATGCATGCACACACTGTTTAGATAAGACTGAAAGTATACATTTGGGAAACAAGAACGTGTACCTGGGGCATCGTCGATTTCTTCCAAACAGTCATGCCGTAAGAAAGAAAGGCAAGCATTTCAACGGTGAGACAGATCGCCGGAAGATGCCTAACCTCCCTGATGGTGATGTTATATATGACATGGTCAAGGATTTAGAAGTAATCTTTGGAAAGGGTCCTGACAGTCTATCTGTTCCGAATGACGCTGACAACCACGTACCCATATGGAAGAAGAAATCTATATTTTGGGAGCTACCCTATTGGAAAGTCCTAGAGGTCCGGTCTTCAATCGACGTGATGCACGTGACGAAGAATCTTTGCGTGAACCTGCTAGGCTTCCTGGGCGTGTATGGGAAGACAAAAGATACACCAGAAGCACGGAAGGACCAGCAACGTATGAAAGACCCATACAACAAGGAGACGGATAAAGGGCGTCAATACTTAAGCAGCTACGCTCTTAGCAAAGCAGAGAAGGAAATCTTTTTTGAATGCCTGAGCAGTATCAAGGTCCCGGCTGGCTTCTCGTCAAATATAAAGGGAATAATAAATATGGCAGAGAAAAAATTCCAGAACCTGAAGTCTCATGATTGCCACGTGATTATGACGCAGTTGCTTCTGGTTGCATTGAGGGGGCTTCTACCGAAAAATGTTCGAGTACCCATTGTGAAGCTATGTGCATTCCTCAATGCAATATCTCAGAAGGTCATCGATCCAGTAACTCTACCAAGTTTACAGAAGGCTGTGGTCCAATGTCTTGTCAGCTTCGAGTTGGTGTTCCCCCCATCATTCTTCAATATTATGACGCATCTCCTGGTTCACCTAGTCGACGAGATTGCCATTCTCGGTCCTGTATTTCTACACAATATGTTCCCCTTCGAGAGGTTCATGGGAGTCTTGAAGAAATATGTTCATAACCGTGCTAGGCCAGAAGGAAGCATCTCAAAGGGCTATGGAACATAGGAGGTCATTGAGTTCTGTGTTGACTTTATTCCTGACCTTAAGCCGATTGGTGTTCCTGAATCGCGGCATGAGGGGAGACTGAGTGGAAAATGCACGCTAGGAAAGAAAGCACTGATATGTAGGGACGGGCATTCTTTAACTCAAGCACACTACACAGTTCTACAAAGTTCCACCTTCGTGGCTCCGTATATCGAGGAACACAAGAATTATGTACGCTCCAAGAACCCGGGGGAGGCTGACTCCTGGATTAAAGAAAAACACATGGAGACTTTCGGCAGTTGGTTGCGATTACAGCTCATGAATGACACCACTGTCGGAGATCAGCTCTACTTGTTGGCCGCGTCACCATCTTCGACTGTATTGAATTTCCAAGGGTACGAGATAAATGGGAATACATTTTACACGATCGCCCAAGATAAAAAGAGCACCAACCAAAATAGTGGTGTCCGCTTTGATGCAACAGACGAATGGGCAAAAGGACACATACTATGGTTACATAGAGGAGATATGGGAACTTGACTATGGACCTACTTTTAAGGTCCCTTTGTTTCGGTGCAGTTGGGTCAACATGAATGGAGAAGGAATAAAGGTAGACCAGCTGTACGGAATGACAACAGTGGATCTCAAGAATCTTGGTTGTTACAGGAACGAACCATTCGTCCTAGCCAATGATGTGGCTCAGGTTTTCTATGTGAAGGACATGTCCTCCAGACCGAAAAAAAGAAAAAAAAAGCAAACGAATACATCAGACGATGAGCCAAAGCGTCACATAGTTCTTTCAGGGAAAAGAAACATTGTGGGAGTCGAGGACAAGACAGACATGTCAGCAGATTATGATAAGTTTGATGAAATTCCGCCCTTCACAGTGAAAACTGACCCAAGCATCCCGTTAAATAATGAAGATGCTCCATGGTTACGACCGAAGCGATAATAGGCCAGGGACATACGCGAAGAAGGGTTCATGGCATTTATGTAAATCAATGTAATGTATTAAACCTTTATGTGGTGAAAACCATAATACATAGCTCGGGGTCCTAAGCCACGGGGTGCTGAGCGGTTGGCGTTGCGCACCCAAAGAGCAGGAACCATCATAGGGTCAATACTCACGTGAGAAGGATCCCTATGAAGAACCATCCACCAACCGGGACATCGTCGCCGAGATCTGAAAAAATGAGTGGGGAATTTGATCAAACACCTAGGGAGAGGGCAGCACCTTGGTAAAAACACGCCCAAAACACACGGTTTCCCCGTCATACAGCCCACCGGTGGCTCGTGAGACGGCAAATCGGCCTTCGATCCAAACAGCGGCAAGACGTCTCTGATGATTTGCAACCGTCCGAACAAGTGTTGGGGATGTTGCTAATCATCAGAGCCCTCCGCTCTAGGAACTCCTGCCTCTCAGAAATCTGCTCTCTGCTACCCGTGTACTGCCAAAATGAAGTACAATGAGTAGACACTGAGTGCTGAACATGTCCGGGAGGGGGCTATATATAGGGTACGTGTGCTTTTTTAGTCCCGGTTGGTAACACCAACCGGGTCATGTGGCTCACGAAGTGGTCGTGATACTGCTGATCCAACAGCTCACAATCCCTCAAAAGAAACACACCCCTGATCCAACATCTCACAAGCGCTTGAAAGAAACACACGATCCGTGTGCTTCTTCCTTATTGGTGGGATTCCCTTTAGTCCCGGGTGGTGTCTCACAAAGTGATATCCAACAGCTCACAAGCCTTCAAAAGAAACACACCCCTGATCCAACGGCTCACAAGCGCTCGAAAGAAACACACACGATCCGTGTGCTTTCTTCCTTATTGGTGGGATTCTCACTATATATATGTAGTCATGCATGGCCTCCATTGGCATAGCACATCTAAACTCATATCTGCAACCTCATCACTCTCCTATGGCTTCCACCGTACCCACTCTAACCTATTCGGAGGCGCTTTGCGCCTCGAACTACCCCTGCCCGCCCGCTACGACGTCCCCGCCAGCTGGAGGCTGAGCACCGGAGGCGTGCCGGTCCCTCCTGTCCCTCAAGGTTTGGCGCGCCGAGCGGCCATCACGAACCACTACTACCTCGAGCTCACTCCGGAGCAGCGGATGGATCCCCGCTGGCATCCCGACTACCGGCCGACTTGGGACGCCTTCTTCATCAATCGGCGTGAGAGGACGCTCGCCAGGTACGAGGAGGACGGCCCGCCTCCTTCGAACTTCAACGAGGCCGGCCGTCGGCTGTGATGGAGCGGCCGGACTCTCCCGAGCGTCATGAACTACATCACGGCCGGCGATAACCCCCGCCTGCGCTACCCTCGCTTCCAGTCCAGGCGAGTGCCGCCTGACGACAGCGACGACGACGGCGGCGACTACGACGACTACGAGGACGAGTATTATAGGCCTAGGCAGGAGTATGACTAACCTATGGTTCGTCTATGTACCCAAGATTGTTGTCATTCACTACTTCTGGTCTAGCTAAGACGACGATCGTGGAAAATGTATTCTTTATCTCTGCATTTCCAAGTCTATGAAGAAGTTTTTTGTAAACTATGTCAAAACTCAAGTTTATCATTTATCCTACCAACTAGTACACATGAAAGTACTCCATGCCAAAGGATTTCATTTTTTGAGTATTTTTTTTTCACTTTCTTTGACTTTTTTTCAAAAAACGGTCAAAATGGCCGCCGTTACTATTCATTGTAAGGGGCCGAATTATCCAAAACTATCGACGGTTCTGTGATATAACCACTACTTGTGCACCTTAAAATCATTTTTGAAAAAATTTCAGAGCAAACTATCACACACTTGTAGTTCAAATTTGAATTACTTCCAAAAAATAGGCATAAAGTCATTTAAATAGGCGAAATTAGCTAGAAACCGAGAAAATTACCAATATTTGTGGATTATCCATAAAATATGGTCTACTTTGTGTGATAATTGGATGGGTGCCATTTTGCACCATATTTGTTGTACTTGCTTCACAAAAAATGTCATTTTTGACAAACGAAAAACAAAAAACGATATTTAGATAAGTAATTTGAAAACATAGAAAATGGTTTTGGATTATTTATTCAAATTTAAACACTTTTCATGTTGAAAGTCTTTTCAGATTCAGAACCATTTGAAATTCATATTCAAACACCTAAATAAGAAAAAAAGGCGGGAAACAACATTTCAGAACTGAAAAGTTCGAAATAATTTTGAAAAATGACTCTTTGGTCCCGGTTTATACGAAGAACCGGGACCAATGCATCCATGGACGCGCCACGCGAATCTGGCATTAACTGACTGACTCATTGGTCCCGATTCCTCCCACGAACCATTGGTCCCGGTTCTTGGCAGGAACCGGGACCAATGAGTGCTGGTATATCTGTCTGCCCCTTCTCCTTCCTCATTTCATCTCCAAATCCTCAACTTTCTCACGCGGGCGCGCCGGAGCAAAATCGTCGCCGTCAGGCTACCCGACCTCGCCCTCGACGTGCCCTCGACGCCCCACGCCACCGCCGTCGACGTCCGCGGCGCCCTCGACGCCGGCGCCGCGCCCATTGGTCTAAATCGTGCGAACTCGAGCCGCCGCGTCTTCTCCAAGTCCGGCCGCCACGGGCCGAGCTCGAGCTCGCCGTCCACTCCTTCCTGCTCAGGGTGAGCCTCTGGTTCTTCCCATCCCCTCGCCTTGCTTCCTCGCACTCCGTAGCTCCACCGCCGCGTTGCTCGTCGTCGGCCACCGCCAAACCCCGTCGCCGACGTCGCTCCGACAACCGAAAACGAGCGGCGCCGCCACCTTTAGATAGGCCGCGCTCGTGCGCGCCTAGCACGCGCGTCCGCGCGAGCTCCTACGCTCTCCTCCGTCGAGAGCATGATCGACAGAGGAGCCGTTGGCTCTCTGTGTCACCGATATATGGGGCCCGGTCGTCAGGTTTTTAATCTTTTCGATAAATGATTTCGGTAATTATTAAAGTTCCGACAGTGGGACCCAGCCAGTTAAATAAATTTCCAGAAAATAATAGAAACTTGTAAATTCAATAACTTTTGATCATTTTGGAACATTTGATTTTGGTGAATATTTGGAAATAACCTAAATGCATTTTCTCTAATTATGGAGTTAAATTAAATAAATGCTCATAATTGTAATTTGAGTTCAAATAACATTTCAAACATGATTTAGAGCTCCATGTCAATGCATTAAATTGATCTGCATACATATTGCGCATTGCATCAATGCCATGTGTTGATTGTTATTCTTTTCCGATGTTTGTTCCCCTTGGTAGATCACGGTTCGGAGATCAACCCCGCTGTATTGTTAGTACTGTGTTAGGAAAAAAATTGTGTTAGGAAAAAAAATTGTGTTAGTAATTGTTAGTACTGTGTTAGAAAAAAAATTGTGTTAGGAATTGTTACTACTGTGTTAGGAAAAAAATATGTTAGGAATTGTTAGTACTGTGTTAGGAAAAATTAAGAAATAGCCTGTTTAAGAATATTTAAAGTGTTAGCAAAATTTATGTGTTAGCAAAATTAGCAAATTAAGGTGTTAGCAAAATTAACAAATTTAACTTTGTATTCACATTTACATTCACATATCTGATTCACATTTGTATGCAAAGTTACCCAACTAAAGTTTTGTGCATTGTTCTTAATTTGCAGAAACTATGGAACGAGACGAAAATCAGGAAAACATCCTCGAGGATATAATCTGTGGGCCGAAAGATGTTGGCGATGTCACCTCGCAGTTTCTGAACAACTCTGGTGAGGGAGATGAGTCTCTCAACCGAAGAGACGGCTCCGGTGAGGTAGAACCCGACGGCTGGGGTGAGGGAGAAGTCGGCGAGGGAGAAGCTGACGAGAGAGAAGCCGAAGGATCCGGTGGAATATTAAATGTTGCAAACTCCGGCGAGGTGCATATACATATATTAATGAAGCCAAAGATTGTATTAATTAAGCCTCTGCTGTCTATATACATATATTAACGCTCTTTCTTCTTTTAGCCCTCCGGATCGAGCAAATCTTCTGTAAGGACAAAACGAGGCCCAGCCAAAAATCTGGGCGACCAAGAAAGGTACAGGATCGAAAAAGTCGCTGAAGACGACACACCGACTGCTCCCCCTGATGTTAAAAATAAAATGGTAAAGCAATGCAAAGTTCTTGTTAGGGACTACATCCCGATCACCGTTCGAGAATGGCATGAGCCAATGGAGGGAGGAGTAAGATATGTCGGCGAGGTGGGCAAAGAAAGACTTTGGAGAAAGCTCATGCTTAATTTCACCCTGCCGGCGCCAGAGGTGGATCCAGATGAGGAGGATCCAAATGAGGCAGAAAAGATTGCCCGGAAAACATGGAGCAAAAAGTCAAGGACTGGGCTCTTAAGAAGATGGCCGAGCTATTCAAGAACTGGAAGAAAAGATTGAACAACGAGTTTGTCGAGAAAAATAAGACTCCGGACTTCGATAAAGGGTATGAGAAGATAAGGGACGACTGAGAAGAATTTGTGGCGTACAAGAAATCAGAGGAAGCTCAGGAAAAGTCTGCAAAAAATAAGGCAAATGCTGCTAAAAAGATCTACCACCATACTATGGGGCCTGGTGGCTACGCCTTTAGCATGCCTAAGTGGGAGAAACTTGAGGCGGACCTGCTGGCTAAAGGGATCACTCCAGAGCCACTCGCATGGATCGAACGGGCAAGAAATTGGTTTTACAGGCATGGGGGCACGTTGGACGCAGAAGGGAAGTGCATATATAACAGAAGACTCAAAGATATGCCCCTACTACCCATCGAAGGCATTAGAAATGCAGTAAAGGATGTTACAGAGGGACGGTTCATTCCCGATAGAGAGGATGATGAGCTCACACGCGCCCTTGGAAATGAGGAACACGACGGACGAACACGAGGCGTACCAGGCTCCAAGCCCAAGACAATTGCGATTCCCGAGCACAGGAAGAAATTTCCTGATAGAAGCCATCAGAGGAGAAAGGAAAGGGAGGCAATGGAAGCACGCGCTGCTGCAGACCGGCTGCGTAATATAGAAGAAGAATTAAAGCGGCAGAAGGATCAAATTGCCGCACTTAGCCAGCAAGGTACTAGCGGCCAATCTCAGCGGCACATGGTAGAAGCTGCATGCGATGGTACCGGCGGCCCATCGAATCAAAAAGCAGCGTGGCTTCCACGGAGCTCCAGGATGGTACTGATGATGCACTGACGGTGGCTCCTCTTCGTCGCTACCCAGTGGATGATATCACTGAGAGCACACCTTGTGAGCTACATGTGAAAGATTTTAAATTAACCATGAAGGTGGCGGTCGGCTATGCCGTACCAATTGGACCTAATCCAACTTACCATTTCTCTCCGGTTCCACATGGCTACGCTGTTGTCGGGGTGGATAAAGTGATGAAAGATTTTGAGGAGCTGAAGCTGGAACACCCTGCAGGTGAAGATGGGGAGGTGCTTGAACTTGGAGAAGCCAAGAAAGCGACCATTCTATGGCCAAAGGAATTCATCGTGCTTCCAAACTGGCAGCCAAGGCCATCGACTCCTCACCAATCTCCAGCGCAACAGTCCTCTTCACCGCCTCAGCATTCTCTAGCGCAACAGTCCTCTTCACCGCCTCACCAGTCTCCAGCGCAGCCGTCTCCACCGCCGCGTCAGCCATCTCCGCCGTCGCCTCAGCCGTCTCCGCCCACCACTGGTACTATGAGGGGCAAGCGATTACCGAAACGTAAAAGGTGGCCCCTCCCAAAAGTACCTCATAAGAATCTTCCCATGAGACCTTATGACCATACGGTGGAGGAAAATGCCGCGGTCGTAAATGCCCAACATCAAGAGTGGTTGGCTAGCCTGAAGAAGCCGAAAGCGGCAGAGTTCCCCTCCACCCCAGCAGAAAAAGCCGCCATCTTCAAAATGCTGAAGACCCTTGAACAGCCCCCGCCGAGGCTGACACCAGACTATGACCGCCTGATTCGCAAGTCGGTTCAGGCAAATAAGGATCGGTCGAAGAGTAGTAGTGCAAGCGGGAAATCAGTTCCCCAGCTCGGAGAACAGAAAAACCAGTCGTGCCCCCCGCTCAAAGTGTTTTCCAATACCGCCGAGGGGTCGAGCACAGGTGATGTCGCTATCGATCCTAAGTTTGTTGCAATATACGGAGAAGCGGCCGCTGCTCATGGCATGTCTATTCAGGACTACTTAGCGCAATTACAAGAGTTCCAGGAAGTAGCACACCAATACCGGTACGGGAATAGTCTCGTCAAACCTGTCGGCCCAGTGAAATCCAGGGTGTGCTGGGCCTGTCCTCTATGGCCCTCGACACTTGATGGCAATTTTCGCTAAGGACCAAGCCTACGGCTTGGAGAGCCTCGCGAGGCAATTGCCTCGCGAGGGCTTTGAGGCAGCAGAGGCCTGCGGAGGCCCTCTTCACTGCTGCCCCCTCTTCAAGGAATCTCCCCTGGAGAGGTCAACGCCGAATTCTCTACAGGGCATCCAAGCCCTCGTGGAGATCGCTTCGCTGCAAAGCAACCTCTGCAGAGCGCACATGGGCTCTGCAGCGGCCGCAGAGTGACGCGCGCCCTGCGCGCGGTGACGACGACGCCGCAGTTGCCATTTTGGTGATTAAAGGGGTCAACAAAGCTGTGCCATCCGCACCGGACTACAAGGATTTCCTCTTTGGTGATAAGGGGACCGGCCGGCGCTACGCTCCACGGCCAACGTCACCGTGGGCACCCCCACGTTCCTCTGCGGCCCCAGCTGGCCGTCCTGCATGGACGGTGGTTACTCTGCACAGGATCAGCTTTACGCCCATGGACCGCGTCCATGGACACCGGGCTGCGGTGCACCACGCTCTACCTTCTGCGCCACGTGATAGCCCTTCCGGAGGCAAGCACGGGGCGCCTATAAAAGGAGGAGGAGCAGCACCGTAGCAAGGATCGCATTCTCATTCCAGCATAGCCACTTACGCGCAAGGAAGAAGAAGACCACGCTTCCCTTCCTGTGTACACCATTGCCAAAAGAGAGCCCTCGGCAAGCTCATTGTACTGTAACCTCTACAAGCAGTGCAATACAGACAAGCAGGAGTAGCGGTGTTACCTCCACACGAGGGCCGTGAACCTGGGTACGGGCTGGTGTTCATCTCTGTCGTGATGTCCCTCCACTTGCTCGACGAGCACCGTCGCCGTGCAGGTTGAGGGTTGTTTGACCAACGTGTTCAGCCCCTTACACGAACTCTCTTCGTGAGCTTGACTATCCCTGTTTCGTGGGAGTCATTCTCCGACAATTGGCGCGCCAGGTAGGGGGCTGAGGCGCGTCTTCAACCTTCATCGACCTCTGCACCATGGCGGACACTCGCGCAGCTCGCGCCACCCGGCGGGCGTCAGGCAGGGCACCACCGAGCCCGCTGCCAACACCACCAACCCTCGCGGCCGTCCCCGTGCCAGCCGTGCCACGGGGCGCAACACCGCTGAACCGCGTGTGGAGCACCCCGAGGACGACGACGGCCACCACGACGACCGCTTCGACGAAGACGTCGACCACGGGCACGGCGAGGACGCTGAGTCCTCGCATCCGTCCCAGCGCCACAGCGCCTCCACTCTTGGGCGTCCAGCGCCCAGCCCAAACACCGCGCTGCTCATGGCCGCGGAGCTCTTCCGCTACCGCCCCACGCGAGGCGCACGACAACTGGCTCGGCCGCCTCCAGCACCTCGTCGACATTGCGGCGGCACCGCGCGCAGCTCCTGCGGCGTCGCGCTCTCTGGTGCACCACAACTCCGGACGCGCTGGAACCACCGCGCATGGCGCACCTCCGCCGCCGCCTCCGCCGGTCCGCCTCCAGCTGCGGCGCACAAGGCCGCATCCCACGCGTCTTCGCCGCGCGATTGCCAAATCGTGCAGCGGACACCCCCAGACGCGCGGGTGGAAATGGAGCGCCAGAAGGACCTCCAGAAGCGCATCGTCGAGGAAATCGGCCAAGCAGGGCGACAGAACCGCCGTGCTCTTCAGGGTGGCATCGCCTCGTACGCCACAGGTTGCGCGGCCTTCACCCGCAACCTGCGTCGCGTCGTCTGGCCACAGAAGTTCAGGCCTGACCTACCCAAGGGCTACGACGGCACGAACAACCCCATCGAGTTCTTGCAGCTCTACACCACCTCCATCCAAGCTGCGGGGGGAGACGACAAGGTCATGGCCAACTGGTTCTCCCACGCTCTCAAGGATTCCGCCTTGTCGTGGCTCCTGAACCTTCCCGAGGATTCCATTGACTCGTGGGAGGAGCTCTGCCAGCAGTTCGTTGCGAACTTCAAGGGCACGTACGAGCGCGCCCTCACCTACAACGACCTGCGAGCTGTGCGCCAGAAGCCTGGCGAGACCCTCCGCAGGTACATCCAGCGCTTCAGCCAAGTCCGCAACAAGATCCCGAACATCCCGGACTCGCACGTCATTGCGGCCTTCAGAGAGGGCGTCACCAACCACAGGATGCTCGAGAAGCTCGGCATCCATGATACCCTCTCCTCCGTGGTGAAGCTCTTCGACATCGCAGACAAGTGCGCCAAGGCAGAAGAAGGGCTCCTCTTCGTCAAGGTGGGCTCGACAGACGACCCTGTCGAGGGATCCAAGACCCAGAAGAGGCGTGACGAGATAAAGCGCAAGCCTACCGCAGTCCTGGCAGCTGAACCCGACGCCAAGCATGTTCGCGAGGACTCCCAGAGGCTGGCGAGAAAAAGGTGGACAACCGCCCGTTCTGCATCTACCACAACAGGCGCGGCCATGCGACGGAGAACTGCTATGACCTCAAGCAGCTGAGCAAGAAGCGTGAGCAAGAAGAAGGCAGCGGTGGCCGCGGCAGAGGCCGTGGTTACCGCAAAGGTGGACGCAAGGGCAACTTCCAGAGGCCCAGGGAACTCAGGCGAATGCCGCCGAGAAAAACAACAATCTCCCGACGAAGAGCCTGGAGGCTACCAGGCCCCCAAGGGTGCCATGGCATGCATCCTCGGCGGATCCCAGGCGCCCAAGTCGAACAACCAGTTCAAGCAGTTCGCTCGCGAGCTCAACGCAGCGCTTCCCGGGGTCGAGACGTCCCGCCCCCTCAAGTGGTCCCAGTACACCATCGCCTTCGACGCCAAAGATCACCCCAAGTCTACAAGACTGTGGGCACCCTCCCGTTGGTGTGCACCCCCACCATCAACAACATCGCCGTCGGCAAGACGCTCATTGATGGGGGTGCAGGCCTGAACGTCATCTCTGTCGAGACCTTCGAGACGCTTCAAGTGCCCTACGAGTGGCTCATGCCCTCCAGGCCCTTCACCGGGGTCACCAGCGGCTCAATCTCGCCTCTGGGGCAAGTGAGGCTCGCGGTCACTTTGGCACGCAGGAGAACTACCGCACCGAGCTAATTGACTTCGACGTCGCGCACATTGGCCTGCCCTACAACGCCATCCTCGGCTACCCCGCCCTCGCGAAGTTCATGGCCGTCACGCACCACGCCTACAACATGGTCAAGATCCCTGGCAGCGGTGGCACCATCACCATACGTGGTCACGTACAGGACGCCACGCGCGCTGTCGAGATCGCCTACAAGGCCGCTGCCATGGCATTCCCCGCTGACGAGGACATGGAGCCTCTCGAGAGGCCCAAGAAGAAGAAACAGCTGTTCACTCAAGAGCAAGCATCTACAAAGAAGGTGTCGCTGAGCACCAGCGGCTCGGGGGCTGAGGGCTCGGGGGCTAGCGTCACCATAGGCGCTGGCTTGCCTCCCAAATAGGAAAGCGCGCTCGTCGCCTTCCTTCGGGCAAATTCTGACATGTTCGCATGGACTCCGTCAGAAATGTCCGGTGTACCAAGGGAGGTGATCGAGCACCACTTAGCCGTGTGTCCAGACGCACGCCCTGTAAAGCAGAAAGCGCGGAAACAAGCCCCCGAGAAGCAAGCGTTCATCATCAAAGAAGTAGAGAAGCTGAAAGCAGCAGACATCATTCGAGAAGTTGCCCACCCCACTTGGCTCTCCAACGGTGTGGTTGTCCCAAAACCCAATGGAGGAGGCCGGCTCTGCATCGACTACACAGACGTAAACAAGGCCTGCCCCAAGGATCCATACCCCATGCCAAGGATAGACCAGATTGTGGACTCCACCGCCGGCTGTGATCTCCTCTGTTTCCTGGATGCCTTCTCAGGCTACCACCAGATCAAAATGGCCAAGGAAGACGAGGAGAAAACAGCATTTCTCACCCCTTGTGGTGTGTATTGCTACACTTGCATGCCCTTTGGCCTGAAAATGCCGGCGCCACCTTCCAGAGGCTCATGAGGATCGCCTTGGGGGCTCAGATGGGAAGAAATGCAGAAGCTTATGTCGACGACATCGTGGTCAAGTCTCGCGAGGGAGACACTCTCTTGAAGGATCTCGAGGAAACCTTTGCCAGCCTGCGCAAGGTGAACATCAAGTTAAACCCCGCCAAGTGCGTCTTCGGGGTGCCTTCAGGCAAGCTCCTCGGGTTCCTCGTGTCCCACCGCGGCATAGAAGCAAACCCTGACAAGATCAAGGCTATAGAAGACATGCAGCCACCTCGCCGCCTCAAGGACATGCAGCGCCTAGCAGGATGCATGGCCAGCTTAGGCCGCTTCATCTCCAAGTTCGGCGAGAGAGCCTTGCCATTTTTCAAGATCATGAAGAAATCCGGCACCTTCAAGTGGACTCCAGAGGCCGACAAAGCATTTGAGGACTTGAAGAAATACTTGGCTAGCTCACCAGTCATGGTAGCCCCCAGGGCAGGCGAGCATCTGAAGCTGTACCTAGCAGCCACTCCACAAACTGCAAGCGCCGTCCTGGTGGTGGAAAGAGAAGAGCCAGTTCTCCCCAAGAAAAGCACTGCCACACCAAGTCCAGAACCTCCCGACGAGGGAACAGTCTCTCCAGACCCAGTGCCAGACCCACAGCCTCAAGTCGAGTCCACCACGAGCACCCCTGCCGAGGCTCCTCCACAGGCAAACCTCGCCAAAGGTCCTGAGGAGCCTCTCGAGGGAGCCGACGCTGCCGCACCATCAACGACCCTCGTCGAGCATCCAGTCTACTTCGTCAGTACTGTACTGCGAGATGCTCGCGAGCGGTACCCAGTGCAGCAGAAGCTCCTCCTCGCGCTACTCATCGCCTCCAGGAAGCTGCGCCACTACTTCCAGGGCCACCCCATCACGGTGGTCACGTCCTTCCCCCTGGAGCAGATCCTGCGCAACCCCAACGCCACTGACCGCGTCGCAGGATGGAACATGAGCTGCAACCATTCAACTTGCGCTTCGACACCACAAGAGTCATAAAAGGGAGAGCGCTGGCGGATTTCGTCGCCGAGTGGACAGACCCAACTCCTGAAGAGCCTCGCGAAGAAGAAACCGCGTCATCGGGAGATACAATGCCAAGCCACTGGACCATGCACTTCGATGGAGCTTTCGCCTGCCGCAATGGTGGGGCTGGCGTTGTCTTAACCTCACCAAAAGGTGACAAGCTCTACTACGCCATCCAGCTGTGCTTCACAATAGACAAGATCTCCAACAACATCGCCGAGTACGAGGCCTCCTCGCCGGGCTCAGAGCCGCAATCGCCCTTGGCGTCAAGCACTTACTCATAAAGGGTGATTCCCAGCTCCTGGTTAACTTCTCCAACAAGAGCTACACGCCTAAAGACGACCACATGGCCGCCTACCTTGAAGAGGTCCGCAAGCTCGAGAAGCACTTCAGGGCATGGAGCTCATGCACATCCCGCGAAAGGAGAACCAGGAGGCAGATGACATCGCCAAGCGAGCATCACGAAGGCAGGCCCAGCCGGCCGGCGTCTTTGAAGAGAGACTCTCCAAGGCGTCCATAAAGCAGCCACAAGAAGCAGCAGCCACAAGCACAGACGAAGTACTCCCACCACCTCCTGTAGGTGGGGCACCCAACTGCGGTCCATCCTCAGGGGAGCGTCTGCTGCTGGCTATGGTGCATCAAGAGACAGGCTGGGTTGACGAACTCAAAGACTACCTGCTGAAGGGAGTCCTCCCTGAAGAAGACGCGGAGGCGGAACGAGTGGCTCGACAAGCCAAGTCATACTACATCCTCGAGGGAGACCTGTACCGCAAGCGCCCAAATGGAATTGCACTCAAGTGCGTCCCCCCCGAGGAAGGCCGCATGCTGATCAGAGACATTCACAGTGGAGAGTGTGGCCACCATTCCTCTGCACGCACCCTGGCAGGCAAGGTCTTCAGGAGCGGTTTCTACTGGCCCCAAGTGCTTCAAGATGCCACCACCATCGTCCAGTCTTGCGATGCGTGCCATTCCACGCCAAGCAAGTCCATCAGCCTGCACTGGGACTCCAAACCATCCCGCTCTCGTGGCCTTTCGCGGTCTGGGGGCTAGACATCTTGGGACCCTTCCCGAGATCGCAAGGGGGCTACCGCTTCCTCTTCGTGGCAGTCGACAAGTTCACCAAGTGGGCAGAGGTTGAAGCAGTGCGCAGCATACCGGCCAGGGCAGCAGTAAAATTCATCAGAGGCCTGGTCTGCCGCTTTGGTGTGCCTAATCGCATCATCACCGACAATGGCTCACAATTCACCAGCGGCATCTTCAGGGCCTACTGCGAGAGCCTCGGCACCAAGCTCTGCTTCGCCTCGGTGGCTCACCCACAGAGCAACGGCCAAGCCGAGCGAGCAAATGCTGAGGTCCTCAAGGGCCTCAAGACAAGAAGCTTCAATCGCCTGAAGGGCTACGGCAAGGGCTGGATAGACGAACTCCCGTCCGTGCTCTGGTCCATCCGCACGAACCCCACGAAGCCCACTGGTGAGACGCCATTTGCCCTCGTGTATGGAGCTGAAGCAGTCCTCCCCACAGAGATCAAGCATGGATCCGCACGGGTCCTTGCCTTCAACGAGGACGATCAAGCAGACCTCCACAGCGACGACCTGCTGCTCCTTGACGGGTTGCGCCGCCGTGCCGCCCTCAGGGCAGCCAAGTACCAGCAAGACCTGCGACGCTACCACAGCCGCCACATACGTCCGCGCACTCTCGAGACAGGCGACCTCGTCCTCAGGAGAATCCTCTCCAGGGAAGGTCTCCACAAGCTCTCGCCAATGTGGGAAGGCCCCTACAGGGTCTCACACATCGCCAGGCCTGGCGCGGTACGCCTCGAAACGGAGGACGGCATCCCGGTCAAGAATCCATGGAACATCGCGCATCTACGCAAGTTCTACCCGTGATCATAGTCACGCCAGACATTTTTTGTCTCTAGAGGGAAGCACACAACTTCACCTCCAAGCTTCACAAAAGCTTCTCCTCCCGAGGGCCAGCCCCTCTGAGCTCTCCTGATACGTGCCGCCGCAGGCCGTGAAGAGTCTCAGCCACTGAATGTGGTCCCCATGCCTCGACATGGAAAACTTTATCTTGGTAACACCAAGTGTAATGAACCAATTCGTTTCTCAATGAAACATTGCGCTGAGGCGCCGCTATGTAATATTTTGGTGGTGAGTTTTACTTTTCATCATCTTAGTTCATTTCGCGCTCATATTCTTCCCCATGCGCACCTCGCGAGCGGGGGCTGAGTACGGTGACTGTGCCTCAAGAGCACCCCAACAGCACCGCAAAATCCAAAGGATCCGAGCTCTAACACGTGAGCACGCTCTCACGCCTGTTACCTCCCAAAGAGCTCTGGCCCATGGGCTTGCTCCCAAACACGCCACCTCACCAAAGGACCTTGGTACTTACTCTCCTCGCGAGATACTCATGAGGAAGCCTATAAGCGCGCATGAGTGTTTACTACCATGTACTTGCTTTGGGTTTGCCTCTCTAACCAATACAGGGAACAAGAGTCCTCCCCAAGGTCGAGAAGCCACGCTCCGACCTCTAGAGGGAAGCGCACCATCAGGGAACCAACGCCCTCTACGAGGCCAAAGTCTCGCTAAGTCTAGCGCTCGCGCCCCTCAGGAGTTTTTTCCTCCCTCTCACGAGCACCTGTCGTCCCTCGAGCGGGTTTTTTCTCTCTCACACTCCATGGACTGCTTGTGCGTCAAAGGGGGGCCCTCGAGCACCGCGACTCGAGAGCCCTTACCTCTCCAAGCCTTAAACACCCCCCGGCCTTGCCGAGTCACGCTCCGGCATACCGCAGCGGCGGTGTCATAGCGCAAAGAGATGGGTCCTGACGACGTAGAGCGAAGAAAGACATGGAACAGGGATAAAAGGCCCATCGAGGGGCACACACACATAATAGCGTACGATCAAAGTGTCTTACAAGCCAGATGAATTAAAACAAGTCCTAAAACAAAGATAATTGCGCCTCAAGCGCGTCTGTTGCAGGAGCGGCCTAGGCAGGGGCATCGCCGTCATGATCCTCCTCAGCCTCCTCTTCAGCTGCGGCTTCGGCACCTTCCTCCTCCTCAGCGGCCTGCTCCGTCTCGACCCTCTTGAAGCGGTCGACGTAGTCGTTGACCTCCTCCCGAACCAAGTTGGAGAGGTCTTGAGCCCGGTCCCCTCGACAGGCTCGGTCACTGACTCGAAGTCGAAGCTGGGGTAAAGGCGCTGGAGGTTGGCGAAGACGCGGTCGATCGCCACCGTCAAAAGCTTGCGGCACTCTTCATCGACGACGTCGCCAATCTCCGCCACAGGCCCCTCGAGCGCGGAGAAGAGCTGTCGAAGTAGGCGAGGTACGCCGCCGCATCGGCATTCCCATGGACGGGAACCACAGGGGCGTCCACTCCTAGGCTTGCCGCAAGGGAGTTCCCCCGAGCCACCAAGGACTGGAACGTGCGATCCCGCTGCTGCGTCAAGACCTGTGCCGCCTGCACGCGATGCTCAGCCTCTGCAGCACGCTCCACAGCAGGGCCCACCTGCGCATTCAGCTCCTTCATATCAGCCATCAGGGAGGCGAGGTCTTGATCTGCACATTGTAACACCCCGAAAATTTAGACCGAATTTTAAATTTATTTCTGGACGCCGGAAAAACTTTTTCGGGTTTCTAAATGTTTTCTTCGAACCCGTTGGTCTTTTGATTTGACCTTGGTTTCGCTCTCTTGGAAAATTTCCAACAATCCCCGATCTTTGTCGACCTCCACCATAAATTCCATGACATTGTTTTACCTGTTAAACCGTTGGTTCCAAAATCCTTCCGGCCTATCCCACTAAAAGTCTCCACCGCAATTTCAGCTTGAAATAAATTCTACCCAGCTACCATATGGTTCCCTCATACACAGAGATCACTTCCACGGAAAAATATTTCATAGCCCCATGCAATATTCCTAAGTTAAACCCTATTCCCCATTATGTCGGTTTCAATCCGAAAATTATCCAGGCACCTTCCACTCATCTAGAAATTCTACAATTTTGGGGAGATGCATGAATCCACCTCCTGAACATTTCACTCCACTGTCCCAACCTCATTTGAGCAATATATGAGGTACTTTCTTTGTAGTGCTCTTTTCTTGCCTATTAGCAAATTCCAAAGGAACCTCTCTTTATATGTCTCCGAAAATTCTGCAAAAATTCAGAGATGACCCCTAGGCAGTATTTAGCCCATTTATGCAAAAATATTTGATACCTTGTCAAGAAAGTATCTGACTTTTCCTCTGTCCAAATTTCTGTCCTAAAACCCAATTGTTTTCGAAAGCAAGCCAAATGATTTTTTGTAGTGGAAGATGAACACCTAGATGCAAGTACTAGGAGAGCCTACACCTCTGGGCCAAGTCTTGACCAAACCAAAAATCATTTGCCTCCTCAAACGAGCATTTTCGAATTTGGACCAGCACTGTTTTTCCAAAGTTCTAGTCGCACGAAGTTTCGAATTCGCGAAAACTTTAGTCGCCGAAGTTGTAGAGTTTTATCGTTGGCATGCCGTGGTGAAAACCCCATCGCGTTTGGACCCCCGAGTCATCGGGAACGCAACGATGTCGCCGTGTCGTGCTCCGGACGTCCGGGACACGCGTTTAGGGAAGACCTAGTTTCCGCTTACTGTTTTGGACGGTGCTTAATCCGCATGCTGCAGTGCACCTCGTGCCTCCCCTGTGCACCCAGCTCCCCCCCTCTTATCCCTTCCACCGACACTATAGTGCCATGGAAGATAAATGGTGAGAGCTCCCCGGTGTTCTTTACCTCCCCCTGCCTATATGACCCCGAGCCTCTCCTCTGGATGCACCCCACTCTCCCCACTCCCTCACCCTTGCCTCCCTGGAGTCAGTAGAGGAGAGGAACCGGGCATCCTCCATTGCCGAGCTCGGCTAAGCATGGCCACCACGCTCTCCTCCCTCCCATGGCGTGCTGGCCTCCCTCTCGCCGCAAGCACCTCGAGCCACACCCTCAGCCGCACCACCACTTGCCCCCACCTCTCCTTCCCCAGCTAGCCGTCCAACCGGAGCTTCCATTGGTGGCCGAAGCCGCTCCGCACGTCGGCGACCATGGCCGTGCGGGCAAGGGAGGCAGGCGACGCAACCCCAGCCACCCTCCGACCAAAGCCATCCCCGGACCCTCCACGGGCGCGGCCTGGCACCACGGCGTCGCCGCCGTCCTCGACCGGCCGCCGAGCCGCCGGCCGGCGCCTCCCCATGCATCTCCCGTACGCCTCCGTGCGGGCTCGCGAAGGAGGAGGCGTTGACCTCGTCCCCGCCGTCGTCTCCGCCTTCCCCGGCCGCGGCAAGCCACCTCCGGCCCATCCCCGCCGTTCCCCGCCGCCCTGGCCCTCCGAGCCGCCGGCGGAAATCGCCATCCGAGCCGCCCGTGCTCGCCTGCTCGAGGAAGACGCCGCGTCGCCGATCCGTTCCTTCCCCGTTTCTTCTGTTTTGTTTCTGTTGCGAACCGTTACTGGCCCAACGGGCCAGCGACAGATCGCAGCCCACCAGCGGCCCGTCCAGCGCAGCGCTGGCTCGTGCGCGTGCAGCACACGGCCGTGGCCCAGCAGCAGCCCACGCCGTTTTTTTTTCGCTGGCAGTTTTCTTTTATCTGCTGGACCAATATTCAAATGGCCGCAACTTTTGAACCGTAAGTCCGTTTTCGGCAATTCAAATTTCTAAATCTTCGTCTCGACGAGCTCTTTCCGGTGGTACTGATATCATATCGTTCCAAAATAGTTCTGTGGGGTGCCCTTTGTACGTACATTCCGGAGCCCGCGGAACGGGGCTATCGCTGCCCTACGCCGCGGAATCACCCCGACCTTTCCAAACCCGGAGGATCCCCGTCTTCTAAGGCAAGCTAAACCCTTGCTATGAGCCATCCTGCAATGCTTGTTTGCTTGATTGCTTAATACCATGCCGGGTGTATGTCTGTCTTCTGTTATTGATAAATCTGTCTGCTATTATCGTTGCATGTCTGTTTATTGTCTGTACTTTCCATGAGCCTTGTATTGTTGTATGTATATCATGCTGCATCTTAAATTGTTGTATTACCTTATGATTGCTATCTGTGCATCACTCACATTCCCGAGACAATGGCCGGTGGTACCGCCTCAGTCAAAGGAATGGGGGAATTATTACAACTGTGCGTCTCGCGCTTGCGGGGCTTTGTTTGCTTCTTTCTTCTTCGCCGAGGTGAGGAGCGGACGAATGTCGTCTTATGATCCTCGGGGTTGGGGGCATTCGCCAAAAGAGTTATTTGCCTTGTCCCTCCGTCAAATATGGTTGGCATAGACCACCCGGACTGCGACGCTTGGGAGCTGACTTTCCATTTGATTCTTTTGCGAGATTGCTGACACCACGTCGGGGTAACCCTCGAGTGGAATGGATGCCCTCTCATTTTTATGAGTGCTTTTCGGTTCATTCTTTTACGGTGACACCGGCCGGGTCTCCGCCACCGTCATCCGTTTGAAACATTATGCTATTATTCTGTGAACACTAACCCCCGAGTGACACCGGCCGGGTCTCCCGCCACAGTCACCCAGGCATTGTTATTATTGTTACGTTAATATCTATGCCTGCAAGTGTTATGGTTATTCAAGTGATGTTGTTATGTGCTTACCGTATGTTGCTAATGCCTTGTTGTTTGACGGTATATGATATTGATATCGTGATGATTATGCTGGACTAATCCTCTGTTTTGTGACTTGTGGTGATGAAACTTGATTAAATAAAACACCCCTCCAAACAACGATAGGGTCAGTCCATAGTGCCACTAATCTGAACATCGAAAGCACTACCACTGTCGCTCACATGGGCGGGCCTTGACCTACGTAATCCTATTGAGCCTCCTTTGATGCCACCATTTTGGCAAGTCTAGTCGGTTACCTTTGTGGTCGGGGCTAGTCTTGTGAAGGTTCCGGAGCTAGGCGTCGCTCATCTGTTGGGGGCGTGCTGGATTCACTTCGTCATAAGACACAGAGTTGTGTCGGTAGCTATACAGGGAGTGTCTTGATAGCGTGAACGGTCAGGTGAGTGTATCTTGCTGAGTTCGTCCTAGGGGTGAAATCCTAAAGTACCGGCTCAGTGTGGTGCACTTAGGTGGGTGGTATCTGCAACCTCTCGAGAGTGTCAAATCTGGATGTCTAGCCTTGTTCCTGGGTTATGGAACAACAGTTCAGTGTCGGTCACACTGTGTGTCCTCGTCGTGTCCGGAGGTTAAACTTAAGATTTGTTTGAAATAATTAATGAACGACCTGATTACACTAAATGAACAAATAAGATGATGCAGGGAATATTGTCATGAGTTGTTGATGGTTACCATGATTTAGGGATGGCGGTGTGATGCGTTGGGAAGCCTATAGTTAGGCCATAGCCCACATCACCGTGCATGCCCAGAGTTGAGAGAAGAGGCCAGAGGGCCTAGCAGTGATCACAGGTGATGTTGTGTATTATTTGGTACCTACTTGGTACACCCGTTTACTCGTCACAGGTAAGCCCCTTGTATGATTGCTGGTGCACGATCCAACCCCACTGGCTTGGACTCTGTACTGGTGATACCCCCGTTGCTTGCTTATGACATGTTTGGTTGTCAATGCCATGCTACTTTTATGTCATGTATCTAGTATACACCTTGCCATGTTGTAGGATTTTACTTCCAGTATATACCTTGTTGCATGATTGTTGGATTGTTTGTAGTGAGTGGCGATACTTGCTGAGTGCATAATAATGTACTCACGGGCCTTGTGATTGTGGCCAGGTTTTGTCGAGGATTCATTTTCCACCTTGGTAAGGAATTGAAGCAAGAGCGTGCTAGGATCAGTAGCCCAGCCAGAACCTGTGGAGTGGAGCCGCTCCAAGCCGTAGCCTCTCATATGTCTTCCGCTGCCAGTCAAAACTCTGTATCGTGCCATGCTGGGATTGATATTTTGTCATTCCTTGATGGCCTTGTAAACCATTTGTAGCACTCATGTGCCTGATTGTGTAATGATTTCCATTATGTTACACTGTTGTGACGTGCGGCCAGTTATCTTGGGATGGCGCACGGGACGACTGCCTCTCTGGTAATATGTGCCAGGGAGGGGTGTCACACACATTCGCGAGCCTCTTCCGCGCGGCAACGACCATCTCTGGCGTGCCTCAACTGGGAGTTCAGGCTGGCGTTCTGGTGCTCCAGCTGAATGATGCGGGCATTGTCATCCGCGCGCTTCTTCTTGAAGCGGTCCTCCTGCTTCTTGAATTTCCCGGCATAATCTTCGGCGACGGCAGCGCGGTATTCTTTCTGCTTGGCGGCGGCATCCTTTTCAGCCTCTTCTTTCCTCGTGGCGAGCTTTCGGTTGGACTTCTCTACAAGCTTTTTGTGCCTGGCCACCTCCTCACCATGCTTGCCTATAGCCTCGGCCAGATTGCCCTCCCGCGCCTCAAGATCTGCGCGCTGCGTGGACAGCTCCTTGTCAGCCTGCAGTTGCTGCTCCTCACGCTTGAGCACCTCCGCCTCGCGCGCCGCCAGTGCTTGCTCACGGGCGTCCAAAGACACGCGGTGTTGGTCCAAAGACTTTCGCGTAGCCTCCGACTCCGCAGCAAATTTCCCCTCGCGGTCAGCAAGCTCTTGGCGCTGAGTGGCCAGCGTGGTCTCGAGGGCCGTGCGCTCTGAGGCTGCAGCTTGGCGCTCCGCCACGGCCGCCTCGCGATCTTCTGCAGCGGCCTGGCGCTCTGCCTGGAGTGGCTCCAGGGTCTCTTGAGCCTCGCACACCGTGCTCTCGCGGACTTCCTTGGCGAAGCGCAGCGCCTCCTCTCGCTGCGCCTGCATGGCCTCGTTGTCGTGGTGACGGTGCTCCACGATCTCGAAGAAGCGGGTCCAGGCCTTCTCAAGTTCATCATACTCTCTGGCAAGCCCGGCCTCCTCGAGAGCGAGCTGGGCCTCCAGCCCGTCCAGCGCACCCCTCGCCAGGCGGAAAGTAGAGTTGCGGCGAGCGCCGCTCCAGCTCCTGCCGCCCAGCACCAGGGCCCGGGAGCTCCCATGGGACACGGAGGCTCCCTCATATGCACTAGACTCAAGGATGGGGGTCTCCGAGCTTGGGCCTGGGTCAACTATGGCTTGGGGGCTTTGAAGCGAGCCCTCTCCACCACTGGGGCCATGGGCACCAGCACCATCGTCTTCCATCGGCGCCTCCTCTCGGGCTTCGGGGGCTGGAGAGGACTGCCCAGCCACCGTGAGGTCCACCGCCGCCAGGCCCGCTGCGGCCTCAGCAGAAGCCGCCGCCCCCTCAGTATCTGCGTTAGGCGGGGGCGGCGGAGGAACGTTTTCCTCCACCTCGACGTCGGTGCCTTGGGGCGGCGGAGGGATGTTCTCCTCCATCTCGACGTCGGCGCCTCCCTTTGCCGGCGAACCGCTCCCCGCCGTCTCTGCGGCGACCTCCTCCTGCCTCTCTGGTGGAGTGACAGGGCGTGGCGGTGTTGGCGTCCGTACCACCGCCTCCTCCTCGGGGCGCACCTCCGTGGTAGAAGACGAAGTAGCTGCTCCGGTCAGAGGTGCAACCACCACATGCCCTGCGGCCTCCTCCGCCACAGGCTTCGTGGCCTCCTCCACAACCGGCTCCGTGACCTCAGTCGCCACGGGCTTAGCAACCTCTTCGGCTGAGGGCTCCACAGGCCCCTCGACGGTTGCCGAGGCAAGACCCCGCACCTCCGCGGCCTTGCGGAGCCTCCGTCGTTTCGCCGTCACCAAATCCCTGACAAACAAGCAGGAAAGGCCTTCAAGAGGGGAGCAAGAAAATTCTCATAAGGTGTGAAAGCAGAGACCAATCCTTACCCAGATGTCTTGGTGCGGGAGTCAACCCACACTGTGGTGGACGACCGCCACGACCTCGACGATGCGGCACCAGCGCCGGACCCCTCAGGAGTAGTCTCAGCTTTCCTCTTGAGAGGGGTACCCACTGGCTCTTGGCGGCCTTGTCGTGAAAAGCCTTGGAGCGGGGATCGCAGCGTCCTGCTGCGGCCTCCTCATCGCTGTCTTCCTCCCCCTCTGTGACCTGGCGCGAAGGGGCCACAAGGAAATCCTCGTCCCCGCTGGACGAAATCTCCAGAACTTCTCCTCGGGAGGCGCAGGTCTCGAAGAGCTCACCTCCCCTGCTGAGGGATTCGCCCCTCCACAGGAAGCACCCGGGTCGGCGTCAGATGCAACGGGTGACTCCGTGGCCCAGTCCTCTTCCACCACGGGCACCGCAGCCTCCTTCTTCTCCTCCCCTGCCAGGCCCTGAGGGGTGAACTCCGGCATCAGCTCCAGGATCGCGAGGCGTTTCTTCGGAGTAATCTGATGGAGGGGCCTCGCGAGCTCACTGTGCGGCACAGGAATCTCCGGGGCGGTGAAGAGGATGCCCATGATGGAAGCAATGACGTCGGGGGTGTGGGAGCTGCAGTGCAGCCGCATCGGGTCCGCCGGGCCTGAGTACATCCACATTGGCTTCGTGTGCTTCTGGAGAGGAGCAATACGGCGCCTCACGAAGTCTTCAGCAACCATCTGCCCCGTGAGGCCAGCTTCGCGGACGAGCTTCATGCGTGCGACCAAGTCAGCAATCTTCGGGCTTTGGAAAGTTGCACTCGACCAGTTCGAGTTCTTCAGCGGCGGCGCGTCAGGGACGTCGAAGAAGGAGTTCTGCATTTTGGCATCCACGATGAACCACCGCTAGCGGAAATCGTCCACCTTCTTCGTCACCCGAGTGACGGGTTTGTCGCCGTCCCAGGACATGGGGATGTAGATGCCTCCCATCCCATCCACAATGCGGAAGGACACGCAACCTGACCGCTCGCCGGGCGCAGTGGAGCGGAGCGCGTAGAAGCTCCGGAAGAAGGCCACAGAAGGCATCACCCCCAAGTACGCCTCGCAAAGATATGCGAAAATGGCGAGGATCAAGATGGAGTTGGGGTGCAGATGCAGAAGTTGGATCTGGTAGAAGGCCAGAACCTCCTCCAGGAAAGGGGAAAATGGCGGCACCAGACCAGCAAAAACGGTCTGGAAGAAAATGGGATAAAGCCCCGCCGCGAGCTTGCCAAAGCGAGCCGCCTTGAGAACGGTGGCGCCGTGCTCGTTGTTCTTGCCCGTGGCCATCAGCCGGATCTTGTCCAGTGCCTCCGTCGTGTGGATGCGAGTCCCCACCAGCGCCGGCGCGAACTCGTCTTCCTGCTGCGCCTCGGCAGACACGTTCGCCATTGCCGCCTTGTCCTTCTTGGGACCCATGGTCGAAGAGAGAAGGGCGGCGGAGAAGCTTGGTGAAGGAAGAGGAGCGCCGGAGACACGGAAGCGCCGCAGTCAAGAGCGAGGAGACGGGCGCGCAAATGAGGTAGTAACTGCTGCCTGAACCGGCGCTGCAGGCTTTATCTCCCCTCAGAGCAGTTACCGTGACGTGGTGGGTCCCCCCACTACGCCCATCATCTCCGGGGAGAACGTGTCATCGCGGCTCAACTGCCCTACACGTGTCTCAGGCCGGCCGGACACTTTGGGCCCATGACGATTCGCCTGCGTCCATTGGACTACATCGTGCCCATCATGGGCCCGGGGGCTACTGTCGGCCCAGTGAAATCCAGGGTGTGCTGGGCCTGTCCTTTACGGCCCTCGACACTGGATGGCTAATTTTCGCTAAGGACCAAGCCTACGGCTTGGAGAGCCTCGCGAGGGCTTTTGAGGCAGCAGGGCCTGCGGAGGTCCTCTTCACTGCTGACCCCTCTTCAAGGTGATCTCCCCTGGAGAGAGGTCAACGCCAAATCCTCTACAGGGCATCCAAGCCCTCGTCGGGATCGCTTCGCTGGCAAGCAACCTCTGCAGAGTGCACATGGGCTCTGCAGCGGCCGCAGAGTGATGCGCGCCTCTGCGCGCGGTGACGACGACGCCGCAGTTGCCATTTTGGTGATTAAAGGGGTCAACAAAGTTGTGCCATCCGCACCGGACTACAAGGATTTCCTCTTTGGTGATAAGGGGACCGGCCGGCGCTACGCTCCACGGCCAACGTCACCGTGGGTACCCCCACGTTCCTCTGCGGTTCCAGCTGGCCGTCCTGCATGGACGGTGGTTACTCTGCCACAGGCATCAGCTTTACGCCCATGGACCGCGTCCATGGACAGCTGGGCTGCGGTGCACCACGCTCTACCTTCTGCCGCCACGTGATAGCCCTTCCGTAGCGCAAGCGCAGGGAGGAAGCCTGGGGCGCCTATAAAAGGAGGAGGAGTAGCACCGTAGCAAAGGATCGCATTCTCATTCTAGCCTAGCCACTTACGCGCAAGGAAGAAGAAGACCACAACTTCCCTTCCTCGTGTACACCATTGCCAAAAGAGAGCCCTCGGCAAGCTCATTGTACTGTAACCTCTACAAGCAGTGCAATACAGACAAGCAGGAGTAGCGGTGTTACCTCCACACGAGGGCCGTGAACCTGGGTACGGGCTGGTGTTCATCTCTGTTGTGATGTCCCTCCACTTGCTCGGCGAGCACCGTCGCCGTGACGGTTGAGGGTTGTTTGACCAACATGTTCAGCCCCTTACACGAACTCTCTTCGTGAGCTCGACTATCCCTATTTCGTGGGAGTCATTCTCCGACAAAACCTGAGCTAGTCAACGGTCTACCAACAAAAATGTGCAGATTGCATAACTGGTACATGCGAGCCTATGAGGAAGGGGCAAACTGGATCTACGTGGCCTATAGAAACGAGCATTACGGGCATGGAAATGACGTGGTAATGATTGAATTACCTGAATTATTTCAGTTATACCAACAAGACGCCATCGACAAAGCTATCATCAGTGCCTATTGTCTGTAAGTATTATTTCTGTAATTAAGTCTCTAGCTAGCTCAGCTCGTTCATTGCATGTATAATCTTACTCATCACTATATTAATTATGCAGAATGAAGATTCTACAATGCAAAAGGGGATAAATCTATGACATTGGGTTCATTGACCCATACTACATTCATCAAGTATCTCTCAAACGTCATTACAACGACACAGAGGATAACTTGGTAAGGGCGTTAAGGTTTAACGAAACCAAAAGGGAAATACTATTTCCTTACAACTACGGGTGAGTGTTACTGTCTTGTACACATTCTATTTCGCTTACTCGATGTTAAGTGTATAATTGATGACTTATGCGTGCGCAGCTTCCACTTTATTCTGCTAATCATTAAACCTGCCAAAGTAGTAGTACTTGTCATGGCCTCGAAATGTAATCCCCTTGAGGGGTGGGCGGACATGTAGGAATGCCTCCAAGGGTAATTTCAATCATTATGGCACTATATCGGCAACTTTCCGTTCATTCCCTGGTAGCAAGCAATTAATATATAACTCCTTTATTCATTTTCTTTGCCAGACAGGGCTTGGAAACGGTTCACCGCCAAGGCTAGGGGTATTTGGGTGCCGAAGCTTACATTTGAACAAATAAGTGTAAGTTATCATGCTTGATTATTATTCCGCGCATCTCTTTGATTTTTGTTTCAATACCATTATCATGCTTGATTATTATTTTGATTGAACTCTGTTCTCGTAAAGTGCTTGAGGCAGGAACATGGGAATAATTTATGTGGATACTACGTTTGCGAGTTCATTCGCCAGACGACCTAAGAGCGATCCAAGAGCCAGTTCTTAGAACAACTTGAAGTACGTAAACAATATTCACAATTTTAGTTTATTGCCATCAATTGTGTTTAGTTTCATTCATATATATTGACCCCTTCTTTAAATTAGATCGAACGGCTGCGGGACGGTCTTCTACCACAAGATCGCGTACGCGCAATTCAAGAGGAAATTGCGGGATTCTTAAATGCAGAGGTCCTAGATCCAAACGGAGAATACTATGGGCCGGTTAAAATGGGAGTGTAAAAGAGATGTATATATGCATGAAACTCGTGTGTACATCTAGCATTAATTTGTGGTCCGATACGAGTTTATGATACAAGTTTACGGGTTTACGATTTTACGAGTTTACGATACTAGTTCATGTGGTCCGATACGAGTTTACGATACTAGTTTACGAGTTTACGATACTAGTTCCGACCTATACGAGTTTACGAGTTTACGATACTAGTTCATGTGGTCCGATACGAGGTTACGATACTAGTTTACGAGTTTACGATACTAGTTCCGACCTTTACGAGTTTACGATACTACTTTACGAGTAGTACCTACACAGAAATATCGAAGCTTGGCCACGATATGCCGGCGAGTGAGAGATGGAGAGCACGTCGGCGATGCGAAGAAGGGGAGACAACGGAGGCACCGGCGAGAGGGAGAGGGGGCACCGGCGAGAGGGAGAGGTGGCCCAAATAGACCCTAAACCCTAAATACAAAAAAAACAGTCATTGGTCCCGGTTCGTAATACGAACCGGGACCAATGAGTCTCCCCCCACGCCCAGCCAGAACTGGCCACGTGGATCAGCATTGGTCCCGGTTCGTGGACCAACCGGTACCAGCATTGGTCCCGATTGGCCAGTCCCGGTTCGGCAACCGGGACTGAAAGCCCAGCCGAACCGGGACTACAGACCATTTTTCTAGCAGTGTGCGGTGTGTTTTCGATGGATCGGCCCGACCTTGCACCGTCAGATACTTGCACGTTCGTGGAGACGTGGACTTGTGGAGTCCTAGTAGTGGTGTCCTGCATGCAAAAAGGATTTGTACGTGTGGTCTGTTGCACAGAGGGCTCCGTGGTCTTGTGTTTCCATGTCGATGATGCCTTGCATGTAACCCGGCGCGTGCTTGGCGATGTCTTCGAATCCGAGGAAGAGACGGCGCTGCCGAATCTTACGAGTCGCGAGTGCTGCCAATCGTTCGGCCGGCTGCTATTCCGGCCCGTCCAGCGTGCGCGCACTAGTAGAAAAAGGGCAACAACACCGATTCTATAGAGCCTTTAGCACCGGTTGAGCAACCGGTGCTAATAAATCGGCACTAAAGGGTACCCCCTTTAGTACCGGTTGCTTACAAACCGGTGCTAAAGGCCTCCACGTGGGCAGAGCAGAGCACGCGCAGGCGGAAGACCTTTAGTACCGGTTCGTATTACGAACCGGCACTAAAGGTTTCTGCTTTTTTTTTCTATTCGTTTATTTTTCAGGGTTTAGGGTTTTGTTTTTTTTTTTTTTTTTTAGGGTTTAGGGTTTCGGAGGAGATCACGTCGATGCACATAAAAAAGTTTTTCGCACACGTGAAGATCACATAGCACACATACAACTTGGTATATATATGTACACATATAAAGTACTCATAATTCATTACATATGGAGATCACTCCTAGTACATGGAGGGAGAGGCTACTTGTCGATACAGTGGAATTCTCCGGATTCAGGTATGACCTCCGTAAGGAAAAATCCCGCCAATTCCTCCGTGATTGCTTTTACGCGGTCTTCTGGTAGGAGCTCGTTCCGCTTTTTTGCCATCTTAATTTGAAAGAAGGAGATCAAATCAATTATATGAAGGAAACTAACACAATTGATGGTAGCAAAATAAAGTTGTGAATGATGTTTACGTACCTCTCTAGTTCTTCGAGTATTATCTCTCTCATTGACCATCATGCGAATGTACTCGCAAACGTAGTATCCACATAAATTCGTCCCAGGTGGTTGTTTTAGGCACCACTATACGAGAATAGAATTCAATCAAATAATAATCAAGAGATTGATAATGGTATTGAAACGTGAAGTACTACTTACCAAGTTAGCCTTAAACTCCAGCTTTTCTTTCCACTCACCGGGTTCTTCCTCTCTGAACTTTCTCCAAACCCTGCCCGACAAAGAAAATGAATTGAGGAGTTATTTGACCGATATATCAGGAAATGAACGAAAGAGGCCGATATAGTGCGATTGAAATTACCTCCTGAGCATTACACGCACGCTTCTGTAGTCCTCAGGTTCTCTCCTTAATGAGTCACAGACTTCAACTTCTCCAACATCGATTTTAATGATCATCAGAATGAAGTGGAACCTGGACACGTTTATATACGCGGTTATTCATAACTCATCAATTACACTTAATATCGGAAAAACAAAATATAGAATGTGTACAAGACAGTAACACTCACTTGAAGTTGTAAGAAAAAAGTATTTCTTTTTTGGTACTTTGTCGCTTTAAAAACGTTAGCAAAACATCCTCTGTGGCCTCGGCACATTGTTCTACGGTGACTTCATGAATTTTATTTGGGTCAATGAACCCAATGTCCCAGATTCCTCCCACTCTGCATTCACGAATCTTCATTCTGCATAATTAATAGCATACAAAAGAATGTCGTGAGGATAATTACAGGCAATGAATGAAAGCTTAACTAAAGAATTAAATTACACAAATAAATTACTTACAGACAATAGCAGCTGATGATAGCTTTGTCGAGGGCACGTTGATTGTACATCTGAAAAAGTTCTTCGAACTCAACCTGCACAGCATATTCTCGGAAGTAGTGCTGTTCCTGAACTCTCGTCAGGAAATAGATTTTCCCTTCTTTTGCAGCGGCCATGTACCAGTTATGCAACTTCCATAACTGTGTTGTTAGAGCTTTCGGATCCATGACCAGAGGCTGCCCATGAACATATTTATATGCTAGCGGAGCAACATCGTAACTTGTCTCCTCGTGCATTTGCTGAGCCGCCTAATCAGAAGGCACGATGAACGGGGCGATCGATTGTACTTCTTGTTCTCCGAGCTGAGCAACTTGTTTCCCACATTTCTTTGCTTCCTCCGTCTGTGCGCTCATCTGTGCGCTATGTTGCTTGTTAATAAAGCGCTCATAGTCTGAAAGGGGCTTCAGTGGAGGGTCATATAAGCAGTCAACGGTGTAATCTTTTTTGTCCATTGGTATAGTCTTCAGAAATTCCTTTACGGGGTGCAGTTGTGCCTGCAGTTTTTCCTTTTTTTTCTGTTCAAAAAAGGCTCTTGACTCTTCTTGCAAGCTAGTAGTTATTTCCTCTGAAGTCATCTCGCAAGCTAACTTCTTCTCAGGACTCTTGACTTTCTCGGGTATGTTTGCACATGCACGTTTCTTGACAGGGGACCTGTCTTTCCTGAGCATAGTACTAGTCGACGTGAACAGCTTCCGCTTTGGCAAATTACTACTGGGCGCATCAGTCGGCTGACGAGACGGCATGGGCGATGGACTCACGGCGGGCTCCCAATCGTCGGGGAGGTCGGGTGGACTTTGAGGTGGTGGATTTCTACTCGGAGGAGTCGGTGGCCTTGGCGCCGCGTCTGGAAACATGATGTATTTCTTATTCCATAGAACGATACCTAACTCGACTTCTCCCAGTGTCTTCTCGTCGTCACATCCAGGAATGTCAAGATCCATTGAATGGAATCCGGGCATAACTGTTTTCACCCCGACACGAGCATAGCCAGCTGGAATCGGAGCAAAATGGAAGATTGCTCCAGGTTGATTTGGTAAAGCATACCCATCCGCCACCGGAAAACTAATGTTCTTCATCGGCATGTGTAGCACACAATTTGTCTTCTCCGTGATATCATCCACGGGGTAGTGAGCCGCCGGCGGTTCGACTGCAGGATCTTCTAGCTGCGTGTAACCCACGCTGCTTTTCCGCTGAGATGGGGCGGCATCGACTGCAGGATCTTGTACCACCAGCTGCTGAGATTCCCTTGCCTGGGTAAGTGCGTTCAGTTGCTCCTGGAACCCCTTCACCTGCTGTTCTAATGCCGTGAACCGGTCCAACTCCTTCTTATTTCTGAAATGCTTTCTATAAGTTGCAACGTCCGCCGGAAATCCTTGATACTTATTAACGTCGGCTCCTCTGCCTCGACATCGTCCGTCGTGTTCAGGATTCCCGAGGGCGAGTGTCAGCTCGTCGTCCTCTCTATCGGGAACAAATTCTCCCTTTCTGACTTTCTCTATTGCGTCCTCTAGTTTTTTTACGACCCTTGTAATTCTTTTCTTCCATTTCCCCTTTGCAACAATCAGCCCTGTGTCTGGGTCCAACCCTGCCCCATGCGCGAACAACCATAACTTGGACCTCTCGGGCGAGTCATCTATCTGTGGAGTGATCCCTTTTTTACGCAGGTCGTTTTCAAAGGATTCCCACTTAGGCACGGCAGACTTGTAGCCACCTGACCCTAAAGTATGGAAATATTTCTTCTTCTTAGCATTCAACTTATTTTTGGCCGATCGAGCCACAGCGACGTCCGATTTCTTATACGCTACAAATTCGGTCCACACATCTTTTATCTTCTCAAGATTTCCAGTGAATTCTGGAGTTTTCTTCCCATATTTTCTCCACAATGTTTTCTTCCAGTTGTTGAATTGTGTGGCCATCTTCTTAAGAGTCCACTGCTTGACTTTGTCCTTCTTCTTCTCTTCGAGACCTACCGGTAGGCTGAAAGATTCCAAGAGCGTGTCCCAAAGCAAATCTTTAGCTCTTTTGTCGACATAACTTGCTCCAATGTTGGCTTTAACCGGCTTATTCCATTCTGCAATGGTGATCGGGATCATGTCCCTAACAAGAACTCCGCATTGAACTACATATCTACGGGAGGTGTCTTCGGGTTTCGTCGGTTTGCCATCAGCAGCAACTTCGTTGTTCGACAACTTTGCACCATCTGGAAGCTTTATCCTTTGGTTCGGGCCTCGTTGCGTCTTTGACGAACTTGGAGGCTTAGATCCGGAGGGCTAAAAGAGAAATGATTCGTTAATAAGCGCAATATAAATCAATTAATGCATCCAGTGATCAACAAGACTTAATATATATATATACCTCGCCGGAGTTTGCTAAGGGCACTTCGTCGTCGTCTCTTATTTCTTCTAGCTCAAGTCCCTCACCGAAGCTGTTCAAACATTTTGCGCTGAAATCTTCTCCATCGGAATCTTGATCGGAATCTTCTCCATCGGTATTTACTCCAAGGGTCTTCTCAAAAATAATTGCTGCCATTCGCTCTTCCTTCTCCTCGTCTCGGATGAAGGGGGCGTCGCCATAGCTCAATGTCACTGCAAATTTAAAATTCATAGCATCAAGGTTAGAAAGTACACAAATTTTAAGTAGCAAGCAAATTTAAATTTCTTATACACAAAAATTGCAACAAATATTTCTTAACAAAAATATTGCAACTAATTATGGAGTATTAACAAAAATTGTTTTCCTAACACAATTTTTAACATTATTTTCCTAACACAATTTTTAATTTAACATTGTTTTAACATTATGGAGTATTAACAAATTTAAATTTTTTATACACAAAAATTGCAACAATTTTTAACATTGTTTTCCTAACACAATTTTTAATTTAACATTGTTTTAACATTATGGAATATTAACAAATTTAAAAAATTTATACACAAAAATTGCAACAATTTTTAACATTGTTTTCCTAACACAATTTTTAATTTAACAATATTTTAACATTATGTAGTATAAACAAATTTAAAAAATTTATACACAAAAATTGCAACAATTTTTAACATTGTTTTACTAACACAATTTTTAATTTAACATTATGGAGTATTAACAAATTTAAATTTTTTATACACAAAAATTGCAACAATTTTTAACATTGTTTTCCTAACACAAAAATTGTTTTCCTAACACAATTTTTAACATTCTAATTTTCATAGCTATATAATGCAACTATGGAGAAATAACAAAAAAAAGAGAATGCAAAATTAAAGCTCTCACCTTGGGCGGCCGACGGCGGTGGTGGTGTGGAGGAGACCCGGACGGCGACGGCCTCGTGGCGGCCAGAGGTCGACGTGCTCGTTGTGGCCGTAGGTCGAGGAGGGACGAGACGGCGGGGGGCGCGCGCGGCGGAGCACGGAGCAGGGCGACACCGGAATAAGGCGAGATCGACGGGCTGGGCGTCGCCGGGGCAGGGGCAGAGGGGACGCGCGGACGGACACCGATGGAGCGCGCCGGTGGGGTGGAGCCTCGTCGGAGAATCGCCGGTGGACGGGGCGGTGCCGGGGCAGGGCTTCGCCGGAAAAATCGCACAGGGCTTCGCCGGCCGGAGGAATCAATGAAGACGCGAGAATGAGGAGAAGAAGAGGGGGAACGGCGGGAGGAGCCAGCCCCGTTTGCGGCCGCCCGGTTCTCGCGCGCACGTTTGCGGCGGAGGGCAAGATCCATGGAGGATGAGTTTTTCAGCGCCCAATCCAGCTCGGAAGCCTCCTTCGCCTTGAGCTGGCAGGCAGTTCTGGCTCGTTGTACACGGTCGTCGTGGACGGACTGGAAGGAGGTTTCAATGGCCTCCTGCATCTGCGGCTTGCCGCGCTCTTCCCCATGGTCGCTCCAGTCGAAGTCATCGTCGTCGTCGGGAGGGGCGGCGGCGACTGGTGGAGGTACGGCCGCGGATCCTCACGCCACCCCTGCGGCGTACGCATCCTCGTCGGGGTCATTGACGTCAGACCACGCGTGCTCGTACGTCCTTCGCACCTCCTCCGGCACCGGAGCAGGAGGCCGGTAGCAGGGCATTCCTCTCCATGCCGGGCTCGTGGGCATACGGCGGGATAGGCTCCCGCGGTAGCGCCCAAGCGCGCTATGCCGAGCATGCTCGACCTCGTCCAGAAGGCGCTGCGGCGGGCGTGGCGGATCCATCTCGTGGAGACGACGCGTTCATGGCTAGGAATGGTGGATTAGCATTTACCCCGTCAGCGACAATATATAAAGACCTCCAGGGCAGCGCTAGGGGAGGACACGTGGCTAGGGCAGCGCTGTGGGAGGACACGTGACTGACACGAGTCGTGACCGCAAAGCCCGCCTTTAGTCCCGGTTGGTGTTACCAACCGAGACTAAAGAAGCACACGGATCATGTGTTTCTTTTAAGCTCTTGTGAGACGTTGGATCAGGGTGTGTTTCTTTTGAGGGATTGTGAGCTCTTGGATCAGCAGTATCACGACCACTTCGTGAGCCACATGACCCGGTTGGTGTTACCAACTGGGACTAAAGAAGCACACGTACCCTATATATAGCCCCCCTCCCGGACATGTTCAGCACTCAGTGTCTACTCATTGTAGTTCATTTTGGTAGTACACGGGTAGCAGAGAGCAAGATTTCTGAGAGGCAGGAGTTCCTAGAGCGGAGGCTGAAGGTGAACCCTCCCCTCAGTCGGATCCAAGCAGCGGCAAGGATCTCTGATGATTAGCAACATTCTCAACACTTGTTCGGACGATTGCAGATCATCAGAGACGTCTTGCCGCCGTTTGGATCGAAGGCCGATTTGCCGTCTCACGACCACGCGATGATTTGCCGATTTTCCGGTCAGAGTGGCCACTGGAGAAGGTAGGCAACTTCGATCCGACGTGGTTCTGAAAGGGGCATGGTTAATTTAGGTTGGGCTGTATGATGGGGAAACCGTGTGTTTTGTCCCAATTTTTTCGAGCGCTTGTGAGCCGTTGGAGTTTTTAGAGCCAAAAATCAGTGTTTAGAGTTTTCTTCTGAGTTTTCATAACACAGTTACATAAAAGGTTTAATACATTATTACACATCACCAACAACACCGCCCTATCTATTGTTGGGGTTTTTTTTTTTCTTCGCGTATGTTGACCCTTTCTTCTGATTGCGCCGTAACCATGGAGAATCTTCATCATTTAACGGGATGCTTGGGTCAGCTTTCACTTTGAAGGGCGGAATTTCACGAAACTTACTGTAATGTTCTGACATGTCTGTCTTCTCCTCCACTCCCACGATGTTTCTTTTCCCTGAAAGAACTATGTGGCGCTTTGGCTCATCGTATGATGTATCAGCTTTCTTATCTTTTCTTTTTTTCGGTCTGGAAGACATGTCCTTCACATAGAAAACGTGAGCCACATCATTGGCTAGGACGAATGGCTCGGTGTGGTACCCAAGATTTTTGAGATCCACTGTAGTCATTCCGTACTGCGGGTCTATCTCTACCCCGCCTGACAGGTTGACCCATTTGCACTGAAACAAAGGGATCTTAAAATAAGGTCCATAGTCAAGTTCCCATATCTGCTGTATGCAACCATAATATGTGTCCTTTGTCCCATTGTCGTTTGTTGCATCAAAGCGGACACCACTATTTTGTTGCTCTTTTTGTTTTGGGTGTCTGTGGAAAATGTATTCCCATTGATCTCGTACCCTTGGAAAGTCAATATAGTCGAAGATGCTGACTTGGCGAACAAGTATATCTCTTCTCCAACAGTGGTGCTATTAATGAGATGTGTACGCAACCAACTGCCAAAAGTGTCTTCGTGTTTTCCTTTAATCCAGAAGTCGGTCTGCTCCGGGTATTTGGAGCGTAAAATATCCATGTGTTCGACGATATACGGAGCCACCAATCTGAAATTTTGTAGAACTGTATAGTGTGCTCGAATGAAAGAATGCCCGTCCATACTTGTTGTTGCTTTCTTTGCTAGCGTGCCTTTTCCACGCAGTCTCCTTTCATGGCGCGATTGAGGAACACCGATCGGTTTAAGATCAGGAATAAAGTCAACACAAAACTCAATGACCTCCTCTGTTCCATAGCCCTTGGACATGCTTCCTTCTGGCCTAGCACGGTTACGGACGTATTTCTTTAAGACTCCCATGAACCTCTCAAAGGGGAACATGTTATGTAGAAATACATGACCGAGAATGGAAATCTCTTGAACTAGGTGAACTATGAGGTGCGTCATAATATTGAAGAAGGATGGTGGAAACACCAACTCGAAACTAACAAGACATTGGACCACATCCTTCTGTAAACTTGGTAGAGTTGCTGGATCGATTACCTTCTGAAAAATTGCATTGAGGAATGCACATAGCTTCACAATAGGTACTCGAACGTTTTCCGGTAGAAGCCCCCTCAATGCAACCGGAAGTAATCTATTATATAATTAAAACACAAGACAACCAACGGTACAGATTAGCCACTCTGAAACAAAGATATTTAGACCGTGGAGATTTATCAAGACAATGGTAAGGATCCGGATCTGTATGATTTTACTGATTGGAGTAGAATGTCTATACGTCTTGATATGTCCGGCCACAACACGCACGCTTAAAAGCACACGTCTCGATGTCCAAATTGTCTACGGCTGATTGGATTAATATAAGTATATTAGCACATGCCGGCTTAAAAGCACACGTCTCGATGTCCAAATTGTCTACGGCTGATTGGATTAATATAAGTATATTAGCACATGCCGGAGAGAAGCCTGCACGCCTGGACGACGAGCGAATCGAAACCAATCGGAGACGCCGCAAGACACAGATCGATGCCGGGAGAAGTCTACACGCCTGGACGCCGAGCGAGTCGAAACCAATCGGAGACGCCCCAGGATACAGATTGAAGGCACGCCAGAATATCCCCTAAAGGTCGACCACTCTCGGTGCGTCGGCAAATCGACGAAAGATGCCCAGAAGATCAAATGCGACATATCTATACACGTCGATGATGCTCGGTTGCATCACCAAATCGATGATCCGACAGGGTGGCAGCACGGACAGGGGATCAAAGGCACATCTCATCAAGCTGAAATCTTCAAGTAATACTGAATTCCTCATGTAATAGCTATCTGCAATCTTCATGGCAGCACGGTCATGGGATCAAAGGCACATCACCAACCTAAAATCTTCAAGCAGTATTGAAATCCTCAGGTAATAGCTAGCTGCAATCTTCATGTGTGCTTAGATCTTCTCATCCCAAGACGCACCTTTCTCACGAACACCCTGCTCCATGTTAATCACTGATTAGTTTGATCAGTTATTATAATTAAAATCCAAAGGTGTATTACTGTATCATCAAGGGTAGGACAGAGCAACGCTTTATAAAAAAAGGTCCTCTCTATGGAAGCACATTCAAATATTTGATATTGGAAGATCCAATGTATTTTCAGTCCTGACAGGCTCCAACTCTATTCTCCACTTCCCGGCCGATCGCACTTCAGAAGCGATACTGATCCAGCCACCTTAGCCTGTCACTGGAGGCAGTGGAGATGTTAATCATGTGTTTCATCGACATGCAGAGTTGCAGCAGAAAGAGCCAATTCTTCGGCGCCTCACGTAAGCCAGACTCACATGTCAATTAGATTTGCTTATGCAACACGTATCAATGCCTGATAGACATACCGAGTGACCATCTCCGCATGTTACATGTCTCTTTTACGTGAGAGTTAACATCAAAGAGCATATGGTCTTAAAAGTACAACCAAACCATGGTATGCTAAGAGGTCAAGAAAAAAAAGACAAGTTCTTAGAATATGTATGAAATTCCTAACAGCTAATAATTTTGTGATAGTCAAATTGAGTTGTTTCTATTTACCTATGTATCGTCAAAGTGACAGGAAAAGCAACCATGCATGAATTAGTACTTACCGGGGATTTCATTGCGGCTCGAATCGACATAGAGATGCTTGGCTGTGGCGATAGAAGTTTATAAGAATCACGTAAACGGCAGGCATGACATTTTGTAAGAAGTATCTATTATATAATTAAAATAAAAGACAAATAACGGCTCAGATTTAGCACTTAAAAGTGAAGGTTCTCAGATTTTAAAGAGCTATGCACAGAAACCTACAGATTTTAAGTTAATAACCTAATATACATTTTTTTCTTTTGTTTCAGGTATGTGTATACTATGATTAGTTAATAACCGAGAAAATGGAGGACCATTCTTTCCAAAGTGAAGCAAGTTCAGATATTTTGATATGAATTTATTTGATCTGGAGAACCCAATTGGGTCATTCCCAGTCCACCATTGTTAATGTATCTGCAGCAGCAGCGGTACTTAATCCTTCAATAGTTCAATAAGTAGACACTCAGGTTTATACACTAAAATAATTTTCAGATCGAGTGATAATGTGTTTTACATGTTTTCTAAACCTTCTATATATTGAGGATAATCAATAAATGTATGAATATTTTATGATTTCTTTTTCAATTTTACAAATACTTTATACAACAAAACTGGCAAATACTATATTTGAGATTTTAAGGGTCAATCAATAAACATAGGAGTATTCATGTTTATAGCCTGTTTCAATGATATAGTGCCGTATTTCCGATGTGCCACAGTGACATTAACTTTCCTTCAGTGTTCACAACTAAAAATTTCTGGCGCTACTGCTGGAATTCCGGCACAAAAGAACATAAGTGACCTAACCAACTTATAAGCATCGACATGATCTTGATGGCCGAAAAGATATTTCCTTACATATTTAACAATTGATTTTTTTTCTATTATGTCTAACTTACTACTAAGATTTTATTTTCTTTTGTTTTGAAGGGTGATACGATACATGCTCATATAGAAGAATATGGTACACACATTTAGATCAAAGATCAATGAGAGTTATGTATATGTTTTAAGCAACTTTAAAGTTGTATCTCCCAGTCAGCAATGAAGTTAAGATTACTTTTGCATACAATACAAAGGTGAAGGTGGTGAAGGGAACATCAGAGAAAATTTTCAGATTACTACTTTGAGTTTGATACCAAGTATACCTACAACAATGGAAAGGAAAAAACCAACAGTGCGTCGGTATGTTAATAGACGTATCTCTGTCTTCCAGGTAGTTAATCTTTGACTTTTCAGTCATATGTTGTAATTTCAATTACTGATTCTAATGATTTATCTGACATATTTGAGCTAACAGAAAATATAACGACGAAGTGTTTGTCAGATAATACAATACAAAAACAAAAGATCACTGAATTTGTCGAGTGGATACTACAAACAGGCAACGGGAAAACAACATCAGATGAAGTAAGGATTGGATAAAAATACCAAAGGACCTACTGCTACAGAACGAAAATATGCGAAGTAGAAATAGTCCAAAGCATATACCAAAATTTGCTGCAAACATACCGTTGGCGGGAATTTCTAGATGAAAGTGTCCATGGATCAAACAGTCAAGGAGATAATGAGCACATAATGAGCCAAATACAAGGTGAAGAGGTGACATACCGAAGCCTGGATACTGTGTGCAAGGCAACAATGAAAAACGTCAGAGTGGAAAACAGGTATCCTGAGGTGTTCCTCAACACCTTGAAGATCCCAGGAATCCCAAGCCCATCATCTAAAAACTGAAGGTAGGTTTGCCGGTGATGCTCCTACACAACATCAAACAAGCTGCAGGTTATGCAATGGTACGAGAATGACAATAACACAGCTTGGAAACAAGCACATTGAGGTACAAATAATTACAGGAACGTTGTTTGGCGATAATGTATACAAACCTCGGATCATCATGTCACCTAGCGACTCAAAATGGACATTCTTGGTGAAATGAAGAAATATCCATTATAAGTTTGCCTCGCCGTGGCCATAAATATGAGATAAGGTCAGCCCTTGAACATGGTAGGAATATATTTGAATAAGAAAATATTCTGCCATGGGGAATTATATATGGCATTGTCAAGAGTCACAAGCAAAGAAGGATTGAAGCGGCTAACCAATCACAATGAGTGTCCAAGTGAAGATGGCGCAAAGAATATTGTTTATAAGGAGATATTCTAATTTATAGAAGAGTACAAGACATCTAAAATCATGATTGATGGAATGGAGTCCTGATCGACAAAACACAATAAACATACAAAAATATTGTGACAGAAAATTGTAAGCAGGAGATACAATATTCGAATTCAGCATAGCCTGTTTTGGCTTGCTAAACATGCTTCACATGTACTTCATGGACGCCATTATTTTTCATTAGCCACATACAAGTATCTTTCATGTTAATAGACAAAGTTCATATTTCCATGTTATATTTAGGTACTTATGAAATAATTTAATATCCACCTAATATCTCTCATGCTACAGACCTCATGAATCATAATTCTCAAACTAACATCTCTCAAGAATAGTCCCCCAAATAGTCACCTCTATGCTATAAAATCTCTCAACAAAAATGGCTATACCACTGAGAGAGGATAGTGGGATTATTTACATGTGCCTCATGCACTGAAGCGAAGTAGAAACATAATCAGATTAACATTCTCTATTGATCCTTCTCTATTGCCCAATGCCACTACTTATCAAACTAATAACAAGTTAAAAATCACTGCTCAAATTCAATCAAATGCTACAATCAATGTTTTTTTTATCATCATGTATTCTCAATGGGGAAGAAACAGAAATGTGGAGAACTTGCCTGCTGAATGCGGGCCGCAGCTGCCGCCTTCGGCATCGTCGACCACGTCCAGGTCCTAGCCGACGGGCAACACCGAGTATGCGCCTCCTACGCGCATCAACGACTTGGTCAAGAATCGACTCCAAAAGCATGGCCTGCTAGAAAGGGAATTTTCTTGGGCTCATTCGGCTTAGTGGTAGAGAAGAGAAAGAGGATTTTTCTTTCTGTGCTTTTCAGCAGACAGATAGAGTGTGTACCGTAAATACAATTACAGAACATGTCCTGTAATATGCAGTGAGAAAAATAATGGTTGGATAAAATACAACCAATTATATTTAAAAAGGGAAACAAATAACAAATATGCGCTAAAATAATCTGGGTAAGGAGATGTATTTGAAAGAACAAAAATGTTAACAAAAAAAGTACGGCCATAAGAAAAAATCATCTATTGTCTATAAAAAGTCAAAATTACGAATCGACACTATATTTTTGTCAAGAAGACAAAGGAGTCTACAGGAATCGACACAATATTTTGTTGGGCCCAATGATATTATTAAAGTTAAACTAAGTAAAAATATGCAATATGATTAAGCCACGTAGTTTACATGAACTTGAGAAGAAAAATAGAAGAAAATATCTAAATTCTTATTGAAACTCAAATGAATTGACTGTTTGAAAAATACATAAATGTTTTAAATATTAGATTTAAATGGCTATATGATAATGTTCTTCTAAATTTCAAAAAATGTGACTACAAGATATATAATCAATGGATAGTTTAGCCGCGCAAATGCGCGGGCCACCCCGCTAGTTGTGTCATAATCACATGGCAGTCATGAGACTTTAGGTTTTGAAACTTTTTCTCTGCCATGTTTATTATTCCTTTTATATTCGACGAGTAGCCAGACGGGACCTTGATACTGCTCAGGACTTGAAAAAAGATCTCATTCTCTTCTTTGGTAAGAGCGTAGCTGGCAGTACCTTGATACTTCTCTGGATTCACGTTCTCTCCTTCGTGTATACGTTGCTGGTCCTGCCATGCATCCGCTGTATCTTTCGTCTTCCCATACACGCCTAAGAAGTTTAGCAGGTTCACGCAAAGATTTTTCGTCATGTGCATCACGTCGATTGCAGAGCGAACCTCTAGCAATTTCCAATAGGGTAGGTCCCAAAATATAGATTTCTTCTTCCACATGGGTACGCGTTTGTCAGCGTCAATCGGAACAGATTGTCCGCCAGGACCCTTTCCAAAGATTACTTTTAAATCCTTGACCATGTCATATATAACATCACCAGTATGGAGGGTAGGCTTCGTCCGGTGATCTACCTCACCTTTGAAATGGTTGCCTTTCTTTCTTACGGGATGCTGTCTTGTAAGAAATTGACGATGCCCCAGGTACACATTCTTGTTACCTAAATATATACTGTCAGTCTGATCTAAACAGTGCGTGCATGCATTTTATCCTTGTTTGACTGTCCAGAAATGTTACTAAGAGCAGGCCAATCATTGATGGTTACAAACAGCAACGCTCGTAGGTCAAATTCCTCCTGTTTGTACTCATCCCACACACGTACACCTTCTTCACGCTACAACTATAAAAGTTCGTCAACTAATGGCCTCAGATACACATCAATGTCGTTGTCAGGTTGCTTCGGGCCTTGGATAAGCACTGGCATCATAATAAACTTTTGCTTCATGCACAACCAAGGAGGAAGGTTATAGATACATAGAGTCACGGGCCAAGTGCTATGACTGCTGCTCTGCTCACCAACGGATTCAAGCCATCTGTACTTAGACCAAACCTTAAGTTCCTTGCGTCAGCTGCAAAATCTTTGAACTCACTGTCGATGTTTCTCCACTGCGACCCATCAGCGGGGTGTCTCAGCATCTCGTCTTCCTTACGGTCTTGTTTGTGCCATCGCAAGAACTTGACATGCTCTTTGTTTCGGAACAAACGTTTCAACCGTGGTATTATAGGGCATACCACTTCACCTTGGCAGGAACCCTCTTCCTGGGGCTCGACTCGCCCTCAACATCACCTGGGTCATCTCGCCTGATCTTATACCGCAATGCACCGCATATCGGGCATGCATTCAAATTCTCGTGCTCACCGCGGTAGAGGATACAGTCATTGATGCATGCATGTATCTTCTGCACCTCTAATCCTAGAGGGCATACAATCTTCTTTGCTTCGTACGTACTATGGGGCAATACGTTATCTCTTGAAAGCATCCTCTTTAATATTTTCAGCAAGTTTTCAAATCCCTTGTCAGATAGTCCATTCTGTGCCTTCCATTGCAGCAATTCCAGGGTGGTACCCAGCTTTTTCTGGCCATCTTCACAATTTGGGTACAACAATTTTTTGTGATCCTCTAACATGCGCTCCAACTTCGACCACTCGTTCTCACTTCCGCAGTTTATCTGTTCATCAATAATGACCCGACGAAGATCATCATCGGACTGATCATCAACAATGATCTCATGTTCAGCTTCGTCTTCCTCCATTGTAGTACGACCGTGTTCAGAGAACATAGCATAGTTGTCATCATCCTCTTCTTCATTATCTTCCATTATAACCTCTCTTTCTCCGTACTTGGTCCAACAAAAATAATTGGGCATAAAGCCTGCTCGCAACAGGTGGGAGTGGATGGTTCTTGAGAAAGGGTAATTCCTCTTATTCTTACAGTCATCGCATGGACAAAATATAAAACCATTCTGCTTGTTTAACTCAGCCACACGGAGAAAATTATGCATGCCATCAATGAACTCGGGACAACGTCGGTCACCGTACATCCATTCCCGGCTCATCTGCATTATACAAATATATCAAATACAGATATGTGACAAAATTCATTAATACAACAGTTCACCATGTTTAAACAAAAGTAGAGTAGCGACCAAATCTAATACATAGTTCTCATAAACATTCATTAATTGAAACTAACATACAACTAGCTAAAGAATTTAAATCCAACGACAAATGCGATCAAAATCGCAACTAAGATAATTATTGAACCAACAGCATAATGATACCAAGCCTCTTGACTAATGACATATTTTCTAATCTTTTTAAGCTTCAAGCGCATTGCATTCATCTTGATCTCGTGATCCAAGCGCATTGCCTCCATCTTGACCTCGTTATCATCGACGACGTCGGCAATCTTGAACTCCCATTTCATCTTCTCTTCGAGACGAAGATCTTCACTTCTTTTCAATTTTGCTTTCAAATCATTGTTTTCTTTTACAAAAAACTCGACAATAGGGTCGGTTGGAATTTCCGGTTCAACTACCTCCTAGATAAAAATATATGTACGTCATGTTGGTCGGCATAATTGTTATAAACACGAAATTAAACAAATATTCTACTATATATAAAAGATGGTGGAATCCGCCCCCTCTCATTCGTCCACGTCGCCGGCGTCCGCTGGCTGTCCGATCCACGCGACGGACGGCCAGGATTTGCCCACGTCGCCCCCTAGACGGGTAAGCTACAGTAGCTGGTATTTTCTACCAATGGGCGCGCGACACGTCGCCCGGTCGCGCCCCGGTCGCAGCCGGTCGCCCGCGCGCACGATTATTGGCGCGACATTTTTTGCAAAACCCCCCCGCGAAGGACCGAATTGTAATTTCCCCGAACGCGAAGGGCCTCCGTGTAAAAAAGCCAGCGCAGCTCCCCCTCTCCTCCTCTCTCTCCCCGCGCGCCCGTGGTCGCCGCCGGTGCCGGCGCGGCGCGCCGCCGCCACGGCCTTTCCCGTCCAAATCGCTGTCCACGGCGAGGTGTGCCGGCCCTTCCGCTGCATCGTCGCCGACCGCTGCGTCCTGGGGCGCCGCCCACGCCGCGAAATCGCCGCCGCAATGCTCCCCATCCGCCGCCGCGTCGGACGCTCGCCGACGCCGCTCCGGCGACCAAACGGTGGCGGCGCCGCCGAGTCCGGGCGCCCTGCGACCGCGCGCGTCCACGGCGCCTACTCGCGCGTCCCGAAACGCGGCGGTGCGCCGGCGGCCGTGGTCATCGCCGTTGATGGAGCTCCCCATGCTGACGTCATGCCTACGCCACGCTGGGCCCACCTGTTAGATAAAAAAACAGAAAATGGAAACATTTTTACAAATAACAACCGTACAAATATGCAGAAAAATTGTCAAACAGTCTACAAAAAAAATATAATAACAACAACAACAAAAAACATGTTCAAACTTCTCCGGATTTGTCGATATTTGGACAAATTTGTCGGAAAAAAAACCAAACGTATTAGAGCATTTAAATCCAAATTTCAAGTTTGAGTTTCCTAAATTTATAGCATTCTTTCCAACCTCATCATTTTTCAAACATGAAAACAATTCAATTCATCATAATTTTTCTAACTCTAACAATTTTTAAATATGAACATTTGTAAAAACGTTGACTTCCTAAAATTCCAACGGTTTCCAAATTTGAATGAGTTTCGAAGTGAACGTTCTCAAAATTGAATTATGACCATATTTAAACATTCTAATTCAAATTCCTTATTTATACGTTGTGAATGTATATCACCTAGCAAAATGCAAAAAAATAAATATCACTTCATAATTCGAGAGCGCCGTTTTGGCTCCCGGGTGTAGATGCACCCGGTATTTTCAAAAAAAATTCAAAATTTGAAAACTCATCAAAAAAATCTGAAAAAAATCATGCACGTACATGACCATGGTACGCACCCCCGTATTTGTTTTCGCGCCGAAATGACATCGTACGCGACCTGTACAAAAATGACAAATTTCCTGTCAGAAAATGAGATTCAAATTTTAATTTCTGACAGGAAATTTGTCATTTTTGTACAGGGCGCGTAGGATGTCATTTCGGCGCGAAAAAAATACGGGGGTGCGTACCATGGTCATGTACGTGCATGATTTTTTTCAGATTTTTTTGATGAGTTTTCAAATTTTGAATTTTTTTTTAATATAACGGGTGCATCTACACCCGGGTGCCAATACGAATTTCCGTCATAATTCCTACATATTTATACATAACAAGCCCACGGGCGCGGCGAAGTCCGCGCTTATTCCCCTAGTATAGTTATAACAAACAATCGTACCACATCGAATAATAGAGCGGACGAGAGCCGGTGTGGACAGATGTCAAAACCATGACACTATATATAACAAAAAATTATGCAAATAAGAAAATTATACAAGTAATAAGTATGCATCTAAATCATACAACTAAGATTTTTTAAAATAAAAGATAAAAATAAGAGGCTCACCGTGGTGGTGTCGGCGACGGGGCGGCACGGGCGATCGATGGCGGTGAGGATCAAGGGGACGAGACGACACTATAAAAAACCACAAATTATACTTTAATTTGAGCTCAAAATGCATATAAAACAAATGAAATTCCTAACTTAGGCATTTCATCAAACACCTTGCTAGCACTACAAAAATCAAACTAGCTAAACTAGCAAGAAAATGAGCTAAACTTAAAATGCCGGAAGAGAAGATGAAGTTGCTAACCCTTGTATATGTAGGTGCCACCAATCTTGACAAATATTGGAGAAAAATGGGGTGAACTAGAGCTTGGGAGAGCAAAGAGAGAGAAAAAATGGAGTTGTGTTCGAGCTGGAAAATGGAGCTGTGGCTCGGGTGGAAGAAGGTAATATAGGGAAACCTTTACTACCGGTTTGTATTACCAACCGGTACTAAAGATGAGCCTTTAGTACCGGTTGGTAATACAAACCGGTACTAAAGGGTCTCGCCGTGTGGCCACCAACGGCAGCCGCCTGTGCCAACCTTTAGTACCGGTTTGTAGTACCAACCGGTACTAAAGATCGGCCTTTAGTACCGGTTCATAATACAAACCGGTACTAAAGTGTCTCGCCGTGGGGCCCCGGCCGCTAGAAGCAGTGTCGTTGAAGTCCAGATGCGCGTCGTCTTGCCGCCGGGATCGTCTTGAGATGTGCCTTTGTGCGTGCTCCGCCTGGATGGACTTGTTGAAGCGGAAGGTGCGGGGCGATCGGAATCTGCCGTGGCGCCCTGGACGGCACGTGCGATGCCCGCGCGTGGCCGCGTTGTGCTGCTTCGCGGCCTCGACCGCCGAAGTAGCCAGCGAATTTTCCGTCGTCTTCACCGAATCATGCACCGAACTGAGGGTTCGTAGGATTTAGAGAAAACTGGATCAAATCTATGGATTGGGAATTTCGAAAATCTAGTCTAATCTATGAACTCGAAATTGAATCTAAGAACCGAGATCAAAACTGGGTGTCGCGACCTCGAGGAGAAGAGATTAATCTCCCCGGGGGCGGCGCATTGCGGAAGTGGTGGAGGAACCTAGGATCGACATCGTGAGACTAACCTAGCTCTGATACCATGTGAAAAGTTATAAACCCTAATATTTTTGTTGTATTGCGGTGACCCTCATGGGGTATATAAAAAGGTACAAGGGATAAATAGACTTGGAGTATAAGAAGGTATTGGAATCCTAATCTAATTCCGGCTAGTACACAATAGGTATTCTAGCATGCAAAGTAGAACTCTCACTCCGATCCTAGAAAGGAGACGCATATGGGTGCTGCTAGGTATAGAGCTGAGCTCCTTGTACAACGCGGTTTTTCTACAATTACGAGAATCTCCCCCGCTTATTATTACCGTTGATTTTTCATCCAACGAACGATGTTATTTCTACTAATTGATGTGTTGATAAAACAAAAAATATATGTTAACGTGTGGTTTTTTTTTTTGCAATGCATGTACGTAAATTTCTTGTTAGTGCATGAATCTAAATTTTAGATTACATAAATCTAAAAATTATTGATAATGCATTGATATTTGAAAAATTATTGATAATTTATGCACGGATCGTAAAGTATTTGGACGTCTCAAGATAAGCGGGGGAGATCCTCCTAGCTGTGGAGTTGTATTTTCCCTCCTTGTAGGCCAGATCAGCGTTCTCCAATATATTTATCCAGGTGTGATAATATCGGAATGCATGCATGCATTCAGCAATCAGCACTGTGTCTGAGTGAGTGAGTGAAGTGGACCTTGAGTTGATGTAAAGGCGGCAACGCATCGCGTTCCTCCCTTTTGATGGATCGCATGCCGATGATGCCTGGATCGCAGCAATTTGACTGCGACGTGGGAGCACTAACTCGCCGTGGCCGCATGTAAAGTTCGGCCATTGTTTAGGCATTGACTTTTGTCGGGCCAATCTGCGCTGCGCATGATCGATGGCACTCGCTAGCCGGTACGTTGCATCTTCGTGTAGCCGCAGATGGATCGTACGTGAAGCTCCTCGATCAATCTCTCCCGGCTGGATGGGCGAGTGAGAGATGCCAAAAGGTGCTTGATCAAAAGTTGGAGGCCCGGGAGGGATAAGATGAGATCGATCATGCAGTGGGTTCTGACCGGCGAGGTATATGGATTCCATAACTGGCGTTTGATCGGCAGGGCGCTGCCGCACTCACGCACGCACACTTGGCCATCGCGTGGGCGCGCGCGGCGTCGCTGGTTCGCGCGATGGCCTCCAGCCTTTCGGCGAAAGCGACGGCGCAACTGGGGCGGCGACATCGAGCACCGCCGGAGAATCGAATCGACCGGGGTCCGCCGAGGAATTATTGGTTGGGGGCGTACGAACGTAGCGTACGTACGCGTTCCGTTTTGTGAAAATTAAAGGGGAAATTGGATAGAAAGTAGAGGCACCCATGACCCATCATCTGACTTGGATTTCAAGCGGAAGTGGATAATTTTGCCGCTTTTGTATGTGATCGCTACTCTTCGATTTCGGCTGGAGAATCTTTGAGAGGTAAAAACATTTCAAGCTTTTGTACGTCGTCGTCAGGGAAAATAACCCAAAGACGACGAGGTTTTTAGCGAGTCGTTTCCACCTAAGAGCCAAGCTTAACAAGGTCATGAACTAACAGGGACGTTTCGCCACACGCCCAAGGCTTCAGCCAATTTCCTTGGAGCTTCAGTGGCAGATATTATCATGGGCAAGTGAAATGAATCAATGGGCTCCGCCACTCCGGTGTCCTGTTGCACGCACATGCATCAGCCAATCGGCAGGCAAGCTAGCTTAGCTTAGCTCGAGATGATCGATGGAAGACGGCTTATCGTATTGTAGCCAGGCTTAGCTGATCGGTCGATCGAATGCAACTAATCTAATCTGTCAGTATGGAAGTTGGACCTCTGAGGCTGTGACCACAGACACCTAACTGGCTGATTGAGCCAACTCTAATACTTGGTCCCCTGTGGAAGCAAGGATGCACTGTGACGCCGGACTCCAACACAGTATCCGTTAATTGGTATCTTGATGGCCAATTTACATGCTACGACATAAGGTGCTCTTCCTGTTCCGCTAAAACCATACATCCAGGTGACTGTCATACACTCATACTCATAATTGTCATGTTAGGTATATATAAGCAACGAAATCACTCAGATAATTTATACTGTCATGCTGATAAAGCATCCTCTTGCAAGCTAGACAACATTTATAGCATGGATACTCCAATGATGTACAGGATGACCAGTTTGCTAAGATATAGACAACACACTGGATGACACGCACGTATTCAACTATTCATCGACTGGCTGCGGAAGTCGCGTCTTCATCGATTGGCACACCAAGCTCGGCATCAACACCCCTCGACTCGTCAAGCTAAGCCGAGGAAGAGATCGAGTCCGCCTACCGTGACGGCGGCGACGAGCCTCGCGCGCTCGTCGACAGCTACGTCGACTCCGACATCTTCACCGACAACTGTAGCAACGGCGGCGGAAGCCAAATCTCGCGCACCATCCCCTTTCAGGTGTGCGTGGTGATCTAGAAAGACAACGACGGGAGAGATCCCGAAGCATCCGCAATCGCCACCGCCCGCAACAATGCGCCAACCTACCCAATGACGGTGACTATGCCGGACGGGAAGACAACGATCGTCGTCAGGGAGGAGATGGCGGCCAAAGCAACCAAGCCCATCCAAGAGTGCATCATGATGCCCGAGGGGTCGACCCGTGAGGAGATCGCAGCACATCAATACCTCCTCCTGTAGGAGAACCTTCGACTGAAGAACTACCAACCTGCAGGAGAAAAGCCAGCGTGTCGAGTGCGCGAAGGGCCACGCACTCCGTCCAATCCTCGGGACGGACTAACCTGAACCGCCGCTCCAGATTACTCCGCATACCAGAAAGTGACAGAGCGGCCCTGACCCGCAACTTGGACCTCTCATTCATGACGCACGACGAGGAAGGGATCCCTATCCCCAAAACAGCTATAGGAGCTCTGCTCTCGGTGGCCACGTACTTGAGGGCAACGCAGCCTCCTGAAGACGATCCTAATGCAGCCCTGCACCGTCAACAGATAAAATCGCTCAACCTAGCAGGTGCAGATTTGATCCCGGAAGCCGAGGTGGCTGCAGGAAACCCACCACCCGAAGGAAGCAGAGCCTGCCGCGTGGCTAGCCCGAGGCGAGAACTGCGGAGTCGCGACGATCGCGACCACGCAGTAACCATCCACGAAGATAGGGACCGCCAGTGCCGCGACGAAGACCGTTCCGGACGGGATCGAGGACAACCAAGCACTCGCCACGTCAGGGAAGGTGAAGACGCACGCAACGTCATCGTTCAACGCAAAGTCGATCGGGGTCGATCCAAAAGAGCCACCGCTCCCCTAGCAGCGTATCGTACTCCGACGGCGACTACGAGCCTTGCAGGGCTCTATGCTTCACTCGCCGCATCCGCGAGACCAGAATGCCCAAAAGGTTCAGACTAACATCTGAGACACCCAAATTCGACGGCCTTCAAGAACCATCAGCCTGGCTAGAGGACTACATGATAGCAGTCTCCTGTCAACGAGGCACCACGACAACAACGATGCAATACATACAACTCATGCTTTTGGGTTCGGCTCACGACTTGTTGGGGATATACCCACTGGGGGTATTGATACGTCTCAAACGTATCTATAATTTTTGATGTTCCATGCTTGTTTTATACCAATTGCTACATGTTTTGCATCTACTTTATATCACTTTTATACATTTTTTGGGACTAACCTATTAACAAGATGCCGAAGTGCCAGTTCCTGTTTTCTGCTGTTTTTGTATTCCAGAAAAGCTAGTCTGGAAATATTCTCGGAATTGGACGAAACTACACGGGGGTGCCTATTTTTCCAGAACACGCCTGACGGAGCGAAGGAGCAGCAGAGGAGGGCCACCAGGGCCCCACACCCACAGGGCGCGGGCCCCCTCTGCCGCGCCCTGGGGTGGTGTGGGCCCCTCGGGGGTCCGCAGCCGCCGCCCTTTCGCCTACTTATTCCCCCCGACGCGAAAACCCTAAGTACCTGAGCAAATATCCACGAAAAGATCCAGAGACGCCGCCGTCGTCAACCCTAGCTCGGGAGGGTTCAGAACCTCTTCCCGGCACCCTGCCGGAGAGGGGAATCGTCACCGGAGGCTTCTACATCGCCATGCCTGCCTCCGGAGTGATGCGTGAGTAGTTCATCCTTGGACTACGGGTCCATAGCAGTAGCTAGATGGTTGTCTCTCCACTTTGTGCCATCATGTTTAGATCTTGTGAGCTGCCCTACATGATCAAGATCATATTATTGTAATGCTACATGTTGTGTTTGCTGGGATCCGATGAATATTGAATATTATGTCAAGTTGATTATCAATCTATCTTATATGTTATTTAAGATCTTGCATGCTTTCCGTTACTCGTAGATGCTTTGGCCAAGTAGATGCTTGTAACTCCAAGAGAGAGTATTTATGCTAGATAGTGGGTTCATGTCTCCGTTTAACCTGGGACAGTGACAGAAAGTTCTAAGGTTGTGGATGTGCTGTTGCCACTAGGGATAACCTAACGATGCTATGTCCACGGCATATGTGTTTGTTTACATTACGCACTTTACTTAATGCAATTATCCGTTGCTTGCAACTTAATACCAACGGGGGACTCGGATGACAACCCGGCGGTGGATTATTAGTCATAGATGCTGTTGGATAACGTCTATGTATTATGTCGTAATGCCCAATTAAATATCATAGTAGTCAACATGTCATGTATATGCATTGTCATGCGCTCACTATTCGTCAATTGCCCAGCTGTAATTTGTTCACCCAACATGTTAGTTATCTTTTATGGAGAGACACCACTAGTGAACTGTGGACCCCGGTCCATTCTTTTACACTGATTAAACAACCACAAACTGCAAACTGTTCCTTTTTCATTCTCTGCAATTTAATACTCATTTTCCACACCATACGTTTAATCCTTTGTTTTCAGCAAGCCAGTGAGATTGACAACCTCACTGTTTCGTTGGGGCAAAGTAGTTTGATTGTGTTGTGTGCAGATTCCACGTCAACAGTCCAGACTCCCTGCGACAGCTATTTTTCTGGCGCCGTTGACAACCTTCTGAAGAGTTGCTGCTCCTACTGGTTCGATAACCTTGGTTTCTTTCTGAGGGAAAACTTGCTGCTGACTACATCATACCTTCCTCTTGGGGTCTCCCAACGAACGTGTGTTTCACGTCATCAAGCTATTTTTCTGGCGCCGTTGCCGGGGAGACAGCAGTCTTCTGCAAGGGGAGTTTCACGCTTCCAATCTCTTTACTTTGTTTTTGTCTTGCTTAGTTTATTTTATTTTATCTTGTTTGCTTTCAATTATCAAAAACACAAAAAAATTAGTTACTTGCATCTAGTTTACTTTCAAGTTATTTTCTGTACTGTTTTTATTTCTGCTAAAATGAGTACTCCTGAGAACACTAAGTTGTGTGATTTCACTAGCACGAACAACAATGATTTCATATGCACACCTATTGCTCCACCTGCTGCTTCAGCAGAATTTTATGAAATTAAACCTGCACTTTTAAATCTTGTTATGAAAGAGCAATTTTCTGGTGTTAGTACTGATGATGCTGCTGTTCACCTTAATAACTTTGTTGAACTTTGTGAAATGCAAAAGCTCAAGGAAGTAGATGGTGATATTATTAAACTGAAACTTTTTCCTTTCTCCTTGAGAGGACGTGCTAAAGAATGGTTGCTATCTTTGCCTAGAAATAGTATTGATTCATGGACTAAATGCAAAGATGCTTTTATTGGAAAATATTATCCTCCTGCTAAGATTATTTCTTTGAGAAGTAGCATAATGAATTTTAAGCAATTTGATAATGAACATGTTGCTCAAGCATGGGAGAGAATGAAATCATTGGTTAAAAATTGTCCCACTCATGGACTGACTACTTGGATGATCATCCAAACCTTCTATGCAGGATTAAATTTTTCTTCGAGGAATTTATTGGATTCGGCCGCTGGAGGTACCTTTATGTCCATCACTTTGGGTGCTGCAACAAAGCTTCTTGATGATATGATGATTAATTATTCTGAGTGGCACACCGAGAGAGCTCCAACAGGTAAGAAGGTAAATTCTGTTGAGGAAACCTCCTCCTTGAGTGCCAAAATTGATACTATTATGTCTATGCTTGCAAATGGTCAAACACATGTTGATCCAAATAATGTTCCTTTAGCTTCTTTGGTTGCTCAAGAAGAGCATGTTGATGTGAACTTCATTAAAAATAATAATTTCAACAACAATGCTTATAGGAATAATTTTGGTAATAGCAATTATAGGCCCTATCCTTCTAATAGTGGCAATGGTTATGGAAATTCCTATAGTAACTCCTACAACAATAATAAGAGTGTACCCTCTGATCTTGAAGTTATGCTTAAGGATTTTATTAGTACACAAACTGCTTTCAATAAAACTGTTGAGGAGAAATTTGGGAAAATTGATGTGCTTTCCTCTAAAGTTGATAGTCTTGCTCTTGATGTTGACTTATTGAAACTAAAGAACATGCCTCATGATGTTAAAGAGAGCAAAACTCTCAATGCTATACAAGTTAAAATTGATAACAATGTGAGGATGTTAGCTGAATTGCATGCTAGATGGGAAAGAGAGGATGAAATTGCTAGAAAGAACAATATTGCTAGAGTTTATACTATTACTACTTCTGAAAATGCTTCAAACTCAAGTGTTAACAAACCTCCTACCATTAATGGCAAGATAGTTGGTGTTGGTAATGTTTCCACTTCTATTGCAAAATGTCCTAAATTGCCTGATAACTCTGAAACTGTCCTTGATAAAGATGCTGAAATTTCTAGCAATAAGGAAGAGAATAATTCCATTACTTTTGATGATAATGACTTTGATTTTGATGGTTGCAATATTTCTGAAGTAATTAAGTTCTTGCAAAAGCTAGCTAGAAGTCCTAATGCTAGTGCTATAAACATGGCTTTTACTAAACATATTACTAATGCTCTCATACAAGTTAGGGAAGAGAAATTAAAACATGAAGCTTCTATCCCTAGGAAGTTAGAAGATGGTTGGGAGCCCATCATTAAATTGAAATTGAATGACTTTGATTGCAATGCTTTGTGTGACCTTGGTGCTAGTATTTCTGTTATGCCTAAAAGATTATATGATATGCTTGATTTAGCACCTTTGGAAAATTGTTACTTGGATGTTCACCTTGTTGATTCTACTATTAAAAAACCTTTGGGAAGAATTGATGATGTTCTTATCATGGTTAACAACAATTATGTCCCCGTTGATTTTATTGTCTTGGATATTGAGTGCAATCCATCATGCCCTATTGTGCTGGGAAGACCTTTTCTTAGACTGTAGGTGCTATTATTGATATGAAAGAAGGGAATATAAAATATCAATTTCCTCTCAAGAAAGGTATGGAACACTTTCCTAGGAAGAAGATTAAGCCACCTTATGATTCTATTGTTCGAACAAATTACAATGTTGATGCTTCTTCACTTGGTAATACTTGATGCATGCTTTGTGCCTAGCTAAAAGGCGTTAAAGAAAAGCGCTTATGGGAGGCAACCCATTTTATTTTTCTGCAATTTTTCTTTTATTGAGTCAAGGAGTTTGTTTACTTCTGTAGCAACTCCTTTGTATCTTTATTTTCTCGCATTGTTGTGCCAAGAGTAGCCTCTAATGATAAGATGATGCTTAATTTTGATTGCTGCGCAGAAACAGATTTTTGCTGTTCACTGTACGAAATTCCTAAAATCACCAGATTGTTAATTAAATCTGAAATTTTTGTGCGTAATCTTTATGAATGTCTGAAACTTTCATTAGTTCAGAGTTTCTCGATCTGAGCGTCGTAAGTGCCTCGAAAAAATTCGTCTTTGCGGACTGTTCTGTTTTAGACAGATTATGCCTTTTTATTTTTGCATTCTCTCTTTTACTAGTGTTGAGTGAAATTCTTTTTTGGGTGGAAGAGCTTCACATAACATCAGTGGCTGTAGCTAATGTTTAAAGTAACAAATCATATTGCGTCTTTAGAACATGTGAATTTTTGATTATGCACTAACCCTCTAATGAGATCTACTTTGAGTTTGGTGTGACGGAAGTTTTCAAGGGTCAAGAGAGAAGGATGATATAATAGGATCAAGAAGAGTGAAGAGCTTAAGCTTGGGGAGGCTCCCATGGATCTCCCCAGCATATTTCAAGAAGACTCAAGCGTCTAAGCTTGGGGATGCCCAAGGCATCCCCTTCTTCATCGTCAAAATTATCAGGTCATCTCTAGTGAAACTATATTTTAATTCTTTCACATCATATGTGCTTTTCTTGGAGCGTCTGTGTGCTTTTATTTTCAGTATTGCATTTTATTTTCAATAAAGCTTGACTGGACCCTAGCATTCTTGATTGGGAGAGAGACACGCTCCGCTTTTTCATGAGAATACTCCTATTCTTCACTTATATTTGTTGAGTATTCATATCTAGCGCTGTTCAGCTTTTAGCTCTTGTTTTCATGTATCTCTTGTCAGAGCTATTAGCTTTCTTTTGTAGAAAGTACTCTCTTGCTTCACTTATATTTGTTTGGAGAGTTGATGAAATAAATTGATTGGTGTTTGGTTGGTTCAGAAAATGTTGCATGTGGTAATTGGTATAAGGAAAAACTTGCTTAATCTTGTAGATCACTAAAATGGATAACTTGATGCTTGTCAATTGTTTTGAGTTAACAAGTAGATCATGATTAAATTGTGCATCACATGAGTTAAGCCTATTAGTGAAGAACTACCGTAAAGCTTGTTGAAAATTTGGTTTGCATCGGTGGTACCTCTAAGGTCTAGATATTTTCTAATAACAGGGTTTGGTTAACAAGGAAGACGGTATGAAGTCTTATAACGTTTGCAATATGTTTGTCATATAAAACTTGGTGTACGGGTTGATATTCTTGTTTGCTTACATAACCTTGCTAGCCTAAACTCTGTACTGAGAGGGAATGCTTCTCGTGCATCCAAATCCTTGAGCCAAAATCCATGCCATTTGTGTCCACCATAACTACCTATATGTGGTATTTCCTTGCCACTCCAAGTAAATTTTTCATGTGCTACCTTTAAATTATTCAAAATGTTATTATTCCCTTTTTGTGTCAATGTTTACTAGCTCATGAGGAATTAGTGTGGTTATTCTTTATTCTATTTGTCGAGTGGACTTTTACACCTGGACTAGTGGCATATACATCCGCTTATCCAATAACTTGCAAAAAGAGCTGGCAACGGGGTGCCCAGTCCCAATTAATTACAACTTTAACCAATTAATTCTCTTCACACTTTTGCCCTGATTCATCAGTAAGCAATGACAAACAGTGAAATACCTGAATGTGTGTAAACCAAAGAGAAAGAGGGATGATCTGCCTTGCTGGTAGAAATAACGTCCTTCATGGGAGCCGCTCTTAAAAGTCCGTTCGACAGGTAGAATACTGTTCTCACCCGCTACCATTCGTTGACAATTAACAAACACCTCTCAAAAATAGATACTCCTCCATGGTATGTGATTGATGGAAGGCACCCGAGGATTCGGTTAGCCATGGCTTGTGTTAGCAAGGTTGGGAGGAGTATCAAATATTTTATGCAATCTCTATATGCTTTCAAAAACCTAAAAGCTCTAGCACATGATTTAATCCCTGCTTCCCTCTGCGAAGGGCCTTTCTTTTACTTTTATGTTGAGTCAGTTTTCCTATTCTTTCTGTCTTCCACAAGCAAACACTAGTGTCAACTTTGTTACAACATGCGTTATATGCAATGTATTGGACTTGTTATACTACTTTGTGTTGACAATATCCATGAGATAAATATGTTGAAAGTTGAAGCAAATGCTGAAACTAAATTCTTCCTTTGTGTTGATTAAATACCTTTTGTTAGAAACTATTGCTTTATGAGTTAACACTTATGCAAAACTGTTTGATGCTTGTCTCGAAAGTACTATTCATGAAAACGTTTAGCTTGTGTGATTCATTGTTTACTCATTATCTATTTGGTAGCAAATTATAGACCATTGACTTGGATCACTTCATTCATTTACATGTGCCTTGCAATATTATATGATCAAGATTATGATAGTAGCATGTCACCTCAAAAATTATTTGTTTTTATCGTTTACCTACTCGAGGACGAGTAGGAACTAAGCTTGGGGATGCTGATACGTCTCAAACGTATCTATAATTTTTGATGTTCCATGCTTGTTTTATACCAATTGCTACATGTTTTGCATCTACTTTATATCACTTTTATACATTTTTTGGGACTAACCTATTAACAAGATGCCGAAGTGCCAGTTCCTGTTTTCTGCTGTTTTTGTATTCCAGAAAAGCTAGTCTGGAAATATTCTCGGAATTGGACGAAACTACACGGGGGTGCCTATTTTTCCAGAACACGCCTGACGGAGCGAAGGAGCAGCAGAGGAGGGCCACCAGGGCCACACGCACCAGGGCGCGGGCCCCCCTCTGCCGCGCCCTGGGTGGTGTGGGCCCCTCGGGGGTCCGCAGCCGCCGCCCTTTCGCCTACTTATTCCCCCCGACGCGAAAACCCTAAGTACCTGAGCAAATATCCACGAAAAGTTCCAGAGACGCCGCCGTCGTCAACCCTAGCTCGGGAGGGTTCAGAACCTCTTCCCGGCACCCTGCCGGAGAGGGGAATCGTCACCGGAGGCTTCTACATCGCCATGCCTGCCTCCGGAGTGATGCGTGAGTAGTTCATCCTTGGACTACGGGTCCATAGCAGTAGCTAGATGGTTGTCTCTCCACTTTGTGCCATCATGTTTAGATCTTGTGAGCTGCCCTACATGATCAAGATCATATTATTGTAATGCTACATGTTGTGTTTGCTGGGATCCGATGAATATTGAATATTATGTCAAGTTGATTATCAATCTATCTTATATGTTATTTAAGATCTTGCATGCTTTCCGTTACTCGTAGATGCTTTGGCCAAGTAGATGCTTGTAACTCCAAGAGAGAGTATTTATGCTAGATAGTGGGTTCATGTCTCCGTTTAACCTGGGACAGTGACAGAAAGTTCTAAGGTTGTGGATGTGCTGTTGCCACTAGGGATAACCTAACGATGCTATGTCCACGGCATATGTGTTTGTTTACATTACGCACTTTACTTAATGCAATTATCCGTTGCTTGCAACTTAATACCAACGGGGGACTCGGATGACAACCCGGCGGTGGATTATTAGTCATAGATGCTGTTGGATAACGTCTATGTATTATGTCGTAATGCCCAATTAAATATCATAGTAGTCAACATGTCATGTATATGCATTGTCATGCGCTCACTATTCGTCAATTGCCCAGCTGTAATTTGTTCACCCAACATGTTAGTTATCTTTTATGGAGAGACACCACTAGTGAACTGTGGACCCCGGTCCATTCTTTTACACTGATTAAACAACCACAAACTGCAAACTGTTCCTTTTTCATTCTCTGCAATTTAATACTCATTTTCCACACCATACGTTTAATCCTTTGTTTTCAGCAAGCCAGTGAGATTGACAACCTCACTGTTTCGTTGGGGCAAAGTAGTTTGATTGTGTTGTGTGCAGATTCCACGTCAACAGTCCAGACTCCCTGCGACAGCTATTTTTCTGGCGCCGTTGACAACCTTCTGAAGAGTTGCTGCTCCTACTGGTTCGATAACCTTGGTTTCTTTCTGAGGGAAAACTTGCTGCTGACTACATCATACCTTCCTCTTGGGGTCTCCCAACGAACGTGTGTTTCACGTCATCAGGTATCACTGACATGGACAAATCCAGCTAGTCCAGAGTGGCCTGTAATGGTGGCGAAGGCTTTGGCCAGCCAAGCGGCCCAGATAGCCGGCGTACAAGGCGGACAGAGGATGGCAAGATGGAGGCCCAAGACTGAAGCCCATGATGCCGCCAAGGTCAAGGTGGAAGGCGGTGACTTGCCGGATAGGTTTAGGACTCTATAGTCTTGCCAGACACATTTGACCCTTGTAACCCTAGGTCCGGCCGTCTATATAAGCTGGACCACGGGAAGCCTTTAGGGCAGAATTGATATAGTTCAACATACTGAGAGAGAGGACACAACATCCAACTCATTGTAAACTCTTATTGACAGAAAAAGGACCCGTTCTGATGTTGAAAAGGTGTCGTATTCTCGCTCACTTCTTGATCCTAGGCTATCCTCTTATTCCAACAAACCCGTGCAGGAAAAGGAGTTAAATACTCCTAAAAGACCTAGGACCCGCCAATCCACCAGCAATGAACCTCTCAAAGAAGGTATTCCCAACATTGCAACACCTCGAAAGCCAGTTTATCAAAAAACTCCCACTGCTTCTTTTCCTTTAGCTAGTGCAATCCGGGTCTCTAAGTCCCAGTCTTTATCAGTTTCTTCATCAGATAGCGTGTGCATGCCGGATGATCTCCAGATCAACACCGGGTAAACACTTATTTTTTATCCCAATCTCTTTTACATACTAATGCTCGCAAGTATTTCATGCTAAGCTGTACTTACTTTTTGCAGGACAAAAGCCACACTGTCTGACACTCCAAGTCTGCCCCGCCCAGCATCACCCGTACAAGCCGCAACGGAGCTTGTTCTCTCGGAGGCACGCGTTGATTACCCGGCCCCTACTGCTGAGGCTACAGAAGACCCGGCTCTAAAAGCATCTCCTGCACGATCTCCTCCTTGTACACCTGGGCTCGCTGCGGCCAACCAGTTACCTGCACGAGGATCTGGAACACAAGGAGATGAAGTGCAGATCACTGGGTCACGGAAAGTTGCTGCTGAGGGCACCTCCACTGTGATAGCCAAGGTGATAGCTTCTGAAGTAAAGCCGGCTCTCGATGCTCGTGGCAAGGATCCAATTCCCCATTCTGGGTTACCAGCTCTGGAGACTATGTCCATGCCAGCTCTTCTTGAAGAATACTTAACTCGGCTCTCTCAACACAAGAGCTTTGAGAATGACATGGCGACAATGATTCAAAAGCGCCATGAGGAAATTTCTTCTCTCTTATTTGCTTTGTCCATATATATATTATAGCCCCCAAGCCTCAAGTTTACTCAATTGTTAGTAAGCTTGATGCTTGATAGGTTAATGAAGAACAACTTCGAAATAGAGTAGCCCACAAGTGCCGGGTTGCATGTTCACAGCATCCTGGGACTTAACTGTATTACCTTTACAACTGTTGCCTCTGTAGAACTCAATTTAAAAAACTTCAATTACTGTAGCCCCCAAGTGCCGGGTTGCACGCTTGCGGCATCCTGGGACTAAAAATTAACTTCTGAGCATGCATAAATAAGGCTTCAAATACTGTAGCCCCCAAGTGTCGGGTTACAAGCCAGCATCAACTGGGACTCACCATATACTTATAAAATTCTTTGCTTCACGCAAGTAACCCTCAAGTTCTTGGCTATCTTTTATTCAGTAACTAGGTTTTAATCTCAATATCTTTTATTCCTGCTTTACAGGACTACGTTGCCAAGACCCGGGAATAAATTTCCCGGCTTAAAGAAAAGTTAACCAGTGAATCCAATGCCCGGCTTACAGCAGCAGAGCAGCTGCAAGTATTGGAAAAATCTGTCACCGATCTGACCCAAGAAAATTCTGATCTTAAAAAGGAGATGGAAAGAACATGAGGAGAACTAGAAGGAGCAACTAGATGCCACCAAGAAGAAATTGGATTCCACTGCCTCAGAACTATCAGGCCTGAAGACAATGCTTAGCCAGATGGTTATTGCACTTGTTGGTAAGCAACTTTACCCTTACATTGCAGCTTATAACATGAACTGCTGTACCAATAACCACTTCAATTGACTGCAGGGAAACGGGACTCCACTCTCAGAAAAACTGCCAGCGACAAGGTGAAGTGTCTGTATTCTATCATACGACAATTTTACTTTGGCAGCTGTGAGGTCATCAAGACTGCCAGAAACTGGGAGAACCCGCCCAGTACTGTGTATGAGGTGCTAGGCCACTTGTCCACCATGCCTCAATGGCTAAATCTGTGGAAGCGCTCTGCTTGTCGGGCGGGTTTGATGCACGGCCTTGCTCTTGCCAAGGCATACCACCCCAACTTCGACCGGCGCCACCTGTAGAAGGTTTCCCTGAATACAAACGCTGATGGCACCAAGTTTGACAAGAAATCCTACGCCCGGGTTATCAGGAAAACCCGATACGTGGCCACTCAGATCGTGAACAAGATGAAGCTGAGCACCCTTCAAAATGGGTATGATGAAAATGATGCAGAGGTAGAGGACGATGAACCCCACCGCATTGACCTACTGCAGTGCTACAAGGACTCATGTGCTAAAAAAGCTACAGCTCCAAGTTCTTCCACTCCAAACCTGGCACCCCCTGCTCGTGCTGCCATTGAGGATGATGAAAATCCTTTCGAGTCACTCTACCTCGTCACTTGGCGCATGGAGAAAACTTCCAAGTCCGCAGCAGCAGATGAAGTCCCGGCTGCTACCATGACAGATAACCTGACCACTGCGACTGAGGGAGGCCCGGGTGTCACTGCCGAAGGTGACCCGGCCAATGCTGCTGCCACAGACCCAGCTCCAGCTCCTGAAGTTTAATCGAGTATGCATACTGCGCAAAACAATCTATTTGAACCCTTTGTTGGGCGTGATGTAATTACTTGATACTTATGTCTTGTTTTGATGGTGTGCCTGTACACCTTGAGGATTTGCTTTATATGTAACGAACTTAAGTTTGCACTAGTTCCGCAAATCCTTTGGTTTTGATGACCCTTTTGGTTTCTTTAACTATGAGCCGGCTTGCGCATGGATTTTCTCTGTTGCAACTTCTCTGATAAAAACAGTGTCAGGCAAGTCCCAATGGGCATCATGACTGATTGAATTCACAGGTGAGCAATCAGGCCATATAAGTGTGAGTCACATCGAGCTCATCTAGTAAGACAACCAAGAAATAATGGCTCTAAATTTGGCCAAGTCATGAGTTTGTAACTGTACCTACCGAGTAATCAGCCCCATGACCCGTGGCATAAATGCCAGGTCTTTGAATATAAAAACTGCGCTATTTAAGCGATCAGCCCCCAAGACCTATGATAAAATGAAATATAAAACCACGGCTGGTCTCCAATAGGAGGTACCAGGTTATTAATAAAACATAATGAAAACTTAGGTAGATAATGATAAAAAATAACTGTAAAGTAAGAACTGCAAGGAAAAAACAATATTATTCTCACAAACATTATTATATTCATATAATTTTAGGTCAGCAAGCCGCCTCATTAAAATGAATATGCGGCACATGATTCAACTGATCTCCTCTGGGCGAAGTTAAAACAATGTTGGCTCCCAAGCCCTCATACTGCTTGGACCCGTCAAAATGCATAACCCCATGATTTTGTACTTGGTGCAAGTGGGGGGTGCGCTTGTTTGTGTCCAGTCATTGACAAAATCCACTAGCGCATGTGACTTAATAGCATTCCTAGGCTCATCACTACTGGGAAAAACCCTTATAGGTAGGTTACATTCTGTGGCGCACCCTTAATTGGTGCGCCACAGAAAGTCATATTTCTGTGGCGCACCTAACCATGTGCGCCACAGAAATGTGACTTTCTGTGGCGCACCAAGCCTAAAATTTGAAAAAATAATTCTGTGGGCACCTGGCACATGCGCCACAGAAAGTTGACATTCTATGGCGCATTTCAAATCCCACCCCACCCACACCCCCCCACGTGGATATCCTTTTTTGTCTTGCAGGAAGTAAAAGAAAATGATAAAAAAATTCAATAAAATAAAATCCTTTGACATATAGTTAGGTATGAGTGTCTAGTAGGTATAGAAATTTTGAAATATGAATTTTGACCTTTTCTGCAACAAATGAAAAAGAAATCTTGTAACGGCCATAACTTTTGCATACGACGTCGAAATAACGCGTTTTATATGCCAAAAAAAAGTGAGAAAAATCCGATTTCGAATCCACCCGGGTTTACCGGTCAGCAATTCACAGATTCCTCAAATTCCAAAAGAAAAAAAAGTTATTTCAAACAGATGATTTTTCGCAGCAAAATAAAAAAATTCAAAAAAATAAAAATTCCAAAAAAGACACAGAAATGTATAACAAAGAAGATTGTTGACTTTTTCTTGACTTTTTTTTGGATTTTTTTATTTTTTGGATTTTTTAGATTTTTTTGAATTTTTTGGATTTTTTGGATTTTTTGAAATTTTTTAAGTTTTTTTGAATGCTTTTGGATCTTTTGAAACTTTTGAATCTCCTTTTGAAAGTTTAGAAGTTTTTGAAAAATCTGAAATTTAAAAATACACGTTTATAACATATACATAACATATACACATATAAGACTTAAGAGGATACATATGATATATATATCAATAAGAACTTGAGTAGCACAAGGGTAGGTGAAGTGGGTGGAACTTAGAAGTTATGCGTGCTAGGGTTGGAGCAATTTGAGGATGGTGACCTAGCGGGAAGGTATCAGTTCAAAAATTCAAAAAATCTGAAAATAATTCCAATAATTAGGATTTTTCATATTATTTCATATTTTGATTTTTCTGATTTTTTTTGAAACTTTTTAATTTTTTTTGCAGTTTCTGAATTTTTTGAATTTTTTCAGAATTCTGTGGCGCACCAGTCAGGTGCGCCACAGAAATGTGGATTTCTATGGCGCACCAGGCCAGGTGCGCCACAGAAAGTGGATTTCTGTGGCGCACGCCCATGGTGCGCCACAGAAAAAAAATAGTGGCGAGGATTCTGTGGCGCACCCAGCAATTCTGGGGGTGCGCCACAGAATTCTAATTTGGTGCGCCACTGATAGCTGCTTTCCAGTAGTGCTTAGTTGATGTGATATGGTCCCATCTCTATTGCCCACTTGGCGATTCGCTCAGTGGCTTCTGAATTTCTGATAATATCTGCCATTGGAATAGAGCTAACCACTGTGACTGGATGCTCCTGGAAATAGGGCTTCAACTTCCGGCTTGCCATGAAGACCCCAAAGACAAGTTTTTGCCAATGTGGACAACACTGCTTTGATTATGTTAAGACCTCGCTGACATAATAAACCAGACGCTGGACCGGGTATTCTTTTCCTTCTTCTTTGCGCTCGACCACAACCACCGCACTGACTGCGCGAGGCCCGGCTGCAACATACAGTAGCATGGGCTCCTTTGGACCCGGAGCAGCCAGGATTGGGGCCTCTGACAGTGATTTCTTCAAGGATTCAAATGCATCATTGGCCTCTTGATTCCAGACAAAATTATCAGATTTTTTCAAGAGCCGGTAAAGCGGGATGGCTTTCTCCCCTAGCCTGGATATGAATCGGCTTAGCGCCGCAATACAACCCATGAGTTTCTGTACGTCTTTCAGTTCCTCTGGCTTCTTTAGATTCTGTATAGCCTTGATTTTATCCGGGTTTGCTTCAACGCCCCTCTCTGACACAATAAAACCAAGAAGTTTTCCTGCTGGGACACCGAATACACATTTTGTCGGGTTAAGCTTCATTTTGTACCTTCGCAGATTCGCAAAAGTTTCCTTCAAATCATTAATAAATGACCCGGCCTTTTCTGACTTGATCACGACATCATCCACATAAGCATGCACATTGCGTCCAATCTGATCCTTGAAACAGTTCTGAATGCACCTCTGATAAGTTGCTCCTGCGTTTTTCATACCGAAAGTCATAGTCTTGTAGCAAAAGGCTCCAAAGGGGTTATAAATGAAGTCTTTTCCCAATCCTCCTCTTTGAGCTTGATTTGATGATACCCTGAATATGCATCCAGAAAACATAAGAGCTCGTTGCCTGCAACAGCATCAATAATTTGGTCGATCCGCGGCAACGCGAATGGATCTTTAGGGCAATGCTTGTTCAAACTGGTGAAATCTATACACATCCTCCACTCATTGTTTTTCTTTAGTACCAGAACCGGGTTAGCCAGTCACTTGGGATGGAAAACCTCCATGATAAAGCCGGCTGCCAAAAGCCGTGCTATCTCCTCTGCTACTGCTTTTCTTCTTTCCTCATTCATTTTCCGCAGTCCCTGTTTTACTGGCCTAGCATTGGGATCCGCATGTAAGTTGTGCTCAACGAGTTCAGTCGGTATGCCTGGCATGTCACTAGGGTTCCATGCAAAAACATCCCGATTCTCACGGATGAACTTGATGAGCGCACTTTCCTATTTATCAGTCAGGTTTGTCCCTTTGGCAAACTGCTTGGAAGAGTCGCCGGGTGTGAAATCAACCATCTTTGTATCTTGTGCTACCCAAAATTGTACTCTTTCATCTTCAACGGCCTTTTCAAAGTCGTGCGATCATCCGAGTTTACTGTGGACTTGTAGTATTTTAGCTCTTCCTCCGCACAGGCTTGCTCAGCTAAAGCGGCGTCGCCATCGTCACACTGTGCAGCCATCTCTCTGCTTCCATGAATAGTGATGATCCCATTGGGACCCGGAATCTTCAACTGCAAATAAACATAACATGGCCTTGCCATAAACTTGGCAAAGGCGGGTCTGCCGAATAGAGCATGATAGGGGCTTTGCAACTTCACCACTTCAAACGTGACCATCTCCGACCGATAATTGTCCTTGGATGTTCCAAAAGCAACTTCTAGCGTAATCTTCCCTTCTGGTTTGGCTGACTTCCCCAGCACTATGCCATGGAAAATTGTAGATGTTTTCTGCAGCTGTGACTCCCTCGGACGCATACGTAGAAAAGTCTCCCAATATAAGATATTGATACTACTACCACCGTCCATCAGCACCTTTTGCAGAACGTAGCCTCCAACCTGAGGCGCTACCACCAAAGCTAGGAGACCCGGATGCTCGACATTGGGCGGGTGATCCTCTCCGCTCCATGTAACAGGGTACTCAGACCACTTCAGATATCTTGGAACTGCCGATGAAACCGCGTTAACAGCTCGCTTGACTAACTTTTTGGACGTATGAGTGGTATGGACGTGATACTGGCCAAGTTGCTTTGGATTCTGCTGAAACCTGCCTTGGCCTTCTCTGTTTTGGCCGGCTCCTGGATTGCCGGCTCCTGCGTTTGCTCCGGGTGGTGGCCCGTTAGATGTTACCTGGGGTAACTTAGGTTGGGGGACTTGGCTACTCTGGTGTACAGGAGATTGTTTAGCTCTACGGGGACACACGATTTACCCAGGTTCAGCCTCTCCATTGGAGATAAAGACCTACTTCTGCTTTTCTGTATTGATGTGGTGAACTCGATGACCCGGACGCAATACGCCGGATCTCAAGTCTGGTTACAAGGGTTTCGCTTGGTAGCGATGATGTATCTCGATTGGGCTTATCGATCTATGACCTAGGAGCCGGCTTATAAAGGCTGCCGGGTCTCCTGGTCGCTTACAAGGAAAGTTCGGGTTATACTCGATCTTGGAGTCCTATTCTAACTCTTGGTCCTTTGTGATCTCCAAGTCTTGGACTCCGTGGCACGCCTTGCCCCGGGTCTTCTGGTACCTTCCTTCTGTTACCGGGTTACCATCAAGCTTGCCGGCCCATCGCGCAACCCGGCCCAAGATATGGTTTGCTACTCTTGTCAGGCCTCCTGCCTGGTGGGTCTTGTTTCTATCTCCATGTGTATACCGGGATGCTTGGAGCCGCCGCCACATTGTGAGAGTGAGAGCGAGCGCGTTAGGGCTGTCGGAATGGCGCATTTATAGCACAAGTACCACATCGCAAACGGAGGCGATAAACAACCGTATTCTTTAATTTTTTGAATGACACACTGGGCCTACTTACGAAGGATCGATGCAGAACATGAAATAAATTGATTTTCAGATACTAATTTACAGTAGAATTGAACTAACTATCTACTCTACTTGTTCTTCTTTCGCCCTGCCTCCGCGCCATTGTCGTCCGCGGCGCGGCGTCGCATCTTGCCGGTTGCCTTCTCCTCTGGCGCGTGCTCCTCCTCCTCCTCCGAATCGTGCTTCTCCGGCGCGTCCTTCTCTGACGCCTCGTTCTCCAGCGAGTGCTCATGCTCCTCCGGCACATCCTTCTCTGGCAACTCCTTCTCCGGCGCGTGCTCCTCTTCCTCCGACGCCTACTCTGGCACGTGCTCCTCCGACTCCCGTTCCTCCTCCGACGGGTGTTCCTCCTCCTTGTCGGAGTTGTCTTCTTCCTGACTGGAATACGTCTCCGGCAGGTCCTCCGGCTCCTGTTTCTCCGGCGCCTCCTCCTCGTCGGAGTCGTCTTCTCCTTCGCATGAAGACGACGGGTACGAGTCGTCGGATTCATCTTCTCCAGAGCGTGAAGACGGCGGGTCCGATTCCGGCGGCCCGTCTTGATCCCACCATGGGACATCACCGCGGTCTTCACCGCTCGCGTCGTCGCTCGGGACTTCCTCGTTCTGCCACCAGGGTTCCTTCATGGCGGCTGTGCTAGTGTGGTAGAGAACGAATGGGAGAATGCGAGAAATTTCTGGCTTCCCGTGGTTCCAATCTCATTTTATTAGCGGCGACCAGGCGGTTCCAATCTCTCGTGAATTAAGCCGCATTGAACAGACGCGCTTCCAGTTTGCAACTGCAATTTCTCAAAGCACATCGCAAACGGATATCCTTCCACAATCGTTGCATAGAGGCCAGTATTGAAAACGGAGATGAATTTATGACCGTTGCCAATACAATAGGTAACGGAGTTAATAATTTCTCCGTAACCAATGTTGATGGACCAGCCGCGGCCCAGTTCTGTCAGGACTCGTCCACAACGCTAAAATCGCGATTTTCCATCGCCTAACTCATGTCATTTTCATAGAGGGTATCCGATGTGTCATTCTGTACTAGTGAACCACAATCAACATGTTTTTCACCTGAGTTGAAACACATTCTCTACCGATCTGTCCTCAAATGTGCGCGCCTGCCTAGACCTTGACGAGTTCATCCTGCCGCCTTCCGTGTCGACGGTATGCTGCTCCTGGCCTCCTGCTACCTAATCCATGACTTTATAAAATATGTGTTCTATTTCTCAGTTCAGTTGTGCTATATTCCCCTTCATCAAATGATAATGTTTTTATATGCCAGCATTTAAAAAAAAAATATTCAGACGAACCCATATTCTATAACTCTAAGCCATTGGTTTTGGTACATATTTTTTGGTTTCCAGTAACCACGTGAAAACTTTAGTTTGTAAACATGTTCATGTTCTTGTGGATCTAGGCTGTGGCAGCCGCCTTCGTTTTACCTCTGAAACTGCAAAATATAAAATTGTAGTACATGTTATCTGACCCCTGCTGAAAAAACGTACCATGTCGTCCAGAATGAAGTCTTTGGCGCCTGACCCCTGCATATCAGCTTGCTTGGTGCGCACTAGTTGACCGGCAGTGTAAAATAACTTATACTCTCTCCGTTCCAAATTAGGTTTTTTTTTTGAAAAGGGTACCCCGGCCTCTACATCAAAATGATACATATAGCCGCTTTATTAATTTATTTCAAAGTTTTGGACTTTAGTCTGTTACAAATCACGGATCACACAAGGTCGATACATGTATCAACCAATGAAAAAGTCCTAGGCAAAAAACGCTACTCATATCGCAAAAAAGGTTCCAAATTAGATGACTTCCATTCGTACAAATGTGAATGTATTTATACTTGTAACATGTCTAGATACATTCACATGTGCACAAATAGAAGTCATCTAATTTGGAACGGAGTGAGTATATGCATCTGAATGTTAGATGCAACGAGACTATGTGCATTTTGAGATGCTTTTTAAAATTCAATATCCTGTATAGAATAATAACATGTCATTCTTCATGATCTCAGGACAGAACATGTGCTTCTTCAACCACAATGCCCCAACATGGAAGCACTCGGCGACATGACGGCAGCGCCCGATGGTTATACAGAAATCTCGCCGTCAAGCAGTGGGCTGGGTATGCTAATGGCCGGCCGCGCTGGTGCTCCATCTCATCCGGAAGGAAGTGCGGGCAAGGGAGACTGCACGGCCTCGGGCAACCAGAAGATGATCAAGATATCCGACAAGTCGATCGTAAGCTGCCAAGAGTATAATGATAGAAATCAGCTCTGAATAGATCGACTAGGCTATAAGTAAAAAACTATTGTGGGTCGCTGTTGATCAGATTGTGAGATCGCACGTCACACCAGCTAGTAGGCTTTTTTTTTAGAAAACTTCCAATTTATTCATCAACTGTTAATGTGGTACACGGAACACAAGAAATAACCAAAATTAAATCCATGTCCGTAAACCACCTAACGACGACTACGAGTACTATAGCGAGCCGAAAACTCGTCGCTGTCATCGCCCCTCCATCACCACCAGCTAGTAGTTGAGTCTTATACGCTTAAGTTACACGGAATTATATTATATCTTTGTCAATTATTGGTCTCTTAATTAATCCATACTGTTATCTTGGGAGTCGCTCCTGTAATTGAAATCTCACCTGATTTCTCTCCTTCGTTTGACAGGAGCCGGTGTAGCGGTGTATATATAAGATCTCACCTCTATGAATCCATGGCTATGAACGAATATTATGCATGTTTTAAATTTGTATAATCTCCAAAAAAAGGCATACAATACTTAGTGTTTTTTTCCAAATATTGTATCTCTAATATCAAAGTTGACCCGGTGAAGGTGATGATTCATCAAGGCTCACACCACCAAGCATATACAACCACAATCAACTTATTTTACACCCCGGATCAAACACATTCTCCACCGTTCTCTCCTGAAAATGTTTTCCGTTTTTGCAGGATCCCGAACTATATATATCGAGTGGCCTCAAATGTCCTCTATGCTTTTTCTGGGGAAACCCAGCAGGAGGCTAGGAGCTCTGATACCTCCGTTTTTAAATATAAGATGTTTTAGTTGATACACATGTTGTCTAGATGTGGAGTAAAATGAGTGTACATATACACTAAAACGTGACTAGATCCATTTGTATAAATGTGAATGTGGACAAACTCTAAAATACCTTATATCTAAAAACTCTAAAAACCGAGGGAGCATAAGATAAGTCTAGTTCAATAACTCAGCTTAGTTTATACTAGTCCAAAATTTCTGTCCGTCCACGCTAGTAGGTGCAGAAGATATTGTGTTCGGCGAGCCACCGATTTGTTTGCCTATAAATGGGCACGGCCTAGTTGAACATGTACTGGAAGTATCATGTATAGTGGCAATATATACTAGCACAGCAAGTAGGCATCGCATCTTGCCATTCCTAGACCAACAAAATTAAACATGGCTCTCCTTAGCGACCGGGTGGCACACTCCAGGCATGTCCCGTCGAGCCACATTGTAGCGGTGGGAGACCGCCCGGACCTTGCCAAAGTTGACCACGAGTCTGGCACCGGCATTCCGGTGATCGACCTGGAGCATCTCGACGGGCCGGAGCGCAGCAGCGTCGTCAAGGCCATCGGCTCCGCGTGCGAGACCGACGGCTTCTTCATGGTATGTGCGTGCGTAGCACAAGTTGAACGGATGATGGATCGACACTAAGCTTTTATTTGTGTATGTAGGTGACGAACCACGGCATCCCAGAGTCGGTCATGCAAGGGATGCTGCGTGTGGGAAGGGAGTTCTTCCACCTGCCGGAGTCGGAGCGGCTCAAGTGCTGCTCCGACGACCCCAAGCAGGCGATCCGGCTGTCCACGAGCTTTAACGTGCCCTCGGACAGGGTGAGCAACTGGCGCGATGTCCTCCGCCTCCATTGCTACCCTCTCGAGAGCTTCGTCGACCAGTGGCCGCCCAACCCGCCCGACTTTAGGTCCGTCTTTTTATCCGTAATACACATGCAGGCAGCTTCGTGGAGTAGCTAGTAGCACACCGATGATAAGTTGAATTGCTATCGCTGACTCGCTGAAACTAATAGGCAGGTAGTGGGCACCTACTCGACGGAAGCGAGAGCGCTGGCGCTGAGGCTGCTGGAGGCGATATCGGAGAGCCTGGGGCTGGAGCGAGGCCACATGGTTAAGGCTATGGGGCGGCAGGCGCAGCTGATGGCGGTGAACTACTACCCGCCGTGCCCGCAGCCGGAGCTCACATATGGGTTGCCGGCGCACAGGGACTGCAACGCCATAACGCTTCTCCTCCAGGACGGTGTGTCCGGTCTGCAGGTCCAGCGCGATGGCCGCTGGGTGGCCATCCACCCCGTGCCCAACGTGCTGGTCATCAACATCGGCGATCAGTTACAGGTACCTAGCTCCAGTACTTCCACAATTTATTCAGTACAATGTCTTGTGCTAACGTAACGTATGTATTGGACGTGCAGGTGCTGAGCAACGATCGCTACAAGAGCATGAGCCACCGCGCGATAGTCAACAGCGAGAGCGAGAGGATCTCGGTGGCGACCATCTACTGCCCGTCTCCGGACACGGTGGTCGCACCGGCCGACGCGCTTGTGGACGACGACCACGGCCATCCTTTGGCCTACAGGCCCTTCACGTACCAGGAGTACGGCCAAGAGTATTGGAAGACGGGCCTCGACTCCGCAAGCTGCCTCCACAAGTTCCGACACATCCAGTGATGGACAGGCCGCTTGGCCCTTCTCCTCGGCCACAAGTGTTACTTGTTACAACCGCTACATCTTTTCTAGTGATTTCCCCCTCTTATCTATCTCTATCTCTACTATATAATAAGGCGGGCCCTAAAAAACCATAGGAACGTCGATAATCTTTCAGTTTATATAGTCCCTCAACTGTTTGGAAACAAACCCGCACGCTCTCTTTAATCAGCCGTTGTTGGAAAATCAAGCCGCGGTACATGGTGCTATGTTGAATCCGAGTCTTTGTCTAACCCGTGTCGTTAAAGCGATACTTTCCCTCCTGTTGATGCTACATTTCAAATTTCAACTTGGCCAACACACGACCATTCAAGTTCTAGTTCAATGGAATGGTGTTGAAGCAACTACTATACCCACGTGGATTTGGACCTGCAAGTTGACTTAGGGAAGCTGCTTGCTGGCCCTTGACTAGACCCACACACATCAGGCAAACACCGGCCTGATTTTGCAAGGCATGAGTAGGCCGGCACGTTGATTGGCTTCTAACCCAGCAAGTGGGAACTGATCTGCTTATTCCACTTTGTTTCCTACGGCCGCGATGAGTATCTCCCGTGACGCGCTAGGCGACGCAGACGACCCGCCTCCTGCCGCTCCGGTAGGGGACGGCCACCGCTCAACACACCCGCGCTCAGTCACTCCGGCCGTGCGCGGCCACATCCCAGCTGCCACTCCTCGCCTTGGTGGCCTGCACCTGGAAGGATCCCCGCTGCGAGGCGGCGGCGCCGTCCTTCCTCCCCGTCACCGTGCACTGTCGAGGTCTGGCCCAGGTACCTCCTTCCAAAACTATGTTCTATCCCGTTTTTCCTATCCCCTCTCCCTCTCCCCTCAGTCGTTCGCCATGGCCGGCGAGCTTTGGGTTACCCCCCCCCCTTTGTTTCCCCTTGTTTCTCCCCCTCCACCGTGTCCTCGATCCTCTCTTTCTTCTTCTGCACACCCCCCCACCCCTCGCTCGTTAGTGTGACCGTAGATGCCGGTGCCGATCTGGTTTTCCACGTCCCTGTCGCGTCTGCCCTGGTCGCCGCCTTCATCGTTGAGGTTGGAGCAAAGCACTGCGCTCACTTTCGTTTAGGTTTCCATGCCTCACTCGCCTCCGCCGTTGCGGCTGCTGGCTTGCTCTCGCCTCTGGCCCCCCTGTAAGTGAGACCCGGTCACGTCGTCGACACGTGTCAAACCCCTCTTGGTCATGTGTTCCATCTGCTGGCTTCGGTGGGGCCGGAATGCTACCCAGAGAGGGGACATTTACCCCCACCTGCCGCTGTTGCCTCAGACGTCTCGTCCAACTTGAAGGAAACCGTGTCTCCCGCGCTCCCTGATACCCAATGATGCTATTATAACGGACGCCAGAAAACAGTCTTGATGGCGTGGAATTACCTGCGTCAAAAGAATATGGGTTAGGTTGAGACTCCAAGTGCAGAGTGTATGTAGTAGTGGAAGACAGTTTTCCCCACGAGGGGTGACTCGAGGGTTTAATATCGAACTCTCGGGGAACCAGTATTTCAGGTGTTATCTTCTTATCCTTCTCTTGAGAACCTGCAACAAAATAAATTGTTTTGTGCCCTCAACCTCACCAAGTGGTTGTCAAGCACAAGGTGTGAGAATGATAATAAAATAATATTTCACAAATGCACTCTCTCTTGATAACGTGGTAGACAATGGAACACTAAAATTAACATGAAAGATGGCAAGACATGGTTTGACAAGTTATTAATAATATGGGCATCACGTCCTAACATAGAGATCTCAAGTATAAGTTGTTTCTCTCTTATGCTCCACCAAGATGCGAACTAAATCATAACACCTTAGTAATTAAGATAAATCAGAGCATAGCAATAAGTTCAATGACATGAAGTTAAAATAAGAACATGCTAGATCTAGTCATGGAGGTAGTGGCCAAGGTCACATCCACTCTCCGGTAGCATGGTATTTTTGTTTATCCCTAGTGAGGCAACAAAGTAAGGTAGAAAACCCAAGTGGATCGCAGAACTATCTGTCACGTTCACTGCACTAGCCACCCCCCGTTACTCCAACTAATGCACACGTTCCCCCTCACATGCTCTCATAAACATGCTTGATCATGACAAGTAAATAAGAACGGGGTACATAATATGCATCTACTTTCATAACTGAAACAAAACCATTGCAATCTCAAACATGTATTAACTCATAATAAAGATCCACCACAAAGGAATTACATAGATGACCGTAATCATGTTCAGCAGCTCATACGGTACTAATTAGTGAAGCTCATAGAGAGGAGAGATACATAAGTTACTTCCACAAACCCATAGTCCAGGGGTGGACTACTCCCTCTTCATCATGGTGTCGGTGGAGATGTTGTTGGAGGGGAAGGAGACCACACCGGCAGCGCCCCGCCGGAGTTTTCCCCCTCCAATCTTCAGCTCCAGGTCTCTGTTTCGTGGTTTCTGTGTTTCGGCGGCTCCCTTTCGCGAAAGCCCTGGGGGGTCTATATATAGTCGTTTTTAGGTCAAGACGAAGCTTCGGGAAGAAAGATCGACGGCAGCGGAGGCCCGAGGGCCAGGATGGGGGTCCCACGCGGTCAGGGAATCTGGCCGCGTGGGCCCACCCCTTTTGGCCTTCTGGTCTCCGTTTCTTCGATTCCTTTGCGCCTACGTTTCGTTCCTTCCAAAAAAATGATCCCCGTAAAGTTTCAGGTCATTTGGACGTCGTTTGGGTCCCTGAAACATCAAAATATAGAAAAAGGGGTTTTCTGACAGCGCAGGGTTAATTCCAGAAAAATGGGGAAGTTGTTAATTATCCCCAAAACTCAATATAAATCATGAATATAACCCTTATATGATGCAAATAACATGTAATAAAATGTAAAGTTCATGTATGCATTTTACATGCATCAACATCCCCAAGCTTAACCCATGCTCGTCCCGAGTATGAAGGTGATAAAACTAACATGGACTTTGCATTTTAATACTATCAATGGATATCAAAGGTGATTACTATTGCTACATAGAGTCAAATGATTCATTCTTCAAAGGAATAACAATATGCAAGATAAATTATGAAGTGATATCAAATACTCAATGTAAAGATGTTCAATGATAAATTCACAAAGTGTAACATAGAAGAAAGTACTATGGACCAAATGTATGCATAATGAAAAGTAAAAACATCCTATGGTGGTCATAGAGTACTTCTTATGAAAACTGAATATAAAAGGTGGACACTTTGGATAGATAAATAAGTAGAGGTAAAGCATGAATAAGTTTCATCTAACTTCCAAACACTTCTACTTAAGTTAATGCTTGCAATGTGGTAGTCATTGGTGTGGAGCTCTCATTACCCCTATCATAGCATCTTGAATGATTAATGTTTAAAGTGAAAGCAAATATGAGTGGTGTGCTTGACAATGTATTGGTTGAATGTCTCATGTCCCTTGAATACAAGTACCTACACCATGTGTTACTCACTTTGGTCCACAAAGTAAATTCAAATAAAGGTCATTGCAAGTAATAATAGTATCATCAAGAACTGCACTGGGGTACCTCTTGCCCCTTGACATGAACAAGCCCATGTCAAAACAACAAGACAAACAGACAATGAACAATCTCAGCACTCTTTTATTTACTATGGGTATAGCTTTTTATTATGAGGTGCATCACTGAATGAACATTATGGTTATGCTGTAAATTTCCACCATGAATGATGCATGGCTTAGATTAGCGGCCCAGGCATTTCTCTAACCATTTATACAAACTCTTTGAACTTACTAAGTATCCACATTCATTTCACCCATGATAGGCATCCATAAACAAAAGTACATGACATCAACTAAATATAAATAAGTGCAATGTTGAAAGCTTGCCATGTGACAGCACATATGGGCTAACTCCCAACCAAAACAATTGTCAAGCCCACAACTTCATAATTTTAATCACAATGGTTCATGCTTATTAAATGCAATAAAAGTAAATTGTGCATCAAGTTCGTGAGAGCTTTTAACCAATTTTTCCCATGACAATCAATAACATAAGCATTTAAATTCAGAAATGTAGATAACACAATATAACATGATAAACATACTTGGAATAGCATAAAGCTAATAGGTAGATATGGTGGACTCACTGGAAAAACTTTGGTTGAAGGTGTTGGGAAACAAGCTTTTTACTTGTTGTAATTTTTGGGCTAGCAATAGGGAGAAAGTTGACCATCTAAATGCATGCATAAGTGTCCATAGAACTAATCAATCCATGTTAAACCAAGTAAAGTTAAAATTCAACATCTAAACATGGTAAAAGATAGCTCTTGACAACACACTTGCAAATTAACATTCATTCAAAGCACATGAATTATGCAACTATATGTATCTTTTAAAATCAACTCAAACATCCCTATCCCAATATATTTAATAGCATCCAACATAATTCAACCCAAACTTCCAGTAGCTCTCTCATATATAAATGATAGTGGTGGTCTTAAGAAAATAAAATCCGAAATAACAAAAGCAAAAAAAAACAGACGCTCCAAGTTTATACGATAAAGTGCTTTGATCGAAAAACAGAAGTTAGACGTGTGCAAACCGAGAGTGTGTTGGTCTAGTGGGGTTGTCTTGACATCCCCAAGCTTATGGTCTTCACCATCCTTGGATAGCTCTTGGTGCAGCTCCTCTAATCCCTGTGAAAAAACTTCAAAACACCGTTTCTCCCATTTCTTTTCTGTGGGGTGATATTAGTAGTGATAAACAAATAGGTTCCTTGCTGCATAAAATCCTTAGGCAAAAATTCATATGAATGTCCAGAGAGTATATAATGTTGTATGCCTACTCATAAACTCAATTGAATCAAAAAGATTCAAGCAAAAAGCTCAAAGAATGCATCAAACAATATCAAGACAGAATCTGTCCAGAAAAACAGCAGCAGCAAAACGCATTTTTCTACCCTACTTAAACTCGTCAGAAAAATCTGCAAAAATCACGTATACAGAGGATGAAAAGTTGAAGCTACAGTTCAAATTACAGCTCAATCGGAGTTACAGATAAAAAATGAAAAATCAAACCGTGCACAGACTTCGTGCAGGCAGAAAACTCTCCGAAAATGAATAGCAACTTTTCAAACCCAAAATAGGTAAAACTTGGTTCTTTATTAAAAATCCCAGAAACAAAACTAACAAACTACTCTCTTGTTACAGCAAGAGGACTCAAAGAAAATCTCAAACAAAAACAACCGGGTTGCCTCCCGTAAAGCGCTTTCTTTATAGCCATATAGCTAGGCTTACTTACTTGATAATCAAAGGGGACGTAGCTCATGAGGGAGCTTGAACCTTGGTGTGTCCCTCTTCCTTGGGAAGTGTTCCATGCTCTTCTTGTGTGGAAACTGAAACTTCACATTCCCTTCCTTTGAATCAATAATGGCACCTGTAGTACGAAGAAAAGGTCTTCCCAAAATAATAGGACTAGAGGTTTTATTCCCCATGTCCATGATTAGAAAATCAACAGGCACAAAAGTCATGTGTAACTCTACCATAACATCACTTACTTTTCCTAGAGCATGTCTAATGGAATCATCAGCAAGTGCAAGTTCAATAGAGCATTTCTCAATATTTTTAAGTTCAAGGACTTCATATAGTTCTTTAGATAATATAGAGACACTAGATCCTAGATCTAAAATGGCATGGTGTGTCTCTTTTCCAATGGTTACTAGTACCTTAGGGATCCAGATATCCCCAAGCTTAGGTGGTATCATAGCTTCTTGATTGTACCTAGCAATCTTTTCTTTTAAGACATGATTAGCAATATAGGAACCAAAACCAGCCTGGTTAATATTAACAGAAGGATCACTTGCAAATTTTTGTAAGATAGAAATTAATTCATGCAAGCTACACTTCTCTAAATCAACAAATGGTTCCTTAACTTCACTAAGCATTTTAACTTCCTCAACTTTTTTCTCTTTTTGAGATATAATGATGTTCTTTAATGAGGAAACTTCCTTAGTGAGTTGATCTACTCTTTCAAACAAAATATCATGTTTTTCGAATTTGGATATGAACTCCTTATTGAGCTCCTTTTGAGTAGATATAAATGATCTAATGGTGTTTTCCAAATCACTAGAAACATTACTACTAGTGGTATATTTGTTTGGAACATATGGGGGCTTATTATAAGAGTTATAATTGTTGTTACCATACCCATTATTACCATAGTTCCTAATGAAGTTGACATCAACATTTTCAGGATTATTACCAACTAGTTCTTGCAAAGGCATATTTTCAAAATTTTGTTTATTAATAAAAGCAAGAATGGTGTCCATTTTAGATGACAAATCATTTGTTTCTTCTATAGAGTTCACTTTCTTAGATGAACTAGGTGCTCTATCAGTATGCCATTGACTATAATTTTGCAAGATACTTTCCAAAATGTTCTTAGCTTCTAATATAGTTTTTCCCATGAAAGCACCTCCAGCAGCTGAATCAAGTATATTTCTAGACATGTAATTTAGACCATTGTAAAAAGAGTGTAAAATGGTCCATTCATTAACCCCATGTGATGGACAAGTTCTAAGCATGAGTTTAATCCTATCCCAAGCCATGGCAACATGTTCATTTTCATTTTGCCTAAAAGAGAGGATATTGTTTCTATTTTGCAGTATTTTAACAGGGGGATAATATTTCTTAATGAAAGCTTCTTTTAAATCATCCCAAGAATTAATACTACCAGTAGGTAATGAATGTAGCCACTCTTTAGCTTTTCCTCTAAGTGAGAAAGGAAATAACTTCAGTTTTAAGACATTACTTTCAACATTTTTAAACTTTTGCATGTCACAGATTTCAATAAAATCATGAAGATGCATAGAGGCATCCTCAACAGCACTACCACCAAATTGTTCCCTAGTTATCAAGTTTAACAAACTAGGACTAACTTCATAGCTCTCAGCAGTAATCTCAGGTGTGGTGATAGGCTTAGCAATAAATTGATCATTAGGAGTGTTTGTGTAGTCACACAATTTAGTTCTATCTCCCATTTTAACAAGTTTTTATGTGTTTTTAATTTTTTATGCAAAACTGAAAGTAAAATGACACTAATGCAACTCGAAATAACAAATGCAACACAAAAATGCAAAACTGAATATAAATATGCAAACCGAAATATAAAGATGATATGCAAGACAAGAACAAAACAAAATAAAATGATTGTAGGTAAAGATGGATAAGATGATGCTCACGTAGGTGCAACCTCCCCAAGCTTAGGTTGTTACACAAGTTGGTGATGAAGTTGACTTGATGTGAGTGATCCTTGGATAAACCTTTCAGCTATGGTTCCCCGGCAACGGCGCCAGAAAACGTCTTGATGGCCCAATAGTTACATAACGGCGCCAGAAAACAGTCTTGATGGCGTGGTTACCTGCGTGAAAAGTAAATGGGTTAGGTTGAGACTCCAAGTGCAGAGTGTATGTAGTAGTGGAAGACAGTTTTCCCCACGAGGGGTGACTCGAGGGTTTAATATCGAACTCTCGGGGAACCAGTATTTCAGGTGTTATCTCCTTATCCTTCTCTTGAGAACCTGCAACAAAATAAATTGTTTTGTGCCCTCAACCTCACCAAGTGGTTGTCAAGCACAAGGTGTGAGAATGATAATAAAATAAATATGCAAACAATAGTAAATATGCAATGATGGTAAATAAATATGCAAGGATGGTGGTAGTAATGATAAATGATATTTTTGGGTTTTTTATGATGAATGCAAGATGTAAAAGTGTTTTTGTATTTTCGGATTTAATAATGGCAGCAAACAAAAGTGGTGATAAAAGTGTTGGAAAGGTGTTTCTTATGATTAAAAATGGACCGGGGTTCATGGTTTCACAAATGCACTCTCTCTTGATAACGTGGTAGACAATGGAACACTAAAATTAACATGAAGATGGCAAGACATGGTTTGACAAGTTATTAATAATATGGGCATCACGTCCTAACATAGAGATCTCAAGTATAAGTTGTTCTCTCTCTTATGCTCCACCAAGATGCGAACTAAATCATAACACCTTAGTAATTAAGATAAATCAGAGCATAGCAATAAGTTCAATGACATGAAGTTAAAATAAGAACATGCTAGATCTAGTCATGGAGGTAGTGGCCAAGGTCACATCCACTCTCCGGTAGCATGGTATTTTTGTTTATCCCTAGTGAGGCAACAAAGTAAGGTAGAAAACCCAAGTGGATCGCAGAACTATCTGTCACGTTCACTGCACTAGCCACCCCCCGTTACTCCAACTAATGCACACGTTCCCCCTCACATGCTCTCATAAACATGCTTGATCATGACAAGTAAATAAGAACGGGGTACATAATATGCATCTACTTTCATAACTGAAACAAAACCATTGCAATCTCAAACATGTATTAACTCATAATAAAGATCCACCACAAAGGAATTACATAGATGACCGTAATCATGTTCAGCAGCTCATACGGTACTAATTAGTGAAGCTCATAGAGAGGAGAGATACATAAGTTACTTCCACAAACCCATAGTCCAGGGGTGGACTACTCCCTCTTCATCATGGTGTCGGTGGAGATGTTGTTGGAGGGGAAGGAGACCACACCGGCAGCGCCCCGCCGGAGTTTTCCCCCTCCAATCTTCAGCTCCAGGTCTCTGTTTCGTGGTTTCTGTGTTTCGGCGGCGCTCCCTTTCGCGAAAGCCCTGGGGGGTCTATATATAGTCGTTTTTAGGTCAAGACGAAGCTTCGGGAAGAAAGATCGACGCAGCGGAGGCCCGAGGGCCAGGATGGGGGTCCCACGCGGTCAGGGAATCTGGCCGCGTGGGCCCACCCCTTTTGGCCTTCTGGTCTCCGTTTCTTCGATTCCTTTGCGCCTACGTTTCGTTCCTTCCAAAAAAATGATCCCCGTAAAGTTTCAGGTCATTTGGACGTCGTTTGGTCCCTGAAACGTAAAAATATAGAAAAAGGGGTTTTCTGACAGTGCAGGGTTAATTCCAGAAAAATGGGGAATTGTTAATTATCCCCAAAACTCAATATAAATCATGAATATAACCCTTATATGATGCAAATAACATGGAATAACATGTAATAAAATGTAAAGTTCATGTATGCATTTTACATGCATCACTCCCCAACAGGGCTACGCCGACGTTGCTAGCTCCGCCATGCTGACCTCGAGCCCTGCGCCGGCCTTAACGCCTCTCCCCCATCTTCGGCTGCTACGTGTACGGGAGAGATCAATGCCCCAACGACCCCCGTCCGATCCTACTTAGATGTTGCCAGCTACCCGCCCGCTCCACCCCTCCCCACCCCACGCGCCCCTTTCTAAACCCTAAGCCTTGACGGTTGTTTTCGCTGCCTCTCCATCGAGCACTTCGTGCGTGACTGTCACGATCCGATCCACTGCCGTGGTTGCGGCCGATCCGGCCACCGTCTCCGCTCGTGCGACATGCCGTTCCCCCAACCCACCTCCGTCCCCACCTCCACCTCGCCTCCCGTTGTGCCCACTGCCCTCACCGCGCCCCGTCCCGCCACGCCATACCACTCCGTCCTCGCCGTCCCGCTGACGCCCCCCAGCGTCTAACGCGGGTGTCGGAGCGGCCCTCTCCCCACCACATGCTCGTACTCTTTTCGAGGAGGGCAGTGTGTCTGGCTCGCTCCCCGTGCTGCCAGAGGAGCGCACAATCCATGCCATTGATAGCCCGTTCCCTGCACCGCTCGACGAGCTCGACGATGATGAAGAAGAGGTGGAGTCTGATGACGACTCGCTGCCCTTGTCGCTCGAGGTGTTCATGATTGATAGTGCATCGAGGGGATGGGGTTGAGACCCATGAGCGTTACACAATAGTGGTAACCCAACCTATGTGATCAGAGATCCCTTGAATTAGGACTTGGAAAAAACTAGCTAGTGGTTTAAAATAGGAGAGTATTATTTAACCCTCTTTATGTGAAGATGCATAACTCTTAAATTCTGTAAGTCAGGTTGGCAACATGTCTTAAATTGTTTCTATTGGCTATTTGTAGCATAGATGTTGTCCTACAGAGTATTCTTGAAAGAACACATATATATGAGTGACTGTTAACCGTCGTAATCTATAAGATTTTGGTGATCTCTAGTAAGCTCATGAAGAGACCAGGGAGTATGACGACATGCTCCACCCGGGGGTAGGCTACTAGCAGTCAAGTACTCGTTATGACTTGAGTGAAGTCTATTCGCACCAAACTTGTAATTCAAGATTCATACATTGTTCAAGTTTCTGATAGATATAGCTTAGAGCTTTAGGCGGAAGTTCAACTTAGCAATCTCTGCTGAAACACTAGTATATAAACAAGAAAAAAGGTTTGGCAATTCTCTAAATGGAAATTTGAGATCTGGTGGGGGATTGTTAGAATTTGGGCCCATTTTTGGGCAGCCCAAATAAGAAATTTCTGAAATCTCAAATGGCCTATGTGCATAGGAAGAGGTGGGAGGTGCTAAAGTTTAGCCCCACATGAAAAGTTGGAGGAGAGTTACACCACCTTATAATGTGGAGTGTTATGCTATTTGGTAAGCACGTGAGAATAGATGGCTCTCTCTCCCGCGCACTCCTCCTCCTCCGCCGCTCGCTCGTCTCGACACGTCGCGATCGCGTTTCGTGAGTCGAGTCGTGAGTCGCGTCAACTTTTATCTATATTTTTCCTGTTCGGAAAAACTGAGTCGTTAGCATACGTGTGCAGCTTAGCCAGTTCGGGTCTCTCCAGGATCGTGGGCTGCTGTAACCGACTTAAATGTGTGCGACGTGGTCAACCCATGTTGTACTCATTAGGGTTTCCCAAGCCGCACTATATATTTTCTTGCACTGCGTGCGCTGTCACACACCGAACCAATCTAGGTTTTGCCACATCTCGTTCCTTGCGCCGCCACCGTAGTCTACTCCATCCCGAGCGCCGGCGTGTATCGGCGAACGGGAGAGCAGCTCTCCGGAACCAGTTGCCTATGTGATCCTTTACGGGAGAGGGCGAATTAGGTTTTTGGGAAGCGCCTCGTGTGACTGCTCGCTACTTCCACAACAGATCGTCTATCAGCCGGAGCTGCGGATCGTCTCTGCAGACATCGTCTACTTCGACCTGTCTTCACCAACGTCGTCATCAACAACATCACCTCTGCCTTAGGCGCGGTGACCCTGTATGCACCAACGGGTACTTCATCTACAAATGTTCGGTATGTGTGACGTATTTCGAACTGTGGTTTACTATGGATATGTTTGCGTATATGATGCTGCTCCTCATGTTGATTAGTATGTATAGTATATTCGTATTTCACATGTTAGTAGTTGCTATTGTCATGTTTAATATTCTAAAATTAATCATGAAATTATTGCCTAATTATCCAACAGCAAGACCATTCATAGTACACGTAGAGTATGCTCTAATCCAGGGTTCAATCATAGTTTACGTGGAAGGGCAAATCCTAAGTTTTTCATTGGGGAAAATTGACTACTTACTTTTTGTAGTGTTTTGCTGTTTTTGATGTAAACTATAAGTCTATAAATTTTACTGCTAAGTATTTCACTTGTGTTATATTACAGCTCTAAGTTGATCTTTTATTGTGTTTCATCTTTTAAGCCATAGATGTCAAACACCGGTGGTAGGACTGCTAGTAAACCAAAGCGGAGAGCTGAAGAGGTTTGCCATTAGAGTCTTGAGTTTAACATGCAGCTCGTCAGGGTGCGAAAGGAACTGGAGCGCCTTTCAGTTGGTAATAATATACTCCCTCCTTTTATAAAAGGATGTCACAACTTTGTCTAAATTTGTATGTATCTAGACATACTTTAGTGTGTAGATACATACACATTTAGGCAAAGTTGAGACATCCTTTTATGAACGGAGGGAGCATATCTATCCTTTCTAAACTAGTTATAACCAGCTAGCTTGCATAATTTCCAAGAAACTGAAAATTAACTAATTTATCGTACTATGATTCATGAAGTACACACCAAAGGAGAAACCGACTACACCAAGATAAGATGAATGATCTTGTGTTTGTGATGTACAACTTGAAACTAAAGGAAATGCAAATGAGAAGGGATGCCAAGGCTGTGCTTGAGTTTAAGGATATTGACTCAGATGATGAATGGATCACCGAAAAAGAAGATCCAGTGCTTCTGGCAAACCATGATTGGTTGCATTCCCTTGATAGGATTACTCGAAGGGAAGCATGTGTTGCTACAGAAGAAAATATTGACCATGAAGTTGAAACAATAGCAAAGATCATAGGTGATGCATGTAAGTATACTTGTTATATTGTTATGGTTTCAAATATTCTCAATGTATGCAAAAACTAATGTACATTATTTTATATTCATGCAGGTGATCACGAATTTGCATTGGACAATGACGGATATAATCAAGTCTATGATGACAATGAAGATGAAGCTAACAAAAGCCAATGAGGACGAAGAGTATGGTGCAGTCCGTGATGAAGATGATGCTAGCACTTGCCCTTCCACTTCAGGTGCTGCCAGTAATGAAGAAGCAAATATGGACGACTATTACTAGATTCCTAATGTATTGCAAACTATTTACACTGTGTGCTACATACTTTGCTTTTTTTTGTTTCTCAATTTGGCGTAAAACTACAGATAACCCGTGCCAAAAAAAATTCTTGGATTAAAAAGAACTTATTTGAGTTAATCTGGTAAAATCATATATTCAGAGTGAAAACCTTTTTCAGAAGAACTTATTTGCAAAACTAACTGTTGGCATGGCTCCAACTTGTTCTTTTTGCTCGGTGTCCTGAGGTTTTTTACGGTAGGGACAGGAAAAAGTTAACCGTCCATTCTAGCAGATCCGATGGCTCAAATTAACCAATACTTGTTGACCAACAGAGTAGTATTTTTCCACTAAAGGGTAAAACCGGTAGATGCAAATAACATATCTATACCTAATAATAAAGGCACTAAGACTTCCGCCGTTTGGTTTGGTAGGTCATCGGATTTGCCCTTACACTTCTATATAATTACCCACCTTTGCCACCCGTAAGTTAAAAAAGGAAATACGTCGTTAAAGTTCCAATTCGCTCCGCTGTGCGATTCCTTTCCACGTTCTCCCGTACGATCTGGAATTCAGGATAGCAAACCAATCCAAATGAAACCATACTCTCGGTGGACGGAAACAACTCTATTTTATACCTCTATAACCCCTGGTTCGTTGTATATATATACACCTGAGATCGAGGAGACCAGATCGATAAAATCAACTACCCAATATACTTGACATAACACACGACACGCTCCCGCGACCTCCCAGTCCAATACGCTGCGACGCCTTCGTCCTCCTCAGTGTCGCCGACTCGGCCCAAACTTGCTCACGGACCGCAACAAGTCAACCAGGATGGCGGCGTGCACGGGCTGAACAACAACGGCTTGAACCAAAACGACGACTTTCTTGCAGAGGGCTGCGTGTCCACCCTGACACGATGGGGTGTTGGACGACGGCGGCAATCGGCATCCAAGCACTTGACCAAAATCCTCCGCGCGCTGGCCGGCACAGTGCGCACGCCGGCCGACACGGTCCACCGGCTCGGCCACATGATGCGCACGGATGGACATCGCAATTAATGGATGTCGAACTCCTATGCTTACATGGCCTGCCCCTTTCGTTTGCTCGTTGTGTGGCAATTAATGGACTGTGCTGGATACCAAGTTCAGCTTGGGCAATGTGCTAATGACATGCATAATGCTCATGCACTCATGTAGTCGAATAGATATCGTCGACCGACGAAAAAACTGTTTAATTATTTATACCATATCTTAACTGAAGCTAGCAGATCATTTTAGCAGGAATAGATGGAGTGCAGCTTTAATTTTGTGCAACTTACCCATGTAACTTGCTGAGTACAAATAGAAACTATTGAAATCTTGAGGTCCCAAATTGGTTCTAAAGATCGTCCATGTTCGGTTTAGTTAACATATAGCTTTAACTGATGTATCCCTTTAAGCTCAAAAAACTAATGTACTCCCTCCGTTCCAAATTAGATGACTTTCATTTGTCCATATGTACACATGAAAGTCGTCTAATTTAGAACGGAGGGAGTATCACTTTACCTTCCCACGGACCGATGATTTTGCTTTTCCGTTGTTACTTTGTTCAGTGTTAAGAAAGTTCAGTACAAGATGGCTATGTCTATTGTGGGATGTTGGTTGGCAACAAAAGGTTGACGCTCTTTCTGACATATTTCTTCAGTAATATAGATGGCTTTGTATTGATATTCTCGCTTCTAATGATATACATGAAAATAACCCTTATTTTCTTATCACAAACTAAAATGTTCTACTCTTTGCATTCTACCAACTCATGATTTTTTCGACAAGCTAATTGTCTGGCTAAGACAAAAAAAAAACTTCGTTTTCAGTTTTGATAACCCGTTGCAACGCACGGGCATGTTTACTAGTACCAATAAATTAAACAAATCGGATAAAGAATCACGGGAATATCCGATCGTGACGTGGCATGGTTGCCTAAAGAATAAAATCAAATATCTACCTTGATTTCTACCTAGTTTTACCTGCAAGTCCCGTTAGCAACTGGGTCGGCATGACAAAGATAAGGAAATGCACTTTGGCTCTCGTGTATATGCACTTGATATTAAAAAAATATTTTGAAATATCGAAAATTTTGAGGTAAAATTTTGTCGATACATCTTCACATTCTATGTGTTCACAAAGTTGTTTTACATAAAAGCGTCATTTTTTTGTGGCTTGTGGAGAGAGATAAAAAAAATCTCGTGCAAAGTCTGATTTTAGCACCAAAATTTGTCTTTTTTACACATACCATAAAAATATTGATTTTTTATGCAACGACTATGTGAACTCATAGATGTTAAAAATCTATGCGCGGACATTTTTTGCATTTTTAATTCAAAATGTGTTTATAATGCATTTTAAATAAAAGGTGCGTATGCACCCGGAAGCTAAAACGCCTCTCCCAAATATAATCACTACACTCATCCGTGCACCGCTGCAAAAGATGTCACGCCATAATCCGCTAAGTGCACGGTGGCAGGACGCCATGAGCTGGCGGCGAACGGCGAACCTTAGAGCATCTCCTACCGGGATTACCAAATTTGGTCATATCAATCCGTAGACATGTCCGGACAACTCCCAAATTTCCGGCTTCACAGCCACCTCGCTCATCCTACCCCTCAAAATTATGCGAACACACACAACGTGGATCATCCACGAAAACATCGATTTTCAAACATCGGGCAACATACTAGATAAAATTTAGACAAGTTCATAGACAGTATGCAGGCATGTTCAACAAAATATATACACAAACATGGTCATCAAAAGTCCACAACTTCATTTTTCACCAACTTCCGCTTCGACAGGACGATGGCCTCCTTAAACACTGCGGCATTTTCACCATGGCGTGGCGGCGTTTGTCATTCGTCTCTAGCATCGTGAACCAGCTCGAGGAAGGAGGCGCAAACCTGTGCAGCGCCGGCGCAGGTAAACAACTGCATTGGACTTGGGCTAGCCGTCAACACCGCCGCCGATCTATAACCGATGCGAAGGGCGAGCTCTTCATCGTTGTAGGGTATGGGGAGCTCGATCCTTCCGTCGCCGCCGCATCTGACAAGTCTGCCTCGATGTACCATTCGATCTCATTTCGGACATTTTGCTAGATGGAGCGGAGGGGACGGGGAGCGGAGTGGACTGTGGGAGAAGACCGAGATAGGACTTGGTCAGTAGTCAGGGAGGGGAATAGGTTCTTAGGGATGAAATGGGCCCTGATGGGCCCGTCTGACATGGAGCGGAGGGGACGGGAAGCGGAGTGGACTGTGGGAGAAGACCGAGATAGGACTTGGTCAGTAGTCGGGAGGGGAATAGGTTCTTAGGGATGAAATGGGCCCTGATGGGCCCGTCTGACATGGCAGACCCGTCCGGACGTGTCCGGATCGCCGCATATCCTCCCCCAAATCCCCATGTATAACCTAGATCTGAGGGGTGCCGGACAGATGGACTTTGATTTGAGGGATCCAACTGGGTGTTTTCTGTCCGGATATTGTCCGGCCTGTCCGTGCGGACATGGGGGCCTGGTTGGAGATACTCTTAATTCGCTTCTTCGCCTTTTTTAAAAATTTGTTTGAGTGTCTGATGCTTCGTAAAAATCTAGCTAGTGCATGCTTAGTGTTCTTTGAAACCAGCTGGCTCGTGAGTCCTGTCTAATTCAACTTTTTCTAGAATGCTTACGAAATCAGATGTGTTTCCTCTGTATAGCGCCATACAAATATCGATTACCATATTTAACATGTCGATATTGATTGCCTCCAATCCTGGATAAAATTGCCTGAGGTGAACTGCCCAAAATAACCTTAAAATCAACCGTGGATATTAGTCAATACTACTGGTCCACGGGACTAGTAAATTGCACCGTAAAAGACCTCGGTGTCCTAAGTTATATCCACTCTTATTTCCATGTCGTATCGTTTTTCAGATTATTTTATAGGAGAGAGACAGAGAGAGCCGGAGGTTCCCCCTTCCCCTTCCCTTCCCCTCGCGTCCCTCCCCCTCTCACCCCCGTGCGCCCCCTTCCCTCGCCGCCGACAGGCCGCCGCTGGGCTCGCCCCGGCCGGTCGTTGGCGGCGGTGAGGGGCCCCCTCCCCGCGCGCGCGTCCAGGCGGAGGTCGTGACGCCCCTCTCTCCTGCGAGCTTCTTTGCGTGCCGGTGGCGGCGCTTGGTGGTGAAGACGGCGTGGCCCATGGCGGCTGGCGGTGGGGATCTGGTGCTCGTCGTGTTGAGGTGCTCGCCGGGGTGGGCAGCCGGGCTGCGTGGCGCGGTTCCGCGTCCGAGGGCTGGGGCCTGGGCAGGGGCCCGGGCCTGCGCCCTCCTTCTCCGGCAGTCCTCCCCCCGTTGGCGGCGGCCTCCTGGCGGCTGGGTGGAGCTCCTTGTGGCTAGGGTAGGGCAGGGGCCCAACCCTTGTGCCCCGGGCTCTTCCTCCGTCAGATCTAGGGTTTGGCCCTCCAGATCTAGGGTTTTCACACCTGGTGGTGTGGAGGCCCTATTCCTGCCGCGGTGCCCATGGTGGGCCCCGTGTGTCCGTTCCGAGCTGCCTCCCGGTCATGGGTGGCCCGCGTGGCGGTGGTGTGTATTGGTGCCTCTGTTGCGGTTTCGGCGTGGCGGCGAGTTAGGAAGCTAGGGCGGCGGCCCTGGAAGGTGGGAGTTAGTGGGTTGGCGGGCGTGCCCCCTGGCTTTGGTGCTGGCCGGTGGCCATGGCCGTTGGGACGGCGTGGCTCCGGCGAGCCTCTTGTTGGGGCGGTGGTGTAGGTGCTCCCTGCCCGCCGTATTGGAGGAGGAAACGGCCGAGGGGATTCCCTCGCCCATGGGGCCGCGACAGCGACGTCTGAGGACGCCGTCCCCTTCCTGAAGGTGTCGCGTTGGCCGTTCTCTCTCCCTCTACTGGCTCCGGGTGAAAACCCAAGATCTTCGGATCGGGTGGCGACGACACTCTTGTGTCGTGCTCTTCTTGGAGACGTCATCTTGGAGCTCTCGACTAGTGGCTCTCCGTCGGGGGTCTGGCGGAGTTGCGGCGCTTCGGCGTCGGATCTGCGGTGCGCCTTCTTCGGCAAGGCTTGCTTCGAGCTCTTCACCCTCGGCGCTTGTTGGTGACTCCCGTGGTGCTCCTAGCTGGTGCGGGATCAGCTCTGGCCGGTTCCTGGTGGTGGCCGGCTGCTGGTGGCATCTCCTGCGTGTGTGGAGCGAGCTGGTCGGCGTGCGTGAAAAGGGCCCGCCCTTGGGTGTGCTCCGGCCCGACACTGTTGCCGATAGGCTTTGCTCCCTGTTTGGCGTTGGTTTTGTAATGGCCGCGCCTGCTGTTCGCGCTGCCAGCTTTTGTTTCCTTGGGAGTTTGTTTTAGTGAGGGTGTGGTGTTCGTGTTGTAAGCTGGGTTCAGCTCCTTGTAATGTGTCGCCGTTTGGGCGTTATTAATTTAACGTCGGGCCTTTTGGCCTTGTATCTAAAAGACAGAGAGAGCCCACCTGGAATCTCCCTACTCCGCAGATCAGAAGAGGAAGAGCAATTGAACGACTGTACGTGTAGGTAAATAATTGTTCCTGCCACGATAAACAATCCTTGATGTCAAGTGACACACTGGTGTGTGTTTTCCATCTAGCGCTTCGTGAGAGGTACTAACAAGTACTTGTCCATCTAGCGCTTCGTGAGAAGCGCTTCGTGAATGAGAAGAACCCAAAAATACAAATAGCAAACATCCGGCAGAGAATACCTGAAAATTTACACTCGAGAAGCAGTATCTGAATAAATTTCTTATGTAGCGATGAAGCGCTTCGTGCAAGAGTGTCTAAGCAAGAACAAAGTTTTAGTTTTAGCATCCAATGCTATTCTACTACCTTTTACATTTCGGATATGGTACCCTTGTATGTTTTATCCTGGTCACATGGCTGAGGCACATAGCACCACCAGCAGAAGCTCAAAATTATATCCTCGCAAACAGTGAGAGGTGACGAAGCCTACACAATCAGTCTATCTATCACCATCGCTGGTGACTAATATCCAGGTATAGGCAGACACCAAGGACAACCCAGCAACGAAATGGTACCAATGATCTAACCTGCAGATAGATAGACCAGATACAATGCCGAGTGCCTTTAGGCGGAGACTGACGGGTCGATTTCAAGATTGAGAAGAAGTGGAAATAGAGAAAGATCCTGGGAGGTGGGGAAAAGGGAGAGAGCTGAAAAGATGATCTTCAGGAGCTCATGACGTGAGAGCAAATACCCAGTCAAAACTTTACAAAGGCAAGGACATATTCCCCAGGGAAATTATTCGAACCCAAAACTGTTCATCCCAGTGGGGCAAGCATATGCACTAGCTAGCCCTATATATATGCACAGCTATATATATTACGACGGCATTAACTTTTACAAGCATATAATTGCACGCACATGATATCTATTGGTTGATAAAGGCTTGGATGGAACATATTATCATGGCATGGCGATATGACACACTCGTACAGCAACACCCAACAAATCCCTGATCCTTACTTAACAGGGGCCGTGCTTGACCCCACGCCACGTCTGTCTCCTGTTGATCGTTGAACGGCTCGTCCTGCTGTGCATTGCTGAACCAGACGATCGATAGCTAGGCCCCATGGGCCAATGCCCACATCGATTAGAATCGGAAAGCCGAAACTCCCGCTGCTAACTGAAGCCCGGTACGTCTATCCATGATCCTCATGTTGTATATCAGAGAGAGTGAAATTACCTGCAGACTTTATATTCGCAGAAAGCCGACCGCCCTATCTAAATCTGGATACCATAAAGATAAGAAAAGGTGGACGAAAGAGAGAGAAAGGAAGTAATTCGGCAATCGGCGGCAGATAAGAAGTTGAGTTCTATCACACTCCGAGAAAAGCAGCAAGCAAGCAAGGAGGTGTGTGAAAGTAAAACTCTCATTCCGATCCTAGAAAGGAGACGCATATAGATGCTGCTAGGTAGAGCTCCTTGTAGGCCAGATCAGCGTTCTCCAATATATTTATCCATATATGAGATAGTAATATCAGCAATTCAGCAAGCATGCATGCAGCAATCAGCACTGTGAATCTGTGAGTGAGTGAGTGAGTGAGTGAGTGAGTGAGTGAGTGAGTGAGTGAGTGAGTGAGTGAGTGAGTGAGTGAGTGAGTGAGTGAGTGAGTGAGTGAGTGAGTGAGTGAGTGAAGTGGACCTTGAGTTGATGTAAAGGTGGCATCGCATCGCGTTCCTTTTTGATGGATCGCATGCCGATGATGCCTGGATCGCAGAGTTTGACTGCGATGTGGGAGCACTAACTCGCAGTGGCCGCATGTAAAGTTTGGCGATTGTTTAGGCATTGACTTTTGTCGGGCCAATCTGCGCATGATCGATGGCACTCGCTAGCTGCTACTCCACGTACGTTGCATCTTCTTCGTGTAGCTGCAGATGGAGTGTGAAGCTCCTCGATCTCTCACGGCTGGATGGGCGACTGAGAGATGCCAAAAGGTGGTTGATCAAAAGTTGGAGGCCCGGCCGGGATAAGAGATGAGATCGATCATGCAGTGGGTTCTGACCGGCGAGGTATATGGATTCCATAATTGGCGTTTGATCGGCGGGGCGCTGCCGCACGCACGCACACTTGGCGATCGGGCGTCGATGGTTCTCGGCGATGGCCTCCAGCCTTTAGGCGAAAGCGACGGCGCAGCTGGGGCGTCATCGAGTCCGGAGAATCGAATCGACGGGGTCCGCCGTGGAATTATTGGTTGGGGGCGTACGAACTTAGTGTACGTACGCGTTCCGTTTTGTGAAATTGGATAGAAAGAACGAAAGACGCACCCATCATCTGACTTGGATTTCAAGTGGAAGTGGATAATTTTGCTGCTTTTGTATGTGATCTCTACTCTTCGATCGGCCGGAGAATCTTCGAGAGGTGAAAACATTTCAAGCTTTTGTACGTCGTCGTCAGGGAAAAGAACCCAAAGATTAAGAGCATTCAGCGAGTCGTTTCCACCTAAGAGCCAGCTTATAACAAGCTCATGAACTAACAGGGACGTCTCGCCACACGCCCAAAGCTTCAGCCAGTTTCCTTGGAGTCTCAGTGGGCAGATATTATCATGGGCAAGTGACTCCGCCACTCCGGTGTCCTGTTGCATGCACATGCATCAGCCGATCGACTGGCAAGCTTAGCTTAGCTCGAGATGATGGAAGACAGCTTATCGTATCCTGACCAGGCTTAGCTGATCGGTCGATCCAATGCAACTAATCTAATCTGTCAGTATGGAAGTTGGACCTGTGACCACAGACACCTAACTGGCTGATTGAGCCAACTCTTAACACTTGGTCCCCTGTGAAAGGTAAGGATGCACTGTAACGCCCGACTCCAACACAGTATCCGTTAATTAGTATCTTGATGGCTAATTTACATGCTACGACATAATTAAGGTGCTCTTCCTGTTTTGCTAGAACCATACATCCAGCCATAACCATACATCCAGCCATTCAGGTGATTGTCATACCAATACTTGTCATGCTGATAAAGCACTCTTGCAAGCTAGAGAATCGTAGAATGGATACTCCAATGATATACAGATGACCAGTCTGCTAAGATATAGACAACACACTGGATGACACGCACGTATTCATGGATTGAAGGGCAGTCTCCTAATAATGGAGCTATGTTTGCTACTACTTAGAAGGATTGGTATGAAACAAAGTAGACCACTTGCAATAGTAAACGAGAAAGAAGACCGCAAGTCTATAGTGAGGACAAATACCTTCAGCTTTCATCAATCAACAGTCCAATCAGTTGCTGCATGCGAACTATATCATGCATAACCGTGCTCTTTTTCTTTCTTTTTCAGGGGCGGACCCAGACAATATTTTGAGAGGGGGCAAACGATTTGACTGGGGGTATTTCTTATATAACTTCTCGAAATTTGAAGAATTTTCTCTAAATATTGAACAAATATTATTAAAGTTTCAATATTTGAGTGGGGGCCAAGGCCCCCACAAGCTTGTACGTGGGTCCGCCCCTATTCTTTTTAACGTCCATCACAAAATGTCTGCTTTAAAGAAGAAGTTAATCGTGCGGAGCCGTTTATGTCAATATGCTCCAAAATAAGTAAACAAAACTCTAAGAAACTTCAACTACAAATTTTATGGAGCCAACAATCCCTTAAAAAATAGAATAAAGACTAAATTGACAAACATATACACCTTTTTTGTGGTAAAAGGCAGGCGCATTTCCATTCGGTTAGGAGGAAGCAATTAAAATTTATACAAATATAATTATCTAGAGGCAAGCCCTGAAATTCACTAATTTTGTCTATTTCATCGATAGCTTTCACTAAAACATTCTTCTATACCACCAAATGTAATTAAGATTCCACCCTTTAAGTATTCGTCTAAGTTTTGTATCTCTATTTTGCCACTTGTCAAGTATTTGTATAGGGGTGTTTTCGTGAAAAAATGACGCCATGTGTCGCCGTGAGAATCATTTGTATCTGTTTTGCACCATGTCACTACAGGAATGGCGCTCCACGCCGACGGCCAGCGGCTACGCCGACGGCTTTTTGTCGGGGCCGTCGGCGTAGAGCTCGCGGAGGACAGCCCTCCGATTTGGCCGTCAGCGTAGAAAAAGCCGTCGGCGTAGTTTTGACAAAGGGCTACGCCGACGGCAAAGCCGTCGGCATAGGTACACAGGGCTACGCCGACGGCTTTATTTTTTTCTTTCTATTTTTCATTTAATATGAAATAATTCATATCTTTAAATCCGTAAATCGAAATTTAACAAATAAAATGTCTAAATCGATTAGAAATATGAGAGAAATCTAAATATGACATCCATATAATCTTTTTCACCATGCATATGACTTTTTTAACATATTTTTGGTACTTTCTTAATTAAAAAGTCATTTTTGGCACTTAAAAAATGGAAAATGATATTTATGAAAATATTTTGGAAATTGTTTTTGGCAATAATGTTTGCCATACCAAGACACACCTATGTAACAAATATGGACACATTATCACAAACTATGGCACAGGGATGGCCATAACTTGGTCATTTGGCGCGAAACCTATATATGTCTATAGATGATAGACCTTTTTGTGAAGCATTTTTTTGAAATGTTTCTCAAAACTCAAGTTTATCATTTTTGCTAGCAACTAGTACACATAAAAGGACTCCATGCCAAAGGATTTCATTTTTTGAGTATTTTCTCAATTTATTTTATTTTTTTGAAAAACGGTCAAAATGGTCGCCATGCCTATTCATTGAAGGGTGTCACATTTTTCAAAACTATCGATATTTCTGTGATAAAGTCACTACTTGTGTACCTAAAAATGATTTTTGTAAAAAAATTAGACCAAACTATCACACACTTGTAGTTCAAATTTCAATTACTTTTGGAAAATCGGCATAAAGTCATTTAAATAGGCAAAATTAGGTAGAAATCGAGAAAATTCCTAATACTTGGGGAATATCCATAAAATATGTACTACCCTTTGTGACAATAATATGGGTGCCTTTTTGCAACATATTTTTAGTATTTCCTTAAAAAAAGTCATTTTTGGCACTTAAAAAATGGAAAATGATATTTATGAAAATATTTTGGAAATTGTTTTTGGCAACAATGTTTGCCATACCAAGACACACCTATGTATCAAATATGGACACATTATCACAAACTTTGGCACGGGGATGATCATAACTTGGTTATTTGGCGCGAAACCTATACATGTCTATAAATGATAGACCTTTTTGTGAACCATTGTTTTGAAATGTTTGTCAAAACTCAAGTTTATCATTTTTGCTAGCAACTAGTACACATAAAAGGACTCCATGCCAAAAGATTTCATTTTTTGAGTATTTTCTCAATTTGTTTTATTTTTTTGAAAAAACAGTCAAAATGGCCGCCGTGCCTATTCATTGAAAGGGGTCACATTTTTCAAAACTATCGATATTTCTGTGATAAAGTCACTACTTGTGTACCTAAAAATGATTTTTGTAAAAAAAATTAGACCAAACTATCATACACTTGTAGTTCAAATTTCAATTACTTTTAGAAAATCGGCTTAAATAGGAAAAATTTGGTAGAAATCGAGAAAATTCCTAATACTTGGGGATTATCCATAAAATATGTACTACCCTTTGTGACAATAATATGGGTGCCTTTTTGCAACATATTTTTAGTATTTCCTACATAAAAAAGTCATTTTTGGCACTCAAAAAATGGAAAATTATATTTATAAAAATAATTTGGAAATTGTTTTTGGCAACAATGTTTGACATCCCAAGACACACCTACATGTCAAATATAGACATATTATCACAAATTATGGCATGGGGATAGCCATAACTTGGTCATTTGGCGCGAACTATAGATGATAGACCTTTTTGTGAATCATTTTTTTTGAAATATTTATAAAAACTCAAGTTTATCATTTTTGATAGCAACTAGTAAACATAAAAGGACTCCATGCTAAAGGATTTCATTTTTTGATTATTTTCTCAATTTCTTTTATTTTTGTGAAAAAACGGTCAAAATGATCGCCATGACTATTCATCGAAAGTGGTCAAATTTTCTAAAACTATCAATGTTTCTGTGATGCAAAAGATGATATGGATGGCATATTTGAATTCCTCTCATTTTTCTAATCGATTTAGGCATTTTATTTGTCAAATTTCGATTTACGGATTTAAAGATATGAATTATTCCATATTAAATGTAAAAAAGGAAAATAAAGTAAAATTCATTTTATTGTTATTTATTCGAAATATACTATTAAATAATCATTGTTACTTTACTCAAACAAATTTTAAAATTAAAAAATGAAAAGTGTAACATCATAACCGATGGGTTAATATGATTGATAGGGTACTAATATCAGTAAGTTTTAATTTCTCATTTGGAAGTTAGTTTGAAAGGAACTCAATAGTTAAGCGTAATCGGGCTGGAGGATGGGTGACCGAATGGGAAGTTTGATCAGGGTAAGTACTTTGACCTATGATTAAGTGTGCAATTAAGGATTAAGTATGTGAGTTTCAAAAAAAAAAGATTAATTATATGACTAAGTGGGAAATTTCGAAATACAAATAAAAAGAATTTAAAAAAGTCAAAAAACCAAAAAAAAATCAAAAAATTTCAAAAATTTAAAATAATTGAAAAACCTAAGCCGACAGCTTTACGGTCAACGTAGGGGGAGCTATGCCGACGGCATTGCATAGACGACTTTACACATCGTGGACAACTATTGGTATCCGGGTGTATTTAGCTCATTATTGTCTGGATATGCCTTTGTACCAATACTGTCAAATGTGGAAGCATGATGCAGTGCTACTCGTGTTGGAGACTTGCGGTTCGCCACGACATATCTACTACTCCCTCCGTTCACGAAAGGATGTCTCAACGTAGCTCAATTTTGTATGTATCTAGACATGATTTAGTGTGTAGATACATACACATTTTAGCTAGGTTGAAACATCCTTTTATGGATGGAGGGAGTACAAGCTAAAAGGCAGACCATTGACGCGAAAGAAAGGAAAAGATGGTACCAGTTCGGATCATGTTATCTCAACTTTGTCCCGCCCTTTTTTTCCTTTTGGTGAGAACTTCGTCTCTATCCAACCTTCAATAAAAGGCATTGCCTCGATTCCACGGCTATGAATGAACCGATGATCTGCTAGTATACTCATATGTAACGACTCGTGCATTCATGAACGATTTACCTTTTTGGCCGACATTGACGACCTGCGGTTCAGAGTGAAGGTTTTACGAACTCGCCGATCACGATTTGTTCTCCTGTTGTAGTTGGCTGCAATTCGTTCTGTAGGAAAGTTTTTCCGAGGACGATCAGTATACCATCAGGATGATCTGGGCGGTGATTCTGAAGGAGGATCGGCCGGAAAGGTCTGACAATTTAGAGACCGCAGGTGCATGCGTTTGGTGCTACAGTAGTGCAGATAGCTCACTGAGTACGCACTTACAGACCGTTTTGGAAAAGCATTAATCGCATTGTCAACCTAACGCGGTCCTCGGGCATGCATAATGGTGTCGAGGAGGAGGACGGTGCGGTCGGCGTCATCGCCTTTGGATCATCCGCGCGCATTGCAGAAGGTTCAGCGCACAACAGCAACTGCCGATCCACTAAAGAATAGGATGTATGCATGGCTCATGCTTGGATCACATTTCAACCCACACGCTGAACTCAACTGATGGTGTGCTTCATACTGTTCGATAATGTGGTTTCTGACATGGAGCGATTATTCCTGGGGCTTGTAGTCGGTGCTGTTCTCCCGTCTTACCTCGGCTTCGTCACTTTCGACTTCTCGTTTTGTGCCAAATTATCTGCACTATCGATGTCGAGTGTGTCAAACAAGTGTCATACTGTCCTCGATAGGAAATATGCCCTCGGAATTATTAAAGCTCGCCTACTGCCGATTTCGAATTATGGAAGGACAAAAGTCTCGCGGCTAGGAAGATGCATGTTTGCCCCTCGCGCCTTGTGAGATGACATGTTTTAGAAAGGCAAGTTCAGTTGCTGCCCACCGTAGAGTCGACAACACAACGTCATGAATCATGTATGACAATATACAAAAACAAGTGACATTTTTGGAGAGTTTATCTTTGCCCACCACCAAAGTTCTCGCACACATCGTTGTCGCCTACTACCGGGAAATGCAATCCCTCCTGTATGTTGGGCCCTCGGCACTATCTGCCAGTGTTTTAAATAGCCGGCTATAAAAAATAGTACCGACCCTTAAAATGAGGCTATAGCCGGGTTAAATGGGGCTATAGCCGGAAATTGAACAAGAATTCATTTAGCCCTGAGATTCTCAAAGGCTATAGCTGGGCTATAGCCGGCTATTTAAAACTATGCTATCTACACCGTCCATTGCTTTAAGATTTGCGCTACCGACTTTGCAAATTTCCCCTCCCACCTCTTTTCTGTCTATTTCGTTGGTACATTACCTTTTGGCAGAACACCCCTATGTTTTCAGGTATTTTTACAAGTTTCTTTTTTTCCAAAAAAAATATTTTATACCTTTCGGCATTAATCCAACTAATTTAATCATGCAAGAGTTAGCAGATTTTTTTTTCTTTCCAAATTTTCACGGATTCTTCTGAGAATTTTTCCCACGGCATTTTTTCTCCCAGAACATCAGATATACTTTTTTTTTGAAATATTCAGGATCTCTAATCTCTGTTGGATTCAACATGACAAATTCATTTGAAATATTTCTTCAAAGTATTTTTTTCCCACACACATTTATACATACAAAGTTCCATTCAGTACATTCAGTTCTTCATAGATGATCCATATTGTTTAGAATCTGGAACAACAAAAACATAGTTCCACAAAGGTATTAGGCAAAGTAGCATTGTTTCAATCATGTACCAATATCCAATCAAATCTTGACTGAACCTACAGGAAACAGAGGATTCACACATGTTTTTATGACGAACTATGAAATGAATATGGAATGGTCCATAATAGGAGATCCATAAAAGTTCTTGTTACGGAACAAATTGCAAAACAAAAAAAAACTTGACTATATTTCTTGAACAAACTCGAATGATCCATACAAGATTCGTTACGGGAATAAAAGATCTATAAAAGTTTTAGTTGTTTTTTTGAACAGGAGAGAGGAAACTTGGATAAGAACACGAATTTGGATTGTCCAAGCTAGAAATACAAAAAAAAATCTTGAGAACCAGATCAAAAACATGAAAAACCATCGTGAAGTGAATTAAACTCCTTAATTTCAGAGAAACGTGACTTAATACCCACAAAGAAACGTGACTGAATCCCCACTATCAAAAAATGGAAAACAAATCTCTGAAAATGTCTAGAAAAATCTGGCCACAGAAATTCCACGAGAAAAAGAAAAGAGGCACAGGCGGGCTGAGGAAGCCCATTTAGGCCAAGATCCAGGCTTCCGGGCGTAAGAAGTTGAGCTCTATCACACTCCGAGGAGAGTAGCAGGCAGGGAGAGGTGTGCGAAAGTAAGACTCGATCTCATCCCGATCCTAGAAAGGAGACGCATACAGGTGCTGCTAGGTAGAGCTTTATTGTAGGCCAGATCAGCGTTCTCCAATATATTTATCCATGCATGCATTCAGCAATCAGCACTATGTCTGAGTGAGTGAGTGAGTGAGTGAGCGAAGTGGACATTGAGTTGATGTAAAGGCCGCATCGCATCGCGTTCCTCCCTTTCGATTGATGGATGCATCGCATGCCGATGATGCCTGGATCGCAGCAATTTGACTCGCAGTATGTAAAGTTTGGTCATTGTTTAGGCATTGACTTTTGACGGGCCAATCTGCGCATGATCGATGGCACTCGCTAGCTGCAGATGGAGTGTGAAGCTCCTCGATCTCTCCCGACCCGGATGGGTGAGTCAGAGATGCCAAAAGGTGGTTGATCAAAAGTTGGAGGCCCGGCCGAGATAAGTTGAGATTGATCATGCAGTGGGTTCTGACCGGCGAGGTATATGGAACATAGTTGCCAGAAATCGGGGTCGTCTGGGTCGAGGAACGGGGTCGAGGGTCGCGGGTCGCCACTCCGGGGAATGAGGTTCGAGGAGGGGTATACATCTCCGGGACGCCAATTTGGGACGTGGGTCGGGATCCACTTAATTTGGGGTCGATGACCCCGGTTCGATAAAATGAATTGTGGTATTTATAATAAAAAATCTGACACTTTTTCATAAATTACGGGGTCCTGATATTTTTTTTGGAAATATCATGATATTCTGGTTTGCTTAGGTCAGCATATGGGCCAGCGTCAGCCCACAACTGTCAGCCCATTACCACGTCAGTTGACGGCGCATCTCACATCTTCCCTTCCACGAAGCCATCCCCAAATCATTCGTCTGTTCATCCCCAAACTATCGTTTGTTCCAGCGATCTAGTCTAGCAGTGGCTTCAACGACCTCCCCTGGTGACTACCTAGGCAACGGCGGCGACTAAAGAACAAAGCAAGCAGGCCGCAGCGAACGGCGACGTGAGGCTTAGAACATACGGTCAGCCCCACGCCCACACACTGCGCGCCGTACCTGCCGGGACGGAGACGGACACACGCACGGCAGCCGGACAGACTGCGACGGGATACCTGGTATGACCTCCTCCTCCATGTAATCTTGGGTAGTCATTAGGAGTCAGCAGCCATCGAACGGGATCGCGACCCGGCCTCGACCCTCGTCGACCCGCTTTTGACCCCGACCCCGTTTCTGGGTCGATCGACCCCGGGTCGAGGAACGCGGCATGGACCCCGTTTCCGGCTACTATGATATGGAATCCATAATTGGCGTTTGATCGGCGGGGCGCTGCCGCACGCACGCACGCACACTTGGCCATCGCCTGGGCGCGCACGGCGTCGCTGGTTCGCGGCGATGGCCTCCCGCCTTTTGGCGAAAGCGACGGCGCAACTGGGGCGGCATCATCGAGCACCGCCGGAGAATCGAATCGACCGGGGTCCGCCATGGAATTATTTGTTGGTATTAGGGCTGCTGTTGACTAGTGGAGGCTGCTCAAGTTTAGTTCCACCTCGCATAGGAGAAGAGGCCACACCCAACTTATAAGGGAGATATTCCTGCTCCTTTCAGTTCGGAATTTTGGGATGGACTTGGCACTTCTCTTGTAGCTGGCCGTGTGCGCATAAATGTCTGAAACTAGGCCGAGTGTTGGGCTAAATCTGAGTGGACGCTAACATCTGGTATCAGAGCCAGCATTGCCATACCTGTCTGGGGGCTTTCCAAGGGGATGGGATGTTAGGGCTGCTGTTGACGAGTGGAGGCTGCTCAAGCCCACCTCGTCTAGGGGAAGAGGCCACACCCAGCTTATAAGTGAGAGATTACTCTTCCTTTCGGTCTGGGCTTTTCGGATGGAATGGGCTCTCCTCTTGTAGCTGGGCCGTGTGCGCATAAACGTCTGAAACTAGGCCGAGTGCTGGGTTAATCTGAGTGGACGCTAACCGTTGGGGGCGTACGAACGTAGTGTACGTACGCGTTCGGTTTTGTGAAATCAAAAGTGAAATTGGGTAGAAAGAAGAGGCACCCATGCATCATCTGACTTGGATTTCAAGTGGAAGCGGATAATTTTGCCGCTTTTGTATGTGATCGCTACTCTTCATTGGCCGGAGAATCTTTGAGGGGTGAAAGCATTTCAAGCTTTTGAACGTCGTCGTCAGGGCAAATGATCCCAAAGATTAAGGATGATTCTAATGGGCCGACGCATCAAGTTCGTTTGTGTCCGGATGGCAAATATCAGCCCCCAACCCGACGCATCCAGTCCGGTGGTCCATTTTGTGTCCGGACTGACACATTCTTGGCCCAAATTTGAGTCAGGTTTGCGTCGTGGACGGACAGAAACGGAGCGAGAGAAGCGTCCGCCGAGTCCGCACACGTCCTCCCCTGTCTGCGTGCTACCCCACATGGCAGCCACACAAATCTCTCTCCACTTCATCTCTCTCCTCCGTCTCTCCCGATTTTCTTTTCCCCTTTTGGCATCTCTTCCTCGCCGCCGCACCACTCGCCCGTGCGGCCGCTCGAGTTCAGGTGGCGGCCATGGCGGGTGCCCTTCGGATGCGGCAAAGTCCAGGGCTCGCGGCGGATGTGCAGGAGGTCGTCGCCGCAGCGCGCAGTCCAGGAACGCGCGACCACCAGCTCGGTCGCCTCCTCCGCGCTCCGTTGAGCCAAGCTCGGGCTGCCGCACATCGCGACCCCATCGTGCTCCTGCTTGCCGTCCCGAGGCCCTCTCCTCCAGGCCGCACCATCACGGTCCTCGTCGTCGCCAACGGGGTGCGCAAGGTCCGATCAGCAGGCTGGATGCTTGCGTGCTCCGAGCGGGACGAGCAGCTGGCAGGGGAATCGAGCTGTAGCAGCTGCGTGGCCGTGAGGCGGCGGCCGGGCGCGCAGATTTCCTCCCTCCTAGCTCTGGCCGGCGGCTGCTTTCTTGCTGCTGCTTGATGTACCAATTCATTGACGGTGTTCTGCCAAGCTAGCACGGCCGCGTTCGTGCACAACAACATCTAGCAGCACACCGGCCAAAGGTAGGTACGCATGGCCGTGGTTGCTTGTGCTGCTTGTCTGCTTCCTTCCTTGCTCTTCCAAAGTTCAGTCGAGGTTTTGTTTTACAAAGTTCAGTCAAGTTCAGTAAAGAATTTGTCCGCTCAAATGGGTCGGCACCTCCGTTGGGTGCACCCTCCTCCGGCTGCGCTGTGTCCGCCCCTATCCGCCCGGCCGGACCTCGACGCAAACGGACATAAATAGGTGGCCGTTTGCGTCGCATGGTTGGAGTCATCCTAAGAGGATTTAGCGAGTCGTTTCCACCTAAGAGCCAGCTTAACAAGATCATGAGCTAACAGGGACGTCTCGCCACACGCCCAAAGCTTCAGCCAGTTTCCTTGGAGTCTCAGTGGGCAGATATTATCATGGGCAAGTGACTCCGCCACTCCGGTGTCCTGTTGCATGCACATGCATCAGCCGATCGACGACTGGCAAGCTTAGCTTAGCTCGAGATGATGGAAGACAGCTTATCGTATCCTGACCAGGCTTAGCTGATCGGTCGATCCAATGCAACTAATCTAATCTGTCAGTATGGAAGTTGGACCTGTGACCACAGACACCTAACTGGCTGATTGAGCCAACTCTAACACTTGGTCCCCTGTGAAAGGTAAGGATGCACTGTAACGCCCGACTCCAACACAGTATCCGTTAATTAGTATCTTGATGGCTAATTTACATGCTGAATACGACCTAAGCTGCTCTTCCAGTCTTCCTGTTTCGCTGAAACCATAGTACATCCAGGTGACTGTCATGCTAATACTTTTCATGTTAGGTATAAACGACGAAAAAACTCAGACAGTTTATATTGTCATGCTGATAAAGCATCCTCTTGCAAGCCAGACAGCATTATTTCATGGATACTCCAATGATGTACTGATGACCAGTCTGCTAAGATATAGACAACACAATGGATCGATGACACGCACGTATTCATGCATGGATTGATGGGCGAGAGTTTCCTAATAATAGAGCTATGTTTGCTACTACTTAGAAGGATTGGTATGAAAGAAAGTAGACCACTTGCAAAAGTAAACACGAAAGAAGAGCAACAGTCAATAGTGAGGACAAATAACTTCAGCTTTTATCAATCAACAGTCCAATCAATCAGTTGCTGCTCTAACTATAACATAGCCTTGTTCTTTTTCCTTCTTTTTAACTATGTTTCCTTCTTTTACAAAAAATTAAAGTACAATAAAGTGCAAACAGAAGAATCAAAAGATTGTCGTTTCAAATTATATTTAATTTGAATACCAAACATTTACATAACTGAGATTATTTGTCTTGTATACGTATGTGCTATATATCCTGATTTGAGTTCGCAGGAAATATTAGAATACAGAGCATCGATCTTCATTTTTAAGCTAGATGATACCATGAATTCATCAACCCCTTGCTTGAGGATGAGCGAGGTTTAAGCTTGTGTGTGTTAATTAGTGGATTTTATATAGTTTTTTTTAACCCTACTTGTTGAATATGAAATTTTTCATTTCATGCTCCATCTAATGTGGTCATTGCATAACGTTTAGTTTTTATTAAGATTTATTGATTTGCTGGAGGAAGTGCAAACAGAAGAATCAAAAGTTTGTGCTTTCAAATTAGATATAATTTTGAATACCAACATTTACATATCTGAGCTTGTTTGTCTTGTATAAGTATGTGCTATATATCCTGCTTTGAGTTTGCAGGAAATACAAGAGTACAGAGCATCGATCTTCACTTGTACCGTAGATGATACCATGAATTTATCAACCACTTGCTTGAGGATGAGCGAGGTTTAAGCTTGCATGTGTTAATTATCTTATTTTACATAGTCTTTAACCATACTTGTTGAATACAAATTCTTTCATTTCATGCTCCATCTAATGTGATCATTGCATATCCTTTAGTTTTTATAAAGATGTATTGTTTTGCCTTTACTTTGGTTTGCGTAGGTGAAGCACGATGAAAGGAGACAAGCTGGAATCAGTCCGAAGAAGTTACGAGCACTAGATACAAGCCACATGGAATGCTCGGTAAATGATACTTGTCCACAAGCCCAGATTCAAACCCAATGCCACAAGATAGTGGCACCACGTTCACATGAATCCAACGAGTCCAAGAACGACTAAATAAGATTCTGTATAAGAAATTGTTGTCCAAAACACTGAGGCGCCCGAAGGTTTAACAACGAGTGGCACAAACACGTACGGTCGTCCCGCGACGGAAAGTGATGTTATCTAATTATCGTGAAACTGAGATTTATTGCTACGTATGGAAAAATAGAAGACAACATGTTCTGACGGATGTAGCGGCGGGAGAGAGAGAAAGAGAGAGGAGAGAGCTTTTGCCTCCATTTCAAAAGAAAATCACAAAATGTGATATATTTAGACCGTTAACTCTTCATTGAATGGCTTGGAATCCATCCCTACCACAATCGCCTACCCGCATATCCCTTCCCCTCCACTCTATATAGGCATACAAGCGGACGTCCGCTCGGACGAATTTTCCGTCCGCCAGGCCTGCCCACCCGCTGACAATTCGATGAGCTAAACAAGATTCACTAAACAAGATTAACGTAAAGTGTGTCTAGCGGATTGTCCGCCACGTCCGCCGGACCGTCCGTCTACATCGCTAACACTATACCTTCCCTCTAACCCGAAACAAGAATGAGAAGGAAAATAGTTCTTCTATTGGAAACGCAAGCGTTAACGAATTTTAGAAAGCCAACTCACAGTTTGCAAATTTTCCTAGTGCATTGTATCATCGCCGCATGCTTTACCGTTTGTCAAATGAGATATGGTCTAGTCCCGGGTCGCACCCCCTCGTGCGGCTCCGGAGGCTCCTCCAACCCTACCAAAAAAAAACCTAGATCGGATCCTCCTCCTGCCACCGGCGGCGGCGGCGGTGGCGGCGCCCTGCCCGTCTAGGACGGAGGGCTCGGTGGGCGCACCGGCCGGATTCGATGTGAGCGGGGCATCGGAGCTGGTTCGGGGCGCGAGGGTTGGAGATGGCGCTGGGCTCCCGGGTCGGGGCGGTCTTGCTGCGGCGGCGGCAGCTGTGGATCTCGGGGCCGGTGGCCGTGTGCCTCCCGGCAGTGCGGCGTGGCGGAGGTGGTGGGGCGCCGCCGGTGCGGCCGCCCGTTCGACGCATGGCGTCAAGGTGCGGAAGCGCGGGGCGTTCTCGGCCTGGTGCTTGGCTTGGCCCTTTGGGCTTCTTTGGCCGAGTAAGGTCCGGCCAGGGCGGATGCGGTGGTCTAGCTGTGGCTTTGACCACGCCGGCGACTAATTCTTTGCGCTGGTTTACCCCTCCTATACTGCCTCTTGTTGGGAGAGGTCTCGCGGCGTCGGGGCTTGCGAGGCTTGAGAACAATGGCGGTGGTCCTAGGGTTCCGATTGCGCGAAGACGAAGAGCTGTTTCACGCCTGGCCTCCTGGATCTGGCTAGAGTGACGGGTTTCGGAAGGCTCTGCCGGCGATCTTCAATGGGCGTTAAGACCTAGAGAGTGCTGGATCGGGTGGGATTCGGTCGCGCCGCGAGGAACCGGCGCGAAGCTCTGCTTTAGTTGCCATCATGGGCAAATCCATGATGAAGTCTGAGGCGGGGAAGGCCATGAAGGCTAAGATTGGAGGACTGGCGGTGGCGCTCGGATCCTTTGCAGCCATGAGGAACTGGCTTCGAGTTTCAGGAATCGTGGCAGCAGTATGTATGCGGGGGCGACAACATTGGTGAAGTTCAAAGTCATACCTCACAAAGTGAAAATCTAAGGTCTGGTCTTAATTGCTTGTGCCTGTCAATGTTCTTGATGAAGGCATTGTTTTATGAAGGGGACTATCTTCAGGGTGAAAACCCATGATCTCGGTCGGTGACGACGGCGCTTGTGCACTGTTTCCTTCTTGAAGGTGTTGCTTTTGGAGAGTTTGGACATCAGGTGTTATCTTGGTGGTGGTTGTGATGTTGCTGCAAGGACTGTAACTCTATAGCGGGACTTTTCTTTTTTAGTTTCTTCTTCTTATTGTATTTCGGCTGTGTGCATCCGTAATACCTTTGGTTATTACGTTGTTGCAGAGGCTAGGTGTAATTGGTATCTGTTTGATATTAATATATACTCTTTATCTAAAAAAAATACCTTTCCAGATGATCGTATACCAGTAGTGTCAAATGTGGAAAGCATGTGGCACAGTGACAGTGTTACTCGATCGTATTGGAGTTGGAGAGTTGCGGTTCGCCACGGCATCTTATATTTACTAATTGGAGGCACCATACGAGACACCACGTTAATCTTAGAGAAAACATAAAAAGTAACCGTAAGATGTAAAATCTATGGATAGGATCTAAAGCTCGCTAAGTCGTGGGTGGTAAGAGTCCTATAAGCCTACACCATGTTGATCCTTAATACTATAACGTCAACCGTCAGATGGAGATTAGCAATGCAGTATAACCATTAGATCTGTGATCCTCCGATCGCTGCCGAGTTTCCGCGCAGTTCTATTGGCATTATCCTTCGCACCGTGGTTCGAATCCTAGCAAATAAAATAATTAATGTATATCTTTGCCCAGTCGCAAAAATATCGTGCACAACCATGCAGAGCAGTCGCTTCTGGTCCTGTCGCAAGTGTCGTATTTCAGTATGTCTACTCTATTATACTCTATTGTCTGCGCTGCGTTTCTGCCGTCACTGATGTAAATTCCTATGAGGTAGCGTAGTTAAAAGTTATTGCAAGATTTGTCGCTTATGATTGGACTCTCTCCATGTACTATGCATGGCACATGTAGGCAAGACATGCATGCATGGGGACACACAGTGATACGAGTGCAGTAAAGTTGCATGTCAAAGAAAAGTTCATATTATTTATATTTAATTAGTGCCAGACAACAGATCTAAATCCTGTTTTTCTGCTGTCTACGGTACATTTACTAATTCTGTACGAACCAGATGTTATTCGTACGCATATATCCAAGGTGCACACTTTTCTTTTTGCATGGGAGGTGTACACTTTTCTATCGTACATAATTCAAGCTCATAAGATGAGACAAGATTTATAAACTCAAATTAATTTTCTATATAACATAATTTAATTTAAGCTATAAAGCTACATTTTTTGGTATACGAGTCAACAATCCAATTCCAGATAATGAATATTACTAGATCTTAATGCATACAAATATGAAGTTATCATAAGATGAGAGTAGGTTTATACACTCAAGTTAGTTTTTCGATATAATAGAATTTAATTTAAACTATAAAGCTACAGTTTTTGGTATACGGGTCAAAGTCCAAATAATGAATATTACTAGATCCTAATGCATAGATATATAAAGTTGCTAGGGTGTAAGGTTGAAACATAATTCTAAACCATGCTTTCATGTGAAGCTTCATTTTAGAACTTATTTAAAAAAATAACTTATTGCCATACAATAACCATGAAAAATAATTACGTGCTTTTAGAATTAATTTGGAAACGATATCTCCAAATGGCAGTGGAGTTCTAAAAGTTTCACCATTTCTGTCAACATGAAAGACTAGTATCTAGAAGCTAAATGCGAGCGAAAGAAAAACAAAAGATGGTGGACCATGTCATATCTCAACTTTGCCTGGATCGATCTTTTTCCCGTGAGAACTTCGTCTCTATCCTACCTCCAACAGTCAACAGAGGCGTTTTCTCGATTCCACGGCCATTAATGAACCGACGATCTGCTACTGTAGTACCCATGTTTAACCACTCGCGCATGGTTGAAAGTTCGATTGCCTTTTTGGTCGATATTGACGAGGTGCAGTTCAGATTGCCTTTTTGGCCGATATTGCCATGTTTAACCTGTGCGTAAGTTTGGCGGACGGCATTAGTCGTCCTAGCTAGGCTATATGTGTAATCACCATCACGATGATCTTGGCGGTGATTCTGGAGGAGCGGACAATTTAGAGGCTGCAGGGTGCATGCGTTTGGTGCTACAGTAGTGCAGATAGCTCACTGAGTACGCGCTTGCAGACCGGGTTTGGAAAAGCTTTAATCTTGTTGCCAACCAAACGGTGTCGAGGAGGATCGGAGGACGGTGCGGTCGGCGTCATCGCCTTTGGATCATCCGCATTGCAGAGGTTCACTGCACAAAAGCAACTGTCGATCCACCAAAGATTAAGATGCATGCATGGCTCATGCATCACATTTCAACCCACACGCTGAACTCAACTGATGGTGCTTGCTACTGTTCGCTAATGTGTTTTCTCCTCCTTTTTCTTTTTGCCTCGGCTTCGTCCCTTTTGACTGTTCGTTTTGTGCCAAATTATCTGTATTATCGATGCCGAGAGTGTCAAGCAAGTTTCATCCTGCCCTCGAAGGGAAATATTCTCTTGGAATTATTAAAGCTCGCCTACGCCTGATTTCGAACTTTGGAAGGACAAAAGTCTCGCGGCTGCGGAGCAGTGGCGGATGAAAGATGAAATCGGAGGGGGTGCCAAATTCAATGTCCATAGCTTAGATATCATGTAGTACAAGTATTTTAACACATGTAATACATATAGAACTAGACTAATTGGTACCAGATTAAGAAAAACTGTAATTTATAGGGGCATCCACGGCACCCCACTCGATACGCCCTGCTACGGAGATGTTTGGCTCTCGCCTTACACTGCCACCGTAGACTCGACAACACAACGGCATGACTCAGGTGTGACAATGTATAAAAACAAGTGACATTTTTGGAGAAACTAGCAGGGTGGCCCTCGCAAATGCGAGGGCAGAATCTTTATATTGCTTAGAGATATGATCATAGTGCTTAATTAGTTAGTTGAGATTATTCGGGAAATTTAATGAAATTTTTGGACATTCAAATTATGTGTAAGAGTAGCACAATTCATGCTAAATAAATATCATATGTGTAGAAATAAGTTTTTTGTAAATTAGTCCATTTTTAGTACATTAATGACCATGTGTGTCATCTTATGTGATATTAAATTTATATATTCTATTAATGTTTAGATTGTGATCTAGTTGGTGGTTTTTATATGGATATTAGATCGGTGTACCGGTATGATGTTATGCCCATCCCCTTGGAATAGGAAATACTTTTTCTTAATAGAGTAAAAAATCCAAATAAAAAACTACGTTAGGTTAAATTGATCTATCTACCTCTTGCTTATCTTATTTGTTATGAAATTACATGAGATTCTCATATTGTTATACAATACGTGACGCCTTAGACTATTATTAAATTTGACCATTGTTTATGAATATGTTACATTAAATGAGGCTAAAACTTACCTAAATTCAATTATCTGGCTTTCATGTTTCAATCAATAATATACATCAATAACCAAGGTTAGAGACGTTCTACAAACCCTACAATGCCATTTTGTTTTTGGCTTGAGGCGTACTATGTGTAAATACCTTTTGTCATTTTACGTTCTCACTCATATGTGTTTGTCGCGCATTATAACATGACTAAGCTGGCATAGCTTTGGCATCATATTCAGCTGTCGATAGTTGTGAATGCCCCCTTAAATTTCAAGGATATGAAGCCATATCAACTTCCTCTATAAAAAAAACTCATTTCTCATTTTTATACAATATGTGACGTCTTAGACTAAAAAATTGACCATTGTTATGAATATGTTACATTAACTGAGATTAAAAATTATCTAAATTCAATTATCTTGGTTCTTTCCAAGTTTCTATGATCTTATAAGAGTTGGTGATTATCGTGCACTAATCATCGAATGAATTCGTTCCATGACTAATTTTTTATTTTCTGCTCCAATTGGAATTCAACTTCTCGAATAATCGTTCAGAAGGTTAATTAAACTGTTACATCTTACATTTTTTTATATTTTTATTTACTCTAAAAAATATAAGATGTGTGGTTATAGGCCAATTATTCCACCTAAAGTGTTTTAGCTAGCTAGACTTGCGCTTTTTTCTTTCAGAACAAACTTGCTATTTCACGGAGCTAGCTAGGTAGTGTACGTTATTTTTGTGTGATAGAAGCTAGCAACTGTACCGGGTTTGGCTAGTCGTACGGCCGGGATGTCTTGCTTGACAAAATAGAAGCTAGCAAATGTACGTTTTTTTTTTGATAATTGCTAGCAAATGTGCGTTCATATATTATAAACGGGTTTGGCTACTCGTACGGCCGGAATATCTTGCTTGAAAAAAATTATTTCTACGTTTAATTAATTATGAGAGTCCACGTCTAAAAGGATTTCTCAAAAGACTTCCTAGCGTACACACGATACGTTCCCTTTTTTTTTTTTTTTTGAGATTCTGATAAAGGGAGCCAATCGATAGCCAGCCTTTACGTATTTCCCTGAATAGATATTACGTACCTGTTGGGCAGCTCCTTTTTTTTAGATCCACGTCTTATATGTTGTATAGAAGATTAAACGTTACGAAGCAAGAACAATCAATCAACGGGAGGAGAGGGAGTTAGAGCTGTTTTCGAACCGTTTTTTTATCGCTATGGCGATTACAAGGGCGATCTAGGTTTTGTACGCCGGCCGCCGACGGCGGCTGCTACTCCGGTGCTTGCTAGGCACCGTTGCTATTCCGGTGCCTGCTAGGCATCGTTTGTTGTCCTGCTGCTCCTGAATCGATCAAGTGCATGCAGTTTCTTGTACCTCTGGTTCCTGACTAGTTCTTGTCCTGGAAGGAGTTTTTGCCCAGATCGGGAAGATTGCATCAAGTGCAATGAAGATTTTAGGTCTGAATTGCCGTGGTTTGGGGAACGCAGCGTCTGGTCGGGCACTCCAGCACATACAGGAGCGGTGTGATCCTGACGTGATGTTCCTCTCAGAGACTCACCTTGACAAGGTGGGTGGTGAACTGATTCGTGTGAAGACAAGGATGCACGGCGTCCTCGTGGCACCGAGTGACGGCAGAAGTGGTGGTTTGCTCCTCCTATGGAAGGAGGGGGTGACAATTGATCTCAAAGCACTGCACCCTAACTATATTGATGTGCTGGTTAGTGGGGTGAATGCAGCGACAGATTGGAGGATGACGGGGATCTATGGAGAACCTGCGTGGGAGAATAAATACAAGACGTGGGAGAGATTAAGGGAACTACACAGTCAAGTTAATATTCCATGGATGTTGATTGGTGATTGGAACGAAATCATGTATAGCTTTGAAAAGGAGGGGGGCAACCCTCGGCCTTTACAATATATGCAATCGTTTCGTGATGCTTTATCTGATTGTGGCCTAGATGATCTTGGTTACACAGGTGATATCTTCACTTGGAGGAGGAAGCGCAGTAGGAGAAGGCCGGGAATTAGGGAGAGACTTGACCGGGCATGTGCTAATGAAGGATGGTCAGCTCTTTTCCCGTACGCTCGTGTAGAAAATATGGGCATGATTCGGTCTGATCATAGACCGATCCTGCTAGACACTGATTTTTACAAAAACACGGCGAGGTCTAATAAGGTGAGGAGGAAAAGATTTGAGGCCAAGTGGTTGAAGGAAGATGGAGTAGGGGATGTGGTCCAGGCAGCGTGGGAGGATGGCCTTAGAGCAAATGATGGAAATATTGTGAAGGCTGTGGCAGCGGTGAGCGAGTCCTTACACAATTGGGACCGGTCAGTTCTTCAGAAACCAAAAGCCAAGCTGCGGTCTTTATCAAGGCAACTAGAGAGTGTGCTCAAGTTAGAGATGACAGAAGAGAATGTAAGAAGGCAGGAAGAATTAACTGAAGAAATAGAGAAAGCGTTGGAGCAAGAAGAAATCTATAAGATGCAACGAAGTAGAGCAAACTGGCTTGCTCATGGTGATAAGAATTCGTCCTTTTTCCACAACTATGCCCGAGCTCGGAAAAAACGTAATATGATTGTCAAGTTAAAGGATGGAGAAGGAAATTGGCACGAGGGAAACAACTTGCTCAAGCCAATTATAACCGATTATTTCTCGGGCCTATTCACGAGGGAAGTGGATGACACCAATCCCGAGTTGCTGCAGAGGGTTAGACCGAAGGTTACACGAGATATGAATGAGATGTTGCTTGCTCCATTTACAGAAGAAGAGGTTAAGAAAGCTTTGCATGCCATTGGCGATTTTAAAGCCCCAGGTACCGATGGGATGCATGCGATATTTTTCAAAAAGTTCTGGATGCTGATTGGAACTAGTGTGACGAATGAGGTACTAGAAGCTCTCCATACTGGGGTAATACCATCCGGGTGGAATGACACAGCGATAGTTTTAATACCAAAGGTAAATACTCCAGAGATGATTACGGACTTTCGACCTATTAGTCTATGCAATGTGTTATATAAGATTATATCCAAGATTCTCGCGAATAGACTAAAGGTAATTCTGCCTGATATTATCAGCTTGTCCCAAAGTGCTTTTGTGCCAGGACGGCTTATCACAGACAACGTGCTAGTAGCGTATGAGTGCTTCCATACGCTGAAGGGAAGGAGACAAGGGAAGAATGGCTATTGTGCGGTAAAACTTGATATGCACAAGGCCTATGACCGAGTGGAGTGGGGTTTTTTAAGAGATATGATGATAAGGCTCGGTTTTGCGCAAAGATGGGTGGATCTTATAATGAGTTGTGTTTCAACGGTAAATTATAGAGTTTGGTTTAATTCTGATGAGACAGATAGTTTTGTGCCCACGAGGGGCTTACGGCAAGGGGATCCACTATCGCCATATTTATTCTTGATTTGTGCGGAGGGGCTCTCAAGTCTATTGACACATGAGGAAGAATCTGGTGGCCTACAGGGAGTCAGAGTGTGCCGGGGGGCACCGTCAGTTTCACATTTACTTTTCGCTGACGATTCTTTGATCCTGATGAAGGCTGATGCGGCAAATGCCACCACTCTTCGGAAGGTGCTCGATATGTACTGTGCCAGCTCTGGTCAGCTGGTGAGTGACCCAAAGTCCAGTGTCTTTTTTAGCCCTAACACAGGAGCGTCAGATAAGGCAGCGGTGTGCACAGCGTTGAATATTGATGTGGAAGCCTTGACAGATAAATATCTCGGGTTACCAGCCCATGTGGGAGTGGATCGATCAGACTGTTTCCAACATCTAGTGGATCGGGTGTGTAAATTGATAAATGGTTGGAATGCAAAAAATCTATCAACCGGAGGTAAGGAAATTTTGTTGAAGGCTATTGCCCAAGCGATACCTACGTATGCCATGTCAGTTTTTAAACTCCCAAAGGGTATCTGTAAGGGCATTTCAGCAGCGATAGCAAGGTACTGGTGGGGAGAGAAGGATGGTAAAAAGAGTTTGCATTGGTACTCTTGGTGGAAGATGTGTACTCCAAAGCAGCAAGGTGGGATGGGGTTCCGGGACCTCCACTGTTTTAATCTCGCCATGCTTGCAAAGCAAATCTGGAGGCTACTATTGGAACCAGAGTCTCTTTGTGCTCAAGTTCTGCGGGCAAAATATTACCCATCCGGTGATCTGTTGAATGCACCTTTGAAAAAAGGAGCATCTTACACTTGGCAAAGTCTTATGGCAGGGAGAGAAACTTTTAAGCGAGGATGCATCTGGCGCCTCGGCAATGGAGCAAATATCAATGTTTGGCAAGATCCATGGTTACCAAATAGCGTTACAAGGAAAGTAATCACACCTCAGCGAGGGATAATGATTAGCAAGGTAGAAGAGCTGATACATCCAGTAACAGGAACGTGGGACACTCAACTGTTAGAAGAAAACTTTTTCCCAGTTGATGTGCAGCGAATTCAAGCAATATCCTGTTCAGACGGCGAGCTCGTAGATGAGATAGCTTGGAACTACACGAAGAGTGGCATGTTCACAGTTAAGTCCGCCTATCACCTTGAATGGCAACATCAATTTGGTAGCCGAGCGAGAAGGCGGGATGATCCATCGAGCTCTCAAGTAAACCCAGTATGGAAGGAGGTATGGAAGATAAATGTGCCAGCTAAGGTTAAAATATTTTTGTGGCGAGTGCTTCATGGAATTATACCATGCATGTGCGTATTAGCCAATCGCCACATCGAGAGGAGTGGGCAGTGCCCATTATGTGCAGTGGGAGCGGAAGACACAGCACACATGCTCTTCTTTTGTGAGTACGCAAGGCAAGTATGGAAACAACTTGGTATTGAGGAAGAGATCAAGCTGGCAAGTGAGGTGGATCGATCAGGGAGCACCATCATGGAGCAGATATTGACTACAAAATGGGAACCTAAACCGGGTCTGGGTCTGCTGCCAATGCGAGAAATTGTAGCGACAGCAGCTTGGTTTATTTGGTGGCGCAGAAGAGAACTGAAGAATAAAGGTGAAGCCCCGATTCCGAGCAGGCTTGCCTTGTCAATCAAAGCTATGGTGGCCACCGCGGGAAAACTAAAGAAGAATAACCAAGCTAATATACCAAAACGGGGATGGACAAAACCACCATTGGGTGCAGTGAAATTAAATACTGATGCTGCTGTAAATTTAGATACAAGGAAAGCTTCCTCGGGAGCAATCATTCGGGACTCAGGTGGTCAGTTCCTGGCAGCATGTAAATTGGAGATCGTGGGTGTTATTGATGTTGCCACGGCAGAAGCACAAGCCCTGCGTGACGGACTCCGTCTTGCCGAGAGGATCGGCTGTAACAGGCTATATATTGAAACCGATTCGATGGAGACGGTGCAGGCAATTGAGGAGCCATGGAATTTTCGGACAGCGGCGATAGGTTATTTAGACGAGTGTCGAATGATCATGGCAGGGTTCGATTCGACATGCTTAGTTCACTGTCCGCGAGAGGCGAATAAAGCGGCTCACATGGTTGCAAGATCCTTAGATGACTGTAATTTTTGGGTTGATGACCCGCCTTTGTTTCTCTGCCCACAGCTTGTGGAAGATGTATCCCTTATGAGTGATTAATAAAGTTTACGAATAGTTCAAAAAAAAGAAGATTAAACGTTACGTGCCAAACTGAAATTTGCGGTTACGTAACTACAAATCTCTTATTAAATCTTAGCCATATATTATAGATCTAACAACTAAAATTAATTAAGATGATGTGGATTAACCTGGTGTCTCTATTTACTAACTTATTTTGCTTTTAGTATATAATAGATAAGGGATTCGAGTTTATCTTTATCCACCACGTACCAAAGTTCTCTCACTCACACATCGCTGTCGCCTGCTACCGCGCAGCACATGCGAGTGCACAGTCAATGTACTGTGTCTGTCCATTCATCGCTCACCCAAGTAGGCTTTGTTGATTAGCACGAACGTTGGCGCAAAAGGCCGAGGACGGCGTCAATTTTTCACAAGTCCCAATGGAGATCCGTCGTCGCAATCTTGTCTTTCTTGCCGACCGCATGCACCGCGGTGTGGCTCATGCACCGTCCCATTGAAATATTAACATCCGTGCCACATGAGTAAAAAAATGATGTGGCAGCTAATTAATATGGAGAGAGCTAAATAGAGTACTCCCTCCGTTCACTTTTATAAGACACACTTGCTATCATTACATGCATAACAAAATGAGTGAATCTAGACTTATTTTGTACATAGATTCACTCATTTTAGTATGTATGTAGTCAAAATGAAATGATAACTAGTGCGCCTTATAAAAGTGAACGGAGGGAGTAACATACATAGTTACGGCAACATCACACACCTCAAGGTAAAATGAGTCTACAACCTAATAAATGTTATCATGCATGACACCACAAATAAGACTACTCACAGTGGGAAATATCATATAGTGGTATTATACACAGGATACTATTCTATGTTACACTAACTCTATAATGGGTAGTAACATTAGTTTAGTAGTATCAAATGTGTTTTGTTACGGTATCTACCTATGATATCATTACCTCCGGTCTCATCATTAATCATTATGTCACATTAGATTTTTGCATGCATGAAGTGTATGATATCACCTATGATACCCCACTGTCGTTAGTCTAAGTATATTGGTCAATCCTAGTGTGCCATTTTTATATTGGTCAATCCTAGTGTGCCACGTGCCTATCCATAGGTAGAAGTAGGAGAACCAAATCCTAATCGTGCTACGTGTAGTCTTGCTGAATTACACTCTCTCGTTTTGTAAAGGCTCCGACCAAGCTTAAGATTTTGTTGACCAAATATTAAATGAGTGTCTTTTTTTTTGCGAAAAATATTAAATGAGTGTGAGTTACTGTACATGACACAATATTTCATTGATCAAAGCATAAAGTTGTTGTCCTTCTAATAGTTGATCAAACTTAAAACGTGTGGCCGGCATGCTGCTCCCCTATGGACCTATGGTGTCAACGAGCTGCTGCTGACTGACCCCGCCACGGGGCGGTCGCGACGAGCTAGACCTTGTGGTTGTTTGACCCGGCAGCTGCTGTCGGCGTCTTCTGGTCACCATGGCCCCGAGATTTTGCTGCCGGCCGGCCACCTGCTCCTTCCGCCAGCTACCACTTTGAGCTGCTGCTGCCGGTGAGGTCTCTCCCCTTCATGTATATTTCCTAAATATCTATCTTCTTTCCTGTAGAACGTGTAGACACTAGGCAGTACAAGATGTATGGATGGAATTTTTTCGCTCAATAAAATTTTGCTAAAGTATCTATGGTATTTCCTGTTTTTTGCTCTTATTCCGAATATGTTTCCTATTTCAAATTATTTATGCGGCAGTTTTTTTTCCTTACTATAGTTTGTTTTTTAGGTTTGCATGCATGCCATAGATAACTCCTACACATGTTTGCCTGCAGGGATTTAATTTTTGATTATATCCATGGTTTTCTTGGGGTCATATGGTCACCCAAGTTACTAACTCTGAACCAAGTCATAAATAGTTTAGATATTTTAATGTGAAGTACACATTCGGAATGGAGGGACTAGTAAACAGCAAGAGCCAAGTATGCTAGGTTTATAACAGATCAAGATCCTCTTGTTGCGGTAATATGGGTGGCAGTTTCAATTTCGTAACTCTTGGAGTGTGTTTTAATGCACGTGTATGAGATACTGCAATTTTAAATCACAGTATTTTGGTTGAGCAGTTGCTCTCATTTCTCGGTTTCAGAAAAGATGAGGGATCATTGTATTGGGGGTATCATTGTTCCGAAACCTGCAATATTCGTTAGAGGTAACACCTCACGGTATTCTAAGTTGTAGCATCAATTGTCGTCGTATCGGCATCTGAGATAGGAGACGGGGTCCTGCTAGCCGTGGGTGAACGTAGGGCAAGAAGGTGGACGTCGTCGAGGTCGGGATTGTTCACGGCAGTTTACCCAGCTTCAGGCTCCACGACGGTGGCGGAGCCCTACGTGCTGCTATAATTCACTATGAGGCAAATAGCCGAGGTACAGGTTACAATGAGGTTGATTGTATGAGAGTATGAAAGTATGCCCTAAAGGCTTCCCGTGGTCCGGCTTATATAGGCGGCCGGACCTAGGGTTACAAGGTGATTACGTATCCGGTAAGCATACAGAGTCCTAAACCTAGCCGGCAAGTATGCCGCCTTCCGTCTTGGTCTTGGTGGCTTCATGGGCTTCGGTCATGGGCCTACTCCTTGCCGGTATCCGCCTTCCTTGGTCGTCAGCTATCTGGGCCGCCTGGCAGGCAAAAGCCTTCACCACCACTGCGGGCCACCCTGGACTAGCCGGATTGATCCATGCTGGTGATACCCCTAGTTGGTATATCCCCAACATTAGCCCCTGGAAGGGTTCGAGTTCTTCAGGCGCCGTCTTCTTTTGTCGGCGACATTCGTCTTGTCTTGTAGGCGGCTGAAGAGCTTGAAGCATTCCAAAGTTGAAATAAGCGGCGATCCGCCTAAAGTAGTCGGATGATTTGCCGCCATCATGGGAAAGACGGCCTGACCGCTGTCTGGAATCTTCCCGGCACCAGTCTTGTCATTTGACCGGTCCTGTCAAATGTTGATGGATGACGTCATGCAGTCCACGACAGTTTGGACTCGGCATGCATCATGATTACACTTCCACTACGCACGAGAATCGAGGAGACGGCCGCAGACACCGTTACCACGACGTGCAAATCGTGGGCACGTGGCGGAGATCGTGCGTCCCCTCAATCTCGCGCACGAATCTTAGCGCGCGCAGATAAATACCCAAAGGGCACAACGGGGAGGAGCTTCTTCCCCATTCGCATTCACCGCAACCACTTCTCTCGAGCGTTCCACCTCGTACGCAACTCCGGCGAACTATCGAGTAGAGCTCTCGCGCCCAATGGCGAGCAACACCGAGCAAGATTCGGCGGCGGCGGCGGCGCTGGCTGCAGCTTCAGCGGCTGCGCCTGGATCTGGATCTGCACCGGCAGCGGCGGCGGTTCCCGCGAGCACACCGGCGACCCCTTCTGTCCCCACCGCGGCTGCAGGTGGGGTTACTTCTTCTTCAACTCCGGTGGCACCCTCAGCGCCCACACCTGCCTTTCCGCTCCCCTCCCTGACGGCGACCAGCACTGAGGCCACGGCGGAGGCAGATGCTGCCGCCGACGATGACGCCGAGGAAGAAGAGGAGGCGGCGGACCTTGGCTCCAGATATTGGCTGCCGTCAATCATGACGTCAGCTTATCTGAAGGAGCTGGAGGATGGCAGCTACATACCGCCCAAGACGGAGTGCTCCTGGAGGGTTCCAGGCGACGAACCAGTCCCTGACCCGCAAGACGGTGATCGCGTCATGTTGGCGTCGCACAGCCTCTGCGGTATGTCTTTGCCGCTTTCCGCCTTCTTCTTAGCGGTGCTTAGCTTCTACGGGCTGCAACCGCACAACATAGCGCCCAACAGCATTTTAGTGCTAGCCGGCTTCCAGGCTTTGTGCGAAGGGTATTTAGGCATAGCTGCATCCATAGAGCTATTCCAATACTGCTTCCTATGCCGCCGACAAACCATACCAGGCGGCCAGCTGGCAACTTGCGGTAGCGTAACCTTCAACTGCCGCCAACCCGACTGGTATCCAAAGATCCCATACATCGAGTCGGTGAAGCACTGGACCAACACCTTTTTCTACTGCAAGGACATCCCGACACCCGGCACGACACAGGGGATGCCTGCTTTCGTCAACGGTCCGCCAACCTACAAGGCCTGCTGGACGGCAAAGGTGCCCCTCAGCAGCTTGTCGGCTGAGCTTCGAATTGCCGTCAGGCGGATCGAGTTTCTGACGAAGACGATGAAGGCTCCGTTGCTTGACGGAGTTGAAACCGTCATCTGCTGGCTGTCGAGGAAGATAATGCCACTCCGCCATCGCCCACTGAAGATGTGCGAGTACAAGGCGGATGACGCCGGCAACAGCACCCTTGACCAAGATGTGCTGGAGTACCGGCTCAGAGAGCTTGTCAAGCCTCTGTCGGTGAAGGCGGCCGAAGGCGTCGCCATGTTCACCCATGATAACCCAGCCCCAGTGGTAAGCCAAAGCTACTTCTTTTACTTGACATCTTTGCCCACTGGGTACTGAGTTAATGTTTTGCCCTTTTCCTTTTCAGCTGCAAACCTTGGGGGATGCCGACTTGGCTCCCAACTGGTACGACACCGGTGCCAGCAAGTCGAAGAAACGCAAAGCAGGCGGCTCCACCAAGGATTTGGAGAAGAGGAAGAAGGCGGCCACCTCTGTTGATGCAGAGGATGAGACCTTGGGGGAAAATATCCCACTCAAGCGGTAGGCAAGCTTTTGCTTTCCCTGACTTAGCCATTTGATACAATTTTCTGCTGACAAACTTGCACTTTTCTGCTTACAGGGGCAAGCCTGCCATGCCCAAGCTCCGCGTCAACCTAAAGATTTCTGCCGGTAGGGGCAAGCCACCACAGTCTTCTCCAGCCACTACGCCGACAACGCCTACAGTTGGCGTTCCTATGGTTATATGCCAGGGAACGTACACTTCTGCTGGTACCGCAGAGGCGGCTACAGAAGATGGCGGGCAAGAAGTCCGTTACGGGCCCTACTACCTTGAAGACGGCTGAAGCTTCGGCTAATGATGCCGCTCGATTTATAGCTATGAAGCTTGAGGCGAGAGAAGAGATGGGAGAGAGTTATGGCGGCTCTTCCTCCAAATCTGGCCCGATTATGCCGCGGGAGCGAAAGATCCCCGCCAAACTTGAAGAACCTACGCGAGGGTACCAAGCCATGGCACTTGCACACAGAACATCTCACCGACTTGCTACAGAAAGAACTTGAGGTAATCCCCAGTCCCAGCCCCCGAGCACTTTGACGACTAAAAAGGTTGTTTTTAGCCGGCGGAGTGGTCTTTGACTTGGATCTCAATTGTTTGTTTCTGTTGTAGGCGCTCTTGCATCAATGCGGAGCTTTTTGAAGCTCAAGGTACGAAGAACATAGAATGCCGCCAATTTTGGCAAGACTCGAGCTGAAGAACGCCAGATTGCGAGCTTAGAAGAGGCTCGCAAAAAGGATGAAGGTGACAAAACTTCTTTGCCTTCTTTTCGTCCTAGTTTGATTTTTTACTTCCGACAAGTTCTTTAGTCGTCTTTCTCTTTATTTGTAGAATTACTAAACACTGCGCAAGATATTCTCAAGAACTCCACTGACATGCAAGCTTTGATGAACGAAGCTACAGATCTTGCTGAGTTGGTGTCAAAGCTGAAGGCGGATCATGCCAAGGAGCTGGAGGAGCGGGAGCTGGCCCATGCCGCCGAGGTTAGCAAGTTGACGGGACAACTTGAATCCCTGAGCAACAACCTCAACCAGGTGAACAAGAATGCCAAAGAGCAGCAGGACCAACTATCGAAGGCGGTCCAGCTAGCTCAGGAAACGCTTGAGAACCATCTGGACGAGGTCAACGCCATCCACGAGCATGTCTGGGTAAGTCTCTTAACCTTCATCTTGTTTTTGATACCTTGAATTCTTAAGTCCCAAGTTTGCAGTGTGTAACTTTGAATTACGCAGTGCCAGCTAACTTAGGCGATGACGTGGATACGACGCCCCGCCTTGCCCGCATCTGAAAATTGGCGAAACAGTCAACCAGATTGTCTGCGCGGGCAAAGCGTTTGCCGCCAAGTTCTACCCTGGCGAGCACGGCGATCCCGTCAATTTTGATGCCTTGCCGGACTTGCTGGAGAAGGCGACGACCGAACATGACGACACGCTATGATCAGCAGCACGAGGCGGAGCCAAGTTGGCGCTGGCGATGACGGCGGCGTGGTATCCGGAGGCTGATATTCATCAAGTCAACGAGTACTTCCCCACCGAAGACGAAAACAACCAAGCCATCATGATGCAAGACGTGCTGCGGTCTGTTCGGGGCTACGCAACCCGGGTTACCAACATGGTTGACATCCGCAAGTTCTACAAGGAGCACCCGGATCCACATGTTGCCGTAGCCGATCCCTCCTTGGCGGATCCAGAAGCTGTCGGAGGCGGAGAAGGCGAAGCCGCGGCTGACGAGCGCAGCCCCCAGAATGGCGGCGCCAGCCCCAAGGATGCTGGTGTCAGCCCCCAGGATCTCGCAACTACCTCCACCAAAGCAGCAACTCCTTAAATGTCCTCTCCTGCAATGGTAGCACAAGACACTGCGTTAATCTGTTAACGCAAAAAAAACTTGTTTATGTTTTTGGTTTGTAACTATGTTGGGCCAACTTTTATGCTACACTTGGTGGTAGGCTTATTTAAGTGGCCCACCTTAATATGTATCTCGTTTCCATGCTTAGCTGTTTCATATGTTGGCGGAACCTCATCTTAGTTACTTTAGCTGAGCCAACCAGGTGTAATACCAATTAGTTTAGACTCAGAGACCAAAACCAGCATATTGGTGCCAACGACTGATACGTCTCCAACGTATCTATAATTTCTGATGTTCCATGCTTATATTATACCAATTGCTACATGTTTTATATACACTTTATATCATTTTTATGCATTTTCTGGGACTAACCTATTAACAAGATGTCGAAGTGTCAGTTCCTGTTTTCTGCTGTTTTTGTTTCCAGAAAATTACTTCTGCGAATATTCTTGGAATTGCACGAAACAAAAGGCCAAGTCCCTATTTTTCCAGCACCGTCACGGAGTCCGAAGGAGAGACGAAGGAGGGCGCCGAGGTGGCCAAACCACATGGTGGCACGGCCAAGGGTGGGACCGCACCACCAGGTGAGGTGGGCCCCTCGGGACTCCACCGACGCCGCCCCTTCGCCTATATATTGCCTCAGATGCGAAAACCCTAAAATACCAAGTCATATTTCCAGAAGAGTTCCGCAGCGCCGCCGCCATCGACGACAAGTTTGGGGGACAGAATCTCTGTTCCGGCACACTGTCGGGACGGGGAAGTGCCCCCGGAGCCATCTCCATCGACTCCATCGCCATCTCCAGCGCCGCCGCCGCGCCGTGGTTGCAGCGGGCCGCCGTCTCCTCTCCGGGCTGCACCTCTTCATCAACCTCTCCATCAAGTGTGCTCACCATGACCATGTGTGAGTAGTCTCCGCCGAGGCTGAGGGCTCTACCGGTAGCTATGTGGTTTATCTCTCTCTCCCATGGTGTGATCTTTATGTGATCATGAGTATTGCTAGTATCGCTGAATTCATACGTAATGTTTATGCTACTCAAGTAATTGTATCTAGTTTCCGGAGTCATTGTGACAACACGGTATCAAGGTGACAGTGTGGGTACTTGTGTGACTCTATGAATAATTTAGATATTTATCATGGCTTGTTCTTGGGAATTGTGATGTTTGTTTACTCAGACTTTGAGGAGTGCTTTTGCAGCCCTACACATAGTACTCTTGTGTTATCAAGAAGGAGAATAATCCCGAGTATCATTTACTTGCATTCAGTTGTGCTAACATGTTGAGAGGTACCACTAGTGAAAGTATGATCCCTAGGCCTTGTTTCTAAGCATTGAAACACCGTTTACAACAAGTTCTGCTACATGTTTGTTTGCTGCCATTTTTATTCCAGATTGCAATTACCACTTATAGTCATCCATATTACTTGTATTTCACTATCTCTTCGCCGAACTAGTGCACCTATACATCTGACAAGTGTATTGGGTGTGTTGGGGACACAAGAGACTTCTTGTATACTAATTGCAGGGTTGCTTGAGAGGGATATCTTTGACCTCTACCTCCCTGAGTTCGATAAACCTTGGGTGATTCACTTAAGGGAAACTTGCTGCTGTTCTACAAACCTCTGCTCTTGGAGGCCCAACACTGTCTACAAGAATAGAAGCGTGCGTAGACATCAAGCTATTCTCTGGCGCCGTTGCCGGGGAGGTAAGCGTTGGAAGGTGTCTCCTTTAGATTCTGCAATTATTTCTTTTTGTTTCTTGTTATTATTTTCACTAGTTAGGCTTAATGGAAAACAACAACAAAAAATAGAGATCTTTATAAACTTTATATGGAATTAGGACATGATGCTTTTGAAGAGAAAATTAAAAAACCTATGCTATGGAGGCTTGTTTGCATAATAGTGGTAGTAATGTTATTAGTATAAATTTTTTGGACACCATTATTGCTAAGGCTGTGCAAAAGCCTAAGCTTGGGGAAGCTAGTTTATATGAAAATAATCTTTTTTGCTCCTCAGCTATGGAGGAATTATTTTGCCTTGATAATGCTTTGTCTCCGATATGTGATAATTCTAATGATGTTTGTGATATTCCAAATCCACCTGTTGAAAGTATTTCTTTTAAAATACCTATGAAAATTGTTGAAAGGGTTATGAATGATCAGTATGCAGGGGATGGATCAATCCAACCAAGTGCTCACTTGTCGAAACTTACAGAACTTTGTGAGTTATTTAAGGTTGCAGGTTTATCAAGAGAAAATGTCATGATCAAACTATTTCCATTGTCACTTAAGGACAAAGCAAAGGAATGGTATAGGCTGCTGGATGAACAACCTTCGAATTGGAAACAGCTTGAATCTATCTTTTACTCTAAATTTTATCCTCTTCATGAAGTGCATCTAGATAGGAATTGCATTTATAATTTTTACCCTCATGATGGAGAAAGCATTTCTCAAGCTTGGGGAAGGCTAAAAACATTAATACTCAAATGTCCTAACCATGAGCTTTCTGAGGGATTAATTGTTACTAATTTTTATGCAAGGCTTTCAGGTCATTGGAAAGATTATCTAGATGCCTGTTCAGAGGGTTCTTTCACAAGTAAGAAGTTTGAAGCTAGATGGGATCTTCTTGAAAGAATTCAAAACAATGCTGAGAATTGGGAGAATGACAAAGGTAAAGAATCAGGTATAAACTATGAATATGATTGCATCAAGTCTTTCGTTGAAACTGCTAGTTTTCAAGAGCTTAGTGCTAAATATGGTCTTGATTCTCAAATTATTGTTGATTGTTTTAGAACCTTTGCTTCTCATATTAATGTTCCTAAAGAAAATTGGGACGTGTATCATGAACCTTTCAAAGACACTTGCATGGAAAATGAAATTGTTGTTAATGATTGCAATAAACATGCTCAAACTTCTGAAAATACTATTTCTTATAAGCATGTTAATTTTTGTGGAATGCATAGACCTTGTGGAATTAATCGAATTGAAGATGAATATTGTATCTATCATAGGAATGAAAAAACTAGAACATGGTACAAAGCTCTAAGAGATCTTGGTGAAAAAGTTTGTGACCTCCATCCTTTTATTTGTGAAATTTACTATGAAGTGGGTCATTTTAATTTTCAATGTTCAGGTCATGATAATTGCCTTTCGAATCCAATTACTGCAAATTTGTATTGTGATAACATGATCACTCCTAATCAACATGATGAACTTACATTATTTTTGGGGTGTGAAGAGTTATCAAAAAAAACTTCCTTGTTAGATATGAGTGATCTTGATATGAATAGTGTGTTGCATGGATGTTATCTCTATTGTGTTAATAATTGCCATGCTAACTGTAACAGCCCAAAGTTCGGAAACCTAAAAACCCGATTAAAATTCTCGCTTTTGTGTTGCATTGCATCATGGCATCCAAATTCAACTTGCTAAACAACACACAAATTGGGTTTGACAACATTGGAAAACAAAATGCTAAACTTGTTTAAACAAAATCTCAAATCAAGGAAGGCACTCAACTCGCAAAACAAAAGTACTTTGACCTCTTATATTTGTCAAGGGAGTTCCAAGATTTCAAAACAATATTTCGCATTTGCTTTTAATTTTCCAAAAGAGCAACCTTTTTTATTTTAGCAAAATTGCCACCATGAGACACTATGAACAAAAGTGGAACAAAGCAATTTATCTTTAAACCCCAATTTTTGTGGAGCAACTAAGTGACAAGGGGAGCTACCCTAATTATTCCATAATTTTTGGATAAGTTCAAATGCCTCAAATAATTCAAATACAGCTGCTGTTATTATTTTAAAACAGAAAATGACCTATTAGTAATTCCAGGAGGACCAAACGGTGATGGAAATAGTTGGGCCAGGGGCTCTGTGCAAATCCTTCTTCTTCCTTCTCTGTAGCGACCGCGGCGTCGCGCTGCCGCCGGACCAGCTCGCCGAGCTCGCTGCCACCGGGCCCCTCTCTGCCCTCTCCCTGCACGGAGAGCACGCCCCACGAGCCCCACTTGCTCTTCCTCCTCGTTCCCCATTCCTCCACCTCCTCTCCCTCTGCTCCCCGCGAGCTCCGCCATGGCCGAGGCCGCCGGGCTCGCCGCCGTCACCTGAGGAGCTCCCGAGCGAATCGAGGTAGACCAGCGGCACCGCCGGGTTCCCTTCTCCTTCCTCGCCGCCGGAATCGAAGCGGGAGACCCCGAATCGCCGTCGCCGCTCGAATTCGTCTCCGCCACCGCCGCATCCCCGCCGCGGGATTCCGCCGCCGCCGTCGCTCCTCCGCCATCACCGACCTCGCCAACTGGTTCGTGGTGAGCTTCTGGTCATCACCGTCGCCCCTTCCCCTCCCCTCTCGCGCTAGTTCACCGAAGTCACGCCGCGCTGTTCGCCGGAGTGCGTTGCCGAAGCTGTGCTTCTTCGTGTTGTCGAACCGGTGCAAAACCCGGTTATTTCCGGAATCTCGACCGGGTTAGCGAATACGCTACTGGAACCGGAGACTTTTATCCGGAATTGAACCGGAGTTCAACCGGAAATGTTTTCGGGATGATTTTCTTCCGGTGAAAAATCCGGAAAACTCCAGACTGACAACCGGATTTCTGTACTAATTTTGGAATTCCTGTTTTTCTTTTCACCCCTCCATTTCCTAATTGTATAAAAGTTTATATGGTGGTTAATTAAATCATAAAAAGTAATATCAAAAAGGAAATCTATTAAAATAGTAACTTGTTATCGGTGTACCCGAAAAATGCTTGTAATATACCAAAATGCCCAGAAAATTGTGATTCAACCTTTAAAATAAATATCATGCATATTTGATCACAATTATAATAATGTGCTCTAGTAGTAATTATAATCACTAAGTTTAAATATGGGGTTTATTCCAAATAATGCAATAAATATAACGGGGACCCCATTTAACTTGTTGGTCATGTTCAAAGCTTCTAGGTGCATTTAAAATGTCATATCATCATCTTTGTATGCATTGCACAATTGCCATGTGTTGATTGTTCTTCCGGTATTGTTTGTGCATCGGTAGATCAAGGAGGTGAAGTGCCACCCCCGTCTCTTGACGATCCGTACTACCAGCCATATCAACAAGGCAAGCGTAATCCCCCCTCTGAGCATATCTTATCCTATGTTTCCGCAAATACTTTCTCCACTATAATATTGCATGCGGTTCTAAATGTCAATTTTGTTGGATTAGAGTATCCTATAGTTGCATTAAGTTTCCGATGCCAATACCTGTTTTCCCTCCTATTATCCATAGGATTGTTTTGTGGCCTGAGATACTTACTATGCTATGTTGATGCTTAGCCATGCTTAGTAAATTGAATAGCTATACGATGGATGGTTTGTGGTGGAAACAGGTGATGAGATAAATGGTTGTTGGTGGAGGAAATTGTGGTGACGGATAATAAAATGCTAAAAGGTGGGCATGAGAGGCCACTGTGGTTGTGGTGCTTTGTCTCGTTCTCGCCGCCTAGGTGCGAGTGCTATACCTCTTGAACCAAGACTGAGCGTACAACCATGCGTGAGGCCTATGCATTTGCAGGAACCCTCATAGACTAAATAACTCGAGCGGGGCTAGCCAGGGTCCTCTAATTCGGGCTTCCATTTGCGCGTGCGTGATGATGGTGGAATGAACTGAGAAGAGGATTGTGGTATTAGGAAAGTGAGTGGCCGCGGGACAGGGTGCGAGAAGCTACCTCTTGTCCTACCGCCACTGATGATCCTGGAAAATCCTTAACGAGGGAGAAGTCGACACCGCTCCCACCCAGCCGGCTCTCCCAGGAAGAGAGCTAAAGGCCAGGCAATGGGCCGGACGGTACGCGTGGCGAAGGAGCTGGGGCCCCTCGGGACTCCGGGGACTTCCACTTTGTACACCCCTGCAGGGTAAATCTTTTCGAAAAGCCGTGTCCGCGGTTATGGACGACTTGGGAAGTGAAGGTAAGATCATAGAATAACGTTAACAGAATGATTAAAAACTGGGTACTAGAGGTACCACTCACAAATGCAAGGTGAGCTTCCTCGAGGGTGATTCGGGGAGGTGCCTTTGATGAACAGGTACAGTGGTTGATGATGAGTAAGGTGAGGAAAGAAAGAGTTACTCCTTACCTCTTTTCAAAATAATCTGATTAGTCGATGCCATGGAGTTATGTCTTTTAAAATAAAATCAGTTTTATGCAAAACAGTCATAAAACCATGAAAGCCAATCATCGAGCATATATTAGCTCTTAATCTTGCGAGTTCATCGAACTCAACGTCGTTTGCTTATTTTCAGGAGAGGACTTCACCGCCCTCGAAGGTGGGTTCTTTGTGGACGTCGACGAGTAGTCTGGGGTTCCCAGGTGGCAGCTTGGGACATCCCGGAACAGCTGGCGCTGGATGTTTATTTGCATACCTCTTAGGCCATAATTTGGTTCTTGTTGTTTAGAACAACACACTTCGCTTCCGCATGTTGTATTGTTGGGTCTGTGACCTCTGGTTGTCATTTGCTATCTTTCTCTATTATAAGAGTTGAACTATATGATTTGTGTCGTAGAGTCTGTGATGTGCCAGTTGTTCCACAAGTCTTGATCTCTCTATTATGCTTTGATAGTGTGTCTGCTGGTATCGGATAACCGGGGACACAGTATCACTGTATAGCAGTCAGGTCAGGGCGCTACAAGTTGGTATCAGAGCAGTACTGCCTGTAGGAAACCCTTCTACTGGTCGATGTTGAGTCTAGTGTTTGTGAAAATATTTTTAACCTAAAAATGAGTTGTGAAAACCATCTTAGGATTCTTTTTACTCCTTATCTGGTTACCCTCTAATCTCGGAGCAATCTTACCTCGATTTGGGTTAAAAGTTTTACCTCTCATCTGTTACTTCAAAATGATTAGAAACGGGTTTGGGTTCGACCGTTAGTGTTCTGTGTCCAGTTGCTCCCGCTGCGTTGCAATCCCCAAATCAACTCAGATGTTTCTACCAAGTCTAATCATTTGATCCTTTCTTTGGGTTTTAACCCACGGACTTGAACATAAGGTCCCGGATTGTGTGAACTGGAGTGTGTTAAGTTGTGATTTCTTAACTCTCACTAGTAGCACATGATGCTGATCTTTGACCCAAGTTCTATCTTGTTGATTCCTTGTCAATTGTTGTACCAAGTATTATCGTCCCTAGTCTGAGTACTTGGGTGCGCTAATGCTAATGTCTCAACCATACCGAGGTGGATACTAACTGCGTCCTTGTCAAATCTACAGAATGGCACAACGTCCTCCGCTCTACCAAATCGAAGCCACCCTAGGGACCCACTCGACACCCTTTGATCGGGAGAAATCCCATACGTCTCAAGTTTTGCCCAAGGAAGCTAGAGGCAAACTCAGGTGTTACACTTGTAAGAAGCGTGGACATCCGTACCGGAAGTGCCCCCTTAATTACCCCGGAAAGTGGGGACTACCACAAGGAAAGGCATGTAGTCAGTGCGGAAGGGGTGGACATCAGGCGAGTCAATGCCCCGGCAGTTGCCCGCATTGTTGCAACAAGCATCCACTCGGCAAGTGCCCAACCGCTAGCGCCACCTGCTACCTATGCAAAGGAGATGACCATTTCCCGGTGGATTGTTCTATGGAGTTCATAGTGGGGGCAGTAAAGGATGCCCATGAGAAGAATGCTCAGCAAGCCGCCACGCGCCCCACTATTTCGACATTTGGGCCAAGTGGAAGTGGGTATCGTCCTCGGCTACCTGCTCCACCTGGACTTGTCTGCTACGCCTGTGGCCAGACCAGTCACTACTCTAGGGAGTGCCCCAGCGGAAGTGGGTATCGTTCTCCGCTACCTGCTCCACCTGGACTCATCTGCTACACCTGTGGACAGGCTGGTCACTACTGTAGGGAGTGCCCTCAGAAGGCACCTATCACGGGAAATCCTGCACGAGCCCCTGCCACTCCAGCTGGCAAGGCTGGACCTATTGTGCGTCGTCGCCTGAACCACGTCTCTGCTGAAGAAGCTGAAGAAGATTCCGGCATCCTTCTGGGTGAGCTACGAATCAACAATAATTTTGCTACAATTTTGTTTGACTCTGCTGCATCTTTCCTTTTTGGGCATGGTTATCACATTTGAGTAATAACCGGTGCATCTTCAACATCTTAGGATTTCTCCTGAGCATGTTTCGTACTCTGATCTGCTTTCCGACATTTGTCTGTCAGTTGACAGTAAAGTTTTATCGTGCGTTGGTATGTTCCGATGCAAGTCACTCTCCTGATCCGTCCAGACTTTCCACTTCGTCTAGTTTGGAGAAATAACTCTAGTACCTTGTCCACTTCTCGGACCAGGTCAAGGTATTGTAATCCGCGGAATGAGGGCCTTGTTTAGCTTCTGTTCTGCTCCACCTTAGAGTGTCACACTCTTTGATATCAGGGTATCGAGCTAAGTATCATGATCCTCTTGATGAAGTGATGCTCCTGCACCTTGTTACTCTCCGACCTCCGAGTGACTTATTACCCCAGAGTGATAAGACGTGAGTAATGATGTAACTATCGAATATTCCTAGCAGTTCTTACTGTGCGGAAATCTAGGGATATCCATTGCCCTCCTTAGCATGATTGGTTAGCCGATCAATAAGCTAAGTTTGACAGTGCTACCAAGTCAGTTGGCTCTGATGCCCTTCCTCGGTCAAAGAGCTAGGGTCGTGCCTAAGCTCCCAAGACCACCTCCTTGTGCCTTGGAAGACATGATTCTCTATTGAATTCAAGACATACCGGTGGATCGAGATATTCTAGTCAATAATGCAAATGAAGAAGATTCTTGGAATGGTATGTCGTGATATCCTATATGTGGATCGTGATATTCTGGGGTCTTTCCAGAAGTATCGCCAGGTTGTCACCTGACCGCGATGCTGAGCTTATGAGTAAGCTGGCTCTCTGAACAACTCCCTTCTCCAATAAAATCGTGCTGGATGTCCAGAATTATTCGGTTGAGCTTAAACAACTTGGAGAGTTGAAAGACAAGAGCTCTATCCCGATATAGTTCCTTCCAGAGTGATGTCTAGTCTGTTCGTGTTGAAGCGAGGTGGTATTTCCTCTTTGGATAGGCTAACCTCGAAATCTTTTGATTTGAATTGGGCTATCGTCAAATCAAACTCAGACCAACCTACCTGAATGTGTTAGTCTGACCAATACTTATGCCTCGTTCTGGTGAAATATGAGTCTACCGTCTTGGAGTATCTAGATAAGTTTGTTGTTGAGCCCATCCACTACATTCTTTTTTTCCTCCATGTTTGATTGGAAACTTGTTAGAACTAACCTCGTGTCATCACAAGACAAGGTTCTGAAGTTAGAAGTGACTTTTCCTAGTTCACGTGCAATTGCTGAAAGATGTCGCCGTGGATCTGAGTGAAATTGTCTGGTTTCCTCGGAATCATTTCAACTCGATCATGCATATGTAGAAGATCCGTGGAATGGTATGTTGTTACCTCCATTCCATGGGAATCTCATCTATGCATCCAAGCCACTGATTGAATTGTTCTAGAAAGAGAGGAAGTCTGAGAACTCTTTTTGTCTTCGTTGGTGTTTCCCATCAAGAACTCAATCGTGTCTCGCTGCAAGGTATCCAGTTCGGGCAGCTGTCTCCTGACAAGTTGCTAATACTTGAGTTCCTCAATCTCGCTCCTCCTTTGGAGTTAGACCTTCTAGTCCAGCTCCTGGGGTTCTAGCAAAAGTAATCCGGTGGTATCTGTGGCAAAGACTCCCTATTCATCCATGTTGAATCTGGAGTATCTCTACACCCAATCAGATCTAAATCTCAATCAGAAACGATAGTTGGTGATCCTCAAGAAGTTTGTCCCGATGTCTGGAAAATCAAGAAGTGTTCCCGATACTAACTTTCCCGAGGTTTTCTAAAGTTATCTCGATCTAGCTTTCCGATCCTTCTCCAGTGATCTGAAATGCTCCTCCGTGAGGAAAGTTCTACTCAAGCCGACTAGTACAAGTTATCTCTTTATCTGTTGGAAGTTTGTTCAACACTCTCCCTCAGGAATTCAAGGCCTTGTGCAAAGTTCATATTCTCAACCTTTTGGGAAACAGTTGTTTGCCAACTGGAAACTCCTTATCAATCTCCCGTCAAACGCATGTGTCTCCTAACTGTTAAAATCAAGGGATGCTTGAAGTCTCATCCTAAGATTCTACCAGGAGGTACTCGGCCGCTGTATATTCACCAAGATCCATCCTTCCGGTGTGCTTTCCTTCGTTCCTATGGTGTACCTTGATAGTGATCCCGAAGTGAAGCCGATGAAGATCTTCATGATGCCCTCGATCAACCTCTTCAAGAAAGAGCCACCTGGAGCGAGAAGAACGTGTGGTACCGTTGTAACCCTTTTCCCTCTTTCCTACTCTAAGAATCTCGGGACGAGATTCCTGTAAGGAGGGTCGAGTTGTAACAGCCCAAAGTTCGGAAACCTAAAAACCCGATTAAAATTCTCGCTTTTGTGTTGCATTGCATCATGGCATCCAAATTTAACTTGCTAAACAACACACAAATTGGGTTTGACAACATTGGAAAACAAAATGCTAAACTTGTTTAAACAAAATCTCAAATCAAGGAAGGCACTCAACTCGCAAAACAAAAGTACTTTGACCTCTTATATTTGTCAAGGGAGTTCCAAGATTTCAAAACAATATTTCGCATTTGCTTTTAATTTTCCAAAAGAGCAACCTTTTTTATTTTAGCAAAATTGCCACCATGAGACACTATGAACAAAAGTGGTACAAAGCAATTTATCTTTAAACCCCAATTTTTGTGGAGCAACTAAGTGACAAGGGGAGGCTACCCTAATTATTCCATAATTTTTGGATAAGTTCAAATGCCTCAAATAATTCAAATACAGCTGCTGTTATTATTTTAAAACAGAAAATGACCTATTGGTAATTCCAGGAGGACTAAACGGTGATGGAAATAGTTGGGCCAGGGGGCTCTGTGCAAATCCTTCTTCTTCCTTCTCTGTAGCGACCGCGGCGTCGCGCTGCCGCCGGACTAGCTCGCCGAGCTCGCTGCCGCCGGGCCCCTCTCTGCCCTCTCCCTGCACGGAGAGCACGCCCCACGAGCCCCACTTGCTCTTCCTCCCCGTTCCCCATTCCTCCACCTCCTCTCCCTCTGCTCCCCGCGAGCTCCGCCATGGCTGAGGCCGCCGGACTCGCCGCCGTCACCTGAGGAGCTCCAGAGCGAATCGAGGTAGACTAGCGGCACCGCCGGGTTCCCTTCTCCTTCCTCGCCGCCGGAATCGAAGCGGGAGACCCCGAATCGCCGTCGCCGCTCGAATTCGTCTCCGCCACCGCCGCATCCCCGCCGCGGGATTCCGCCGCCGCCGTCGCTCCTCCGCCGTCACCGACCTCGCCAACTGGTTCGTGGTGAGCTTCTGGTCATCACCGTCGCCCCTTCCCCTCCCCTCTCGCGCTAGTTCACCGAAGTCACGCCGCGCTGTTCGCCGGAGTGCGTTGCCGAAGCTGTGCTTCTTCGCGTTGTCGAACCGGTGCAAAACCCGGTTATTTCCGGAATCTCGACCGGGTTAGCGAATACGCTACTGGAACCGGAGACTTTTATCCGGAATTGAACCGGAGTTCAACCGGAAATGTTTCCGGGATGATTTTCTTCCGGTGAAAAATCCGGAAAACTCCGGACTGACAACCGGATTTCTGTACTAATTTTGGAATTCATGTTTTTCTTTTCACCCCTCCATTTCCTAATTGTATAAATGTTTATATGGTGGTTAATTAAATCATAAAAAGTAATATCAAAAAGGAAATCTATTAAAATAGTAACTTGTTATCGGTGTACCCGAAAAATGCTTGTAATATACCAAAATGCCCAGAAAATTGTGATTCAACCTTTAAAATAAATATCATGCATATTTGATCACAATTATAATAATGTGCTCTAGTAGTAATTATAATCACTAAGTTTAAATATGGGGTTTATTCCAAATAATGCAATAAATATAACGGGGACCCCATTTAACTTGTTGGTCATGTTCAAAGCTTCTAGGGTGCATTTAAAATGTCATATCATCATCTTTGTATGCATTGCACAATTGCCATGTGTTGATTGTTCTTCCGGTGTTGTTTGTGCATCGGTAGATCAAGGAGGTGAAGTGCCACCCCCGTCTCTTGACGATCCATACTACCAGCCATATCAACAAGGCAAGCGTAATCCTCCCTCTAAGCATATCTTATCCTATGTTTCCGCAAATACTTTCTCCACTATAATATTGCATGCGGTTCTAAATGTCAATTTTGTTGGATTAGAGTATCCTATAGTTGCATTAAGTTTCCGATGCCAATACCTGTTTTCCCTCCTATTATCCATAGGATTGTTTTGTGGCCTGAGATACTTACTATGCTATGTTGATGCTTAGCCATGCTTAGTAAATTGAATAGCTATACGATGGATGGTTTGTGGTGGAAACAGGTGATGAGATAAATGGTTGTTGGTGGAGGAAATTGTGGTGACGGATAATAAAATGCTAAAAGGTGGGCATGAGAGGCCACTGTGGTTGTGGTGCTTTGTCTCGTTCTCGCCGCCTAGGTGCGAGTGCTATACCTCTTGAACCAAGACTGAGCGTGCAACCATGCGTGAGGCCTATGCATTTGCAGGAACCCTCATAGACTAAATAACTCGAGCAGGGCTAGCCAGGGTCCTCTCGTTCGGGCTTCCATTTGCGCGTGCGTGATGATGGTGGAATGAACTGAGAAGAGGATTGTGGTATTAGGAAAATGAGTGGCCGCGGGACAGGGTGCGAGAAGGTACGTCTTGTCCTACCGCCACTGATGATCCTGGAAAATCCTTAACGAGGGAGAAGTCGACACCGCTCCCACCCAGCCGGCTCTCCCAGGAAGAGAGCTAAAGGCCAGGCAATGGGCCGGACGGTACGCGTGGCGAAGGAGCTGGGGCCCCTCGGGACTCCGGGGACTTCCACTTTGTACACCCCTGCAGGGTAAATCTTTTCGAAAAGCCGTGTCCGCAGTTATGGACGACTTGGGAAGTGAAGGTAAGATCATAGAATAACGTTAACGGAATGATTAAAAACTGGGTACTAGAGGTACCACTCACAAATGCAAGGTGAGCTTCCTCGAGGGTGATTCGGGGAGGTGCCTTTGATGAACAGGTACAGTGGTTGATGATGAGTAAGGTGAGGAAAGAAAGAGTTACTCCTTACCTCTTTTCAAAATAATCTGATTAGTCGATGCCATGGAGTTATGTCTTTTTAAAATAAAATCAGCTTTATGCAAAACAGCCATAAAACCTTGAAAGCCAATCATCGAGCATATATTAGATCTTAATCTTGCGAGTTCGTCGAACTCAACGTCGTTTGCTTATTTTCAGGAGAGGACTTCACCGCCCTCGAAGGTGGGTTCTTTGTGGACGTCGACGAGTAGTCTGGGGTTCCCAGGTGGCAGCTTGGGACATCCCGGAACAGCTGGCGCTGGATGTTTATTTGCAGGCCTCTTAGGCCATAATTTGGTTCTTGTTGTTTAGAACAACACACTTCGCTTCCGCATGTTGTATTGTTGGGTCTGTGACCTCTGGTTGTCATTTGCTATCTTTCTCTATTATAAGAGTTGAACTATATGATTTGTGTCGTAGAGTCTATGATGTGCCAGTTGTTCCACAAGTCTTGATCTCTCTATTATGCTTTGATAGTGTGTCTGGTGGTATCGGATAACCGGGGACACAGTATCACTGTATAGCAGTCGGGTCAGGGCGCTACACTAACACCTCATACAAAATATTATAAAGGATGAGACTTTACCAAAGTATGACAGGACTAATATGTGTTTTGTTCTCATTAATGAAAGAGTGGAGTCCCCCAAAGTTTCTTCCATTATCTCTAATACTAAACCAGGTTATGTGGAGGAGCTTCCTTTTAAACCTCTCCCTCCTAAAGATAAAAGAAGAGGGGAAAGAAGAAGAAGAGGAGTAGTAAAAAGAGAGAGGAAGAGGTATCCTCTCCTAAGCATGTTGCTCCTTTCATGATTGTTTCTAATGAGTCTAAATTTATTGAGGAAGATTCACATACTTGGGGTCATTATTATCTCGACACTAAATCTATAGGCACTATTGAAGATGATTATATGTCTGTTACTTCTTATAGTGATCATGATTGGGAAAATGAAACTACTTTTGATATTGAAAATATTTGGGGTACCAATTCTGAAAATGATGATGTTAATAATTGCCATACTATTAGTACTATCCATGTTTCTTCCAATGTTGATATGAAAAGCTCTAAGCTTGGGGATGAGGTGTTTGAAAATCCTTTTGCTAGTAATAATTATATATCTGAGACCTCTCCTCCTAGTGATGTGTTTGGAAATCCTTTTGCTACTGATGATTATATGTTTGATACATCTCCTTCTAGGAAAAGTGATGATATGTTTACAGATGAACACACTTTGGAAGATAACTATTCTATTGCTTATGATGATACTATGCCTCCAGTCTTTGATAATTATTATAAAGAATGCTATGACATAGGTTATAATTACAATCATCCTCATGAAACTTGTCATAGTTATGGAGGGATTACCCAAAACCATCCCTTTAATATACAACTTGTCTATCATGTTAGAGTTCTTTATGATGATCCTGCTCCCATTGTTATTAAGGAGAAGAACTTTTCTTGTGTGGAAAATATTGATACTTTTGTGCATTTGAATCATGGTAAGAATGTTTCATGTGATGGTTATATTGTGGATTTTATCAATGATGCTACTGAAAGTTTTTATGAGAGAAGGAGACATGGCTTCATATATCACAATAATATTGAATATCCTCTCTTTTTGTTGAAATTTTTGAAGTTGCACTTGTTATGTCTTCCTATGCTAGTCACTTTGTGCTTCAATAATTTGTTTTCTTACAAGTTTCCTTTACATAGGAAGTGGGATAGAATTAAATGTGTTTGGTATTTGCTTTTTGATGCTCTCTTATATTCAACTCTTATACATATGAGAGCATTATCAAAATTTTCATGCCTAGCTAAAAGGCTTTAAAGAAAAGCGCTTATGGGAGACAACCCATTATTTTTTTTATTTTCTGTTATTTTTCTTTTTATTTTTGTTTTGAGTCAAGGTGTTTGTTACTTCTGTAGCAACTCATTTGTATCTTTATTTTATTGCATTGTTGTGCCAAGTAAAGTCTTTTATTGAAAGTTGATGCAAGATTTGGATTTCTGCGCAGAAACATATTTTTAGCTGTCACGAATTTGAGCTTTTCTCCCTGGCAAAAAAATCGAAATATTCTACAAAAAATCACGCATCTTCCTCAGATATGTACGCAACTTTCATTAAACTGGACCTGTTCCATCTGAGCAACTTAAGTGCCTCGAAAAAATTCGTCTTCACAGACTGTTCTGTTTTTGATAGATTCTGCCTTTTGTTTTGCATTCGCTCTTTTACGATGTTTGTGTGGATTTCTTTGCTCCACAAAGCATCAGTGGCTGTAGCTAATGTCCAGAAGCTTTGAGAATGATTGTATCATTACAGAATATGTGAATTTTTGATTATGCACTAACCCTCTAATGAGGACTATTTCGAGTTTGGTGTGAAGGAAGTTTTCAAGTATCAAGAGAGAAGGATGATATTATGTGATCAAGAAGAGTGAAAAGCCTAAGCTTGGGGATGCCCCCATGGTTCATCCCAACCATATTCAGAGAGACTCAAGCGTCTAAGCTTGGGGATGCCCAAGGCATCCCCTTCTTCATCAACAAACTTATCAGGTCATCTCTAGTGAAACTATATTTTAATTCTTTCACATCTTATGCGCTTTACTTGGAGCGTCTGTATGTTTTTATTTTTGTTTGTGTTTGAATAAATTCGGATCCTAGCAATCCTTGTGTGGGAGAGAGACACGCTCCGCTTTTTCATGTGAATACTCATGTTCTTCACTTATATTTGTTGAGTATTCTTAACTAGCTACTGCAGTGCTTTTAGCTCCTGTTTTTCATGCATCTCTTCGAGCTGTTAGCACTTGTTTATAAATACTCTCTTGCTACATTATATTATCATTTGGAGAGTTTATGTTTAAATAAATTATTTGGTGTTTGTTTGGAAGAAATAAAATGCTACATGTAGTAGTTGATATTGGAAAAGACATATGCATTCTTGTATATCATTGTCTTGTTTCGATTTGATACTTTGCAATTGTTTTGAGCTCTCAAGTAGATCATGTTTAAGCTCTTGCATCATGTAGTTAAAGCCTAGTAGTGGAGAACTACCGTAGAGCTTGTTGAGACTTGGGATGCATATTTGTTCTCTCCAAGGTCTAGATATTTTCTGGTAAAATGTTTGAGCAACAAGGAAGACACTGTAGAGTCTTATAATACTTGCAATATGTTTTTATGTGATTCTTGCTGTACCGGTTTATATTTGTGTTTGCTTCAAACAACCTTGCTAGCCTAAACTCTGTACTGAGAGGGAATGCTTCTCGTGCATCCAAAACTTGAGCCAAAACCAATGCCATTTGTATCCACCATACCTACCTACTATGTGGTATTTCCTGCCATTCCAAGTAAATACTTCATGTGCTACCTTTAAACTATTCAAAACTTTATTACGCCTTATTTGTGTCAATGTTTTATAGCTCATGAGGAAGTATGTGGTGTTTCATCTTTCACCAATGGACTAGTGGCATATACATCCGCTTATCCAATAATTTGCAAAAAGAGCTGGCAACGGGGTGCCCAGCCCCAATTAATTACAACTTTCATTAATAATTCTCTTCACATGTTTTGCCCTGATTTATCAGTAAGCAACTTAATTTGCAATAGACACTCCTCCATGGTATGTGAATGTTGGAAGGCACCCGAGGATTCGATTAGCCATGGCTTGTGTAAGCAAAAGGTTGGGAGGAGTGTCAACTATAAAGAAACTAAAATACATGTGTAAACAAAAGAGAAGAGGGATGATCTACCTTGCTGGTAGAGATAACATCCTTCATGGGAGCCTCTCTTGAAAGTCTGGTTGACAAGGGCGTTAGAGTGCCCGCTGCCATTCGTTGACAACAACAAACACCTCTCAAATACTTATTTTATGCTCTCTATATGCTTTCGAAAACTTAAAAAGCTCTAGCACATGATTTAATCCCTGCTTCCCTCTGCGAAGGGCCTATCTTTTACTTTATGTTGAGTCAGTTTACCTACTCCTTTCTATCTTAGAAGCAAACACTTGTGTCAACTTTTTGTGCATTGATTCTTACATGTTTACTTATTGCACTTGTTATATTGCTTTATGTTGACAATTATCCATGAGATATACATGTTACAAGTTGAAAGCAATTGCTGAAACTTTATCATCCTTTGTGTTGCTTCCATGCCTTTTACTTTGAATCTATTGCTTTATGAGTTACCTCTTATGCAAAACTTTTTGATGCTTGTCTTGAAAGTACTATTCATGAAAAGTTTTTGCTTATGTGATTCAGTTGTTTACTCTTTATCTATCTGTTAGCAAACTATAGATCATTGCTTTGAGTCACTTCATTCATGACATGAGCCTTGCAATATCATTTGATCAAGATTGTGTGAAAGCATGTCTCCTCAGAAATTATTTGTTGTTATCGTTTTACCTACTCAAGGACGAGTAGAACTAAGCTTGGGGATGCTTGATACGTCTCCAACGTATCTATAATTTCTGATGTTCCATGCTTATATTATACCAATTGCTACATGTTTTATATATACTTTATATCATTTTTATGCATTTTCCGGGACTAACCTATTAACAAGATGCCGAAGTGTCAGTTCCTGTTTTCTGCTGTTTTTGTTTCCAGAAAATTACTTCTGCGAATATTCTCGGAATTGCACGAAACAAAAGGCCAAGTCCCTATTTTTCCAGCACCGTCACGGAGTCCGAAGGAGGGCGCCGAGGTGGCCAAACCACATGGTGGCGCGGCCAAGGGTGGGACCGCGCCACCAGGTGAGGTGGGCCCCTCGGGACTCCACCGACGCTGCCCCTTCGCCTATATATTGCCTCAGATGCGAAAACCCTAAAATACCAAGTCATATTTCCAGAAGAGTTCCGCAGCGCCGCCGCCATCGACGACAAGTTTCGGGGGACATAATCTCTGTTCCGGCACGCCGTCGGGACGGGGAAGTGCCCCCGGAGCCATCTCCATCGACTCCATCGCCATCTCCAGCACCGCCGCCGCGCCGTGGCTGCAGCGGGCCGCCGTCTCCTCTCCGGGTTGCACCTCTTCATCAACCTCTCCATCAAGTGTGCTCACCATGACCATGTGTGAGTGGTCTCCCCCGAGGCTGAGGGCTCTACCGGTAGCTATGTGGTTTATCTCTCTCCCATGGTGTGATCTTTATGTGATCATGAGTATTGCTAGTATCGCTGAATTTATATGTAATGTTTATGCTACTCAAGTGATTGTATCTAGTTTCCGGAGTCATTGTGACAACACGGTATCAAGGTGACAGTGTGGGTACTTGTGTGACTCTATGAATAATTTAGATATTTATCATGGCTTGTTCTTGGGAATTGTGATGTTTGTTTACTCAGACTTTGAGGAGTGCTTTTGCAGCCCTACACATAGTACTCTTGTGTTATCAAGAAGGAGAATAATCTCGAGTATCATTTACTTGCATTCAGTTGTGCTAACATGTTGAGAGGTACCACTAGTGAAAGTATGATCCCTAGGCCTTGTTTCTAAGCATTGAAACACCGTTTACAACAAGTTCTGCTACATGTTTGTTTGCTGCCATTTTTATTCCAGATTGCAATTACCACTTATAGTCATCCATATTACTTGTATTTCACTATCTCTTCGCCGAACTAGTGCACCTATACATCTGACAAGTGTATTGGGTGTGTTGGGGACACAAGAGACTTCTTGTATACTAATTGCAGGGTTGCTTGAGAGGGATATCTTTGACCTCTACCTCCCTGAGTTCGATAAACCTTGGGTGATTCACTTAAGGGAAACTTGTTGCTGTTCTACAAACCTCTGCTCTTGGAGGCCCAACACTGTCTACAAGAATAGAAGCGTGCGTAGACATCAACGACATACTACTAGGCGACCCACACACAAATAGACAGATAGGCATACTAGGCGGCGCAAAGATTGTTTGCTTTTTTAGCCGGTAGACGGCAAATGTCAAAAAGTTTGAACCTTAGCGCGGAGCAAAAATATTTTGTTCGGTAACTTTTATGACAACAGATATATGATTGCGAGAAAAGACAAAAGATGGCATGATCCCAAAACTGAATGAGCAAACCACAGACTTTTATTTCATAATCATATAGTACTTATTACAATGTGGAAATTGCTAAGTGTAAAAAGGACGTAGCTGCTCAATGTTCCAAGGTCGCTTGGTTTCTTCGTACTTGTCGTCAACCTTCCCCTTGCGCTTGCGACCTCGTTTCTTCTTGTATCCGTCTCGCGCGTCTACCAAGTAATAAGATCCATTGAGCAACACCTTACTGACCACAAAAGGTCCTTCCCATGGCGGGGATAACTTATGCAAGCCTTTCCTGTCTTGGATTAGGCGGAGGACCAAGTCACCAACTCTAAAACTTCGTTGCCGTACTCTTCTGCTGTGATAACGCCTCAAACTTTGCTGATAGATGGCGGATCGTGCGAGAGCAACGTCTCGTTCTTCATCAAGTAGGTCAAGGCCATCCTGTCTTGCATCTTCTGCGTCTTCCTGGACGTAGGCTTGAATTCTGGGAGAATCATACATCATGTCGGTCGGCAACACTGCTTCTGCGCCATAGACTAAGAAAAAAGGAGTGAACTTGGTTGATCTGTTTGGAGTTGTGCGTAAACTCCAAAGGACAGACTGCAACTCATCCACCCAAGCCCCAGCCGCTCTGTGCAATGGTACTTCGAGACACGGTTTGATGCCTTGTAGGACTAAACCATTTGTACGCTCTACTTGACCGTTTGCCTGCGGGTGTGCTACTGAGGCAAGATCTAGGCGGATACCATGCTTATAACAGTATTCCTCAACTTCGCCTTGCGACAAGTTAGTGCCGTTATCGGTGATAATGCTGTGAGGCACCCCGAACCGAGAGATTATTCCCCACAGAAAATTTGCGGCTGTGGCACCGTCTAGCTTTTTGATGGCTTAGCTTCAACCCACTTGGTGAACTTGTCTACAGCCACAAGTAAATGTGTGTAGCCACCAGGCGCCGTCTTAAACGGACCAACCATGTCCAAGCCCCAGACTGCGAAAGGCCATGTGATGGGTATTGTTTTAAGCTCCTGAGCCGGCATGTGCGATTGTCTGGCATAAAGTTGGCAGCCCCTGCATCTTTTGACGATGTCCTTTGCATCTTGCTTGGCTGTCAACCAGTAGAAACCTTGTCGGAAAGCTTTTGAAACAAGGGCGCGTGAGGAAGCGTGATGTCCACATACGCCAGCATGTATCTCATCCAACAGTTCTCTGCCTTCTTCGGGCGAAATGCAACGTTGGTAAACACCAGTGGTGCTACGTTTGTACAATTCGCCTTTGATTATTGTGAATGCCTTGGCTCTTCTTATGATTTGCCTTTTCAAAACCTCATCTCCGGCAACTCCTGATTGATCAGGAAGTCCAAATATGGCGTCGTCCAATCCGGCTTTACCAGGTAGACGGCATAGCTAGCATCTTCAACTGGTTCTGCCGACTCTGGGTCAAGGAGGTCTGCTCCTTTTATTGACGGCTTGTGCAGGTGTTCCAGGAAAACATCTTTTGGTACCTTTTTGCGTTCAGACCCAATCTGGCAAGTGTATCTGCCGCCTCATTTTGAGCCCTTGGGATGTGGCGGACCTCGTAGCCTAGGAAACATTTAGCGAATTCGTCGACGGTAGCTCGATATGCCGCCATTGTCTCGCTCTTTGTGTCCCAAGTACCCCGTATCTGTTGCGCCACCAAGTCTGAATCTCCGTAGCAGAGGACACGCTGGACGCCAAGTTCCTTGGCAATGTGTAGACCATGAAGGAGAGCTTCGTATTCAGCAACATTATTAGTTGCCTTGAAGTGAATTTGTAACACATAACTAAGCTTGTCTCCTTGAGGGTTTCTTAAAACAATGCCAGCCCCCGAGCCCTGAAGCATTTTTGATCCATCAAAGTGCATGATCCAATATGCATCTTCAGGGAGAGGTACTTCGTCCATGGCCTCCGTCCAATCTGCTACAAAGTCTGCTAAGGCTTGAGATTTAATGGCCGTTCTGGGTTTATACGTGATGTCGAAGGCGGCAAGTTCGATGCCCCACTTGGCAACGCGGCCTGTCGCATCTGTATTATTGATGATATCCCCAGAGGTGCCTTGCTCACAACCGTGATTGAATGCTCCTGGAAATAGTGCCTTAACTTTCTGGCGGCGTAGAAAACACCGTAGACCAGCTTCTGGTAATGCGGATAACGCTGTTTTGAGGCGGAAAATACTTCACTGATGAAGTAAACCGGACGTTGTTCCGGCAAGTCTGATTTTCCGTCTTGCGTTCCACAACCAGGACCACGCTAACAACCAAGTTAGTTGCCGCGATGTAAAGCAGCATTGGTTCCTGCGTTCGAGGAGCTGCAAGATTGGAGCAGACGTTAACGCGTCCTTGAGTTGCTGCAAGGCGGCGTCTGCTTCGTCTGTCCACTCAAAGTTGTCGGATTTCTTCAGAAGCCGGTAGAGAGGCAGTGCCTTCTCACCAAGACGGCTAATGAAACGACTGACGGCAGCCGCCGAGCCGGCAAGTCGCTGCACGTCCTTCAGGTCCTTGGGCCTGGATATGTTGAGGATCGCTTTGATTTTTTCTGGATTTACCTCTATTCCTCGTTCGGAAACGATAAAGCCAAGCAATTTGCCGGCAGGAACCCCGAAGACGCATTTTTTCGGGTTGAGCTTCATCCTATATACCCGGAGGCTATCAAAGGTTTCTCTCAAATCGTCAAGCAAATCTGCCTTCTTTCTTGACATGACGGCAATGTCGTCAACATAGACGTGAACATTGCGGCCAATTTGCTCGTGAAGGCATCTTTGCATACACCGCTGATACGTTGCGCCGGCATTTTTTAGACCGAAGGGCATCGTGATGTAGCAGAAGGTCCCGTAGGGGTAGTGAACGCTGTTTTGATTTGGTCGGATTCTCGCATTTTGATTTGGTGGTACCCGGAGTACGCATCCAAAAAGCACAGCAGCTCGGAGCCGGCTGTGGAGTCTATGACCTGATCTATACGAGGCAAAGCAAAGTGGTCCTTAGGACAGCACTTGTTCAAACCGGTATAATCAATGCACATTCTCATTTCCTTATTAGGTTTTGGAACCATTACAGGATTTGCCAACCAATCAGTGTGTACTACCTCCCTAATGAACTTGGCTTCTTGCAACTTGATGATCTCCTTCCCTATTGCTGTCCGCTTCTTCTCACCGTAGCGCCTTATTCCTTGCTTCACTGGCTTGGCTCCTTCGTAGACGTTAAGAGAGTGCTCGGCAAGTTCCCTCGGGACACCTGGCATGTCGGCTGACGACCATGCAAAGATGTCCTGATTCTCACGGAGGAACCTGACGAGCGCGCTTTCCTATTTGTCGTCCAGGCCTGCCCCTATGGTGACTTGCTTGGAGCTGTCACCTGGGACCAGGTCCGCCTTCTTTGTGTCTTCGGACGCCTTGAAAGTGTTCTTGGGCTCAGCGGTCTTTACATCCTCCGGCAGCTGCGACGTATCAAGCTCCTTTTTCAACATGGCTAATTCCTCTGCGTGGAGGACTGCCTCAGCGAAGGCGGCGTTGCCACGCTCGCACTCCTTTGCTTTCTTGAAGTTGCCACTGACGGTGATTGTACCATTGGGTCCCGGCATCTTCAGCTTGCTGTAGATGTAACACGGCCGAGCCATGAACTTGGCGAAAGCTGGCCGTCCAAAGATGGCGTGGTAGGCACTCTTGAAGGGGACTACTTCGAACCTGAGATACTCCGAGCGGTAGTTTGTCTCAGGTCCGAAAGTAACCTCCAATTTGATGCTTCCCATTGACTTGGCTTGCTTTCCCGGAACGATGCCATGAAACTTGACTTTGCTGTAGTCAAGCTGGCTTTCCGACAAGTTCATGCGCTTCAGGTGTCCGCGTAGATGATGTTGAGGCTGCTGCCGCCATCCATCAACACCTTGGTGAGTCTGAAGTTATCGACAATTGGGTCGACGACAAGGGCGTATTTGCCGGGGTGAGGTACGTGATCTGGGTGATCATCTCTATCCCAAGTTATTGGCTCCTCTGACCAGTCTAATACTGGGGAACATCGTTTAGCTCGCGCATCTCCGCCTTTTCTTCCTTTGCCGAAGGAGTGCCCAAGAAGCACACCAATTGGCCATGTACCTTGGGTATTTCTTTTCTTTGCCAGCTTAGGTTCCTCATCCTCGGACATGGAATTGCCCCATCATCGTCTTCCTTCTTTGTCTTCTCAGCCTTTTTGCTCTTTTTTGCTTCCAGCCAACCTCGGGGTCCTTCTTGAAGTCCTCCATGAACCGGCATTCCCCTAATGTGTGGTTAACTTTGCCTAAGGACGCGTGGATTGGGCAGGGCAAGGCTTTTGCCTGATCGTATGTCAGGCGTTGCTTGCTGGAGCCGCCATCTTTACCCTTTCCTTTCCACTTGCGGTTGCCGCCTTTGCCTTCGAAGGCGGCGGCGACCTCGTTTGATGGTCCGGCTTTGTCGTCCTGGGGAGCCTTGCGTTTGTGACTTGCTCGCCTGCTTGGCGCCATGTCATGTGCGCCATCTCCATCGCGTGCATCATCATCCGCCTGTGCGTACATGGCTGCTACTTCGAGCATGACTCCGAGATCCTTGACCTGCATGCACGAGCTTATGTCTGAGACTTGAGCCCTTCAGGAGGCCTGTGGTGAAGGCATGGATTGCTTGATTGTCGTCTACGTTCTCGCAGCTTGCCTTTCTGAATCCACCTTGCCAAGAAGCTTGTAGCTGTTTCATCTGGCTTTTGCACGCAACGAACCAAATCTGTGTATGTATTGGGTCGCTTGTACGTGCCTTGGAAGTGCTGCGTGAACACCTTTTCCATGTCATGCCAACTATGAATGCTTTTCTCCGGCAAGTTTTCGATCCAGCTTCGGGCTGTCCCCTCTAGCATGAGGGGAAGGAAGCGTGCGGCGACGAGGCCATTGCCCCGGCAATTTCAACTGCCAGCGCGTAGTCCGACAACCATGAGTTTGGCTTGTCCGCTCCATTGTACCTTTGATGAGTTTTTGACACTGATGTCATGTCTCGGGTACTTGGACGTTGCGGATGGCTGGGCCAAAGCACTCAGGTCCTAGGTAGGCATCCTGCTTTCCAGCCTTGATGTCATTGAGACGATGTCGTGCGTCTTGCGGACTGAGCTGTTTGCCGGATCTGTGTTAGGCTCGTCCTGCGCTGCCCGGCTGTGCCTGGGCTCGTTGTTGTGCCCCGGCTTCCACCTTCGTGCCTGGGCACTGGTGGTGGGGACGTGTGCGGTCCCTGCTTCTTCTTGGCGGCGGGGCGTTGTCACGATTGCCGCCACTCCTTGGCGGCTGCTTGCTGCCCCTGCTTCCGCCTTCATCCCGCCTAGGCGGAGGAGGTGAGGCCTTGCGCCTGTTGCCGGTCCTGGACGCCTCGTCACGCTGCCTTTTGGGAGGTGGTGACTTGCGTGGGTCCTTCTCCTTGTCTTTCCCTTTTCCGTGGCTACTGGAGCCGGACGGATCTTCGGGTTGCCACCGGCCGCAGCTTTGCAAGCGTTGGATTTGGATTCCAACTTTCCTCCTCTTGCGTCCGCCATGTCGGCGCGAGAATCAGCACGGTGCTGCTCTAGAGCTTTGTGAGCAAGGATCGATGCGTAGTAAATCTTCTCGTCCTTGTCGTAGTCATCATTGTTGAGGATGTCTAAGGCGGCTGCAGTGTTGAGGACAGGGGTGGCGAGGATGATGTCCCCGTTCTTGTCCTTACGCTGCGGCGCTGTAGCCCACTCGAAACCAAGCTTTTGGGCAGGGGATTTGAAGTTGTCAGGATCCCTGCCTTTCTTGCTTTTCTTCTCTGCCACAGGTCCTGCCGGCTTGGGCAATGGAGGTGGTGAAAAGATTGCGCTTGGGGTCTAACTTGGCGGTTATCTTGGCGTTTTCCTCCTTGGCTTCGTCGAGGAGGCCTGGACCTCTGCTTGCTTGTTTTTGAGGTACTCAGTTTGCTCCACCAAGGTGTTTCGAAGTTTCTCCAAATCAGCCGGGTTGGTTTTGTCGGTCACCGGCGTGTGCAGAACTTCTGCCAGGGCCGCCATGTTCCCTATCTTGCTGGGCTCGCCTTTCTCTAGAACCCTCTTCTTTGGAGCCCCAGGAGGCTCTGGAAACAGTGGATCGGTTGCCGGGGTCCCCAGGTTGGCGGCGTCAGTTGCCGCCGCCTGTGCTGAGGCTGCACCGGTGACATCCGCCACAAAACCTGCTGCATGTTGACGGAGGAGCCCGTAGCCGCCTCAGAAGGCGGGGCTCAGGTGTAACTGAAACACTGCTTGACCCGTTGCTCGAACATGCTTGCAGAATCTTCTTCGGAGTCAGAATCTACGTTGACGTGAACGGTAGATCTGGATCCGGCATCCGACATCGCATCATCCTGGAGTGCAGGAAGAATAGATTCGGGATCTTGACTGTTGGGCTGGGAGTCGGATCCCAGTCCCGTCATGCCGACAAAGTGTAGATCTGAATCTGCGGACTCCTCAGAGGAGGCAAACTCAGATCCGTCTTGATTGTAGGGCGGGTGGGATGGCGAATAAATTCGCGGCAACCCATACGCCTCAGAAGTGTAGCCGATGAATACATCGACGCCGCCAAACGGCACAACTCCGCATCCGACAATGTAGTCGTCTGCGGGGATGTAGGACTCGTCGCAGCTGATGTAGTGGTTGTCGCCATAGCGAACGGCGCGGCCGACGGCGATTGTTTCGCCGATGCCGCCTAGGGTTCCCGCCTGGAACGTGACGCCTGACGCCTTAGGCCCCACGGTGGGCGCCAACTGTCGTCGTATCGGCATCTGAGATAGGAGACGGGGTCCTGCTAGCCGAGGGTGAACGTAGGGCAAGAAGGTGGACGTCGTCGAGGTCGGGATTGTACACGGCAGTTTACCCAGCTTCAGGCTCCACGGCGGTGGCGGAGCCCTACGTGCTGCTATAATTCACTATGAGGCAAATAGCCGAGGTACAGGTTACAATGAGGTTGATTGTATGAGAGTATGAAAGTATGCCCTAAAGGCTTCCCGTGGTCCGGCTTATATAGGCGGTCGGACCTAGGGTTACAAGGTGATTACGTATCCGGCAAGCATATAGAGTCCTAAACCTAGCCGGCAAGTCTGCCGCCTTCCGTCTTGGTCTTGGTGGCTTCATGGGCTTCGGTCTTGGGCCTCCTCCTTGCCGGCATCCGCCTTCCTTGGTCGTCAGCTATCTGGGCCGCCCGGCAGGCAAAGCCTTCACCACCACTGCGGGCCACCCTGGACTAGCCGGATTGATCCATGCTGGTGATACCCCTAGTTGGTATATCCCCAACATCAATAGAGACCATTTTATTCATATAAGTTTTTGAAAATATCGGGCCACCTTATGCATATTAAACGAGTTACGGTATGTTAAACAATATGGTCACAATAGTGTAACTTGAAGCTCCACATTTGAGTCACAAAGGGAATACATGGCTCTCGCGTCCACGCCTGTTGCCGCGTGAGCGCTTCGCCGCCACTGGCCGGATCTCCTTGCTCCGGCCACCCCGGCACCAGCAACGTCCAGATCCGGCAGTGCAGCTGGTCCCTCCTCCCCTCCCGCAGGTAAGTTGGCCTGGAGATGTGACCCCGCGCCGTCGACCTCGTCCGCCCCTTCGGCGCCCTGTGCTCTGGTCGGCATGATGCCGTCTCCCCCGGCAACTCAGTCCGCCGTGCTGCCTGCTGCCAACATTCTCAAGTCCGCGACCACGAGCTCTGCGGCACCGGCGCCTGCCGTCGTGCTTGCTGCGGCGGCCCTTTATCGCCGAAAGTCGGACCCAGCCATGGGCGGTCAGATGCGTCGCGCTCACCACTTCTCCAAGCTCGCGACGGCGGATCCCGTCGCTCCACTGCCTTTGGTGCATCTCCATCCTCCCAACGGCCAACGTGCCCCTGGCTTGATGGATGAGGGTCTCGGATCACTGCCGCTGCCACTGCTCCAGACCGAGTGGCCTCTTCCAGCGACGGTCGTCCCGGCCCCGACTCCCCAAGCTTCGTCGTCGGTCGTCCTTGCTGGTGTGCCGCGCACCGGTGTTGCTGCTCGGGACGATGTGCTCATCCCGGAGACCCCTCTTGTGTGTCCAGGTTCAGGAGATCAGCGAGGGCGTTTCAGCAAGGATGCGGCGGCGCCTGCCGTTCCCATGTGCTGCACAGCTGCGCCTCATGACGATTCCTCGGGGGAGTGGCATCTCGTGAAGAGGCGCTGCTCGTCGCGTTTGAAAGTGAATGTTGCCCCCATGCATGGTTTTGGTAATTAATGACAATCCTTATGGACTAATGTTTGTATTGAGTTATTCTTATAGGTTTGTCCATAGGCATCGCTTGAACTCCACGTGTTGGATTCAAAGTTGTATGCCATCACGATCATTGATTATAATGGACATATTTTATATGATCAAGAAGTTGAAAAGATACAAGGTTGATCAAGACTAAGTGCAAAGAGTGGATTCAAATTAATCAACACACAAAGCTAAATGATATACCATGTGGGATCATGTGATCCAATGGTATGGTAAGAAATTGTCCATATAGATTTGTGAACTAACCCATTATGTGTGTGTGGCATTCCTTTGTTGGGGTTAGGTATCTCTCCATGGGCTTGCATCAAAAGAAAGATTTCTTATAGCTCATGGAGGATGACGTCAAGTGGTGATCGTCATCAAGGTTGAGATGTGCAAGTTCAAGATGGGCATCTAGAAGATACCATATGCTTGAAGCTTGCAACCCATTTGGAGATAATGGTCAAGTGAAGATGTTCCTAAGAGAGGCACTACCATCTTGGTGTATGGGGGAGCGATATGTGAGTCTTCATCAAGCATGTGCTAGCAAGCACGATAAAGAAAGGTGTTCCAACTTGAGAGAGTCAAGATCGTCATCATCAAGCTCAAGTGGAATGCGCAAGGTAAAGGTATGACCTTGATAAGGTTTCTATTTTACCGGTCTCATGATGTTAGTGGGAGACCGGGTTATAGGTTAGACGCCGTACTATCAAGAGGGACTCTCAAGTGAGTAACTTGATCGCATCTTTGTGGAGAGCTCAAACCTTTGCATTCTTGGCATATCATCTTTGTTGGTTCTTATTTGTCTTTTATCCATGTGAGAATTTAGAGCTTGTGTTTATCTCCATATCAAGCTCTAGTTTATAAAAAATGGATTTCATATGAATATCTTGTTGCGTTTTTTGATGTTGGAGGTTTTACCCGTTCTCATTTTATAGAGAGGTTTTACCTTTCTACATTTGGTTTTATCCTCCATCTTTCGACTATGATGTTTCTCTGCATAATCTTGTCGTGCTCGTTGTGGTGATTCCAACGAGCCTAAGAACATCGAATTTGGAGTTCGTATGAGAAAGTTTTGGGGTTTGCAGTTTTGCTGAGTTGCTGCAGGAATTTCTAGACCGGAGTCTCCGGCCTGCAGACCGAAGGCTCCGGTCTGGACCGGAGTTGTAACAGCCCGAATTTTGAAAACCTAAAAACCCGAGTAAAATTTTCGCTTTTGTGTTAATTGCATCATGGCATCCATACTTAAACATGTCTCTTTTGAGTTAACACAACTTTGATATCGAACTGATATGGAGTTGCTAAAACCAAATGCCCGAAGTGCTCTAACAAAACTTCCACACAATGTTGGCACTCAACCTTGCAAAATACAAATACTTGACAACTATAATTGTCAAGGAAGTTCCAAGAGATCCAAGATAATATTTTGCACTTGCTCCAAATTGTTAAAGGAGCAACACTTTTGAAATTAGCAAAATGCCCTATCCAACCTTTCTTAACAAGTGGTCCAAATTATTTTATTTGGCAACACCCATTTTTGTGGTGCCTCTAAATGGTGTGGGGAGCCTCCCCAAATTTTCTCACAATTTTTGGAAGTGTTCAAATGCCTCAAATAATTCAAATACAGCTGCTGTAATATTTTTCCAGAACTGAAAAGGGCCTCTTTGTAAATAGAGGAGGACCTATCGGTGATGGTCAAAAGTTGTGCAGGGGTTTCTCCAGGAAAACGCCGTCTTCCTCGTCCTGTAGCGACCGGGAGCTCTGCTCGCGCCGAACCCGCACTGCGCCATGGCCGCGCTGCTCCCGTGCCGCACGTCTGCCTCGCGCCGGGCCCCCTCCCCTGCCCTCACCTGCGAGGAGCACGTCCCCGAGCCCCACCTGCTCCATTCCTTCCCCGTTCCTCTCCCCATTCCTCTTCCCCACGGGCCGCCATGGCTGCCGTCCCCGCCGTGCTCGTCGCCGCCATTGGAGAGCTCCCGAAGCAAATCGAGTACCGCCACTAGCTTCGCCGTGGTCCACTCCACCTCCACGCCCGAGGAATCGAGCTGGGGCGATCGGAATCGCCGCCGCCGTCATCCTCTTCTCCGCCCACGGCCGAGCTCCGCCGAGCTACGCGCCGCCACTGTAGGCCTCCCCGAGACGAGTCGAGCCCGCCACGAGATTCGCCGAGTCGTCCTCGTCCTCTCCGCGGAGTTATGCATGCCGGGACACACGGAGCCGCCGGAATCGCGCTCGCTCCTTCCGCCTCCGGTCGCCGTCGTCGCGGACGAGTTCGCCGCCGTCTCTGCGTCCCCGCGCCTCGCCGTCTTCCATTACGATTTCAGGGTGAGCTGCGGTCCGCCTGGACACCCTCCGTTCCTCCCCCTCGCTCTAATCGCGCCGTCGCCGTAGCGTCGCCGTCGCCGTTGCTGCGCGAGCACGCTCGCCACCGTGGAAGTAGCTCTCCATCGCGTTGGATGCTCCCGGTGCAAAAACCGGATTTTTCCGGAATCTAGACCGGGTTAGGAAAATGCTACTGGAACCGACGTTTTTATCCGGTCTATACCCGGATTCAAACCGGAAATAATTCCGGGAAACATTTCAGCCGGTGTAAAACCCAGAATATTCCGGGCTGGCAACCGGATCTTCAACACTGATGTTTAAATTGCTATTCTCTTTTCACCCCTATCTCTAATTGTGTAAGGATTGTATTGTTGCTACCAAAATCATCAAATGGTCAGATCTAAAAGGGGAATTGAGAAAAATTGATAATTTTCATCGGTGTATCCAAAAATGCGTGTAATACACCAAAATGCACAGAAATTTGAGATTAAAACTTTAAAACAAATATCACGCTTATTGATCACATTCGAAATATGGTGCTTCTATTGTTATTGAAAACATATGATTAACAAAGGAGAAACTTATAAAATTAATAACTTTTTACCGGGACCTCCGAAAAATGTGTTCCTTATATCAAAATGCTCAGAAAAACATGAGTGATCCAAAATCATCATCATCATGCATCATTGATCACAATTACAATAATGTGCTCTAGTAGTAGTTATAATCACTAAGTTTAAATATGGGGTTTAATCCAAATAATGCCATAAATATAACGGGGACCCCATTTAACTTGTTGGTCATGTTTAAAGCTTCTAGGGTGCATTTAAAATGTCATATCATCATCCTTATATGCATTGCACAATTGCCATGTGTTGATTGTTTTGCCGGTGTTGTTTGTGCATCGGTAGATCAAGGAGGTGAAGTGCCACCCCCGTCTTGTGACGATCCGTACTTTCAGCTCTCTGAACAAGGCAAGCGTAATCCCCCCTCTGAGCATATCTTATCCTATTTTCCGCAATTATTTTCTCCACTATAATATTGCATGCGGTTCTAAATGTCTTCTGCCTGGATTAGAGTATCCTACTAGTTGCATTAGAATCCTGTTGCCAATACCTGTTTTACCTTCCTATTACCATAGGTTTGTATTGTTGGCCCTGGAATACTTACTATGCTATGCAAGTGCTTAGCCATGCTTAGTGAAATGCCTAGTTGTACTAGGGATGGTATATGCTGGAAACAGGTGTTAACTTGGGACAGTGATGTTGATGGTGGAGAATTGTGGAGATGGATAATAAAATGCTAAGAAGGTGGGGATGAGAGGCCACATGGAATGTGGTGGGTTGTCTCGTTCTTGCCGCCTAGGTGCGAGTTCTGTACCTCCTGAACCAAGACTGAGCGTGCAACCATGCGTGAGGCCTATGCATTCGCAGTGCAGGAACCCTCATAGACTAAATAACTCGAGCGGGGCTAGCCAGGGTCCTCTAGTTTGGCTTTCCATTTGCGCGTGCGTGATGGTGTTGAACTGAGATGAGGATGGTGGTGTTAGGAAAATAAGTGGCCGTGGGGCGGGGTGTGGTGATCCTGGCAGTCCTACCGCCACTGATGATCCTGGAAAGTCCTTAACGAGGGAGAAGTCGACACCGCTCCCACCCAGCCGGCTTTCCAAGGAAGAGAGCTAATGCGCAGGTAATGGGCCGGACGGTACGCGTGGCAAACATTTGTACACCCCTGCAGGGATAAATCTTTTCGAAAAGCCGTGTCCACGGTTACGGACGACTTGGGAATGGACGATGATCATAGAATAACTTAAACGGAATGATTAAAACTTGGGTACTAGAGGTACCAAATTCACGAATGTAAGGTTGACTTCCTCGAGGGTGATTCGGGGAGGTGCCTTTGATGAACAGGTACAATGGTGATGTTGGTGATGATTGAGAAGGGTGATCTCAAAGAAAAGAGTTACTTCTTACCCCTTTTCAAAAATAATCTGATTAGTCGATGCCGTGGAGTTGTGTTTTATAAATAAAATCAGCTTTATGCAAAACAGTCATAAAACCTTTGAAAGCCAATCATGGAGCATATATTAGCTCTTAATCTTGCGAGTTCGTCGAACTCAACGTCGTTTGCTTATTTTTAGGAGAGGACTTCACCGACCTCGAAGGTGGGTTCTTTGTGGACATCGACGAGTAGTCTGGGGTTCCCAGGTGGCAGCTTGGGACATCCTGGAACAGCTGGCGCTGTGATGTTTATCTGTAGGCCTCTTAGGCCATATGTTGGATCTTGTTGTTTAGAACAACCTAATTTGCTTCCGCTTGTTGTAATGTTGAGTCTGTGACCTCTGTTTGTCATTTGCTATCTTTCTCTGTATAAGAGTTGAACTATATGATTTTTGTGTCGTAGAGTCTGTGATGTGCCAGTTGTTCCACAAGTCTTGATCTTACTATTATGCCTTGAGGGTTGCGCCCGTGTTAAGGCATCAATCGGGGTGTTGCGTTGTCTGGAGTGAGGTGTACCCAGCAACGCCTGCCAAAGGTTTTGGCCGGGGATTGGTAAACCCGTAACCTCCGCTTGTATCGCTTAACCGGTGACACGCAGCATCACTGTATAACAGTCGGGTCGGGGCGCCACAGGAGTCTCCGGTCTCAGGGCAAAGTCTCCGGTCTCCCTCCGGTCTGTCGCAAAATCGACTAAGGACTTGTTGGTGTGGCGTACTGAACTCGGTCCGGAGACTGTCCGGAGTCTCCGGCCTCTCAGATCGGAGTCTCCGGTGTAAAATTCCTGCAACGACTCTATTTTTTGGGAGACCTATAAAAGGCCCCTTCTTCCCCAAAGAGACCAAGTTTTCAGCAGCACGTTTTTTCTCTCTCTACCCCACCTTTGTTGACCTTGGAAAGCTTGCCTCTCTCTCAATTCCTCCCATGATTCTTGCATATCTTTAAGGGAAAAGAGAGAGGAGATCTAGATCTACATTTCTACCAATCCATCTCTGCTCTAAGTGAGGGGAACCCTTTCAATCTAGATCTTGGAGTTCCATTTGTTGAGTTCTTCTTTGTTCCTCCTCTCTTCTCCCCCCACAAATATTTGTTGCTTTTGGTGGGATTTGGGAGTGAAGGACTTGAGCACTTCTCGTGTTCTTGCCTTTACTTTTATGCATCGGTTTGCTCTCACCATGAGGATCGTGGAAGTGAAAGTTCGTGAGCTTGTTACTCTTGGGTCGTTGGACCCTAGACGGTGATTGAGACCTTTTGTGGTCACTTGGGAGGTCCCAATCCTTTTATGGGTTGTGCCTCAAGATTGTTGTAAGGGACTCGATTTCCGCCCAAAAGGAAATCAATAGTGGAAGGTGAACCGAGCTTTTGTGCGAGGTTCATCGGAGAATAGGGTGAGGCCATTTGTGGCGTCTTGAGTATGAAACTCACACCCCTACAACGAGACGTACTCCCTTAAAAAGGAGAAACTCGGAAATACATCATCGTCTCCGCGTGCCTCGGTTATTTCTATACCCGAGCTCTTTACTTATGTAATTTACATTGTGATAGCCTTCGTGCTTGAAGTCTATATCTTGCTATCACCTTGTTACTTGTCTTGCTTAGCATAAGTTGTTGGTGCACATAGGTGAACCTAGTATATTTAGGTTGTATGCTTGTTAAATTAAAACACCTAGTTTTATTCCGCATTTATCAAGCCTAAACCGGAAAAGTTTTAAATCGCCTATTCACCCCCTCTAGGCGACATCCTTGTCCTTTCAGCGTTCCGCGTCCTTCTGTCGCCTCGCATTCAACGCACGGCCGGCTCCACCGGTGTGGCTAAGAGACCTCTGCTTCCGGTGTATCTCTAGAGGCTATCATGCCCGCTCCTGCAGGGACCCAATCCGGTGCACAAACTGCCTCCATTCTGGCCATGTTGCTCACTGCTACCGTGCAAAGCTGCAGGACACCGATCAATCTACACCCCTTCGATGTACTGTTGCACCGCCTGCACCCACCGATGATGCTACCCCGACTAGCATGCCTATGCAGCATGTCCTCGTGGAGGGGACCGAGCTGCTTCGTACTGAGCTTCGGGATTGCCTTGCGCGTGTTGAGAGCGTGTTGGCGAGAGCGGAGGAGGCTCTTGGCAAGCTACAAGTTGCATCGGTTGTGCCTTCGATGCCTAAGCTCCTACTTGGTTCTGTTGATGAGAGGATAGCATGCCTCTTTGGAGATTTCTCCCCTCGTGCTAGACCTTGCTCACTGTCGCGGCATGTTGTGTCGTCTAGCTCCGAGAGTGAAGTCATCACTTAGGTCGTGGCACCAGTTCTGGAGATTATGCCTGGGCTGCAGGAGCTATATGGGGAACCATGTTTCTCTCCTCGTGGCAGTCCTTGCCCGTCACCGCAACTTGTTGCTACGTCCGCCCCTCTAAGCGAGGACAATGGTGAGATCTTGGCTCCAGAGCTTCAGAAGTCGTGTGGGGATTCATCTCTTCTGCTTCCGACGGAGCTGAGCTCGGTTGAGGATTTGGCGGTGGCCTTGAAGCCTTCTATGGATAGTGGAGGCGTGTTGGTTTCTAACTTGGAGGCCCTTTTTGCTAAAGAGATTTGCGGCTTACTCGCCTGTTTAAAGGCGACTAGTCCTGGATATGGCAAGGCTATTGCTTGCATCTTGGCAGGGAATACTTTAGACGAACTAATCAGGAAGGTGGAGAAATCTCTTAAGACAGTTAGCATCAAGGGTAAGAGAAGAAAGAGGGGAATAGCAAAGAGACCTTTGACAGATGCGTCGTCTTAGAGTTTCATCTATTCGCGGTTGTTATGGTAGAGGGAGGTTGTTGCTTTGGGTTTGCTGGTCTTAGATGTTACTCCCTGTGGTTGTGTGGGCTCCTCCCTGTGTTGTTGGGTGTGTTGTATGGTTTTCGCCCGGTTTCTTCCGCTAATAAACCGGGCAGCTTCTTCTTAATTAATGAATAAGGCAAAGTTTTTGCCTTTGTTTCAAAACAAAAAAGTTAAACAATATGGTCTGAAAAAGTTAAGTCGTCGCTCGTGTTGCTCTCCTAAGTGGAACACTAAAACTACACCACATTGGTACGGATATGTTGAACTTGCTTCCTCCTTCATAACTGTTGTCGGTATTCGCACGATTTTAAGTGTGATGCACTAGCTGCATGTTTGGATGGCGTGGGGGTTGAAGGGGCAAGGATAGCTTGTGCGCACCCAACCGCTTGCGCGGTTTTCGACAGGAGCACGTGGTCGTTCCGACCACGACGGGGAAGAGGATGACGAGCGCCGCCACCACCACTGCCGGCCGGACCGCCTGCCCCAACCACCCGCGGTCGACGGCGCTTCCGCGCCAGCCTTGCCGCCCCGCCCTACTCGAATCCCCACCTCCTCCGGCCCGCCGCCGCCTGGGCCGTCCCTCTAACATCCCCCTCCCCCCAACCACCAGATCTCATCGCCGGCGAGCCCTAACCCACCCCCCCCCCCTCGTTAAATCCATCCTCGACGTTCGCCTTCTCCACGAGGCGTCGACGGCGCCGTCTCGGCCTAGGAACCGTGCGAGATGGGGAAGGGATGAGGAAGGAAGGTGCGGGATGGGATGGGAATTGGGGAAGAAAGGGAGGAGGAAGGAGACATGTGGGTGGGTCCCACCCACGAGCTGCGCGTGCGCGTCGACCGCGCGAACAGTCGCTCGCGTGTCACGTAGAAGAGTGTGTGTTGCACTAGAAACGGAGATGGCCCTGACAAGAGGGTTGTAGCAGCACAAGGCATATGGTGAACTCCAAACTCATTTATTTACTTGAGGGATTACAAACTTTGTCAATTCCGTAGGAGGATAATAACCATGACGACCCAAACTGACAAAATTAGGGATTTGACCGGGGTTGCATCGCGGTGAAATCTCTCGGTCTGTCATTATCCGGAAAGATATGCGAATATGGTGAGCCATGAGGATCGTTAGCTCGGTGGAGATTATGCCTTCCAACTAATTAACAATACATTTTCTCCAAGGTGAAAACTCATCGTATTTGGGAGTTAATTCCCATCGGGTAGGGCAGCTCCAACCGGCCACCGCAAACGGAACAGCCCAGTCCGGTTTTGTCCGAACGGACACAAGAGGTGCTCCAATGACCCAGCACATACGGACCGCCGTCCCGCGGACACGATTTTACCCCCAAATCTGGCCCAACTTTGGTCCACGTTTGGGGCGAAATGGACAGCCTCTCTGTTCGTCCTTTTTCCTCCCTTGTCCGCCTCGGGTCCAGTCGCCAGCCACACAAACCTACCTCCCACCAAAGTCTTCCCTTCCTCCAGCCCTCCCGCGGCCGCTGCCCCTCACCGCCGTCTGGTCCCTCGTCGCCGCCGTTCACTCACCTCCGCCGTGGCCAGACCTACCCTCCACGGCGACGCCCGAATCTTTTGGCCAGCCCGCCTAGGTCCCTTTTTCCTGTCCCAGAGCAGCTCTCGTCATGCCGCCGTCCACCTCTTCTCCGGCCACGGTAGTAGCAAGATTTCCTCATGCCGGTCATGACAAGACGCCGCGGGAAGGTTGGAGACCCGCCTTGTCGCCGGGATACGGCCATCGGCTCGGCCTTTGGCTCGAACTCGGCCGCAAAGTCCACCGCCCTGAAGGTGTTCGATGGATTGCAAAGGTAAAGGAGACCTTCTCTATCTTCGTTGCAAAGGGCGGTGCAATTGCTCTACATGTTTTGATTGTTCATTTTGTAGTAGATGGATAGCGATGATGAGTTCTTCTACAACACTTTCATCGATACTTCCGATGAATCATCGGACGATGATAGTGATATTATGCTGGCGGCGGCCACTCTCATCCACAACTTCAACAAGGCTGCACTCCCTCGGCATGTCGGGTCGGTCATTGGTCGAGCACCGGCGTTGGATCGTGACCGAGAAAACGGTCACTACCAACTTTGGAAGGATTACTTCAACCCCGTCAAGCCAACCTATCCGGAGCACGTTTTGCTATTGTTCGTCATCTGCTAGAACATGGAGCAAGGAGATCATGTGGGAGGTGATGACAGCTTGTGATCATGCACAATATGATCGTTGAGAATGAGCGTGATGATGCGAGGCTATTCGATCAAGGATGATAATTTCAGTGAGAGTTGGTTGCGCCTACACTGGACCGGCGACGTTCCAGCAGTATATGCACGTGCATCATGAGATGCGTGATCAGCCTACACACATCCGGCTTCAGAATGATTTGGTGGAGCATATGCGGACTCATCTAGGAAACCAGTAAATCGTTTTCGATTTTTTTTTATTTCATTGAATGAACTATGTTGTTTGTTTCATTGTGTGAAGGTTATTGTAAAATTATGAACCATGTTAATTTATCTATTTGTGGACTACTTATTTCCAATTATTTTGTAATTGTTTGCTATTTATTTGCAACGAATTTGTGTCAAAATGAATCAATATGGCCAAAAAAAATATAGACAAATGCCGGATCAGAGAACAAATTACGGCCGGCTGTTGGGGGCACCCTTACCCCAAACGGATAAAAGCACAAAACCTATCCACGGTCTGCTCAAACGGACCGAATCGGACCGATTTTGGTTTCCGGTGGCCGGTTGAAGCTGCTTATGGTGTCATTCCGAGAAGTGACCCGAGTTCGGTCAGATCATGCACTTTGACGGTGTATGCCAGGCGTCTTGCAAGACGACGTCTACAAAGACCCACGCAGCCAAAGGGATGAACCCGTATGACACGTCGCGAGCCCATTGTACGTACATGACCCATCTCGTAGCCCCCACACGTCCAACTCCGGCTGCGCGTTCAGTTAATATGGTTAATTCGGTTCGGTTTATACGGTTTTTTATTTATACGGTTTCAATACTTCGGTAAATACGGTTTTGTATGAGAATACGGTTCGGTTTCGGTAATAACTATTTAATTTCGGTTCGGTTTCGGTAATAACCAAATTAACCTAAGTTGACGCGAATTTTAAAATGACAATTTCTTTTTGTGGCCATATATTACAAAATAACGGAATAGACTATAAAATTAATAGGCATATGATCCAAAGTAACCAAATTACCCATAAAGTTAATAAAAGTCTATACAAGTAGCAAATCACATGCTACAAGTAACCCGTAAAGTTAATAAAAGTCAATAAAAGTAGCAAATTAATAAAAGTTAATAGCCATTTCGGTTTTTTGGTTAACCATTCAGTTTCGGTTATTAACCATATTAACCGCAAGGTATATGGTTAGCTGTTTTACTAACCGTAACCTTAACCGGAAACCAAAATAACCATAATTTCGGTTCGATTTCGGTTTTTTCAGTCGGTTTCTCGGTTTTCAGTTATCTGTGCGCAGCCTTACGTCCAACCACTCTCCTTGCTCTACGTGTACCGCGCTCTCTCACACAAACTCTCAAGCAAGTTCCGTACGTACTACGTGTACTGCTGATTGCCCCAGTTTTTCGTACATGAGGACGCAAGCAGTATGGAAAACAATCACATTTCATTTCACTCACGTCATGCACGCACACACACGCACGAGTAGTCGATCGCGCACGCGAGAAGTCTGTAGGTGCGTCACCACCGGCTGAACCCATGGTACCGCTCCCACGGCAAATTCCAAGTAAATTTAAACATATTTAAATATAAATCATAAGACCCTAAAACTACACTAAACACTAAAACTAGTAGTTGTCAACGATTCACGCCCTCCTCCTCGTCGGATTTTGCCGAGTCTTCGTCGTGAGAGTCCTTGGGCTCCAGCTTGACGGTCTGCTGCGAAAAGTGCAGGGCCTCAGCGGTGCCCTACCACTCATACTCAGGTTTGGGCTTGGGCTCAAGCGTTGCCGGTGTGGTGTTCGTGGCTTGGACAATGTTACCGGTGGGCGACGACGGCACACAAACCCTATCGCAGCTAATGTGACAGTTGCTTGGTAGCTGGCAATTCGGCGATGCAAGGATGTCCCGGGAAGCGAAGTCGGACGTCGTGAGATAGTTTGATGAAAGCCGATGTGGCTGCAGATGGCCTCCCAACCGTTGAGCCTCGACATCTTTGGCCTCTGCTCTACGCGGCTGGTGACTGTAGTGCTCGGGAGTAGAGACGATAGAGAATGGATCGATGCGGCGGCGCCCGTGGCGGCTAGATAATGATGGGCTTTGTACGTACGATGTGAGAGGTTGTTAAATGAGAGGGTCACTGACAATTAGGATCATCATAGACGGGTGGGTCCACACGTGACGTGGCGGTCATATCCGGTCACCCTGACCCAGTCCAGAATGTCGAGGGAGGTGAAGGGTGCCCAAAAAATTGGGCCCGTTTGAGAATCCCGTTCAAGCGAGTTTTTTTGCCTAGATCCCAATTAAACCGGGGGAGAGGGAAGATACTCCCTCCGATCCAGTAAAAGTGTCGTGTAAAATAAACTTGCCAAGTACAAATTCATATCTAAGCTTGCGACACTTTTTCTGGACCGAAGGGAGTACGTTCCTTGCTAGCTTGGCTTGTTTCAAGCTGTAGTGCTGTCTGCTCTCTGTACGTCCCATGAACTGCACCAGATCGACCGCTCCTGTGGTTCCCGGGATCTGAGTGCTGACAAGCCTCGCGTGCGCAGTAGGTGTGATCATCCAGCCAATGTGCACGTTGGCACGCAGCGTTTGTATGGCTGCTGTATCTCGTTTACCCCCAGTCCCCACATTGTTTCTACATGCAGGGATGTACAGTACACAGTACATTGGCTGGATATCAAATTATAATTGTACTGATTAATTTCTTCCTGATATAGTATATAATTTATTCATGGATGCATGTACTGTACTGCTCTTATTTTGGTTATTAAAGTAGAACTTAATTAGTACAATTACTATCTTGGTGAATACTAATTGCATTCATGCATTTTGTTTCTTCCTAAAAGCAATTGCGTTGGTTTGTTTATGCTTAAAACAAAAGCCCATGCCTTGCGAAAATGTCGTGAACAATTCCTTTCATAGAGGGATATATATGCACATCATGTTTTGCATTCCTGCAAATTCAGTGTGCATCATGCAGCATTTGTCAACCCTCTACTCTCGTAGGATGATGGTATACATAAATTTTCAGATTCGTACTGGCATGGACGTTGTGAGACACAGTTTCTTCCCCGATGGTATTTGTCCCCCAATTGAATGCGTATTTGTCCACCACAGGTCTCTGAACAAGAAACATCTCAAGCTGCCTTCAATCATAACAACAGTGACATCGGACGGACGCTAGTGTGCGTTTGCGGTCCATGCATATGCCCCCAAATCACCACGAGCTTATCTTTTCTGCAGATTAAATCACAGCACGCATACGGTGCCATTTCGACATGCACCCGGCGATTTTACAGATTGCATAATACTTTTCATCTTTTTTTTCACAACCCCACGAGCATGGTGTGGGTGTGCGCACCAAACTGAAATTTTACAGACGAACGATCGTCCACTCTCATATGATGAGTGAGCCCATGAAAATCAGACCCCTAACCCATGCCAAAGTACAAGGTCCAAGAGTAGCAATGATTTGGGTCAAGGGGTCCTACTCTAAGGCCAAAAATGATAATAGAAAAATATTTAAAAAGTGTAAAGTAGAAGAGGAATTCACACATTCTCAATCCTACTTTTATTTTTTCCTCGATCCCATGGTGCTCATATAGTCTATAAATTAAGGCAGCAAGTGTGAGTACAAGTGGTGGTAGATAATGATAAGGAGGGACACTAGCAGTGTTGAGAACTACACTGGTCATCAGGAGCTAGGCTCACACAGTGACACAGCCAAATTCCAAAGAACATAAACCAGTCCCTCCATACGCCATTGTACAATATATACACGAGTCTATATGATTTCCCAAAGGTAAAGTAAGCTAAGCCAGAATCCTACGGTACCACTATATAAAAGCTCGAACATACCCGCACCAAAAAGACCCGAGACCAGGCGAGGTGAAGTTCTCTCGCTCGTCCGCTCGCTCGCCGGTATAGTGTGCACATCATCCAGCCCTTCTTATCGTCCTTATGAGCTAGCTCTCGCCAGCTCGGCGCAGCGCGGACAACCGGCCGGGAGCGAGAGACACAGAGCAACTAGCTAGAGGGAGAGAGCTAGAGAGGTGCCCCGGCCGATAGATCCATCAGTTGAGTCATGGAGACCCTCCGGTGCTGCATCGCGTGCATCCTGCCGTGCGGCGCGCTGGACGTGGTGCGGATCGTGCACTCCAACGGCCGGGTGGAGGAGATCAGCGAGCCCGTGCTCGCCGGCGAGATCATGAAGGCCTACCCCAAGCACGTCCTCCGGAAGCCACCGTCCACGTGCCCCGCCGACGGCGGCGGCGGCATCGTCGTCCAGAAGCCCGTCATCCTGCCGCCCAATGCCGAGCTGCAGAAGGGCAAGATCTACTTCCTCATGCCGGTGATGACCCCGGCGCCGGAGAAGGCCGCGGCGGCGAAATCAAAGGCGCCCGCGCCCGCGCCAGCGGCGAGGAGGCGGCGGCGAAGGAAAGAATCCGGCGTCGAGGCACCCGGCGGCAACAAGCCGGCAGTGGCGTCCCAGAGCGCGGAGGGCGAGAAGGAGCGGCTGCTGGCCAACGAGAGGTACCTGTCGGAGATCATGAAGGAGAAGCAGGCCTCGACGGGCAGGGACCGGCGGCGCGGGCGCGTGGCCGTGTGGCGACCGCACCTGGAGAGCATCACCGAGGATGACTTGTAATCAAACTTGCACACTTTTTTTCCTCTTCTTCTTCCATTTTTTTCTTGCCTTTTTCTAGTTTCTCACTTCCGATCTCTTCTGTTAATTCCTTCTGTTTGCACTGTACGTGGCCATCGTTCCCCGGCCGGCCCGTCTCCTTTAGAGCATCCCCTGCTCCCTTTACAGGGTGAATGATGCCTTTGTGAAGAAAAAAGATACAATTTTTGCTATGCTCATTTCTCTTTACGATTTTCCTAATTAGTTGCTCGATTAAGCTAGTGATCGTGTTCAAACACCTCCGGAAGACCGGCTGAAGAGATGTGCAAATCGCACCAACAGATGGGCCGGGTTACCCTACTTTTCTGGTACACATGCCATGGCTTTCCTTCTCTTCTCTTTTCTCTCTTCTTCCATAAAAGTGCAAGTGGGACATTGATATTGATGTAAAATTCCTCCAAGAAATTTAGTATTCCGTGCAGCGGCCTACATTCCATATTTCACTCATCCTTTTGTCCTTTGAGATCGAGTGCGTGTGAGTGAGAGAAAGTGAGCAGAGCAGAGAGCGCACGTTGTTCTGATGATCATGAGCATATGAAAGTTCTCTGAACGCTAGTAATCAATGAGTAGACCAATGATTGCCAGCGAGGCCCCATTCCCCCTCCACTACCAGAGCCATGGACGCATACTCGCCACCGAACAACCGTTGCAACCACTGCTAAAAACTAAAGCAACAAAGACCGGCCGGGATTATTATCACGGATAAACCCAAAGCCTCTGGCTAATGGAGCTTATGATGCGTTAGTAGCGCTTCGCCTTTTCCTTTAATGATGATTTATGTATGTATGGGTTGCTTATGGTTTGTTGCTATCCTGGCTACTGGTACTTTGGCGTTATGGATTTGACATAAAGATACAATGTGTTCCTTCTCCTTCTTTCTTTCCTTCCATCAATTCAAACGGGAGCAAGACCACTCACTCACTCCCTTATCTAAGGATGTCTTATTTGTTCCTCCTACGAATCAGCGAGGCGCACGTGGACAGTTGAACATATCATTGCCAGGAGCAACAGTCTACAATGGACACGGATCGATTATCTTCTTTGATTTGCTCATCAGTTAATTAGTATTATATGGAGTATATATTGGAGTATATGTGATGCTGACTCGTGACTGTGCAGTACTCCATACCAGCAGCAGTATGCAGGCTCATATTGGAGTATTGATCATACACACATGGGCAGATAAATTAGACATATCATCATCCACCACTGCTAGTCCTGCAGCTGGGCTCAACTTAAAACTGGGTCTGTTTGTTTTTATCTTGCTGGGGATGTGGCCACTACAAGATTATCCTTCAACCATCTCCCACGCACTCCCGATTGTTTAATCCTTCTTCCCCAAGAGAATGCTGCCTGGGATTATCCTGGCAGATTTCTAAGCTGAACTGTAGCCTCAACGGGGCGCATAATCAGTGCTGGTTTAGCCCCTCCAGAAAACTTAGCCGTACCACGCCGTATCAAGTGGCGCGCGCCGCTAGCTAGCCCCCGCCCCTCATATCATATACTAGTATTTACACAACACAAATGCAGAAATCCCGCATGCAGAATCATTGCTTAAGAATTCGCAGAATGATTGCGTGATTATAATACCACACACTCGGCTCATTCTGAAGCTGCATGCTGCTGCCTTTAGTTTGCTGTAGCACAAAGGGAAGTCGTCCATCAATAGATTTCTTCTTCTTGTTAAGGTCTACTAGTCACACTTTTTTATGTTCTTTGTAGAAAACAAGTCATACTACCATTCAAGTAACTCTGAAAAATTACAATCTAGTTCGATTGGCACCTTGCTCACATCACACTGAATGTAGCATGCTAAAACCATTGCATTGCATTGCATGCATGATGGTCAAGACATGCATGCAGGCGCAGACAATTTGGTAAAGTTAATTTGGCTGCCTCCATGCATGTGTATCAGCTATACATCCAAGCTTGTGTAGTTGTGGTGTCTGAAATTTCTAATGCCAAGTGGTGTGGTAGAGCTAGCTCGATGTAGGTGAAAGAGACCTTTAAGCATATGCCAAAGCTCAGAAACAATATTAATCGTGCTGCATGTGCCCCTGAGCTCTTTCGAAGGGGTACAGTTAGATGTTTATCACGAATAGTACGTGCCTTTTAGTTGTGCCCTGGTAGTAGCTACTATACCCAGCTCGTGCCCACGACACGACAGGTACCGGAACGTGAAGGTGTCGACCGAATTTGTTTAGCTTCCGATCGGGAGATCTCTTGAGGCTAATCAAAGAGGCTTTAGGTCGATCACTTTGCCAACTTAAAAGCTCGCGAGCTAGTGTGCATGTGGTGGTACTACCAAGTGCTAGTACGTACGACGTGTTAGTATAGTACGTTGCGTACGTGTGATCGTTGAGATGGCTGGATACGCAAGATCGGAGGAGAGAGTGGCGTTTTGAGTGTGTCTGCGGGCCGGAAAAAAGTACTGTTGATCTAGGCTTTGCGTGGGCCAAAATCTTTCTTTTATGTATATAAGCCAAGCCATGGAATGAACCACAGGCAGCATCATGGCGATCTTCCATTAAGCACAAGCTCTCACACACTACAACCCAACGTAACTATCTCTCTCTCTCTCTCTCTCTCTCTCTCTCTCTCTCTCTCTTCCTCTTGTTTGTGGTCACCTTTAATTTGGTGTCAATTCTCAAATTGGAGGTCATGTGCCCCTGATGGCCTTTTGGCCAAAAGCTGGAGGGCTCAACTGCTTCCAGGTAAAAGTGCTCACCAAACCAACCTCGAAACACCAACTCAACGAGGCTGTGACCTGCTAAGCTCAGTTAAATGACATGACAGTGCTGCTAATTAGTGTATTATCTTCATCGTGTGTCTATCCTTTTAGAGAATACCTTCTATTGTCCATGCATGGTATATATTTTTCGCCTAGCTTTATGTTTTCTTTCTAGTATATCATTTTCAAATCACTCGGAGTTTAGATAGAGTGTATTACACTATTCACATACAAATACACCAATTTGTGTTGTCCATATGTTTGTTCTTTCCCATCGAAATGTCTTAATTACCCCTTCTGCTACCACAACTATATCACCATTCACCACGTAGGATGATGTTTCATATATGTTATACAAAAATGTTTAGAGTGATGCTCGGGGTAAAATGCATGTGTGAAGAATTAATGTGCATTCTCCTAGCAAGAGAAAATTGTATTGATTTTTCACCAATGATTTGTCTAGAAATTTCTAGTTCCAGTTTTACGAAGAAAAGGTATTTCACGGTATGCTCTTTTTGAGCTTTGAGCTTGCCAATACGTACTCCCTATATACTAAAAATGTAGTGTATGTTAGTTTTGATCAAAGTCAAACTTTGTAAAGTTTGACTAAATATATAGAGAAATATCAACATCTACAACATAAAACATATATTATTAGAAATATAGTAAGATATGCTTTGATACTGTGTATATCAAAAGATACTGATTTTTTACATACTTGGTTAAACTTCATAAAGTTTCACTTTGATTAAAATAATATGCACCACACTTTGACATTGAGAGAGTATAAACTAAAACGACACCCTATCCCCATCCCCGGAGAGGGATCCTCAAACGTTCCTAACCCTGTTTGGTCACTAAAAGGTTGGTCACACGTCTTGTGTTACCAGTGTGTTAGACTCAAATTCAGGTTTGGCTACGCTAGGGGTCTGCTTACCCTACCCCCTCTTGATGTAGCTGCCAGCGAATATTGACCGACTGACCTGTTTACCGATAGAAATGTCGAAAGGGAATTTATCTCCTTAAATGGTTTTTGTGTAGATGATAACATAATTTGAAGTCTAACTATGTGCTAAAGTGTTTTAGAATTATTCGATAAATGGCACAAGACAGTTGTCGACACCTCAATGTGAAAATAGAGAACACAGTCCTCCGGCGTTATTTATTTATTTATGGTAGGAAAAGCGTTCTATCGGGGGGTTGCATAGTGAAAGATTTGGGTGGTATCAATTTCACGTACACAAATCATATGCACCCAATTTGTCTTCTTGTTTTTGGCGTGAGATAATCTTTGATTTCCCGTTGTTTGTCTTGTTTGATTTTAGGTCGGAAATTTCGGTGTGCTCCAGGCCTAAACTTTACCAACATCCTGACAGCACTTCGTTTCCACTCCTAATGGTTGCGCGTGTGATGTAACTCTCTGGAATGGCCCGGAAGTCCAGAGTTAAGTTCAGAACTTCCGATATCTTGAACAACTGTAACGGTCAATAATCGAGGGGACCTACAAATTGCCCCCTTCTTCTCTAAGGGACACCTGCTCGTTTCACTATCTTTCTCCACCATTACTCGAAACTTTTATTGCCCTTTCTCTCTCTACCTAACCCACCAAACTTGATGCCTTTCTAGTAATTGAGTGAAAAGAGCTAGATCTATCATTTCACCAAAGGAAATATTATTCCCCTTGCATTTTATTGCGGGGCTGATTACTCTAGGGCGCTTTAACGAAAGAAGCTTACTCGAAAATATGAAGTTTCATGATGGCGCTAAGAGCCTCCAACTAAGTTGTGAAGATAGCCCCAACCTCTTGTGCAAAGGTTTGGTCACCGCCTTCAAGTGCCCGCACAGTCGAATCGTGACACCTTGTTTTGTGCGAAGGCACATATAAGGTGAGATTTTGTGGCGTTGGTGGACTTTGTGTCGCTACATCTTTCCAACAGACACAGACTTCCTCTCAAAAGGAAGGAACTCCTAGAATACATCATCTCCTCACCATTGAGGTTACCTCTTACCTTTACATACTTGTTGCTTTTGTTCTTATGTAACTTGTGAGCTTGCCATGTAGGTTGTCCACCTAGTTACGTTTTAGACAACATGTTCAAGGTGTTAAAAAAAGTTTCATGTATTGTACTAGAAAATGTCCATGTGATTTTTTTAAAGAAAAACATACAGGAGAAACACAAGAAAACATGAAGAAAAAAACGAAAATAAAATATAAGAAACAGGAAAACAAAGGAGCTATCCTTGCTGGGCCAGCTCACCAGGCAGTTCTCTTCAGGCGTTTCTATCCTAACCAACGTCACGAGCGTTGCATATAGAGATAGACGTCACGGATCAATCAAGCTGCGTGCGAAAAAAAATCTTCGACACCCAACTCTAGCAGGCCGGCCTGCGGTGCTATAGCCCAGCTGTCCAGACCGCAGTTAGAAGATTCCATTTATTCCAAAATCACCTGGGCGTAATCGGTACATCACCTTCTTCTAATAGGATCTCAGCGTACTTTTCACCTGGACGGAGACGGTTTCGGCAAGGAATAGACAAGCAGGCAGGGAGCGTGAGAGGATCAGTTAGATAATGAAGTCACGACACTTCTGTCTATCTCCTGTGATGTCACAATTCCTATCCTGTTAATCCATTATTCATTGGTATACTCCATCTTCAAGACTCCGAAACTCATCAATCCTCAGGGTATATCATTTGCTGCGTAAGTGTATCTGTACTTTTATCGAACCTCAAATCTGTGGGCCGATCTTGACTATTCAGAACTCCTCGTCCTCCATTTTCCTCCCTAATATACACAACTGGGCTTTATCAAGTCCTTTGATCGATCCGTTTCTTGTTTTTTTTATGGACTTGTGCTTGTAGCATGCTCCGAACGATTCTGCTTCACATGACTACTCACATTCTCCTAAAAAAACTATGCACATGAACCGAGGTAAAAGGTTTACTTTTTCCTTATATAAAAAAGAATTTTGCTTAATTAATTAATGGAAGGTTTGTGAAATCACTTACCTGCACATAACCATTTATGCACCCAGATTCTTCCTAAAAAAACTGTTGTGGGGAGGATAAAAACAACCCGGAGACTCCGTGGTTGCCAGGCCGGAGACTCCGGTGTAAAAACACCAGAGATTTCGGACTTAAGGCAACCTGAGGCTCTGCCCATTTTATTGCGAATATTGGCCTGAGCTGCACAAGTGGTGTGCGCCTCTCGTGCCTTGTCCAGAGCATGGATGGAGTCTGGTCGGATACTTTGGAAAGTCTCTGGGTCTGGTCGGAGTTTTCGGACCCCTCGCGGGTCGAAGATTCCTTCCAGGCCAGAGATACAGGTGTAACTTTTCCTGCAACGGCTAGATTTTGGAGACACCTATATAAAGCCTTCTTCAAGCTTGGAGAGGGTACCACAACTAGAATCCTCTCACCCACCATTGTTGCAAGCTCCAAATTCCTAGATCTCTCTCTACCCACTCAAACAACTTGTCCTTGTAGAACGTGGGGAGTTGACCTACATCTACAATTTCACAGAAGGAATTTGATTTACCCCATCCGTTACATTGAGGAACTTGTTACTCTTAAGTTTATTGAAACCCTAGAAGGAACTGGTCGTCTCTGTGGCTTTAGGGCCACTGAGACTTGTTATGAGCCTCTAATTGAGCTGTGGAGTACTGTCCCTCAACCTTATTTCTAAATGTTTGGTTGCCGACCTTAAGGGCAACATACAGTGGCTCGTGGCACCCCACATTGGCGGGGGCACAAATGAGATACTGTGTGCCATTGGCGACTATTTGGGGATCACTTGTGACTCTGCACCGCTCCAACGGGAATTACCTTCCATTGAGACGTGAACCTCGGGATAAATCTCCGTGTCATTGCGTGATTATCTCTTATACTTCCTTTATTTACTTGTTGCTAGGTTATCTTGTTTAGTATCTTATTGCGAGCTTCATCATACAGCTTGTTCACCTAGTTGCATAATCTAGAGAACTTATATATATGAGAAAAACCTAAATTGACAAAAGAAAAGAAAATTTGTAATTGCCTATTCACCCTCCTCTAGACAACCTACTCGATCCTTTCATTGTCGATATGAGTATAAACACTTTCAAATTTCATAAATAAACATGATTTTTTTCATTTTTGTCTAGTTCATAATAAAATAATTTTGCATTGTGATTTTATATGTTTGTAGGATGCATCATTGACTAAATTCAGAATTTTGTTTCTATTTTTTAAAATTCTAAATATAGTTTTAAAAACAAATAAGGGATTGTGGTAGGCCACACTAGTACAGAAACTTTAATTAGAGCCGGCCCCAGAGAGTCAACTCAGCCGGTTAAACAGTCCGTCTCTGCGCTGGGGTCTCTAATGTACTCTCCATTAGAGCCGGTTACCTGGGATGGGCTGTAGTGAGATCGGCCCTCAGACGGCTGATATGTCTCAAACGTATCTATAATTTCTGATGTTCCATGTTGATATTATACCAATTGTTACATGTTTTATATACACTTCATAGCATTTTTATGCATTTTCTGGGACTAACCTATTAACAAGATGCCACAGTGTCAGTTTCTGTTTTCTGCTGTTTTTGTATTCCAGAAAAGCTAGTCTGGAAATATTCTTGGAATTGGACAAAATTTGGACAGGACCTCCTATTTTTCCAACACGTACACGGAGTCCAAAGGAGAGACGGAGGGGGCCGCGAGCCAGCCACACCATGGGGCGGCGCGGCCCCACCCTCTGTCACGCCGTGGGGTGGTGTGGGCCCCACGGGCGTCTCCAGCCGCCGCCCTTTCGCCTATTTATTCATCTTCATGGGAAAACCCTAGACACCCGAGCCATTATCCACAAAAAGTTCCAGAGACGCCTCCGCCATCAACCCTAGCTCGGGAGGGTTCAGAAGCTCTTCCCGGCACCCTGCCGGAGAGGGGAATCATCACCGGAGGGCTCTACATCACCATGCCTGCCTCCGGAGTGATGCGTGAGTAGTTCATCCTTGGACTACGGGACCATAGCAGTAGCTAGATGGTTGTCTCTCCACTTTATGCTATCATGTTTAGATCTTGTGAGCTGTCTATCATGATCAAGATCATCTTATTGTAATGCTACATGTTGTGTTTGCTAGGATCCGATGAATATTGAATACTATGTCAAGTTGATTATCAATCTATCTTATATGTTATTTATGATCTTGCATGCTTTTCGTTACTAGTAGATGATTTGGCCAAGTAGATGCTTATAACTCCAAGAGTTAGTATTTATGCTAGATAGTGGGTTCATGCCTCCGGTAATCTGGGAGAGTGACAACAACTTCTAAGATTGTGGATGTGTTGTTGCCACTAGGGATAAAATAACCGATGCTTCGCTTAAGGGTGCACCGTTAGGTCTAATGCATTTGTTTACATTACACACATTACTTAATATGATTATCCGTTGCTTGCAACTTAATACCAACGGGGAACTCGGTATGACAACCTGGAGGTGGATTATTAATCAATGACGCTGTTGGATAACAGTCTATTTATTTTGTCGTAATACCCACATGAATATCATAGTAATCATCATGTCATATATATGCATTGTAATGCGCTCAATATTTTGTCAATTGCCCAGCTGTAATTTGTTCACTCAGCATGTTAGTTATCTTTTATGGAGAGACACCACTAGTGAACTGTGGACCCCGGTCTATTCTTTTACACTGATAATACAACCAACTGCAATCATTGTTCCTTTTCATTCTCTGCAATTTACTACTGTTTTCCACACCATACGTTTAATCCTTTGTTTTCAGCAAGCCGGTGAGATTGGCAACCTCACTGTTTCGTTGGGGCAAAATAGTTTGATTGTGTTGTGTGCAGGTTCCACGTCAGCACGCCACTGACAATCTTCAGAAGTGATTTCTTGCTCCTACTGGTTCGATTAAACCTTGGTTTCATACTGAGGGAAACTGTTGCTACACTGCTTTATACCTTCCTCTTGGGGTCTCCCAACGAACGTGTGATCCACGTCATCAAGCATTTTTCTGGCGCCGTTGCCGGGGAGTAAGAGGATTTCTGCAAGGGGAGTCTCTCGCTTCCAATCTCTTTACCTTGTTATTGTGTTGCTTAGTTTATTTTTATCTTGTCTTGTTTACTTTATTTATCAAAAACACACACAAAAATTAAATTACTGCATCTAGTTTATTTCGGTTTGTCTAGTTTTGTTTCTTGTTTTAGTTATTATGTCTAGTTCTTTACTTGCTATCAATAGTTACTTCTCTTGAAACTAGTCCTATGGCTGAAAACAACATGAAAGAGCTTTATGAAATTTATCTTGAGTTGGGACATGAAGTGTTTGAAGAGAAAATTAAAAAACATATGGAACTTTATTTGCATGATAATAGCAATACTATTACTTTGAATTCTTTGAACACCATTATTGCTAATGCCATGGAAAATTCTAAGCTTGGGGAAGCTGGTTTTGATAAAAATATTCATTTTAGTCCCCTAGCTTTGGAGGAGGAAATTTGCTTTGATAATACTTTGCCTCCAATTTATGCTGATTATAATAATTGTGATATTTTAGTTCCACCTACTATTGAGGATAAAGTTTATTATAATTATACTATGCATGCAATTTAGAATGATTATAATGATGGATGCTAGTTTTACTCCCACTATTACTAATGCAATTTATTATGCTTGTGTGGAGAATAATGATACTTTTATGCATGTGGATCATGATAAGAATGCTTTATGTGATAGCTATATTGTTAAGTCTATTCATGATGCTACTGAAATTATTTTGAGAGAGGAAAATATGGTTATAAAATCTTCATGTTATTAAATTTCCTCTCTTTATGATGAAAGTTTTGAGCTTTCTCGTGTGTTGCTTTTATATGCTGTTGCTTTAAGACCTATTGGTCATTATGAGAGAGGGAGACACGGTTTCATATATCTCAATAAATTAAGTCTCCTCTCTTCATGTTGAAATTTTGAAGTTGCACTTGTTTTGCCTTCCTATGCTATCACTTTGTGCTTTATTGATTTATTTTCTTACAAATTCCTTTGCATAGGAAGTGGGTTAGACATAAATGTGTTTGATATTTGCTTCTTGATGCTCTTTTATATTCAACTCTTATACATATGAGAGCATCATCAAAATTATCATGCCTAGCTAAAAGGCGTTAAAGAAAAGCGCTTATGGGAGACAACCCATTGTTTTATTTCTGCAATTTTTTTTCTTTTTTGAGTCAAGGTGCTGTTTACTTCTGTAGCAATGCCTTTGTATCTTTATTTTCTTGCATTGTTGTGCCAAGTAAGGCCTCTAATAGGAAGATGATGCTAGATTTGGATTTCTGCGCAGGAACAGATTTCTGCTGTTCACCGTTTTACTTCTGTAAAATCACAGAAAAATTATTTAAATCTGCAAATTTTTGTGCGTGATCCTCAGATATGTACGCATCTTTCGTTAGTTTTGCGTTTTTCGATCTGAGCAACGTAAGTGCCTCGAAAAAATTCGTCTTTACAGACTGTTCTGTTTAGACAGATTCTGTCTTTTATTTTTCGCATTCTCTCTTTTACTAGTGTTGAGTGGAATTCTTTTTTAGGGTGAAGAGCTTCACATAACATCAGTGGCAGTAGTTAATGTTAAAAGTAACGGTCATGTTTGTGTCCTTATAGAACATGTGAGTTTTTGATTGTGCACTAACCCTCTAATGAGAATTACTCTGAGTTTGGTGTGGCGGAAGTTTTCAAGGGTCAAGAGAGAAGGATGATATAATGTGATCAAGAAGAGTGAAGAGCTTAAGCTTGGGGATGCTCCCATGGATCACCCCAGCATATTTCAAGAAGACTCAAGCGTCTAAGCTTGGGGATGCCCAAGGCATCCCCTTCTTCATCAGCAACTTATCAGGTCATCTCTAGTGAAACTATATTTTAATTCTTTCACATCATATGTGCTTTACTTGGAGCGTCTGTGTGCTTTTATTTTCAGTATTTTATTTTTCTTATGGTCAACTTGATTGGACCCTAGCATTCTTGATTGGGAGAGAGACACGCTCCGCTTTTTCATATGAATACTCCTATTCTTCACTTATACTTGTTGAGTATTCTTATCTAGCTATTGCTATGCTTTTAGCTCCTGTTTTGCATGCATCTCTTATTCAGAGCTGTTAGTTCTTTTAAAGAAAGTACTCTCTTGCTTCACTTATAATTGTTTGGAGAGTTTATGTTGAAATAAATTGATTGGTGTTTGGTTGGAACAGAAAATGTTGCATGTGGTAGATGGTATAATGGAAAAAGCTTACATATTCTTGTAGATCACTGTATTGGATAATTTGATACTTGTCAATTGTTTTGAGTTATCAAGTAGTTCATGTTTAAGCTTTTGTATCATGTAGTTAAAACCTATTAATGAAGAACTACCGTAAAGCTCGTTGAAATTTGGTTTGCATGATTGGTATCTCTAAGGTCTAGATATTTTCTAGTAAAAGGGTTTGGTTAACAAGGAAGACAGTGTAGAGTCTTATAATGCTTGCAATATGTTTTCATATAAGTCTTGCTGTGTCGGTTGATATCCTGTGTTTGCTTCAAATAACCTTGCTAGCCTAAACTCTGTACTGAGAGGGAATGCTTCTCGTGCATCCAAAACCTTGAGCCAAAATCCATGCCATCTGTGTCCACCATAACTACCTATATGTGGTATTTCCTTGCCATTCCAAGTAAATTTTTCATGTGCTACCTTTAAACTATTCAAAAATTATTACTCCTTTTTGTGTCAATGTTTACCAAGCTCATGAGGACGGGGTGGATGTCTTTATGTCAACTGTCAAACAGACTTTACCACCGGACTAGCGGCATATACATCCGCTTATCCATTAATTTTGCAAAAAGAGCTGGCAAATGGGGTGCCCAGTCCCAATTAATTACAACTTTAACCGCTTAATTCTCTTCACATTTTTGCCCTGATTTATCAGTCAAGCAATGACAAACAGTGAAATATCTGCATGTGTAAACAAAAGAGAAGAGGGATGATCTGCCTTGCTGGTAGAAATAACGTCCTTCATGGGAGCCGCTCTTAAAAGTCTGGTTGGCAGGGGTCATATTGTACTTTCCATTTTCTGATTCGTTGACAATTAACAAACACCTCCAAAACTTATTTTTACTCTCTTATGATTTCAAAAACTTAAAAAGCTCTAGCACATGATTTAATCCCTGCTTCCCTCTGCGAAGGGCCTTTCTTTTACTTTTATGTTGAGTCAGTTTTCCTACTTCTTTCTATCTCAGAAGCAAACACTAGTGTCAACTTTGGTGCAACAATTTTTATATGCTTGTATATTGCACTTATTATATTGCTTTGTGTTGACAAATATCCATGAGATATATATGTTGAAAGTTGAAAGCAATTGCTGAAGCTTAAATCTTCCTTTGTGTTGGTTAAATACCTTTTACTTAGAATCTATTGCTTTATGAGTTAACTCTTATGCAAAACTCTTTGATGCTTGTCTCGAAAGTACTATTCATGAAAAGTTTTTGCTTATATGATTCAGTTGTTTGCTCATTATCTACTTGCTAGCAAACTATAGACCATTGACCTGGATCACTTCATTCATAACATGTGCTTTACAATACTATTTGATCAAGATTATGATTGTAGCATGTCACCTCAGAAATTATTTTGTTTTTATCGTTTTACCTACTCGAGGACGAGTAGAACTAAGCTTGGGGATGCTTGATACGTCTCAAACGTATCTATAATTTCTGATGTTCCATGTTGATATTATACCAATTGTTACATGTTTTATATACACTTCATAGCATTTTTATGCATTTTCTGGGACTAACCTATTAACAAGATGCCACAGTGCCAGTTCCTGTTTTCTGCTGTTTTTGTATTCCAGAAAAGCTAGTCTGGAAATATTCTCGGAATTGGACGAAACTTGGACAGGACCTCCTTTTTTCCAACACGTACAGGAGTCCAAAGGAGAGACGGAGGGGGCCGCGAGCCAGCCACACCATGGGGCGGCGCGGCCCCCCTCTGCGCGCCGTGGGGTGGTGTGGGCCCCACGGGCGTCTCCAGCCGCCGCCCTTTCGCCTATTTATTCATCTTCACGGGAAAACCCTAGACCCGAGCCATTATCCACGAAAAGTTCCAGAGACGCCGCCGCCGTCAACCCTAGCTCGGGAGGGTTCAGAAGCTCTTCCCGGCACCCTGCCGGAGAGGGGAATCATCACCGGAGGGCTCTACATCACCATGCCTGCCTCCGGAGTGATGCGTGAGTAGTTCATCCTTGGACTACGGGTCCATAGCAGTAGCTAGATGGTTGTCTCTCACTTTATGCTATCATGTTTAGATCTTGTGAGCTGCCTATCATGATCAAGATCATCTTATTGTAATGCTACATGTTGTGTTTGCTGGGATCCGATGAATAATATGTTATTTATGATCTTGCATGTTTTCCGTTACTAGTAGATGCTTTGGCCAAGTAGATGCTTGTAACTCCAAGAGTTAGTATTTATGCTAGATAGTGGGTTCATGCCTCCGGTAATCTGGGAGAGTGACAACAACTTCTAAGATTGTGGATGTGCTGTTGCCACTAGGGATAAAATAACCGATGCTTAGCTTAAGGGTGCGCCGTTAGGTCTAATGCATTTGTTTACATTACGCACATTACTTAATGCGATTATCCGTTGCTTGCAACTTAATACCAACGGGGAACTCGGTATGACAACCTAGAGGTGGATTATTAGTCATAGACGCTGTTGGATAACGGTCTATGTATTTTGTCGTAATGCCCACATGAATATCATAGTAATCATCATGTCATATATATGCATTGTCATGCGCTCAATATTTTGTCAATTGCCCAGCTGTAATTTGTTCACCCAGCATGTTAGTTATCTTTTATGGAGAGACACCACTAGTGAACTGTGGACCCCGATCCATTCTTTTACACTGATAATACAACTAACTACAATCATTGTTCCTTTTTATTCTCTGCAATTTACTACTGTTTTCCACACCATACGTTTAATCTTTTTTTCAGCAAGCCGGTGAGATTAACAACCTCACTGTTTCGTTGGGGCAAAGTAGTTTGATTGTGTTGTGTGTAGGTTCCATGTCAGCGCGCCACTGACAACCTTCAGAAGTGATTTCTTGCTCCTACTTGTTCGATTTAACCTTGGTTTCGTACTGAGGGAAACTGCTGCTACACTGCTTCATACTTTCCTCTTGGGGTCTCCCAATGAACGTGTGATCGACGTCATCAACGGCCGGGAGAATTAACCGTCTCCTATAACAAAACCTTCAGAGACGGTCGTATTTAGCAGACGTCTGTAATGCATATACATTAGAGCCTGCTAGAAATAGTGGCCGCTCGTAAGGATGCGGACGGTCCGAGTTTTCTCTCCGGTTGTAACAGCTGCTATTTGGGTAATTTACGTGTGCTCCGGGATTATTTTCAGGGGTTCCGAGTTTTTGGTACTGGTCAATAGTGCTACATAATTCTCTTTTTTTCATCATTGCATCAACAAAACCTCAACCGTGCAGAAATCACATATAACTAAGACATGCCAACAGCTAGCGCATATGCATATATATTATATACCATGTCTCTAACCGCAATTTGCGCCAATTAACAAAGTAGACCTAATTAATTAGATAAGTGATTACCATACCCCAACCTTAACAAGCTCTATATGAGTTGGAACTCAATCAGGACCTCCAAGACATTGATCAAAACAGGTCGATCAGTCACAAAATTCTTGCCTTCAATGAAGTTCTTCCACCCTATCTTGTCAAAGTCAATGCGTCTGTCGGTTTCTTGTTGTACATGATGACGATGATGATGCCTGCTGCTCCAAGTCGTAGTCCAGCCATGCTCGCAGCCGGTATACCAGCCTCTTCAGCTATCACCTTAGGTAGTTTCTGTGCATGGAAGATAACATAACTATGTCATTTTTTTTGATAAATTACAGAGGCATGAAAGAGGCAGACTTGTGGGTACATACCATCTCATGTCTGTTCAAGTTTGTGCTCGTCAAGCGAGTCACAAATAGAACTCCAACATAGGCTCCTACTGGTTGAAGCTTAACGAGGCAGTTCTTCTCATGGTTGTTGAGACAAACTCTTTGGGCTACTATGATTCTGTCATCGTCGTCAATGTGATCTTCAGAACTGTCAGAATCAACATAAATCTCATCAGTTTCATCTTTGTTGTTGTCTCTTTTTTCAGTGGCAACAAATATCCTGGGATGTGGTGTCATGGTAAACACTAGCATATCTCCCACGCCGAGATTGTTCTTGGTGATGAACTGTTGCAACTGTTTGTCGTGCAAGCGGATCTTGCTACGTCCTTTGTTCACATGAATATTGTATATGCTCCCAAGGGCACGAAACAACACAGTCTGATCTCGCACTAACTTGTTGAATGCTAGGCGAGCTGTACAGGGTACAAACTGTTCAACAAAAATAGAAAGAAACACATACATATATGTTATATTAAATCCATGAAACACAAATCATATGTGTATTTGGAAGCCTTGTTTTCTTACCACACACTTGCGTTGACAATACTTTTCTAGTCGAACACTGAATGAGCATGCCTTTATCTGCCATTTAAGAACCAGAAAAAATGACTATATGAGAACAAAATTATAACTCTAGAATTATATCGACACGACAAGGCTAAGCTGAAGACATGAAAAGTGTACTTAATTTAGGCTATGCATGACAGTAAGTATGAGACATGCATCATTACATGAAGATGCAAAACAATTCCTTTATTTTGCAGCAAGAAGTAAATTCTATACTATCAAAGAGAATATGAGGCATCTATTAATATGAAACAATGATTTTATTCCCTACGGCATTGACCAGCCAAAAGACTACAATTTGCTACTCAGGCCAATCTTCCAGGTTACTAGTAAATCTAGTTTCTTGATTGATACCGGGATACATGGGGATTGAACCAGAACTCGTCCACGCATATCTAATCACCGGATGAGGGAGGAGGACCATCTCTTACCTCACGGACCTGCTGGCGAGTGCAACAGGGAGGGGAAGCCATGCGGTTTCGCAACGGCGGTGAATCTAGATATTTGCAGGGCCGGCGAGGGAGTGGAGGAGGGTGGCGAGGCTAGGGATTTGCATCGGCGGCGAATCTACGGATTTGCGGTACTGGCGGCGAATCCAGGGATTTGCAGGGGCGGCGGCGCTAGGGATTTGCAGCGGCGGCGAGGCTAGGGATTTGAAGGGCGGCGAATCTGTGGATATGCGGTACTGGCGGCGAATCTATGGATTTGCAGGGGCAGCGAGGGGGAGGGCGGCGGCGCTAGGGATTTAAATGGGCGGCAAGGCTAGGGATTGGCAGCGGCGGGGGGAGTGGAGGAGGGCCGCGAGGCTACAGATTTGCAGCGGCGGCGAGCGAATGGAAGAGGGCTACAGGTTTGAAAGGAGGAGGGACGGCAAATGGGAAAAAATCCCCTCACCAATTTAGACCCAAAATTTTGACTCCCGCCAAACACAGAGTGTCCGCATATGTTCGTGCAATCAGAAATAAATTTTGTACTTATAAAATTCAAAATAATCAAAAGTATTGAAGGAAAATAAAAATGCAAGTGTATATATGCCTGTTGGGGGTGAGTGAAGCTACATGGCAAAAAATAAGGTCATATATCAAAGAGATTATATCATGTCCAAACTTTGGTGATACTTGTGAGGCTTTTCTTCTGAGAGGTTATACTTGTCACCATACAACTTCAGTGCAATTGTATCGGAATTTCGTAATTTGCCGACCACACCAATTTGGTACTATATATAACGCACAAATGTGAAGTTTCATATATTTTTCCAAATTGTTTACATATTATGCAAATTAAATTCGTTAAATAACGATAAATTGCAAGTGCAACATAAAATAAAAAATAAGGAGATAAAAACATTAAAATCACATGAGCAAAATTATGTGATCAGTTTCACGATAGAAATGAATATAAAAACTGTCAGAAACTATTATTAAAAGGAATATCGTGTTAGTAAAAACTCGGAACGTTCCCGGACGCTCTGGAAAATAATTGCCTCGATTTTTTAGCATGAAAAAAGAACAGTCCAGAGGAGCAGTTGCGTTGGTGCGACGCGGTAGCAGTTGCTTTACTGTGACGCGGTAGCAGTTGCGTTACCGGGATGTTGTAGCAATCAGTAACCACAAGGGCGGTACCCGGAGCCTCCGGATCACTAACTTTTGCTGCCACGCGTACGTGCTCCCATAGCGGCCGATGCCACTACGACGCGGCCGACGCGGTACATTATGGCTCCCAACCGTCCCTTGTTCATCAATGTTGCCGTCAAATCAACCCGGGCCCACCTGTCAGTGACACGGGGGGTAACTGCGTGCGGTTCCATTTTTTACCCCTTTCTACTCGTCTTCCACGCCCCATGCGGTCAGTCTTCTGTGCCACAGTCTCTCTCGTCTGACGCGTCCTCTGTTTTCCCCTTTCGGCAATTGTTCATCGCCTTCTCCTCTGCTTTGCACCCTCCAAATCGCCATGGCCGTCGCCGCCGGAGAAAGCATCACGCGCAAGTTCCCCGTTGATATCCATGGTGGGAAGAAGATCCACCTTGTCTACACCACCGATAGTGAGCAGGTTAAGAAAACCCTGCTGGACAACGAGGGTTTGCTCTGATGCAAGGTGGGCCGGGATAGATTCGTGGGGCTCGACTTGGAATACACCAAGGCCAATGAAAGCCGCAAACGAGTCGCCGTCATCCAACTCGGCTTGAACAAGGACGTCCTCGTATTCCAGTGGTACATACAAACAGATCTAGTATATGTAATCAATCTGTAGTGTCTATGTTTATTCGGTTTTAATTTCACAATGATCAATATGTTCTTTGGTTTAATTTGTCGATCGATTTCATAATCGGCCATTACTAGGTTTGGATCAAAGTTTTTGCTTTTTACATTTGATTTATTGAGATATATATAGTATATAATCTGTAGAAATTAGTATGCGCGTATAGCTAGTTTTCTTCTTCATCTATAGCATTTGGTTTATATATAGTAAATAATCTGTATAAATTAGTATGCATATAGCTAGTTTTCTTCTTCATTTATAGCATTTGGTTTATTGAATTGCAATTGATCGATCGATATCTTATTCTCGATCTGCAGTAGGAATTACAAGACCTGTCCGCCGGAGCTATCCAATTTCCTTCAGAAGAAGAATATTTATTTTAGCAGCGTCGACATAACAAAAGACAGGACGGTCATGCAGTGGACCTAGGGTTTCAAAACCCCAGAAGAGTATCACATCGATCTTCAACACCGCTACCGAAAGAACGGAGAATTGAAAACCGGCATGGCCACCATGGCATTCGATATCATCGATGAGTACTACGCGGATATGAAGTCCAAGTTCCATTATTCGTTGCACAATTGCTGGGAGGAGATCCCACTGCGTCAAGTGAACCTCAACTACGCTGCTGTCGATGGGTTTGTCGCGTACGAGCGCAACCGTCAGCTCGATGTGATCGCAAAGGGGACGGCTCACCTCCGCGCGGTGGGGGAAGTGATGCCAAATTGCAAGGGGGCGCGGTGTGAGTACAACAACGATGAGGGACGACAGCAGCGACGAGGACAATGGCTGGAACGGCGGCGCCGGAGGGAAGGATGGCGGCTTCATGATCGAGGACGGCCCTAGCAGCTGGGGCGGCTCCTCGAAGATCGCCGGTACTGGCTGGGGTGGTGAGTCATCCTCGAAGATCGCCGACGGTGGCTGGGATAGCTGGGGTGGCGAGTCGGCCTCGAAGGTCGACGACGATGGTGGCTGGGGTACCGGTGACGGCTCGAAGATCGCCGACGAAGGTGACTAGGGTACCGGTGACTGGAACGCTTCTGAATATCGCAAGTGACCGTTATCTCTGCATATATATATGCACTGCATGTGCGCAGCGCGCAGGCGCGCGCGCTCTGTTTATATACCAGAGTACTTTGTACTTTTGTTGGCCTTGTGTATATATAAGTACCTACTTAATTAGTATGTTAATTAGCGCACGTACGGAACTCTGATCTGAATGCATATATTACTTTTGCACATGTAGGTTAGTGCCGGTTAATTTTACTGGCCGTCTCAGAAGTTATGTAATTAGTGACACGCAGTTGTATTGGCCGTCTGCAATATGTCTACGCCAGGTAATTTTGTTGGCCGTCTACGATGTGTATCCTATTAGAGACGAGCGTTAATATTCACCGTCGCAGATAACATTAGAGACGGACACAAAATAACGGCCGTTTGAGGTAGCTCTTCCCAAACGGCCGATTTTTTTTTTCAATCCAACCGGCTCTAGGTCCCGTCTTTTAAAGTCAAGTTTGTACTAGTGCCGGAAGCCAAAATGACTTCCCACAAATTCATATAGAACATACAAAGTGCTCGTTTTTTTGCGCTAGATACAGAGTGTTTGTTCATGTCAAAAGGTATGAAATTTACATTCTATGTTTTTGCTGTTACTGCGTATCTTTGTTCCATAGAGGATCTCAAGTGAAGCATGTATGTCCAATATCTTTTGTGCCCAACCCATGTGCAAGAGCCCGTTAAGCGTAAAAGTAACATGTTTATGTTTTGGTATGCTAAAACAATGTAACAAAACATTTATGTTTTGAAATGGATGTACTTCCTCCGATCCAAAATAAATGTCGCAGTTTTGAGCTAGGACTAGTTCAAAACTATGATACTTACTATGGATTGGAGGTAGTAGTAAATCTTACCATAAAGTTCCACAAGTACTAGTCTAATATAAAAAGCGTGGTAACAATAGATACGTCAATGGCTATCTATAAAAACTAGCTAAATGCCCGTGCGTTACAACGGGTGCAAAAACATGTTCCTAGTCACACTTACACACAATAAGTCTCATTGGTACAACTGCAGCTTGTCGTAGAATTCAGCTAGCTAGTTTGTGTGCACCGATAGATATGCTGACCATCGTTACATCACCCCACTTTGCGAAAGGCATTCACCTCCTTTAAAGGCCGGGGAATAGAGGAATCAGGATAAATCATTGGAGAAGAATTCGGGATGTAGATGTGTGTGACTTCCATTCCATCATTAGCTCGAACGCCGATGATGCCGAAGCCGTCACCGACTAATTATCATCAAACTGAGGACCGAATTATCACCAAATTAAAGACATGACATGCAACTCAGGTAAATTTGGTCGGGCAAGATATGCAAACCTGGATAATATCAATAAATTCGGTCAGGCAAGATGCACAAACCTGTATAACATGTGATTTTTTTCACGGGGTATATAATCTTTCACAATCTTTCACTGCACAAATTAACATATATTCAAATTACAAAGAGATAAAGTTTCAACAATTTTCTTGAGCATACAAAACTTAGACAAATGAAGAAACATTTAAACATGATTATTTCTTACAATCTGGTGACTGAAAACTCTTTGGACCAGTACATAATCCTAATGCATAATGAGACAGATGTTCTGACCTCTCTTCACGCCTCCATCCATCACTCCTGCTCTTCCTTGTTGCTTCCAGCACGCTAGCGAGCTTGACAACGATGTTGTCTAGATACTTGCATCTAAAAACAGAACTGACGAGCCTCACTCCATGCTTTCTGAAGCTCCTCTCCGTGGTGCTGGTCACCTGCACGAATCTTGCACTCATGCTGCTGCCGCCGTGAACTTGGTGCCGGCTGGGTGTGACTTCTGCTTGAGAACGTAGAGCGGTTATGATTGCTTCTAATGGTTATTCATTATAACTAACTATATGAAAGCGAGCGATTCTGCGAGCTCTCAGCGCTCGAGTTACTGTAGATCTACAGTAGCTACGGTGTTCTACAGTGTTTCGATCTGAGCCGTCGAACGGCGATCGGACGGCACAGAGGACACGCTCGTGACTGTTTTGCAGAAAAACCCTTTCCTGATCATAAAATCAACCCGCAGTCCGCATCTTTACGTTGTGAGGGACGTAACTGCAATTTGGGCAAAACTGGAGGACCTACATGGAAAAGCATCACCACTTCACCTCCTCCTCTCCCCCTCGCGCGCGCGGCCGAGGTCGCCGCCAGCCACCGATGCATGGCGCCGCCGCCACGGCCCTCCCCCCTCAAATCGGAGCATACAGATCGCTCTGCCGCCGCGCCCTCCACCTCCTCGCCGCGGATCGGCCGCCAGCACGCCGCCCGCGCGCGGGAATCGCCGCCGACGTGCCTGCTGCCCTCCGCGCCGTCCGCACGCCGTCGCGGCCGCTCCGGCGACCCAAAATGGGCGGCGCCGCCGTCTGCAGGTTGCCCGCGAGCAGGCGCGTCCGCCGCGCCCACGCGCGCGTCTTGGCTCGCCGTGCCGCCCCACCGGCGAGCTCGACGCCGCCGCGGGAGCCTCCGGCCAAATCTGGCCCTGTGACGTCATCACGACGTCACAGCGGGCCCACACGCCCGATTTTTTCTTTTTCCCGATTTTTTTTAAAAAAATGTTAAATACTGGAAAAACAGTAAATTTAAATATACCCAACAGGAAAACACAATAAATATATCAAAGTGGCCACAAAAAGAAATGCTGAATATTTATGTTGCCCGATACAAATTGAAATTTAAATATTTTAAAATTTTAAGTGGCTTTAAAATTCGTCCATTTTCGTAAGCGTTGAATAATAATACAAATCGGAATAATAACTTCCAAATTTGAACAGTTTTCGAAAACTGAACAACCTTCAACCGTAGGCTCTCTTTGCATTTCAGTAATTCCGAAATCTGCGCAGCTGTTAAATAATTCAAATCCGAGTAATAATTTCCCAATTTGAACAGTTTTCAAAATCTGAACAACCTTCAAACGTAGGCTTTCTTTGCATTCCAGTAATTCTGATATCTGCGCAATTTTATAATGTGGACATTTTCCAAAATTTAATTTTTCCGCGCGGGTGGGAAAAAGTTGCACAAACATTCCATCCTGAAAAAAATATATATATACATAAATAATATGCCCAAAGAGTCCCAAATTTAACAAATTTTAAGACTGTCCCCACAAAATTTACGCCAAATTATATATAAGTAATATGCCCAACGAGTTCCAAATTCAACAAATTTTAAGACTATCCTCACAAAATTCAGACCAAAAGCAATCAAATTTCAAATTTGGATATTTCAAACTTTCCAACGATCTTCCAATTTTTTAAACTAATTTTGGGACCGGAACAAATTTTACCCACAAGCTTCCTTTGCATTTCGACAAATTCCAAATGTACACACTTCAAAGATATGAACATTTTCCAAAATTCAACTCTACCGCTATAATACAGCAAACAAATTTGAATAATTCAAAATTTAATTTGCCTTCCAAATCTAACCATCACGTAATTCAAACATTTTGTAAATGTAAATTTCTCCTTTCTTAAATCCAAACAAATTTTGAATGTATACAACTTCAAATTAAAATTTCTCCCACCACGGTATTCAGAAATAACACAAATATATCAACATTGACACGGAAAAATAAACTTTAACTATTTATGCCATATGATCAGATTTCTAATTTGGAAACTTCAAAAATTTGAACGGTTTCCAGATCTGAAGATTTCAAAAATAAATAAATAAACATACGAACAGCTACCCACTTACACCAGTTTTTGAGATTCAAACAAAGTATAAATCGAATCTCTGAATATATCCGTTGGAAAAATACAAATAATATATCAAAACAATCAGATAAATACGTACAAACTACTTATACTAAAGATTTTTTTGGAATATTCAAATATTGTCACCATTTAGAGGTAATTCAAGTGCATCTTTCCTGAAATTAATTAAATATTGCGGCTGAAATTCGAACATATTCAACCATTTCAAGTTACTAAATATTTGAATATTACACAAAATGTATAAAAAATGCTCACAAAAAATGCTACCTGTTTAAATATTGTCACCATTTAGAGGTAATTCAAATGTGTCTTTCCTAAAATGAATTAAATATTACCGCCGAAATACATTTCGAGCTACTAAATATTTGAATATTGCACAAAATGTATCAAATGTTGGCTAACTTGCCGAAATGAAGGGCCACTACATTCAAATTAGAAATCAAATTCTAAAATAGAGCATGCTTTACATAATTTAGAGCACTTTATAGGTATTGATTTTTGATATTTGAACAATTTTGCAAAACTATTAAATTCTGAAATGACTATTCATGTAATATGATCAAAATTCAAAAATGAATATTTCAAACAGTTAATCCAAATGACTCCAAAATTTACCAATTCAAATGATGTTTCTCTTGAGTGGAGTATGAGAGAAAACTCCAGTGGAAACGTGGATTACTTAGTGAGTTTTTCCAAACCTTTTTCAAAAAGCCAATAAAAGTAGCAAACAGAGGTACATGACATCTAAGCCGGTATTTCATCATTCAAATTTACTTAACATATTTGCAAGCAATGTAACTTAAATCCCTCTAATTATATAGTCTCATTTCAAAAAAAAAACTTGATTCAACGAATATTTCAACAAAATGCAAACTCATTTACTCTAGTTATGGGTTGCTTTCAAATTGAATTTGAGCTAAGCACATTATACGATTTAGAACTATCGCCTTTCTTTACAATATATATAACTTAACTAAAAAAACACATAATATTTTCAGCAAGGGTGCGGCGTGACGCCGCACTAAATTTAACTACTCAATATATCAAAGCTCACCCGTTAGGGCTTCCCTCGACGCGCCCACGTCACCCGCTTTTCTGGGCCGTCCGATCAGCGGAACGGACGGTCGAGATTGAGCCGCGTCGCCGGACACTGTATCAGCTACAGTTCACATTTCTACAGTGCGCGACCCACTCCGCGCCGTCGATCTTCAAACGGACGGCCAGCGGACGGTCAGCGTGGCGTTTTTACGAAAAGCGTCCTGTGTTCCCCGCAAATTGCGGAGTAGTCCCAAGCTTCCCCACGTAGAAGGACTAATTTGTGAATTGCAGAAACTGTAGGGACTTCCGCGCAAAACTCCGCCACATCTCCCTTTTCTCCTTCTTCCCTTCCGCGTGGCAGCGAACTCGCCGTGGCCGCCGACGCGCCGCGAGGCCGCTCCACGCCTCCTCGCCCGAATCCGAGCATGCCCGGAGCTCCGCCGCCGCGCCCACTCCGTCCTCGCCGAAGAACGCGTCGTGGAACGCCCGGAATCGCCGCATTTCGCCGCCGCCGTGCTCCACGACCGCGGCCGCGGAATCCCTCGCCGCCGGTGACTCCGGCGTCCATATGGCACGCCTCGCCGCCCATCCAGCTCGCCTCCGCCGCCTCTCGTGGATCCACGCAGTCACGGCCTCACGCGCGTGCGCCGCTGCGCGAGCACGACCTCGCCAGCGCCGCCGTGTCCTCGCCGCCGGCTGACGTCACACGACGACGTCAGCACGGTCCCACCCGTCAGTCCCTCTGCATTTTCGAATGTTTTAAAAAAACTGTCATGTGGGCCCCACTGTCTGTTTTAGGTGACTAAGAAAATTATTTGAAATTGTAAAATTCAGATCTTTCAAGCCGTATTCCACAAAAACACAAATAAAATGTTAAAATTTTCAAAAAAATTAAAACTAATACATCTCTATGCATGTTTAAACAACTTCAAAAAATTCTAATTACAAGAAATAATATAATTTTCTCACATAAATTATAAAACTTACAGAAAAACATTTTACACTTCAAAATATTCGGAGGTACTCAAAACAACAAATTGTAATTAAGTACCAAAAAAAAGGTACTCACAAAAACTAAAATAGCTTTTTAAATTAATTATGCACCTTATGTAAAATAACTTTTTATATTAATTATGCACCTTATGGGAAAACATTCCAAAAATGCCGAATATGTGCAAATACTCCAGACGAGAAATTACGACGAATTTTAACTTTTCAACATTTTTAATCACAACGTCCACGGTGTGTTACTACGTGATGGGAAAAATATACATCATATTTACTCAAACTCTTGCGCGATAATTTACAACCTACAATATTTAACCTTATCAGATAAATTAACGTGATTTCCAATCTTTTTTAAAACATTTCTTCAAAATGTTAGGTACCTGACACGTGCTACCTTTTTACTTCCACAATTTCCAGAAAATCAAACCGTTTGGAAAATTTTGTCTTCATTTCAAATAAATCTGAACATTATTTCTGTAGTACAAACATTTTTTGAATCCAAAACACCATCAAAATTTCGACATTTCAAAATTTTATAATTCCTTTAAACTTGATCATTCTACAAACGCGAAAATAATTCAAATCTTAATACATTTCCAATTTAACCAATTCTTAAAATCTAAACGCTTCTAAAACATAATTTTCTTTTTCCAAAATACAACAATTTCCAAATTTGAGCAACCTCTAAAATCCGACCGTTCTTACAACGACAACCTTTTCAAATTCCAATAATTTCCAGCCTTAAACATTTTTACAATCCACACGTCTTCAAATTCGAATTTTAACACACAGGCGCGGCGTGTCGCCGCGCTCATATACCTAGTAGATTATGAAAAGGAAGTGCATCCAGGCTAAAAATGGATGGTACCTCGGCTTGGTGGCAGCGACTGTAACCTTCAGCGATCAGATCCTAGAACTAATTGCCGCTCCTTCTGATAGGTCCACCAATGGTCAGAAAAAACTATTTTTTATCCTGAAATGAAACAATCACAAGGCTTTATTAACGATGTACAGATCCACAACAAAGCAATATGAAGAAGGAAAAACTAATTGTTGGGAACTATGTTACCAAACCTAGAAATCATTAGGGCATTCTTGCAGGTTAATGTGTTAATTGGGAGAACAAGAGTATATCATCTCAGGCGTGTAAATCAACTAAGACGATGTGTTCCTTCTCTCTCATCCTCAGCTAATACTTGATCTGAATACAAAGTTGGCATATGCACCTCATACAGTTAGAAAATAGCAGAACAAACAAACTCCTTTTTTTGGTGTTGGATGGAAGAAGATAGCTTTGTTAGCACTTCATCAGATGTCTTATCTTTTCGTCAACATTGTGAATGAAGTTTGATAGTAAATTTGCCACAGCATACAAGCAGCAGAGATTACTTAAGGACAAATGGTACTTGGGATGAACATAAGAGATAATACAATGAAGGGAAAATCTAATAATAGGCGCCGCACCGTTCGCTTGGCGAGCAGCGGTGTCTCACGATTCGCGAAAAGCATCGCACACTCCAATAACAAATCCCCTCGTTATTTAAAAAAAATCCCCTCGTTATTATCCCTTTACCCTTATCCCCTCACGCACTTGTCCTATACTCCTATCGACTCATTCTCCACAGGAGAGCAGCACTGCCGTCGCCGACACGCACGGGCAGGAGGCGCGATGGATGGGAGGGCCTCGTTGGGCCACCGCCGACGAGGGCGAGCAGGAGGCGCGACGCGGGGAGGGCCTCGTCGGGCCGCCGCCGACGAGCGTGAGGAGGAGGCACCACGCGGGGAGGGCTCCACCAGTCCGCCGCCGACGAGCGCGACTAGGAGGCGCGACGCAGGGAGGGCTCCGCCAGTCCGCCGCCGACGAGCGCGAGGAGGAGGCTTCCCGACGAGGCCCCTAGCGCGCTGACGCCACCGCCGACCATGCAGCCTGGAGGGTGCCGCCGAGTACGCAGCGGGGCACCGCTGCCATCGAGCTCGAGGAGGAGGTTGTCACCGTCGAGCGCTAGGTGGCTGCTGCCTTGAGCACATGGAGGCGTCCTTGCGATGAGGAGGCAGCCACGAGCTAGACTCGGAGGTGGCGCGTGCAGCTACGGAGCAGATGCGGTAGCAAGCACGGAGGCACATATGCTGGAGGACCTTATCCCCGCTCAGGCCACACCACCTCCACGCCGTCCGACGAGGTCGCGGGGGTGAGCCTGTTGTGCTCTCCACACTGGCGCTAACCGGCGAGCCTCCCCAGCTAGTTCACCATCTTCCTCTCATGCTCCAGGTTCAACCCCAACCGTTCGCCTCTCACCTCTATAACTTGTTATTGCGTCTCAGTGGAAGGTATCGGCAAGCTAAACCTAGGATAAAGTTTCACTGTACCGGAAATTCCATGCTGCTGCTATACAATTTTTGGTTGTTCGATTAGATACATGGATTGCTAGCGGTGTAAATATTCTGATAGCTGGGTGAGAAAAATCTGGTAATTGTTTTGTTCAAATCTGGTAGTTATTCGTGAATAAATTGGTTTGATGTATGACCTCTTAGTTTGACATAGCAAAATAACTGGTTGTAGTGTCTATTTAATCTGATAATTGTGTCTAAATAATCAGTATTCTGATAATTGTTTTGTTTGAAACATAATAGTTATTCGTTAACGAATTGGTTTGATGTATAACCAGTTTGGCATAGCAAAATTCTGATAGCTGTGTCAAAATAACCTGGTAATTCTGTCTAAACAATTTGATAATTGTTTTATTGAAACCTGGTAGTTTTATTCGTTAAATGTTGTTACCAGTTTATCAGTTGTTGGAGATTACACAACGATGATTTACTACTGATCAGTCTTGTTGTCTGGTCTTGCAGCTGACTACCCAAACGAGGCTGAAGTTGGCGATGTGCCCGTGGAGGCATTCGAAACTGGACTTGTCAAGAGAGAGGATCTTTTCATCAAAACAAAGGTTAGTCGATGGCAAGCCATGAGTGAGATTTGGAAGTGGCACGTAGGAGGGAGCAGACATGGTGGCGCCGGAGGAAGGTTTAGTGAGATTGCTCGGAGGAAGGGTAGCAAGAATAAAATTGTTGGTGATACCAAGGGGAAGGACACAATGAAGATGCCTAATGTGAGTTGTTTGGCCAATACCTTCTTTATCTAAGCAATACTACTGTAAATGTCAAGGGAGAAGGTCTCTGATGTAGTTGTAGGGAATGTAGTAACATTTTGTGTCATAGCGGATAACTATCTGGTAACTGTTAAGAATTAACCTGCTAGCTACCACAAAAGAATATGGTAGCTAACCAGGAATAACCCGGCAATTGGCAATAAACTCACATATAACCAATAGTAAAATAACCTGATAACTATAAGCAATTAAAATGGTAGCTAGAATTGAATAACCTGGTAGCTAACACGAATTTCTTTGAAATTAATTAGCATGACTGTTACCTGATAGCTGGAATGAATGAACCTGGTATCTAGATTGAATTAACTTGATGGCTAACTTTTGAATTAACCTGGTGGCTAGCTTTGAATTAACTTGATAGCTAACTTTTGAATTAACCTGGTGGCTAGCTTTGAATTAACTAGCATGATTTTAACTTGATAGGTAGCATGAATTACCTAGCATGATTTTTAAGACGATAGCTACCATGAAATAACATGTTATGATTTAACTTGGTAGCAACCAATATTTCAAAAACAAATTCACTATTTGGAATCTTTCTTAACTTGGGCATTTTAATCTACTAGGTGATAACTTTGCCGAGAAATAGCATGCCAAGTAGAAAGCAGAGAAATGTCTTAATAGTTTGTAAGAGTATTGGTATCCATATAAAAATAATATGGTAACTAGCTTGGAATAACCTGATAGGTCAATATAAAACATGGCAACCATATGCGAATATCATGAATTAAGATCATTTTTTGCTAAACTCTACTAAAAACAACCCGGTAACTATAGGCAAACAATATGGTAGCCAAGATGATTAAACTGGTAACTAAGAGTATAATTCTTGATTTACCTTAGTTATTTGAGATGACACTCACCGAAATGGCTAGATTCGATTCATCAGGGGTTGTCCATATTGTACCTGCAAATGTTTTGCAATGTGGAGATTTTATTAGTGCTAATTTGCATTTTTGTTTTTGTTTTTGCAACAGCGGTGAATCAAGTACCATGATGTAGAAGGTTGTCACTAAAGAATCCATCAAGTTATGGTGTGCAAGTTATGGTTATTTAGATGTAAGTTAGTGATATATGCAAAACTCTTTTCTTAGCATATTGTGAGATTCCTGTAAGTTTCTTAACCTACTGGAACTATATGGTATTCTTGTGTGTGGAGAACAAGATTTTACTAGTTATTTTGGACCCAAACATGATCTACTAGCTCTGTACCCCTCTGGTTGTACTTTATTTTGCTTGGGAGAAAGTTTTCTTCATATGATAAAGTTTTTGTATGATGGTTTCATGTCATCTCTTTGTGAGCTGATTTTGTTTACAACCTGGTGTATGATTTAGATGGTTTTGAACATGTGGAGAAGTAGATGTTGATAATAGGAAGTACAAACTGTTATCCAGTTTTTTACCTATGTACTTGTTTTTTCTAGATTTGGATGTATGCGTGTTTCTCATTCTGGTCGTACTGGTTCGAGGAGGAGAAAATGTACGTGGTGTCAGGTCCTTATAGGGTTTTGTTTCTGGGTCTGCAGGCCAAAATCTTGTTTCTGGGCTATTTTTGATGTAATCTGGCTAATCGGGTGAGAAATTCCTGTTGGGCTCTGTATGCAGCCCAGGAGCGACACAGCTCGCTTAGGCGCGCGCGCTCCCACGAGAAAAGTCATTCGATGGTTTGACCGCCGTACGGGAGTGCGTTTCAGCGGCGCCGCTACGTAGTCCTATCCTACAATGAAAACCAACCAACAGTAGATTAACAAAGGAGGAGAGGGAACACAGCCCATGCTTAAGACATCTTTTGTTACGTGCATCCAATTGGAAGTGAAATCACATTTGTACTAAAAACCGGACATAAAGGTTGAGCGCTAATTAATTATGGAAGTGAAATCACATTTGTACAGCCCATTTGTCCAGGTTCCAGTGACGAGTAAGTTTGTAACCATGGAAGAGAACCTGGGTAATGGAAAATATAATACTAAACCATACCTTACTGATTCCAGTCTAGAGACCTGATGACAGTTAGCAATGTGGATGGTTTAAACGCCCATGGAGACGGCGTGCAGCGTGCCTGTGAGGCTGTGACGGTGGAGCCGGGGCCGCTTGAAGGCGGGGAGATACTGGCTGTAGCAGCGACCGTCTGTTCTGTAGGACGTCGATCTTGCGTTAGCGACGCCGTCGAGCGAAGGGAGGAGCATTGGTCAGGGAGTACAAGCGGCCGGCCGACGGCCGAGTGGATGGAGGTGTCCTCGCTCGGCTTCATCCCCGTGCACCTCAAGCGGCCGGATCCGGTGTTGATGCGGCGGCGGCGCGTGTCCACAAGAGACTGGGGAGAGGAGGAGGCCATTGGCGACGCGAGGAGGATCGATCTGCGGGGTTGGGGGAGGAGGACTGATCTGTGTGGACTGGAGAGGGAGTCACGGACGTAGGGAAAGGGATGCGTGGTTTTCGGCGGCCATTTCGTAGACAGTTTTCTCTTCGCGTGCGTGAGGGAGGGCGTGTTTTGTTTGACAAGGAGGGGATGCGTGAGACGGTGGGAAGCGACGAAGTGGACGAAACGTATTGTAGGTTTTTGATTGGCAGACTAAAGAATCAAATTCTTTTTTTAGATAGGAGAATAGGAGAGAGCCGAAACCCATCGTTTCTTGCTTGAACGAATTGACCTGCGCATCTTTTGCACACATGACACATGGCACATGCTCGCATAAATTAAACAACATGCCAAACTCGTGAATGCTTGTGGATTTTTCTTAATGCTTGTGGATTTTTCTTGAAATAACAATACTGATACCGTATCCTAATTAATCCCACCGTCCATCTAGTCCAGGCAATTTTGAGTGCTTATTAATCGTACCACAACCAAAACGAGAGAATATTCTCGTTTGCCTGGGCCGGTTCCTCCCATGGCCATGGGCCCCTAGAAAGGCAGGAAACTGCATCGATGTACTTTGGTCTTTGAATTGCTTCCACCCATTTTTATTCCATTCTCCCCACCCCAAGCTCGTCTCTGTATAAAGGCGGCAAAGCAACAATCCGAGCAACTGGGATCCACGATAATCACGAAGCACAAGCACCACAACAACACAACTCCCCCACTGCCTGAAGTCTCCTCAAAGCCCGCTCCGCTCGACCGCCCCCCCTCTCGCCGCCGCCGCCGGGCCGAGTTAGGGTTCCGGCGAGCTCGGGGCCTCGCCGGTCCACCGCGCCGCCCTCCCAGTCCCCGAGCCCCCCGGTGAGCGCACCCGCCCCTACGCCCCCTTCCTTTCTAGTAGGTGCGATTCATGCTGTTCCGTTCTAGTTTGGGTTCCGGTTTATGCGGGCGGATCCATTCGCTGATGCTTGACCGTGGAACGGGGCTGTAATTTGGCGCTGCGAGCTTAGTGCTGGGTTGGACTTTTTTTAATTAGGGGGAATATTAATGTGCTGGCTTGCTTTTTAGCTGGCCATGGGAACAGATTCTTAGTTTGTGCCTTTGAGGGATGCTTAGGTTGTTAATTGATACCATTGGTTGATACCTGTAGTTGTACATGTGCGGTTGCCAAGCAGCAATCAATGAGACTGTGAGAGCGATGTGTTTGTTTATTGTGTGGACCTTGGATCGTTAAGCGTTGCTGATGTGGGGCAACAACACTAGGCGCTTGCTTGCCGTGACACAACAGGGAAGCCTGCCTGGTTGGCTGGTCCGTAGCTAGTTTCCACACTGGCCACACGTGCTGGTTTTCGGGGTTACTTCTTCTGGCGGTCAGCGCCTCAGCGGTTTATTGCTCGAATCGTGTTCCACGCTGTGTTCTCCAACTAGCACACAATCTGTTTGACGAATTATATATAAAGCAGTAACAGACTCAACGTAACCTCTGTGTTTTACTACTTGGTATTATCTATTGACTTTGTGACTGAACCTGGTCTAACCGACTTTTATGCCTTTATAGGTTCAATAGCAACGATGCAAAAGGACACAAGCTCCGGCGATGTTTCTCCTTCTCATGTAGGACGTGTTAGACATCGAAGACGTGCTAGTGAGGTTAGCTGTGTTCTGTTCATATTTTCCTTTCGATTTCTGTTCCTTGCAAGTCTGGCTTACTTTCCACATTCAGCAATTGGTCAGGCTCTTTTAATTTCTCAGTATGTGCTGCATTCACACCTTGTACAGGTCTGTGTTTTCAAGAAAGTTGATATTTTTTTTCATCTTGCAAATATGTTTATTAATTTGATGGCTATGCTACAAACATCTTAGAGCTACACTAAAAAATTACCTCCACTTTCCTTAAAAGGTGACCATACTGTGCGTAGAAAAGATCTTGTACTGCTGTTACTCAGTTACTTTGTTTACTGGTCGTTCATTGAATTTGTTTGATAATGGAGTATTTGTTGAGTATCTTATTTGGAGCTAATCTGATGCTGTTTCTTCAGACTACCACAGATGGAAATAGAGCCAATGGACCCACTTTGCTTGTCAGTGATCAGAACAAGTATAAGTCAATGCTTATCCGCACATATTCAACTTTGTGGATGATTGGAGGCTTTGTTTTCGTAATTTATATGGGTCATCTCTATATCTGGGCCATGGTGGTTGTGATTCAAATATTCATGGCAACTGAGCTTTTTAACCTACTCAGAAGATCTAGTGAAGAGAAACAACTGCCAGGGTTCAGGCTGCTGAATTGGTAGGCTCTAGGTCATTCTGATGCTCCTATTGTTTTGTACTGGATTTTTTTTTCAATAACTTAGCTGCCCCAATATAATGTATTTCAAAAAGTCCATATAATTTCGTGTGAACAAGTCTTATCGTTCATTTGCAGGCACTTCTTCTTCACGGCAATGTTGTTTACTTATGGACGCTTTCTTAGTCGGGAGCTTGTTAACACAGTTACTTCAGATCACTTGTTGTATAAGCTCGTCAGTGGTCTAATAAAGTATCAGATGTTTATTTGCTATTTTCTATATACTGCTGGTAAGGCTCATTATTTTTTGCAATGTGTAAATAATGTTTATTATGTGCAGTTCATTTAAAACATTCATATCGTATTAATACTATTCTGAGTTATACATGTTTCTATAGCAGAATTGTTTTATTAATTGAACAACTAGTACAGAATATTGGAGGAATGAAGGTTATACATTATTTTACTGTTTTGGATGTGCATTAGGGGTTTGCATATGTCAAGAACCAAAAGTTTGTGTACTGCAGGCCTGCACATGTAATCTGAACAACACAATGTTCTACTAAACCCGGGTTTCTTTCAATTTTGTTATGTGCTTGGTTGCATGAGCTTCTCTTAGATATTCCTTCCTCATGTAACCTGCTTGTCTTATCTCGTCTTGTTAATTTCTAATTAATATCTGGCATAAAAGTAATATATAATTCCTGTTATCCAGGATTTGTATGGTTTATTTTGACTCTGAAGAAGAAGACATACAATTATCAGTTCAAACAGTATGCCTGGACGCACATGATTCTTTTAACGGTTTTTGCGCAGTCTTCTTTCACCGTGGCAAATATATTTGAAGGATGTTCTGGTAAGCTATAGCCTATATATGTACCTTACCGTACTTCTGGTTACATTTTGACTTACTGATTTAACTGAAATGTTTGGTTATTTTGATCCACTCATGACATTTGACATGTATTATTTTGTATGGTTTAAGCATTCAAGATTCCTCGCCTTAAAAACACCTGAAGTTGTTGAAGTATCTTCAAGATTCCTAATTTCTTGTACAGCTGTAAAAAATAGTGTTGCCATGAAATCCTGAACCTCTTCAACATAGTAGGAATTGCCCATGTTACCACCCTACGAGCCTTGACAAAAATCTGTAGCCTACAGTTCTTACTTCAGTTACAATGGTAACGTCACTATGTTGGCCATATTGACCTATTTGAGATTTTGTTCTAGTAGGAATTTGTGTCTGTATCTGGAGTTCTGGACCTACCACTTAAAAACATTCAGGTCTCCACCATAACGAAAAAAAAAGGGGGAAACATAGGAGTGCTGGTGCAACAGGCAACAGCTATACCATGTTTTTATTTGATTTTTGTGCCTTCCTATTTCCATTTTGCACTTGTCTATTAGGGGAGATAGACTTTTTATTTTTCAGGCTTAAGTTAAGCTACTTTATATAACACACAAATTGTCCATTTTGTTATATGCATGTTAATTAAGCGAGTTATTATTTTATCCTGTGCATTTCACAAACTGCATACATCTTCAATGCTATGCTTGCACAGGTTTCTTCTCCCTGCTTCGCTCATTGTGATCAATGACATTGCTGCGTATTTATTTGGTTTTTTTCTCGGGAGAACGCCATTGATCAAGTTATCTCCAAAGAAAACATGGGAAGGTTTTATTGGTGCATCAGTGACAACTATAATCTCTGCTTTCCTGGTGAGATGAAAGCCCTGGTTTATGTACTTAAAAGATTATTAGTAGCATGCTTAACTTTCCCCTTTTGTGACAGTTAGCAAATGTAATGGGTCATTTCCCGTGGTTGACGTGTCCAAGAAAGGTGACTTATTATTTTCCTTTCAGAATGTGATTATAGCTGTACCGGCAAATCACTGGGCTGTTGTTGAATTTGTTCTTAAATTTACTATGGAAATGTTTGCAGGACCTGTCAACAGGGTGGCTTGTTTGTGATCCTGCTCCTATGTTTAAGCCAGAGCATTACTTTTTGGGAGATTGGGTGCCACAGTGGGTAAGAACATCCTCTTCAAATTGTTACTTTTACCACTATTTTTTTCTAGTATACGCTTGTCCGCCGCTTGTGTGCTTACAAAGTTCACTACCATAAAGCTCAACCTAAGATTTTACTACCACCCCGACCCTGCGCCCATGTTGCCCCTGCCTGAGTCAGTTTACTCCGCTTTCATCCGACGTGGCCACAATGTGGTTTTTTGACTTGCGGTTTTAGATGACATATCAACTATCAAGTAACCAAAAAAAATGGTGGGCTCACATGTTACCGTGAAACTTCCTCCATTTCTTTGTTCTCCATTCCTCTTCCTTCCTACTGCTCTCCCTCACGAGTCACGAGTCACAATCCACCTTGCTCTGCTGCTCCTGAACACTGCCTCAGTCATCCCCACTCCTCACAGTGTAGCGGAACCTGGCATCGGCACTGCTTTCCTGTCCCCGTTGTCCAGACTGAGCGTCCCCTTCTTTCTCCTCTTCCTCTGGTTGCTTTTCTTCCCTTCTCTCCTGGATGCCTTCTCACTCACATGGACAGCAGGAAGATTGGAAGAGCATGTTTGTATTTTGATTAATCGGGAATCGCAGGAAGTTGTGTGAGCCTTGATTTGCATGGATTATGAAGACGTGATTTTTTCCTTCGGTACATAAAATTTCTAGCTATTCTATTTAGGGAGAAAGGTGGGCTATACAAGAGTCCACATCGTCTGTGAGCAGGTTTAGTGAGTTGTTGAGCAGAGTCATCTCCGACAGTGGCCACAAACGAGTGTCCGGTGGTGTATTCTCACCGCTGCCAACAGGGAAGTGTGCACATTGGCACTTTGATGAGATCATTCGTTGGCGTGGTGTTCGGGAGGAAGGGAGAGAAGAGAAACGGGTATTGTGGATGGCAGCAGCAAAGTCAGAAGGATCAGCAGCAGCCAGTCATGTGCTCACGCGAGAAGTGGCGCCAAAAAAGAATCTTAAACTGAAGAATGCCCCATGTCCAGATAGAGTATTGTCTCTCAGGAGTTATGGGCTTCTTTGCTGTTTATACTGTAGTAGTGTACCAGTAGCAGTAGTTGCTGTCCAAGCCATGTTAGTCTTAGCCGTGTGTTAGTTGTAGAGTACGAGTCATTATTAGTATTCTGTGACAGTGACATCTCTTGATAATTGGAGACGGTTAACGTCATGTTAGAAAAAAAAACTGCCTGTCTCCCCCTTATAGGGCCATAATCCCCTTCAGGCTACGCCATCTTGTCCATCCTCTGCATAGCTGAACCGAGGTTCACAATCGGAGACTTGTTGACTTGTTGTGTCAGCTGATGTGTCCGACAAATGGCATCCATGGAGTTTGATATGTATGTGCAACCATGGAGCTTTGAGTAAGGTCAAACCTGGTGTTGAATGTTCAGACGTTTACTCCCTTTTTGATCACAGAAAGGTTAAACAACCATGATCAGGTCATGCGCATATGATCAAGTTGCTCATTTGAATCAACAGGCTGTTTTAGTTTGTTGTCTTCTGATGCGTTAGTATCATGTTTCCAAAGTTTCTGAATTAAATCTGTATTTTTCTCTTGGCAGTTTCCATGGAAAGAAGTTTACCTATTACCCGTGCAGTGGCATGCTTTAGCCCTTGGTTTATTTGCATCAATAATAGCACCATTTGGAGGATTTTTCGCAAGTGGCTTCAAGAGGGCTTTTAAAATAAAGGTGCATACTGCTTCGTTATTTTTCTATCTTTAGGATTAGCAAAGTATCAGTTATACTGTTTCATTACAGTTATCTACAAATTTTGTAGGATTTTGGTGACAGTATACCTGGGCATGGTGGAATTACTGACCGAATGGATTGTCAAGTAAGTTGAAAGAATCCTCTTTATGATTCAATATCCTAGCCTATGTAGTTTCGCTGAACAATAGATGATCTCGTGAATTTTCCCAGATGGTTATGGCAGTTTTTGCATACATATATCACCAATCATTTATTTCGCCCCACAATTTCTCTGTCGACGCAATCTTGGATCAGGTCAGTCTCGTGTCTTGTTTCCATACGAGCTTCTTATCCTGGGTGGTTCTCATGCATCACTTATTATACCTTTGTCCATCCAGATTATAAGAAACCTAACCTACGAGGAGCAGAAATCCTTATACCAGCAACTTGGGGAGATGATCGTCGAAAGGCAATTTATGTAAGGCTGAGAATAGCACACAATACGGTTTGTATGGTTCGTTATGTAGCTCTAGGTTGATGTACAGCATCATAGCTCCTCTGTACCGTGATAGAGTGATATTTCCCTATCCAAACCGTTGTACAGAATGGAGTGTGGATGGGGTTTAGGTTCTTGATTCGCTCTCCAGTTATGCTGCTTCTTTTATCCTCTCCGCAAAACCCTCCCATTCTCAGTTATCATCTGTGTTGTAAAAAACAGAGCTGTACAAAGCTTATTCCTCTATATCACTTGGTTCATGGTTGGCCTCGCATCAGTATCTGGAGAATGTGAAACAACTAGGTTCTGAAGTACCTTTTTTGCTGACATGACACACAATTCATTTAGCTTGTCAGTGTTCTACTGCTAGTTTGCGAAGAGTCAACTTTGACCTGTCCTCCACATCAACGGTGTATAACCCTACGTGGCATGACGAATGTGTTGGATGTCACGTCTTTACACATGTCCTACTTTGCTGCAGGTGCATCATGCGGTACTTGACTTGTTCATTGGTATAGCAAGTGGTGAACTGGTGATCGGTCATTACATGAAACATAGTACTCCCTTCGTCCAAAGATAAGTGTCTCAAGTTCACTTTTTGGCAAACTTGATACACTTATTTTGGGACAGAGGGAGTACCATTTATTATTGTAGGTTACACCTTCTATTTAATTGTGATTCGGAATATGTAGAGAATGTTCTCTTTTATTCCATTTTGCCTATTCTGTTTGACATGCAGTTTGCCTATATTTGCTGGCAGGAAGTGGACACTTTCGGTTTTTTCTTTTTTGAAGAAAGAGCAATCATAGCTTTTCCAGTGATGCGAACTCCTTGTGTCTAGCCAATTAAGGAGTCCGTTTTCTTACATGTCTCGGTTCTACAGTCTCCCCTGGAGCCACAGACTACTCACACAGTCACACCTTGTCTAACATTCCGGAATTCGCATATAGAATTCACATATGCGAGTACTGGCATAAATTTTGGGCGATAAATATGCGCTCTAAAACTAGCCATTATAGCATCTCCACCGGCACCCTGAAAGACACTAGTAATTGTGCACGTGCAATGCACATGTTAACTAACACAATTTAAATCATGAATACTAAAAACAAAAGAAATATATACCTTACAAAGTTTGCTAATTTAATATCATCATTTCAAAAGATTGATGCAAAATATCAGCATGATAACAAAATAGTGCAAAGTGCACAGCTTCTGCTAGCACTTTGCTAGGATTGTCAACCAAAGATTGCACAAGCAATCCTCATCTGCGGTTTGATTAGTGACAGTACAAAATGAATGCTTTTAATATATGTTTCTTTCTGGTGAAATTAAAGTTTCACAACCAGTGTAGAAACTATGAGCTAAGATTTAGATACATTGATACATAGATTTGCACATTTGTCTACAAGAACCTTACATTCTGAAGAAATGAGGAAACTTTTCATGCAATGCAGGCAGAACTGCCAAGCAAGGAAAAGAAACATATCTTCAAGTTCATATCCTTTGAGTACCTCCAAGCAACCTTTATAAGAATTTAGTGTCCACGTGCAACACACATCTTGATTAATTAGTGTAAGTTGCAACGCAACATATACACCATAAGCTTTTCGTCATGTCATCGTTCCGCGCGCCCTCTCTTACCTATGCTTCCGCTTTCTATTTTCACATGCTCTTACTCTTCCTTTACCTCGATCAAATTCACCTCTAATGCAATTCAAAATTTAGATGGCACCATTCAAGTTCCACGACTGTACGTACAATGATAAATTCATAATTGTGCCGGCCTTGTGCCCGCCGTAGTTTCCTCAAAAAATAAATTCATAATTGTCTGAATCCTCGAACGTTACAAATAACACAGTGTGCATGACAAGGTATCCTCATAAAATAAATCAAGAGATAGTTCTAACAAACAGCAATGATACTTTAGGTGTTTGTGCTCTCATCAATAAAATTAGATTAACATAATTTTTTGAGACATATACAAAAACAGTGTTGTTAAAAACTATTTTTCATTCTACTCAAACAGAGTATTTACAAATGATGGTAACGCTTTCGCTCAGATCTCTTCTATGCACGTTGATATAGTAGCGAATGACCAATCTTCGATGCCCTATCCTTGATGATCTAATGGTGAAGCTCACAAAGTTGACAGGTTTCTATATATCAGGAATGCATAATAGATTGCTAGCTAATTGGAAAAAAAACTTAACAGGTGATTAACATATCCATAAACTGCAGATATTTGCAGATCAAGATTAAATACAAGAAACACACCATGTAAATGATCAAGTTCATACCTGAACAATATAAAATGAGCTATTTCATTGTGTTTACACTCTGGGTTAAAGGTACCGGATGTTCTTTTTTTTTACGAAAAGGCTGACGGAAGAATGGCTTTTCATTGAATAAGAAGGAAGGGTACAGAGAGTACCACAGGAGTTCGGAAATACCGGGCAACGGGGGTTCAGTGAACCTCAAGAAAAACAAATGGTGCATTCAGATTCAAGTTCAGTACCTGCAAAGAGGTCAATTGTGCTCAGGTTTGCTGTAGTCATGGTATGATATATCAAGTATTCAATGAGAAAGTGACCGAGGGCGTAGACGAATGACAAGGTAGATACAGAAGCGTGCTTTCCAGGCTTAGTGCACACCAGAAGCACAGTGTGCAGGTCAAAAGTGTCCAGACCCCAAACGTGTCCACATGAATAAAAGAACGATGTTAATCATATTGCATATGATATTTAGCCTCAAATAAACAAGCCTACTGTCGTGGTGGGATCACGGCAGATGCCATAGGTATGGCTAAGATGGGGCCGAATGGTCGTTGGGGAATCCAGGGAGGGTTTATGCACTCAAGAAGTGCACAAGCAAGAACACGCAAGAAACCGCAAGAACATGAACTAGAAACCAAGAAACCAAGAACACAAAGCACACCACGATGTACCCTGCTTCGGGGCCCTCTTGTGGAGGTAACACCCCTACTGCAGCACTATCCTACTTGGTGTATATCTCAAGGTGACAAGTACAAGCCGCTCCTCGAGCTGTGTGATGATACAATGGTGAGAACTTGAGGTAGAAGATGAAGCTACAAGGGGGAAAAAAGGAACTCCGAGCTTGGATCCGAGGTGTCTCCGGGGATTCCGAGGTTCCTCTCTGGATCGATCCTTCTCCCTCAGTCGATCGATCCCCCACGCAGGAGGGGTTGAAGCCCATTATATAGGCCAGCCGAGTTACCGTTATGCCCCTTGCTAAACACTGTTGCCATGCCTCTGCTTTGGTCATCATCGTACTCCTGTCAGGGACAAGACATGGCCTGCCCATCCCCTGCATCACCACAGTAGAGCTAGGATGTCCCCTCTGACAGAGACAGGACGTGGCCTGGCTGAGCTACCTCGTAGCCTTTTCCCAGAACCCGCGTGATCAGCGGTCAGAGACGTGCAGCCCCGCCGAACCCGGGGCACGCCTCTGCCAGGCTCCGTGACAGACGCTCCCGTGTCAGGCGGGATGTGACAGGAGCATTGACTCCTGCCCGACCTACGGCTTCTTGCCTTGGTTAGCCCGGCACGGATGTGTCGGGCTCCTTACCTCGGGTCTTGCGCTTAAGATCTTTACCAGGTCGGACCTTACTTCCTTCAAATAGCTTCTCCTGCACTCACAATACAAATCATAGCACCGGGTAGTTAGGTCGGCTGATCATAGCTCGGATTATGAACCTCGGCCCATGCCAACGGGATACCTCGGACCCCTTTGGGCCAAGACAGGTCCGCCTTTATATTCTCCAGGTCAAGATGACGCTCGGACACTCCCAGGCCCAAACAGGTCGGCCCTTTTCGTACCTCGGCACATCTTTAAACTCAACTTAAGCCAAGCCTTGACCCTACCCGGGGGTAGCCCCCCGACATTAGTCCCCGAAGCTGGTGCGGTCCTACGACCTCGGATGGAGGGCCGTAGCAGGTTAAAAATAAACAAGGCACCACCTCTAAATCCGACCTTATATATAGCTCTGCCGAGGTACTTCCCCAGACCATAATCTAATCCGAGGTTGATCTACAATACGACCTTTCCGAACTGTTTGACTCAGCACAATTTGCCTCAAGACTTTCCGAGGCACGTGGCGAAGAATCTCTGCCCGGACCCCGAAATCCGGACCTTTGAAAGACAGGTCCTGACCACACGCCGCCTTGTCAGCCGGACCCACCAAACAGTGCACATGCGCACTCAAGTGGTTGACCAATTTGACCGCCCATGACCCCTCGGTTTTCGCGCTGACCAGCATAGAAGATCCGGCGCTGGCGGTTGCCATCCTGTGGCCCACGATGTGGCCGATCGTGCGGCCACAAACCACGCACCCGCACTCTCGCCCGCACACGATCCCACGTCTTCCCGGTAACCATGCGGTAGTGCGCAGTTACCGCACGCGGTTATAAATAGGGGCCCAGGGCAGGACTTCATCTTCTTCCCCATTCACTCGCTGCTCCGTGCTCTCCGCTTCCAGCGCCGCCATCGAGCCCTCGCCGGTGACGTGCACCGCACCTTGTGCCGCCACACCGCCGTCCTGCAGCAGCGTTCCGCACCGCCGTCCAGCGCCTCGCCGCACCGGAGTACGCGCGCTGCGCCTTGCGCCGTCGACTCGCCGCCGATTCAACATCTTCTCCACGCGATTCCGGTAAGTGTTTCCCCTCTGTCCACGCTAGCAGTTGTGTTCATCCTCCGTGATGAACTCATTCATCTTTCATGGATAAACTTGCCCATAGATTTCCTATAGGTTGCTGTGCAAAGAGGTGTAGATCTTCCCCTTTCACCCATAACAGGTTCTGTCGTTTAACTGACTCGTGGACCTTCATCCATTTCCCCTGTCTAGGTTTTGCACTTTATCTCCTATTTTTCTCATTGGTAGATCTTTGTGTTTCACCGTCTCCGTAGATCCGTGTTTCCCGCCTAAATCCTTTAGCCCGGCTATCCCGAATGATCCGAGGTATTTACCCGGCTATCCTGAACTGTCCGAGGTACTTACCCCGGTTGAACCTCCCTCTTCTGCAGGAAAGCGTCCCATGTCTTCTGCCCGGATCACGCCGAGGAAGGAGCACCTGGAGAACGAGGGCTGGGAGGGATCCGATGTCACGGAGGCCGACATTAAGTGGCTCCGAGATTCACGGCGGATCCCGGCCAATCTCATCTGCCGGGTTCCGAAGAAAGAAGATATCGAACCCGACGTGGAATCCGGGGAGCGGGTCGTCTTCCTGGATCACTTCGAACGTGGTTTCGGACTCCCGGCCGGGAAATTCTTCCGGGACTTCTTGGACACCTTTGGGCTACAACCACACCACTTGCCCGCCAATGCCATCCTCCAACTCTCGGCCTACGCAACTTTTTCCGAGGGTTACCTCGGATTATGGCCTAGCATCGAGTCATGGGCCAAGTACTTCCAGCTCAAGAAACAAAGTGTCCCGAACAAGAAGGTCGTGGACAAGGAGATGACCGCTTGCGGGGCGGCCTCGATTTCGCCTCGGCGATTCTCTGAGTTTCCTCGGATTCAGGGCCTGGACTCCTGCCGAAAATGGCAACGCTCCTTCTTCTATGTGAAGAACCCGGGCAAAGACCTCATCAACTTGCCGGAGTTCACCATCGGACCCCCACTGCCCAACTCAACTGGGATTACGAGCCCGAGCCCGACGCCCCCGAGGTTTACTGATTCATCAAACCATGATGTCACTCCAGGAGAAAGTTGGGGAGCAGATGACATCTTGCGCACCATGATCACCCGCCGAGTTAACCTCTACAAGCGCGGGCCCAAGATCTGCCACATGAGTGGCCGCTACGATCCCACCGGAACAGCACTCATGAACTCAGCGACTCCGAAGTAAAGAGGCGCATCCGGGCCATCGCCAAGACCACCATGCCCGATAAGTGGAAATGGGGTGTCAAGCCCTATGACCGAGATCACCTTCCAGCTCAAGTAAGTGTACCTTACCCGGCGTATAATATTCCTCGGTTTCATTTTCACCCCGACATTGTATTGATTCTTGTGCTAACTCGGTTTTACTTCGCCACCTCTGCAGAAGTTCACTCGACAGGAAGTCGAGGATGGCCCCATTTCTTCTAAGGAGTGGACTCCCGACCTGCCTATTCCGGTCGCCGCCGAGGCTGAAGATCCGGACCATGAGGATCACCTCCCTATTCCCAAGGCCACCTCGGGTAAGACTCGCGATTGCCCATCGCACCGCCCACCAGTTCGATCGTCCATCCAGGATTGGCCCGATGATGACGATGACGATTGCCAAATTCTGGAACCTATCAATGTTATTCCAATTTCCTATGCTCCTCCGACATATAAGAACTTTCATCCAGCGTCTGCAGCCTCCCGGAAGCGCTCAGGACCCGGTACCTCGGATGCCGAGGCTTCTAAGACCTCGGAGACTGCAGCGCCCAAAGCCAAGCGTGCCAAGAAGATCTCGGCGAGGCACAAGAAACGAGGCCCCGTGGAGGAAGATGCGTAAGTCACCTTGCTCCTTTTTACTTCTCACGCTGTTCCGAGGTTAAGTTTTTATACTCTAACTTAATCTTTCTTTTTCGTCTAGCCCGGCTCGGCAGATCAAACAGAGCCACAGCTCGATACATTCACCACTGCCTCCAGTGGTTGAATCTAAGACAACCGAGGCCGAGGTTAACCTCGGCAGCCCCGCCAGAGCCTCTCCTCCAGAACAGTCCGTTGATATCCACAGCCCGGAGAGGACCATCTCCTCCCCGGGCGTGTCGCCTCCGCCGAACTTCCACCGCCGAGCTCTGACTCAGGCCTGGGACACTCTGCTCCCAGCCAAGATCAGACTCCTCCGCGTCCTCAGAAGGATGCGGAGTCAGATCACGCCAAGACTCCGGCTAAGACCGTGCTGGAGCCTCGGCTCTCCCCAAGTCTCAAGCTGCGCGCAACCAGCAGCAACAGCAGCAGAAGAAGCAACAACAACAACAACTGCAGAAGCAAAAGCTTCAGCAGCAGCAGAAAGATTCAGCTCGAGTTGTTGAGCCCCCCAAACAGCCACAGCAAACTCCGATGCCGCCACCGCCACCGGGACCCAAGGCTGCGAGCACCCAACTGGTGCCGCATGTTCCCTGCGCCGAAGTCCACCTTGACCAAGACCGCGCCTTCGAGCTCTCAGGTCGCCACCTCCCGAGCTCTTTTTGCTGCTACCATCCAGCCGAACATCAGCAGCTGGGAGGTCGGGCAACTCCGGACCAAGAGCGGGAACAGCTTAGGCTCGGAGAAGCATTACGACATGGACTGGAACTCGGCTGATACTGCCGAGGTCTCCTCTAATCCGACCTCGAGCATCCAGCTGGACCTAGCGCCGTGCTCCAGTCCATTTACAACATGCAGACTGCGGTCCTTGATTGCAGCAAGAAGGCATCGGTAAGTTTCTTTACGCAACTCTCTTTCTTCCTTTTGAAACCAAATGACAAACACTCTACTATTCCCAGTCCCCGAGATTCGGGTTGAGCAATTGACACTCCACCGAGTTAAAATTGCTCGGCTTGAATCTCAAAAACTTGTCATTTCTCCAATGCTGAGTCCCCGAGGCCAATGCCGAGTCCCCGGGACTCAATTGGGCCTCGGGTGCTAAAAAGACCTCGGATTTCTTCGAAATGTAAATCTTCAATATTCGTGTCAAATCTCTTTCCGCCGAACTGATCTCTCTATTTTTTCAGGAGTGCAACAATGCTCGGACCAAAATCTTCAAGAACCTCCTGCTGGATCACAACAACTGAAGAAGTCTCACCGGACTCTTCTATCAGCAAAGGAGCAGAGCGAGAAAGATTATGCCTCCAAGCTGAAGACAGCCCAGACGAAATAGCTCGGCTGCAACAAGAGCTGAACCGGGCTAATGAAGCCAAAGCTGCTGTGGAGGACGCTATGAAGGTCAAAGACCAGGCCGAACAGCAGAAAGAAATTGCCAAGACCCTGGAGAACCGCGCCACCTCGGCCGAAACCGAACTGATCGCTCTCCGGCTACATCGAAAAGTTGGTTGTCCGAGCTCACTCGGATTAATCACCAAATGGATAGTAAGTTTCCTTTCTCCTTTTCCTTATTTTCCGCCGACCTACACCCCGTGCCACCGTATGTCTTTTTCAGCGACAGCCTTTTTGTCTTCTTCAGAGCATTTTGAGCACTCCAAGGACAAAGCTGTCCGAGAAGTTCTAGCAGCTCGGGCAAAGAGGGCTGAGACAGAAACCCTCGGCGAAAGCTGGGATATCCAGGACCACCTCGTCGCCCTTAATGCTCGGATCAGGCCGCTCAGGGCCATTGGAACTAAACTGGTAGATGCTGCCATCCAGGTCCATCGTGCCCTCTGGCCCAAGGTTAAGCCTCCCACTTGCATCGACGAGCTCGCCACGAAGCTAAAAGGAGCCGAGGCTAGACTTCGGGAGTGGAGATGCTCATCAGCTCGGGCTGGCGCGGACAAGGCCCTGGTGTTCGTGCTGTCTTGGTATGAATCTATCGAGATCCACACGGTTACCTCCCTGCGCAAGGGCTCTCCTTGGAACACCACTCCTGATGGCATTGAGAAACGCCAAGCAGCAGCCGACCTCTTTGCTAGTTATGCAAACACCCGGACCTTCGATGACGGGCGCCTCTATTCTGAGGATGAAGAGAGCTCGGACGAGGAAGAAGAGTCCGGTGAAGAAGCTGCTGAAGGAACTGGTGAAGAAGGCTCTGACGGCGAGGAATTTGATTTCGACGAGCCTCAGAGCTCCAAGGGCAAGGCCGGCCAAACAACCGAGGTGGCTGAAGATTCTGATGATGACTTCAACTTCGACGAACCTCCGAACCCCAAGGGCAAGTCCGGCAAAGCCGTAGCCACCGAGGTGATCTCCCCCGACGTGACGGACACCCCGGCATCCACTCCAACAACCGAGGTTGCTTCCGCGACCAAGGTTGTTCCTGCGCCCGAGGTTCCTCCTCCCGAGACTTCGGCTCCCGAGGCTTCTTCCAGCGAGATTCCCACTACCACAACTTCGGCGACCGAGGTCTCTGGTTCCGAGGCCTGAACTTGTCTCAAGAAAAACATTAAATTCATGGTATGCCGGGTTCAGATGTAATAGACCTTAAGTAGTTTGCCGTGCTACCAGTACTATTATCTTGCTATCCGAACCATGCTTTTCTAAAAATTTAGCCGAACCCTTTTGGAACGAGTCCCCGAGTTCACTTTCGTGTTTACTATACTTGGCATTCTTCGCTCTTGTCTACCATTTTGGCGTTCGACAGTCGAGTCACAAGATTGTTGTTTATAGCATACAGTACTTAGCAAATGCCGGGTGTGTTTCAAAATCATCCGACATAAATGAAAGGTAAAGACAGGGGTTAGTAAACGACACATGCCGAACTATATTTTTGGACCGAGTCCCCGAGTCCATTTTCATGTTTCCCACGTTTTTTCATCTTTGCTCTTGACTACCATTTCGGCGTTTGTCAGTCGAGTCACAAGATTAGTTACACAGCATACATTACTTGAAGTTTGAGACGAGGTTCAAAACAGTTCGGCATATGAAAGAAAATGACAAACAGAAATAAAACACAAGCACATGAGCGAGGCAGTCCCCGAGCTTCAACCTCGGAGTTCCGACATTTCATTAAGGATTAACCGAGGTACATACATTGCGCCCTTTATGAGTAGAAAGGTCGGAGTAGAGCTACATTGTCGCTTGACCTCTGATCCGGGGTTGTCCAGCCCATCTTTCCTTGGTTCCTGCGCATCTATAAGATAGTACGAATCATTGAGCAGAGCTCGGCTCACAATGAACGGTCCCTCCCATGGAGGTGACAACTTGTGCCACTGCGCTGCACCAGCCTTAGCACCAAATCTCCCTCGTGAAACACACGAGGGTTGACATTCTGGCTATGATAACGTCGGAGACCTTGTTGGTATATTGCTGACCGAGATGAGGCCAATTCTCTAGCTTCCTCAAGCAGATCTACTGCATCCTCCGAGCCTCTTTTGCCTCGGCTTCAGTGTACATTGCCACTCTGGGCGCATCGTATTCAATGTCAGTGGGTAGCACCGCTTCTGCCCCATAGACCATAAAAAATGGCGTATAGCCAGTTGATCGATTTGGTGTGGTCCTTAGACCCCACAATACCGTCGATATCTCATCTATCCAACACCCCGGAGTTTTCAGCAGTGGTTCAATGAGCCGAGCCTTGATGCCGGCCAACACTAGAGCATTTGATCTTTCCACTTGTCCATTAGACTCCGGATGTGCCACCGAGGCTATGTCCAGCCGGATTCCCTTGTTCATGCAAAACCGAGCAGATTCTCCAACAACAAAGTTCGTGCCGTTGTCCGAGATAATGCTATGGGGGTACCATATCGTAGAATGATTTCCTTCAAGAAAGTCACTGCTGAATGACCATCCAACTTCCAGATTGGTTTCAGCTCGATCCATTTGGTGAACTTGTCCACCATATCCAAATACCATACCGCAAACGGCCAAGTGATAGGAATTGTTTTGAGCGCCGAGGCTGGCATATGCGTTTGCTTGGCAAACCTTTGGCATCCTTCACATCTCCGGACTATGTCCTCTGCATCAGCAAGAGCAGTGGGCCAATAGAACCCATGCCTGAACACCTTGGCCACCAGAGCTCTTGTGCTGCAATGATGACCACATCTCCTTGGTGGATCTCCAAAAGCATCTCCTTGCCTTCAGCTGGCTCGACACACCGTTGCAACACCTCGGTTACGCTTCTTTTATAGAGCTCCTTGTTGATGATGGTGTACGCCTTTGCCCTCCTTTGGATTCTCCTAGCCTCGGTTGTGTCACTTGGCAAGCTTCCCTCTGTTATGAACTTCATGATTGCTCCGCCCACTCCGGCACTGGGTGCAAAGGAAAAAGTTTCTCGTCCACCTCCATTGGTTCGGCCACCATAATCTCCTCCATTATTTCCTCCACCATCCTGCGACCAGTCCCCGAGTCTGACGAGCAGTCCCCGAGGTTCGGTGCGCAGTCCCCGAGCTCTGCCACGCAGTCCCCGGGTCCGACCAACGCATCCGACGTCTACCTCCATTGGAACAGGTCCGGACTCTTGCTCCGCCGGGATGAAAATAGATTCGGATTCAGGAGAAGGTTTGATTGAAGGAGTTCTCAAGTGATTCAGGGCTACTCCAGGTGGTACTGCCTCTTTAGATGAACCGAGCTTTGACAACACGTCGGCAGCATTATTTTCTGTCCGAGGTATATGCTGTATTCACACCCTTCAAAGAACCCGGATATCTTTTGCACATGGAACCGATATAACGCCATGTTGGCATCCAGAGCATCCCAAGTTCCAGAAGATTGTTGCACCACCAGGTCGGAATCGCCGAAGCATTCCATACGCCGGATACCGATCTCCTTCGCCACATTGAGTCCATGGATTAAGGCCTCATACTCCGCCACATTGTTTGATGCTGAGAAATGAATCTGCAGCACATATTTCAGCTGATCTCGCTTCGGCGAGGTGAGGACTATTCCAGCCCCCAGCCCGATCTTTGTCTTGGACCCATCAAAATGCATTTCCAATAATTATAGGCCTGGGTGGCTCATACTGCATCTCGGCCCAATCACAAAAGAAGTCCGGCAACGCCTGGGATTTAATTGCATCTCTTCTCTCATAATGTGGTGCATATGGAGACACCTCAATCGCCCATTTGGCAACTCGGCCAGTTGCATCTTTGCACCCGATGATCTCCGAGATTGGAGCTTCGCACACCACCGTCATGGGATGCTCCTGGAAATAATGCTTCAACTTCTTGACCGCCAGGTAGACACCATACGTCATCTTCTGGTAGTGAGGGTAATTCTGCTTCGAGGTAGAGATCACCTCGCTCAAGTAATACACCGGTCTCTGCACCGACCTGCCACCTTCTTCGCGCTCCACCACCACTGCCACACTTACAACTCGGTTTGTGGCCGCAATGTAAAGTAACATCGGCTCATTGTGCAATGGTGACGCCAACACCGGAGCGGTGGACAACATCTTTTTCAGCTCATTGAACGCCACGTCGGCCTGCGGGGTCCATGTAAACCCGGTACTTTTCTTCATGAGCTGGTACAAAGGTAAGGCTTTTTCCCCCGACTACAAATCGGCTCAACGAGGCTAGGCACCCTGTGAATTTCTGCACATCTTTCAAACACTTCGGTAATTTCATGTTCTCAATAGCTCGGATCTTGGCCGGGTTAACCTCGATACCTCGGCTAGACACCAGGAATCCAAGCAACTTTCCAGCCGGGACACCAAAGGTGCACTTGTCCGGGTTAAGCTTCAACCGATATTTTCTCAAATTCACAAATGTCTCCTCGAGATCCTCGAGGAGAGTACGTTTCTCCTTAGTTTTGATGACGATATCATCGACATACACTTGCACATTTTTGCCCATTTGAGAGTGCAGGCATTTCTGCATACACCTCTGATAAGTTGCCCCGGCATTCCTCAGACCAAAACACATGACACGATAGCAATACGCCCCATACGGGGTAATAAAAGCAGTCTTTATTTGATCCTTCGGGTTCAGTGGTATCTGGTGAAAACCAGAGTACGCATCGATAAAAGACAACAGTTCACAACCAGCAGTGGAATCATCACTTGATCAATCCGAGGTAATGGAAACGGATCTTTCGGGCACGCCTTGTTGAGGTTAGTGAAGTCAATGCACATGCGCCACACCTTGACCACGGCTGGCTCGTCTTTCTTCTTTTCCACCAAGACCGGATTGGATATCCAGTCCGGATGCAGCACCTCCATAATGAACCCGGCTGCAAGCAACTTAGCCAGCTCGTCCAGCACCACTTGTCTTCGGTCGTCTGAGAGACGACGGGTCGGTTGCCTCACCGGTTTCACCTCCGGCCTGACAAATAAAGAGTGCTCTGCCAACTCCCTCGGAACACCAGGCAGGTCCTTAGCCGACCATGCAAAGATATCCCGATTCTCACGGAGGAAGTGACAGAGCTCGCTTTCCTATTTCTCGCCCAGCCCGGTCCCAATGATGGCCATGCGCTGGGTGCTCCGGGTCAATGGGGATCTTCTTGGTCTCCTTGGGCACCTCGAATGCTGCAGTTGAGTCCGGGCTCATCAGTCCGGACATGCCGAGCTGTGTTGACTGCGCCATTGCCACCACTTGATGCAGCTTCTTCTTCTCAGCTGCGATCACCAAAGATTCGGCCAGATTAGACCCCGCCGAGGCACACTGAATGGCTCGCTTGTAGTCACCCGAGATGGATATGATCCCATTAGGCCCTGGCATTTTCATCTTCAGGTATGCAACATGGGTGGAAATCATGAACTTGGCCAGAGCCGGCCTTCCAAGCAATGCATGGTATGCACTCTCCAAGTCCACCACCTCGAACTCGATACTCTCAACTCGGCAGTTATCCTTGGTTCCAAATGCTACATCCACCCATATCTTGCCCATGGGTGCACAGGAAACGCCAGGCACAATCCCATGAAAAGTACAACTGCTGGCATCAACTGATTGGCGATATGCCCAATTTCACCATTGTGTCTCGGTACATGATGTTGATGGCACTGCCATTGTCCACCAGAACTCGGGTGAACCTCACATTGTTGTAGGCCCACACAACGTCGGATCTACCACCAGGGCATACTTTCCAGGGCTCGGCATGATCCGAGGTGTATCTTTCCTGCTCCAAGTGATCTCCTGCTCAGACCAGTTCATATAGGTCGGCACCACCGGCATTACTGCATTCACCTCCATGGCACGCCTCTGCACACTCTTCTTGTCAGTTGGCTCGGTCACAAAGACCACATAGCTCGCATGAGCCTCTCTATAGTCATTTCCGGGGTATTCATACTGCTGACTTGGTCCGGCACCATATTGTTGTTATTACCTCGGACATTCACAACATTCACGGGCCTTGCTGCTGCAGGCCTCGGAGGAGGTGCAGTGGTTATCGGGGTAACATTTGCTCCGGACAGATTCGGGTTAGGCCTCGGCTGAAATCTCTGAGGTGGTCCTCCTCTGTTTCCTCCGGCCTTCGCCCCTTCTTCCTGATTCTGTGGTTCCAGCTGCACTGCCGGGTTGAATGGTTGGCTGGCTTGCGCGGGTCGGTCGTATGGTAACGGCAAGGACCATCTAACATCGATTCATAAGTCAAGGGTGGCTCCGGGTTCGGACTAAATGCCGGACCATTGATTTTCGGCCTCTGGACACCTCCAGCTCCGGGCTGATCCGGGTTCACCGCTGCAACTTGGTTCGAGGTGTATAGTCCGGCTCCCTCCTCTTTGTCCGAACTCTTGGCGGTCATTACACCTTGGTCCGAGCCGGTTGTTTATTGGCTCCCTCCTTCTGTTACGTGCCACTGCCTCTGCTGCTGGCTGCATCGGATCACCAGAGCATAAGAATCTGCAATCCGGATTGTCTCTGCTAGGGATTTCGGCATATCTCTTTGGAGCCTCTGCCACAGCATGCTGCCATGTCGCAACCATCTGCAAACCAGGAAATGGCCTGTGCCTCTACAACTCCTTCACAGGAATTCCGAACATTGCTCCACCGAGTTAAGAATTCTCGGTCAGTTTCATGATCATCTTGCTTACATGCTGCCAGGAGCTGAGGTCGGTTTGGCCTCTTGTATGTACTAGCAAAGTTGCTGTTAAACGCCAGCTCCAAGTCTATCCAGGAGTTGATACTATACTCCGGCAAATTATTCAGCCAGATCCGAGCTGGACCTTCCAACATGTGCGGGAGATACCGGACCGCCCATCGGCGATTGCCCCCCGCTATGTGCACCGAGGATACATAATCTGTCAGCCAATCTTGCGGCTTGGTGCTCCCGTTGTATGGCTTGGTGTTCCGACCTAACTGGAACTGAGATACTGGCGGTGGTGGCTCCTTCATGATCCGAGGTCCGAAACACGCCGGACCAGGAGGGCCTTCCTCCTCCAACTGCTCGGACAAGTAGATTCTATCCAGCTTGTTACGAACATCGCCGGAGCTAACATCCGAGCTCCTATCCGAGGTCCCAACGCCCCATCCACTCTGTGGTATCCGCTCGCGCCATGGCCGAGTCTCCATCATCATATCGGTCATCGCCTTGACCGACATTCTGAGGTTGCTGAACATACTCCGGCTCTCGCTGATATTGCCCTGCGGCCGGGGTTGTTGCTGATACCTCGGGGGCGGAGGTGGTTTACCTCGGCCAGCCGACGCTGCTTGCCCGCCATTCTGATTTCCCTGACCGGAGTTACCCTTAGCTCGGCTTGCATTACCTTGGCCGGGGTTTCCCTTAGCTCGGCTAGCATTGCCCTGGCCCACCTTCTGCTTTGCTGCTAACACCGGATCATACATCTGCATCTGCAGCTGCTTGTTCTGACCCGAGGTGACACTCCGGGCTCGATCGGCTCCTCCGACGAGTGGAGACGAGGCTTGCCCCTTGGACACCTGACTAACTGGCCTAGCTGAATAAACCATCTGCGAATCACCAGCCCCGGCATATGCTCTGCGGAGAGCCTCATTCTGCTGGTTAGCTACATACACTAATTCATTGACTCGCTTCTGCTGCGCACGCCATGCATCTCCAGTCAACCCGGATAGCTCGGCCCTGCCTGCCTCGGCAGCTCTGAGGTTCTTAGCAGGGGAACTATATACCGGCCTTCCAGTCGACACGCGACTCTCACTCCTAGCCGAGGTGGTAGGTCGAGCCTCCCTGTTCATCTCATCATTGAGCCCCTTGCCTCTCTGCCGCACCTCGGCTCCCCTATTTGTATCAGCTGCTACCGGGGTGAAGCCATTCGCTGCATTGTACTCACGCATATCTCTATTGAACTCATCTCTAGCTGTCATCATTGCTACAGCCTCCTTTTGCAACAGGACACGCTTTGCCTCTAGTCGGCCACAGTCACTACTACATCCACTCCTGGATTTACTGGGTCTGCCAGTGTCTCCGCTATTTCTACTAGGGTCGCACCTCGGCCCTGCACCTCGGGGGTACCAGGCAACTCTTTCTCTAGCCTGGGCTTTGCAGATCTCACCTTAGCAACCTCGGCCGGCTTGGATTTGCTGGCATCTCCTTTGCCAGCGGCATCAACCGGACCGGTCATCATCACCTCCACGCAGCTCTCGGGGCGAGTGATACGCCGACCTAGAGCCGCAAGGAGAGGAGTTTCGTCGTCCACGAGCACCTGCTCCGGGTACTCGCGAACAACCTCGACAGCAATAGGTGACGAAGCTGCCAAGCATCATGGTGAAGCCATGCTCGGGGAAGGGCTTGCCGGCGAAACACCCCGCATTGTCGCTGATGAAGGTGAACTCACCGATCTTGGCGATAAGCCCGGAAAGAACACGCTCGCCTGAGCCCGTCCGGATGTAAACTCCCTCCAACGCCTCAATCTGCCCCACGGTGGGCGCCAACTGTCGTGGTGGGATCACGGCAGATGCCATAGGTATGGCTAAGATGGGGCCGAATGGTCGTTGGGGGAATCCGGGGAGGGTTTATGCACTCAAGAAGTGCACAAGCAAGAACACGCAAGAAACCGCAAGAACATGAACTAGAAACCAAGAAACCAAGAACACAAAGCACACCACGATGTACCCTGCTTCGGGGCCCTCTTGTGGAGGTAACACCCCTACTGCAGCACTATCCTACTTGGTGTATATCTCAAGGTGACAAGTACAAGCGCTCCTCGAGCTGTGTGATGATACAATGGTGAGAACTTGAGGTAGAAGATGAAGCTACAAGGGGGGAAAAAGGAACTCCGAGCTTGGATCCGAGGTGTCTCCGGGGATTCCGAGGTTCCTCTCTGGATCGATCCTTCTCCCTCGGTCGATCGATCCCCACGCAGGAGGGGTTGAAGCCCATTATATAGGCCAGCCGAGTTACCGTTGTGCCCCTTGCTGAACACTGTTGCCATGCCTCTGCTTTGGTCATCATCGTACTCCTGTCAGGGACAAGACATGGCCTGCCCATCCCCTGCATCACCACAGTAGAGCTAGGATGTCCCCTCTGACAGAGACAGGACGTGGCCTGGCTGAGCTACCTCGTAGCCTTTCCCCAGAACCCGCGTGGTCAGCGGTCAGAGACGTGCAGCCCCGCCGAACCCGGGGCACGCCTCTGCCAGGCTCCGTGACAGACGCTCCCGTGTCAGGCGGGATGTGACAGGAGCATTGACTCCTGCCTGACCTACGGCTTCTTGCCTTGGTTAGCCCGGCACAGATGTGTCGGGCTCCTTACCTCGGGTCTTGCGCTTAAGATCTTTACCAGGTCAGACCTTACTTCCTTCAAATAGCTTCTCCTGCACTCACAATACAAATCATAGCACGGGGTAGTTAGGTCGGCTGATCATAGCTCGGATTATGAACCTCGGCCCATGCCAACGGGATACCTCGGACCCCTTTGGGCCAAGACAGGGCGGCCTTTATATTCTCCAGGTCAAGATGAAGCTCGGACACTCCCAGGCCCAAACAGGTCGGCCCTTTTCGTACCTCGGCACATCTTTAAACTCAACTTAAGCCAAGCCTTGACCCTACCCGGGGGTTGCCCCCCGACACCTACATAAATAATAACGGGAGATAACAAGACATCTGTATGGGGGACTTTTGTAATGGGATCTTAAACACTGCAGCATTACGGAGCCCAACCCAATTGACCATCGATCTAATTTTCTCCTAAACCTAGCTTCCCAGAGGCTAAAACAGTATATATACACGATTCTACCAGAACCAGGGATAGGTTCAGAAGATCAGTTACCCTAAACGTGTAGAATTCAGAAGAAGCTGAGTTTTTCTGCATTGGTTCAGAAGTCCAGTTGCCCTGAACGTGTAGCTCTAATCAAAACAAACCAAATACTCCCTCCGTTCCAATTTAATTGACTTGCTATACACCAAATATGGATGTATCTAGACAAGTTACATGTATAGATACATCCACATGTGGTGGATAGCAAGTCAATTAAATTGGAACGGAGGGAGTACATGGGAATATCATAGTGAGGTGCTCGCTTCACATACTTGGGCATCCTACATCGGCGGCCACTGGAGCGACTGCAATGGGGCGAAGGTGACATAGTACTGGCATGTAGTGCGACATGAGGGAGAGGACGACGGACGGGCTGCGGAGGCTTTGACTCCATCCTCCCCGATGGTTTTGGCTGCATGGCGAAGATGGCGCAGTGCTCTGGCTCCGGACACGACAAAGAATCTATGATGCTAGGTCTTGGCGGCACCATCTGTTAGCGTGCGGCGATGGCGCGAGGTCAAGGGCTCAACCAGATTGCGAGTGCCTCCGCGTGCTCTGACCGCAGACTGGAGCGCAAGGAGTGGAAGACGGCGGTGTATCTGCCGGAGCCCGGAGGGAGCGGAATATGTGGCCGTGCGCGTGTGGGAGGTTGGAGGGGCAGTTTGCGGAATCACTTGTGATTACGGGAGTGCTTTGTTTAGCGGGAGGATGTTTAAGACGACTGACGGACAATGTTTTACCACTAATCACGGAGTCATCATGGATCGTTGGATCCAGCGTTAGACGGTCAAGATCGTTTGGATCCCCACACTATGTGCCTTTTTATATTAGTGGTGATGGTGATGATATTGGTGTGCCGGACACGAAAAACGGTTACACCGACACCGGGTGTCCGGCCCGACTTGATTTCTGTCCGGCACCCCGAGCGTGCCTCGAAGCTTGGGCTGGACTCGGGGCCGTCGGACAGCGCCCGGACAGGCGGACACGCCCTCTGATAGGTGGGACCCCATGTCATAGATACAAGCCGTGACCCAAATCCTTGTTGCTTGCCAAAACTCTCAAAATTGTTTCCCCATTTCACAAACCCCTCAAGTTTTCCTTCATCGTCGCCACCGCCGCCCACCTTTCCTTCCCCGTCGCCGTAAAGGGAAGACAATCGAAAAATGGTGGGTTGTCATACGTGACGGTTGCAACAAGTTTCATGATTGTCATGATCAAATTATGACGAGAAACGAGAGTGGCAAGACCCACGACAACGAAGTAAGATGTTTTGGTCTCAAATTTCTAACTATTTCAAATGTGCCTTATATCTAGTCTCATTTGCCTATTTATTTGGCATGTGCCTTTTCTCTAGTTGAAGGATGCTCTTTTGATGTATCGAAAAGTGTACAAGAAGCCCTTTGTTTTTATGTATTGTTGGAGCCGGTTTCAAGATTGTCCAAAGTGGACGTCACGTCGAATCTCTATGAACCGAAAGGAGGCAAGCCGGTCACCGATGATTGTCCAAAGTGGATGTCACTTCGAATCTCGAATAACCGTAAGGGAGGCAAGCGGGGCACCGATCTAGATGAATCCAAGATGCCGGGGCCCGGCGTACTCGATCGTCCAATTGGCAACAAGAAAGCAAAGACGTCCAAGAGGGTGGCGGCATCATCTACTACCACCCTCCAAGAGTCGATTGACTCGTACATGAAAGAGGTCACCTCGTCGAAAACTCTCAAGACGAAGATGCACGAAGAAAAAAAAAAGAAAGGTGGGGCACTTACTTCGGTGTCCAAGACGAAAAGCCCAAGGAGATGCAACTCGATAGGGAGCTCAAGATCGTCCCCACCGATACCACAAACATGAGCTTGGAGCAACAAGTATTCTTTGCTGAGAAGGTCACACGCCTCATGAAGGAGAGGAGGGAAAGGGCTATGAATGTCGAGACCCAAGATTGATTTGCAGATTCTTGGCTTGATGTATTTTGGTTCCATTTTAGTGGTTGCCCTAGCTGTTGGCTAAGACTTGGTTGGCTGGCCTTGGAGTTGGCCGAAACTTTCGTGGCCGTACTTGCTGTTGGCCGAGACTTTGTTGGCCGAAACTTTAGTGACCGTACTTGCTGTTGTCCGAGATTTTGGTAGCCGGATTTGGTGTTGTTATCGAATGTTTTGCAAATGCAAGGAGTTGATAAAAAATAGGCGCAAGGGCCGGACAAGTATCAGCACACTATGTGGGAGGTGTCGACAAAATTCCGGGGTGATGCGATTGGATACACACTATGTGACTGGCAATGCAGTTTCGGACATCACCATAACGCACCCCGGTCGAGCAATATCAGGAGGCAGGACTGTACTGGAGCAGAAACGGACGGGCTCACTCTAGCTGGGCTGGAGCTGGAGGCCTCCAGTAGTCCGGCCTGCACAAGCGACAAGTGGCGCCCTATATATAGCCAGCTAGCCACCCACGAGACACTCAAGAGTCAAGAACCCCATTCAAGAATTAAGCAGCCTTTCCGTCAGGCTGATCACAAAAGGTACAGTACACTTCTTCCGTCCCGTGAGCTTTCCTTTAATTTCTACCTCATTTTTATCCTTTTCATTTCGACGATGTGGTTTGGGTTCCTCACCGGATTCCCTCCCCGTAGCACGTCCTTGTTGGATTGTGCGGAGGATAACCGGGCGGACAATTGTTTCTGATCGGAACTTGGTTCTTATATTTGGGGGAAAGGAAAGGCCCGTCCCTTCTTGGAATCTCCGTACGTGAGATTAGGTCTTGGCAGTCGCTTTAGGAGATTTATCGATCGATCGTCTTGCCGCGGCGAGTCCTGCTCGTCGGATTGGAGGCGAGATCGGCTTTGATCCGTGTCTGTTGCTGTTGCAGGGAGGGCGAGAAGGGGGTGGACATGGCGCGCAATGCGGCGGACAAGGCGACGTCCATCGACGCGCAGCTTCGGCTGCTGGCGCCCAAGAAGCTCTCCGACGACGACAAGCTGGTGGAGTACGACGCGCTCCTCCTCGACCGCTTCCTCGACATCCTACAGGACCTCCAGGGGGAGGACATCAGGGAGAGGGTAATGCTCTCGAAATCGATCCGTGTTATCCTCATGTTTTGCTTCTCTTCTGTTATTACCTGTTGATTTAGGTTGTAATGACATATTGTTGACGGTTATTAAGCGGTTCATATGTGCTGTATTGCACGGTGTGGGCAATTAGACAGGGTAAAGATGGTAGTTTGGGCTGTTTGGTCTTCACCGGTCCTATTCTTAACATGTTTGTGCCCTAAAGTTGGTAATGTTGCAGTTAATGAAACATAGTGCCAAGTCTTTTAACACTGGGGATCCTCTATTTAGTTATCTAGTACCATATTCCTGGACTAGTATTCTCTTTACAGGGTTATTGTGTTTTAGCCGTCTTTTAGTACATTACCATTGTGTACAAAATTAGTGGGTATGCCATGACGTGCGGCTAGTCAACATTATGCCATAACGTATTCTAGAAACATGTCCCTTTGTTATGTCTAGTCAACATTTTAATTTTAATATTGACCACCAATATACAGATTTTTTTTGGATTTGTCATATGTTTATACAATCACTGGTAATGGGCAAATCTATTTTTGTTCAATTAGGTTTATTGATGTGGAACTACAAAAGACTATGACCATGTCCAAAACGACAACTAAAAAGTCATGGAAGTAATACTAAGTTTTTGTCACTGATTAGGTAGAAATACGGAGGGGAAAATTCAACCCGCTTTCCAAGCGGGGCCTTAAAGTTAACTTGTGGATATGATGTGTTTCATTCTTCTAACAAGGGATGGTGTTTCAAACTTATGTTTGCAGTATGTTGATGTATGATGTTCCACATTATTGTGCCAAACTGCCAACAGAGACAACTGCCCTGTTAGACTGTGCTATATAAGCCTATAACCTTATAGCACACTATTTTTTTATACTCTTCGATTATTTTGGACATCTCTTAGCTTTATGTGATATCAGGCTGAAAGTTTGATGGATGACTTTATTTCTGTCAATTACTTTGTTGTGGATGGATCGATTGCTGTTGATCATTTTTATTGCTATCTGTACGAGTTCAGGTCCATTTGGAGTCTAGTAAGATCTGCCCGGCTGCACTTTTTTTTCCGGTGTTACATAATATTCAAGTCCAGCATACCTGCTAGTTGGGTGTCCAAAATATTATGATTTGTCATTTGTTCTTCAACTTAATCCACAGTCATCACTGTACAAACTTTTGGAATGCTATGAAGTTTCTTCATTTGTTAAAACATCCCAAATGAGTTTGCACTTTTATTGGTTATGCAGGTCCAAGAATGCTATGAGTTGGCTGCTGAGTATGAAAGTAAGCTTGACCCTAAACAGCTAGATGAGATTGGGAATCTGCTAGCCCGCTTAGATCCTGGCGACTCCATTGTGATAGCAAAGTCATTATCACACATGCTTATCCTGGCAAACTTGGCTGAGGAGGTACAGATTGCGTACCGCAGGAGGATAAAACTGAAGAAAGGTGATTTTGCTGATGAAAATTCTGCTACAACCGAATCTGACATTGAGGAGACCCTAAAAAGGCTCGTTGGTCAGCTCAATAAGTCGCCCTTGGAAGTATTTGATGCTCTCAAGAATCAGACTGTTGACCTTGTACTGACAGCACATCCAACTCAGTCAGTTAGGAGGTCTTTGCTCCAAAAACATGGCAGGTTAGTTTCAATATTTCAGAATTCTTAGAGATAATAAGGTGGGACTTGCGAATTAAAACTTGAAATGTTATTTGTTGCGTCACTGCAACCTTGCATCGCATTCAATGTGATATTTGTGCACGGTGCGACAGAAATGTAAGATGCTGATATGCATGTATTTAAGGAAGAATAAAGTTTTCAGTTTCTGTTTGCAGGATAAGGGACTGTTTAACCAGGCTATATGCAAAAGACATAACTCCAGATGAGAAGCAGGAACTTGATGAAGCGCTTCAGAGAGAGGTAACTTTGTCTTTCTGTGAACTTGGGTAGGCACGTTGCGACTCTGATGACTTTCACTAATCAGTTAAAGGCTTCGATCTTCATTAGACATTATGTGAACATGATTCTGATTTCATATATCTTCTCTTATGTGCAGATTCAAGCTGCCTTTAGAACTGATGAAATCAGACGGGCACCTCCTACTCCACAGGATGAAATGCGTGCCGGAATGAGTTATTTTCATGAGACGATATGGAAGGGTGTTCCCAAGTTCTTACGGAGGGTAGATACTGCTCTTAAGAATATTGGCATAAATGAGCGAGTGCCTTATAATGCCCCTCTTATTCAGTTTTCTTCATGGATGGGTGGAGATCGTGATGGTATATGGCATCTCTCACATCCTGTTTCCAAGGTATTGTTTTTATTTTGCAAATACTGTTTTAACATTGATGTGGATGGCAGGGAATCCAAGAGTCACACCAGAGGTTACAAGGGATGTATGCCTGTTAGCTAGAATGATGGCTGCTAACTTGTACTATGCACAGATAGAAGATCTGATGTTTGAGGTAAAATAAAAAAATGTAATATTTAATGCAGTGCTGTATTGGTGTGTTATGGGCTGAGTTTTTTTTTACTTGCAGTTATCTATGTGGCGCTGCAGTGATGAACTACGAGTAAAAGCTGATCAGTTACACCGCTCCTCAAAGAAAGACACGACAAAACACTATATAGGTACATATTTGATGTCTTACAATGATAAAAATAAATATAAGTATCTTTTGCCTGTTATATTATAAGCAGTCTTGATTATCATGCATTGCTAAATGCTTGATCAAAGTAGTTAATGGCCCATGCTTGAATTTTTTTAACATTTTACGCATGTTAACACCAATTATAAATATTAATTCTCATATAATTAGGATTTTCTTTGCCCCAATGTGTGTCAGTCTGTCAGAACCCTGATAGGAATAGAGAACCATAGAAAAGAGATCCATACTCGATCGTTATGAGAGTTGAGGTGGAACTTATGTAATTATTGGTGCAAACCATTTCTGTATTACTTTTACAGTGTATTTTTCTTCGTCGATTCTACGACTTAAATGAATTAGGTGAAGCCAAGTGCTTGCTAACATCCCCTGTCTTGAATGCAGAGTTCTGGAAGCAGGTTCCTCCAAGTGAACCCTATCGTGTAATACTGAGTGATGTCAGAGATAAACTGTACAATACACGTGAGCGATCACGCCATTTATTAACCAGTGGGTTTTCTGAAATTCCCGATGAAGCAATCTTCACTGATGTTGAGCAGGTATCTAAAAGTGAAGTGCAGACTTATTTTAATACGCCAGGATAAAATATGTATTTTTTCTTACTAGCTTGTACTATCAACACCATATGAGGATATGATAGTAATGTAAATTTATTGGAGTTCAAATTTTTCCAAGATATGTAGTATTATAGTTGTTTCATATATCTGATATCTGACCGTGTTTTCTTCTTCTGCAGTTTTTGGAACCTCTTGAACTCTGTTACAGATCCCTGTGTGCCTGTGGTGATCACGCTATTGCAGATGGCAGTCTTCTGGACTTTCTGCGGCAAGTGTCAACATTTGGATTGTCCCTTGTCAGACTAGATATCAGGCAAGAATCTGAAAGACACACCGATGTTATGGATGCCATAACTGATTACCTTGGAGTGGGATCATATCGTGGATGGCCAGAGGAGAAACGCCAAGAATGGCTACTGTCTGAGCTCAATGGAAAGAGGCCGTTATTTGGTCCTGATCTTCCCAAGACGAATGAAATTGCTGAGGTATTAGATACGTTTCATGTGTTAGCTGAACTCCCCTCGGATAGCTTTGGTGCGTATGTAATTTCTATGGCAACAGCTCCTTCAGATGTTCTAGCAGTTGAGCTCCTGCAGCGTGAATGTCACGTGAAGAAGCCACTGAGAGTCGTACCATTGTTTGAGAAACTAGCAGATCTGGAAGCTGCACCAGCGGCTCTAGCCCGGCTTTTCTCTGTTGAGTGGTACAGAAATAGAATCAATGGAAAGCAAGAAGTAATGATTGGGTATTCAGATTCTGGGAAGGATGCTGGCCGTTTCTCTGCTGGTTGGCAACTGTACAAAGCTCAAGAAGAGCTTATTAAGGTTGCTAAGACGTTTGGCGTTAAGTTAACTATGTTTCATGGACGAGGGGGTACTGTTGGAAGAGGTGGGGGTCCTACCCATCTTGCTATACTGTCACAACCTCCAGAGACTATCCACGGATCACTTCGGGTAACTGTTCAAGGTGAAGTCATTGAGAAGTCCTTTGGAGAGGAGCATTTGTGCTTTAGAACGCTTCAACGTTTTACAGCTGCTACTCTAGAACATGGTATGCATCCACCAATCTCACCAAAACCAGAGTGGCGGGCTTTGATGGATGAAATGGCTGTTGTTGCCACAGAAGAATACCGATCCATTGTCTTCCTGGAACCACGATTTGTTGAGTATTTTCGCCTTGTAAGTCTTCACTCTTATTTATGTTCTTTTTAAGATGCCTTTGTTTGCTTTCTTTCTGCCAAATGCTGTTTACAACATATCTTTTTAAATAAAGCATGTAGCTTCTGTTTAGTGCACAAAGTTTCACCTGTGTTGTGTCAACGTGGGAAGTCAGCTAGCTACTTAGGAAAGTTGGGCTGTTATATCATTTCAGTTAACTTATTATAATTGGTGTACTAGTGATCTGCATAAAGTAATCATGTTTTTGCACTTTGTATGTCAAATAGGCAACACCAGAGCTGGAATATGGTAGGATGAATATTGGAAGTAGGCCATCAAAACGGAAGCCAAGCGGAGGCATTGAATCGTTACGTGCAATTCCTTGGATATTTGCTTGGACACAGACCAGATTCCACCTACCAGTGTGGCTTGGTTTTGGTGCGGCATTCAAGCACGTCTTGCAAAAGGATATACGCAATCTTCAAACCCTTCAGCAGATGTACAACGAGTGGCCGTTTTTCAGGGTTACAATAGACTTGGTTGAGATGGTGTTTGCCAAGGGTGATCCAGGTATAGCAGCTCTGTATGACAAGCTGCTAGTTTCTGAAGATTTGTGGCCATTTGGTGAGCGCCTTCGAGCAAACTATGAAGAAACAAAGCAGCTTCTTCTACAGGTGATTATGTAACACTTTTATGCATTCATGACAATTTTATTTTCAGTTTGAATCTTCACTATGTCTTCTCCCTCACTGCAATGTCACTGTAAAATCCAGGTTGCTGGCCACAAGGACCTCCTGGAGGGCGATCCTCACCTGAGGCAGAGACTGCGCCTCCGTGATTCATACATCACAGCGCTGAATGTTTGCCAGGCCTACACGCTGAAGCGCATCCGGGACCCTAGCTTCCATTCAAAGCCCGGACCTCATCTGTCCAAGGAGATCATGGAGGAGCCCGGGAAGTCAGCCGCCGAGTTCGTGAAGCTCAACACGACAAGCGAGTACGCCCCGGGCCTCGAGGACACCCTCATCCTGACCATGAAGGGCATCGCTGCCGGGATGCAGAACACCGGATGAAGTGGAAACCCGGTGCTGTTATGTTATGTGAGCTGATGTGCGTTTTTATAGTAGTTGTGGTGGTATGAATTATGATGCTTTATGGTTCGAACCAGTTATATTAGTTAACCTAGGGCATTGCCTGATTGCGTGTTATTGTGCACCGTATTTGTTCAGAGTAAATTCCTAGCAATCAGCATCAGTTCAGCGTCGACGTTACTTTGGTTACCCAACTGTTTTCTGTACTGCCGATGCAGTACTGGTTGATCACAGCACATTCGGGTCTCAGTTGGTAGGAGTAAATTCTACGGATCGAGGAAAACCTGCTCTGTTTTTTTATCGTTTAGCAGGACTACAACTACAAGAAACAAGATACTAGCAGTATGGCCCCCTGAAGTCGAAACATGACGCTATTATTTCCCCACCTTTCCGCGAATTTATTCATCCTGCCCCGTCCTTGCAGATTTTGGGGGGTCCGGTAATCCCGTGCTTCCCATCATAAACACTGTCCCCCATGTTGTTTTCCAAGAATTATCTATTATATACTAAAAGCAAAATGAGTTAGTAAATAGAGACACCACGTTAATCCACATCATCTTAATTAATTTTAGTTGTTAGATCTATAATATATGGCCAAGATTTAATAAGAGATTTGTAGTTACGTAACCGCAAATTTCAGTTTGGCACGTAACGTTTAATCTTCTATACAACATATAAGACGTGGATCTAAAAAAAAGGAGCTGCCCAACAGGTACGTAATATCTATTCAGGGAAATACGTAAAGGCTGGCTATCGATTGGCTCCCTTTATCAGAATCTCAAAAAAAAAAAAAGGGAACGTATCGTGTGTACGCTAGGAAGTCTTTTGAGAAATCCTTTTAGACGTGGACTCTCATAATTAATTAAACGTAGAAATAATTTTTTTCAAGCAAGATATTCCGGCCGTACGAGTAGCCAAACCCGTTTATAATATATGAACGCACATTTGCTAGCAATTATCAAAAAAAAAACGTACATTTGCTAGCTTCTATTTTGTCAAGCAAGACATCCCGGCCGTACGACTAGCCAAACCCGGTACAGTTGCTAGCTTCTATCACACAAAAATAACGTACACTACCTAGCTAGCTCCGTGAAATAGCAAGTTTGTTCTGAAAGAAAAAAGCGCAAGTCTAGCTAGCTAAAACACTTTAGGTGGAATAATTGGCCTATAACCACACATCTTATATTTTTTAGAGTAAATAAAAATATAAAAAATGTAAGATGTAACAGTTTAATTAACCTTCTGAACGATTATTCGAGAAGTTGAATTCCAATTGGAGCAGAAAATAAAAAATTAGTCATGGAACGAATTCATTCGATGATTAGTGCACGATAATCACCAACTCTTATAAGATCATAGAAACTTGGAAAGAACCAAGATAATTGAATTTAGATAATTTTTAATCTCATTTAATGTAACATATTCATAACAATGGTCAATTTTTTAGTCTAAGACGTCACATATTGTATAAAAATGAGAAATGAGTTTTTTTTATAGAGGAAGTTGATATGGCTTCATATCCTTGAAATTTAAGGGGGCATTCACAACTATCGACAGCTGAATATGATGCCAAAGCTATGCCAGCTTAGTCATGTTATAATGCGCGACAAACACATATGAGTGAGAACGTAAAATGACAAAAGGTATTTACACATAGTACGCCTCAAGCCAAAAACAAAATGGCATTGTAGGGTTTTGTAGAACGTCTCTAACCTTGGTTATTGATGTATATTATTGATTGAAACATGAAAGCCAGATAATTGAATTTAGGTAAGTTTTAGCCTCATTTAATGTAACATATTCATAAACAATGGTCAAATTTAATAATAGTCTAAGGCGTCACGTATTGTATAACAATATGAGAATCTCATGTAATTTCATAACAAATAAGATAAGCAAGAGGTAGATAGATCAATTTAACCTAACGTAGTTTTTTATTTGGATTTTTTACTCTATTAAGAAAAAGTATTTCCTATTCCAAGGGGATGGGCATAACATCATACCGGTACACCGATCTAATATCCATATAAAAACCACCAACTAGATCACAATCTAAACATTAATAGAATATATAAATTTAATATCACATAAGATGACACACATGGTCATTAATGTACTAAAAATGGACTAATTTACAAAAAAACTTATTTCTACACATATGATATTTATTTAGCATGAATTGTGCTACTCTTACACATAATTTGAATGTCCAAAAATTTCATTAAATTTCCCGAATAATCTCAACCAACTAATTAAGCACTATGATCATATCTCTAAGCAATATAAAGATTCTGCCCTCGCATTTGCGAGGGCCACCCTGCTAGTTACAAATAAAAGACCGTTCACTTTAAAGACGAGGATCCGTCTACCGGTAGCGAAACCACAGATGGGAAAGCTCCTTTGCCGTGCTGAGACCAAGCGTGAAGATTGGCAGATTTGACCCATTTGTGAAACTGTAACACAAAATGAACAGGGTTTGAATTCCTTTTCACAATCTGATCCTTTTCAAGATGTCCAGGACACCATGGTACATTTCACGACAACCCGGGTAGAGCGCCATGGTACATTACATGGCGCCCGGGGGCGTTATGCCACCATGACGTTCTAGCCCGGGTCGTCTTGCAATATAGCGTCACGCTCTGGGTACCCAGAGGGTCATGCAAAAAATGTCAAAACGTAAAAAAATATAGCTTTAATTTTCAATTTACGCTCTAGTTTTAGGCACCTTGCTAACACCTAATAATGATGGCACATGATGGTTTTAGAGTGACCTGCAGGTGCATATCCTCTGCTGCTCATGCTATTGGAGGCATTCAATGCTTAGCAACTTACAGCATCTCCACCGGCACCCCAAATGACTTCCTAAAGCCTTAATGAGGTTTGGACGTAAAATAACACCCACAGCGGCACCCCTAAGTGTCCGGACCGAGCTAATTTCTGTCGACACTCTCGAGAGGCTCTCCAAACTTGGGGGCTTTGGGAGTGTCGGACATTGTCCGGGCATGCCATCAGACAGGAGGAGGCCACTCTTCATAGACACATAACGCCCTGATTCATTTGCCCCCAACCCTAACCTGTTGTTTCCTCTCACCGGCGAATCGCACCATCACCACCACCCCTGGTTTGACCACTCTATTCGCACCACGGGAGTTCAGCCTTTGCCACTCTCGCGAACGATCCCGATCTATAAGACGATCGCCTGAAGCTTGCCCACGCAAGGGTTTGCAGCTCCACCACCTTCGCTACGCCACCTCGCTCTAATATGTATATTGTTTTCCAATTTGAGTTCCATGGCTATGCTCAGAATAATGTCACACATATGAAGTGTGATTTGGTATCATCTTTTTTCCTGTCATGAACTCCTGCAAGTGAAATGCGAAAAGTGGAGGGGGGGAGGGGGAGGGGGGGGGGGAGTATTGGAGGAGTTCCTCTAATCCTTTAAGCCCCTCAATATTTTATTTAAAGTGCAAAATTGTAAAGCATCGTTTCGCTTTTGGGTTACTAGCAAGAATGGGCAATTTCGGTTTGGTTTTTCCAGCCTAAAGCAATTCCTACGTTTGTTGACACAAAAAAAAAGCAACTAACATAGCACTAATCTACTACTAGAAGAAAGGTACGGATGAGCACACAAAGCGTATCTCTTTCCGGGATAAGGAAAGCAATAGATTCTTCGTTCGTGTTGTTTTAGTTTAAGGACCCAAAGTACCGTTAAAAAAAAAAAGCAATCAAATGTTTCGAAGGTAGGGAAGGTGTCTTTTACACATTTCTAAGTAGGTGTTGGCTGCTTGCCTGCTTCCCTGTATGGATTATTTCCAAGTTTGTAATTTTGGCGCCACGACCTTTGAATTGCCTCTTAACGCTAGATCTCGACCGTGAATTTTTCATGGTATTCAATCTTAAAACGTGCACAAAGGTTACAAAATTTAACAGAGTACACTTCACGTAAAGCTTAACAGAGTACAAATCGTCCTGTTGGACCTATCTGATAATATGCCGATGTTAGTGACGACCAAGAGACCGGCAGCGTCACTAAGGGCGTGTTTGGTTGCCAGCATGTTTTTTTTCTTGCCCTTTTTCATCCTTGTCTCGGCTAGATTTGGCTGAGTAAAAACATGGACTTGGCACTACGTTTGGTTGTCTGAATCTGATTTTCCTTTTATGGGTATTTTTGGAGTATTTTGTGCTAAGTTACCTGCATTTCTTCACTGGTTCCATGTGTACTGCGAGCTACTCTCACCTCCTACTCAATATGGTGAACTTACCTCACATCTCTGCACACTTGTAACAAGTTCGTCTACCTGCCACCCCATGAGACCGGCGAGCGGGACAACCGAGTGACACGACGGCGTGCGGCGGTAAAGGTCGCGACAGGAGTGCACCGACACCAGCGATGTTTGGAGACGCAGTAAACACGACCACACCGTGAACTGCTTCAACAAACAAGCAGGCTGTAAAAGTGTATATGTCCACCGAAACCAAAAGGTTACAACATGAATGTTGTGCCAAACGGAGAAATCGATCTACTCGGGAAGGAATTTTCAAATGGTCCACCGAGCACGACGGATTTGACAAAATTCGTCTAGAAATTGTGTGATTTTTAGTCCAAAATTAAGAAGCTACAGTCCACGTAATTTGAAACCAATCGCGGAAATGGAAGCTGCTCGTCGACGCACACATATTTCATGTACAAATTATTTCTAATCGAATTATATTTGTGTAGATTATGAAGGATTATATGAAGCAGGGAGGTGAGGGGAACATAAAGCAAGGTAGTCTGACACCTCTAACATATCGCATGTATTCTCTCCCTTGCATGCATAGAGCTTGGCCGTGTAGAAACTGCCCTAGCGGGTCAAGTTTTTTGCTGTTTTAAGTATCGTGCTATGGAGCAAAGTGGATCGGGTCGCGGGTAACCAAATGCATCATTGTGCATCAACCGGACATGGTTGAGATCTTCGCGAGCAACCAAACACGCCCTAGGATACTTGCATTGCATAGTTGGCAACAGCAGCCGGAATACACTTGCGGGAAAGCGACTCCGAGACGAATGATGTCGGGCGACAACAGGCGTAAGGCGGCAGCAGGGAAGACGACCAGGGTGGCATCCGGCAGTATCATCCGGAAGGCGGCCACGTATAAAGCCTAAGAAAAAAGATCATAGTAGGGAAGATAATGCCGGCGACATAAGATGGGATCTCAACACGAGTTGGGCATAAGAAAAAAATGACCTACGAAGAGAAAACCATAACTCTGATATGATATCCTGTTATGGATGTAGCTTATCTGTATTACATAGGACAAAGTGCAAATTTATATTGCACATGACTTGGTACAAGAACTAAATATAGAATAAAAACTTGTACAATAGGATTATACACATCAATATAAACTATTCTAACAACCGTATTGTGGTGAGTTTTAGGATAGAAGAGATCCAATGTTTTATGCATGTATTCAGTGGTCAAACGCTTCAGCGCTGCAGTTGATCGAGTGAAGGAGCTCTCATATCATAGGATGCGAGTGTTCGCTGCCAGCTGCAGCGAATCTATTCTCGGCACACTTTTCAAGGTAAGGAGTAGCCTTTTGAAAGTGCCATCAGTTGCGACTTCCGATCCTGCGAAGTGCGGAGTCTCTTCCCTCCCCACCTCCCGAATAAGGCTTTTTCTAAAGCACTTTTTTGGACATGCCTTTTCCTGCACTGTTTTATCTGCAGATTTTTGTTGGTACTGTACTTCCTGTGGACGAAAGCAGCAAGGTCTACGGTTGCCTTTTGCATGATGGCTCAAAATCCAGGGAAAGTCTTTGTTAAAAGGGAGCAAACATGTGTACTCATCACTCATCAGCGGTTCATTTCGATAGGTTTTGGTTAATATGAAAAGACTTTGTTAATAGGAAACCTCTTTGTTAAATGTACAACACATGAGCACTTGTGTTTTGGTTTAGTCATTTCTCGGTGAAATTTGTACTATCCGATGGAATCCCAGATTGAATGAAATGTCCCCCACCTCTTTCTAGCGGATCACTTAAAAGTGTATACTCCGTGCTAAGAAACTTACATTGCCATAGGCCTAAGAGAGCTCAATTGAGCGATGTCGGACACATTTTTAGCGGCTACAGGTGGAGACGAAAGGATCATCCACCGGGGGAACAGAGAGCATAAAGCTGAAACAACACGCGGATCCATATGGAGTAGCACAGAAGAGACCAAGGCGGCCGCGCACTCGGAGGGCGAGCCTCCTTCCCTTCGTTTCCCCGCAACAAAATTCCAGGTCCACTAGCACTATGCATGCGTGCCCTCCCATATCCAGCTACAACAAGGCAAGATTTATATAACACGGAGATTCTCCTCGAATCAACAAGCTCCACATGCGAATCCGAATCAAATTCGACCCCTACGCAAACCCACGCAGCCAACTCGAAAAGAACTCGTCTACTTTGCCCTTGCGGTCCATCCAACCCAACCCATATGTACTCCTGCGTAAATTGCTGCTTTACTACTCTCTGCTGCTGTGACAACGAGTGACCTATCTATCCATCAGCTCAGCTGCTCTGTGGGCATTTAAGTAGCAGCGACCCCTTCTTCCCCATCGCCTCTCTCCGCTGCCTCCCACTCTCCACTTCTTCCTCCGTTCTGCACTGCACCAGCTCTCGTAACCCGCATGCGACATGGCACCGGCCGGCGCTGGCGGCGGCTTCAAGCTCTTCGGCAAGGTCATCACACAGTGCGCCGAGGCGACGCAGCCCGCGCCAGTGTTCGTCGTCCCGCAGGATGCCGCCGAGTCCACGCCGCGTCTGCACGGCGAGCGGCTGGACCGGACGCCTGCGGTCAAGCGGGAGGCGGCAGACATGGACGATAACCAGCAACACCCGCAGCAGGGAGCTGAGGCGCGCCGGACGCAGCTGCAGGAGTCGGCGGAGGCGCGCGCGGCCGCGGCGCCGCTGCCGTGCCCGCGCTGCCGGAGCCGGGAGACCAAGTTCTGCTACTTCAACAACTACAACGTCAACCAGCCCCGGCACTTCTGCAAGGCCTGCCACCGCTACTGGACCGCCGGCGGCGCGCTCCGCAACGTGCCCGTCGGCGCCGGCCGCCGCAAGAACCGCCCGCTCGGCCCCATCGCCACGGCCGTCGCCGGATACCACCAGCACCAGCACCACCGCGCGGCCGCCGGCTTCGTCCTCGGCTTCCCCAGCCCGACTTCTTCCTCCCCCACCTCCCCGTCGCCGCTGTACACCGACCACCGGTGGCCGCTCGGCCCTGACCGCCGGTTCTGATATGGCCGGCCATTCGACGAGGGCTCGTGTTTGACTCGCTGATGAATGAGACGGGGAGGCTTGTACGTGCTGCTTACGCAAACGCAAACGCAGGGAGAAGAGAGCAGAAGAGTTCCAATGGACCTTTTCTTTTCTTCTTCTCATCTTGTCTCGCTAGCTCTCTCACTCCTTAATTCCTAGTACTAGTTTGTTTCTTCTTCCTCCTTCTCGATCTTTTGATTGTTTGTAAGTGTGCGTTGCCTGCGTGATGTAAAATGGAACTGATCAGGTTGCGAACTCTCTGGAAAAAATCCTCTGCTTGCGTTGCGTCCCATTGTGTGCGCTCTACAGTGAATGTGATGCGCGATCCCATGCTTGTCCGTATTCTGATCTCGGAACTCAGAGCTTATCATCACATTGTACTGAGTAATATTTTTCTCCTACTAATAGATTATTAGCACTAATCCGCAGAGGTTTTTGTGGTACTCCTACATTTTCGCTGCACGTACGGATATTGCCATATTGTGCTGCCTGGTATTAACTACTCCCCAGAGGTTTTAAAGGAAAGAAGCAGATAAGAGCCTGTTGCTTGCGAGTACTACTCGTGTGCCACTTTAATTTGGATTTAAGTACTGTGCCGTACTTGAGAAGCTTGTTTAATCACCCTGCCCTCGATCGAGGTACTATGATTCTCTGGTGGAGGACAAACAAAAGTGGGTGATCCCACATTTACATTTCGGTAAACTGGGAAGCAGTTTTCACCACCATCCTTTTGGAAGTTTCATCGCAAAGAAGTGGAGTGGCGACAAGCACCTGACTAGTCCGCCATGAATGCACTGGGAAAGATAATGGAAGCTTTTCCGCAAAGGACCGGGAGATAATTATTCCAACCGTCAGCTTGTCAGGGTCAATGAGAGGTGCCTTTGAACAGCCAGCCCTCCCTCTTTTGCTACTAGCTTTTAATTGCTCGCAAAGTTACTTTTGTAAATAGGCGCTTGCGAAAGCGTTCTGCAGCAGATTTACTCCTCGCTTTAGCTCGGTCGTCAGCAGTAGTATGTAGTCGAATGGTTGGGAGTTGGGACTGCGGCGCCGGCACCTTTTCGCTGTTGCTGCTGCTGCTAGGGCAGGGCGTCCCACACACAGACAGAGCTCGTGACGTACGTGGGTGTACTCCTACTACTCCAAGATGCCTATCCTAATAGCATCTCCATTCGAGACGCTTAAATGACCGTATTTAGCAAAAAAAAAAAAGGCTCAACGTGTTTTTCTACGGCGCACGCCAAAGTTTGGTCCGGTACACGCAGTCCACACTCTCTCCTTGGATTCAATGGGCTACGCCGGACGAAACCACGTGCGACGCCACGTTGGATTCTGACGCGCGGACCACGCCTGTCATAGACACGTGAAGCTGAATGTGGCTGGTCAGCTGAATTAATGGAGGATGGTGTCTCGGTTTCCTAGCCGGGCGCAGCGAGACGTCACTTCACCCCTCTGCGGCGAGGAAACATCTGCTCCACGGCGACGTTAATGCAGACGAGTGCGCCTTTTGAAGCGTCACCGTAAATGTGCGGCAGCCGAGCGGTTGGCCGGAGTTAAGGCATGCCACCTGCTCGCCTCCACGACCGCTATTTAGAGCAGGCTCTCGCCGTCTCCAACACCGCACCTACTCCGCCACCAAAGCCATGCTTCCCGACGCAACAACGCTCCCTTGTCGGAGGAGGAACGTGACCGTCTGTGGGAGAAGTCGCATCGCCAAAGGGAGCGCCGGGCTTTGCAACTCGCCTCCGAGCCTCCCGGCCGTTGCCTAACGACCATGAGGCGAGCTCATCCACCCGCGCACCTCCGCCTCTTCCTCCTCCTCCGCCACCGACGGACTTGCTCACGGAGGCGGAGGCGAGGGAGCTCATCCGCACCAACACGCCAGTGCCGACGAACTGCCGCCTTCCCGAGGGTTGGGTGATGAACCTAGTCCACGTGCCGGTTGCACCTCGACTCACCGGTCAATGCGCCTCGACTACATCGAGAGGAGCCAACAAACCCTGCCGCCGGAGTTGTACGACGACGTGCGGTACTCGTCGAACTCGACGTACTGCGACGAGCAGATCGAGATGGAGTACACCTACCGCCTCCATTCCTTCTTCGCTACCTCGTCCACCGGCGAGCCGCCTGTGGACTGGTTCGACTCCGACGACGACGTCCTCACCAACACCTCCGACGAAAACTTCGCGGTGGCTTGGAAAGAGAGCGGGTGCGGTACAAGACGGCACAGACGGCTCGGCGCGCAAGAGTAGAACAGGGCCACGTACAACCTCCTCCAACGCAACCTCAACAAGAGGCGAAGGAGGTTGATGGTGATGATGACGGCACGGAGGACTGGCTATCCTCGGAGTGGGACGCAGGCGACCTGGAGCTCGCCATTGAGGCGTCCATAGCCTCCTCCACCGCCCTGGCTACCATAACATCGTCTGCTCCGGCTGCCGTCGGGCACCTCTGCCTGTGTTGGCGGGCTTCTGCCCGAACTGCCGCCGGTGCCCGACATGCCACTCTACTAGTTAGGTCTAGCTAAGTTTTAATTTGAATGAATTATGTCTAGTTTGAACAAAATTTCAATAAATCTATGTATTTTCGTGTTCAAATGTCAATTTGAAATAATATTTACGCGCCCCAAGTGGGAAGCGACGTCACCCGTAGCCAACAGCCCGTCCGAACGGTATTTGGTCACTCATTTGGGCGCTGCGAGTGGAGATGTTCTAACCTCACGTGTGGGCTTTCACCTTCATAAGAGCGGTTAATCAATGGAATCGTTATTGCTTTCGAGCTAAACGTCATGATGTCCTCTACTAGTTCGATATAAATTGCGACCCGCCATCAACTGGGCCTGGCGAGAGAGAATGGTGTTCGCCCTACATGCGACGCCACAACCACTGATGAACACTAATCCCGATCGAATACGACGGTTAATAGCACCGGCGAGCAGCAGAGCGGAAACAATTCACGTACGTACCACCAAAAGCTAAAAAAAAACTGGTCGCATATATAATCTTTCAGTTACGCACGCCTAGCCCATAAAAGGATAGTGACTTCATTACTCGAGGAAAAAGAGACGCGCAAAAGAGAGGAGAAACACAGCAAGCGTCACTGCCAGTCCAAAGCAGCAAAGACGCCCGTTCAATAAAGAAAAAAAGAAAAAGGCGGCAGCAGCAAGGAGCGTTATTTCTGCAAACTACACGTGCTCTGTTGCGTTGCTAATAAAGCCCCTGGAGACAGCCAGCCCCGAAAAGTGCACCAGTTGCATGCCCAGTCGGCCAGAACGGGGTGCACTTTTCTTTCCCGCGGTATAAAGATTCTGCACAAAAGTTGGCGAAGCGGGCGGTAAACTTCACTCACTGACTCACCCATATCCAAGCCGACTCGGCTCGATCGCCTCCTCCGCGCGTAGACGGTCAGCTCAGCATCTCCACTCGTCGCCCAAAGCCCCATACGACGTATGGGGAGCGCCGGATGAAAAGACTGATTTAATTCGGAGCGGTCCGCTATTTTTGTTCGGAGTTATCAGACTACCCTGAGTCACGGGGAATGTTTCGGTAGCGCCGAACGAAACAGCGCGCTCGCGGGCCGTCCTGTCAGTGGGAGAACCAAATCCAACAAATTCTTTCGGCGTCACCCCCGCAGTTCATTTGCCCCCTCCCACCACCGCCATCCGGGTCGCAGCTCCCACCTCCCGCCTCTCACCGGCGGCGAATCTCGCCGGACTCGGAAAACCGTGCCACACCCAACCCTCCTCTGTCTAACTTCGCCCCCCCTCCCTAGAGCTCATCGCTGCGGCTGGAAAAGCCATCGGCGACCTCGTGCGTCCACCTTGCACCAAAGTTGTTCGACCGATTGACTGGGTAGGTGCCGGTTTTTCTGAATTTTTGCCGGTGCCGGCGGCAGGTCGTTGATTGTATCGTATTTTTATTCCAACAGATGGACAACGACGATGAGTTGATGGTGCACCTGATCATGGAAGAAGAAGCCGACATCGACGCTGAGGAAGACGAGAACACTGCGATTCATACTTTTCTCGCACAGATTCAAACCGAGGAGGTCGCCAATGCCAAATCCAAATCCAAAGAGGAGGCTCGCGTCATGGGTTTCAGGGTTCTCTCGCCGATGTTGATCACAATGTGACACCTGATTGGACTGATTTCATCATCATGCATATGGAGATTCCAGATGAAGTTGCATATGCTCAACTCTAACATGATCCAGTGGGCATTTGCAGGATTGGCCGCATCATAGTTGAGCTCCAATTTATTGTATGAATAATTTTAGTTTTATTTTTACTTATGGAACTATACTTTCTTCATTGAATTCCAATTTATGGAACTGCATTTTGTTTGTTGAAAACCTGCTATGGGGAGTGTTTCGGGGCGGCGAGTGGGGAGAGGCGCCCCATAGGCGCCATCTTGCCCGGACGCCCCCCATAGCGCTTGTTTCAATCCGATCAAGATATGGGGCCGCTGAGTAGAGATGCTTTCAGTTGCTTTGGTGGGAGGAGTACACCATATGCCGCCGCATGTTACATTGGTGACTTTTCTCGGAGACGACGCAAAAGAGGCAGGGAAGCAAGGAAACCGACTGAGCTGGTTGCGTCTAAAAACGACGTGAGACACGAACAACGGGTGGCGCGGTTTCGCAAGTCACACCTCTAACCACGTACGTTGCGTACTTTACATGCGCGCGATGGGTTTCGTCGGCCTTCGTCTAGACTAGATGCATTTTCTGATTTGTATATATATATTAACGAATCTTTTTTCTTTTAGCCCTCCGCATCGTGCCAATCTGCTAGAAGGCAACGAGGCCCGACCAAAAAGTTGGGCGATGGTCCAAGGTTATCGATCGATGAAGTTGCCGAAGATGGCGAACCGAAGGCTCCCAGAGTGAACGCACGTAAATTTGTAAATCAATGCAGAGTTATTGTTAGGGACAACATCCCGATCACCATTTAGAATGGAATAAGCCGAAGGTAGACGATGGATTTAGTTATGTCGACCAAACATCCAAAGATTTTCTTTGGGATACGCTCTTGTCACATTTCAACCTACCGCTAGATCTCACAGAGAGCAAAAAGTTGAAAGTCAAGGAGTGGGCTCTTAAGAAGATGGCCATACAATTCCAGACCTTCAAGAAAAAATATATCGTGACTATATCATGAAAAAAAAGAACTCCAACATTCACTGAAGCACTAGATAAGATAAAAGATCACTGGGACGCATTTGTGGAGTACAAGAATCGTCTAAAGTTGTGGCAAGGTCGGCAAAAAATAAGGAAAATGCTGCGAAAAAGAAATATCACCATACAATGGGGACATGTGGCTACAAGACTGCCGTGCCTAAGTGGAAAAAAATGATGCCGACCTGATTGCTAAAGGGATCACTCCAGCTGCAGCGGAATGCCCCGAGAGGTCCAAGCACTGGTTGTACAGTGTGGCGCCCTGACCTGACTGTTATACAGTGATGCTGTGTGTCACCGGTTAAGCGATACAGCCGGAGATTACGGGTTTACCAATCCCCAGCCAAAACCTTTGGCAGGTGTTGCTCAGAATGGATCATTGGCAACACAACACCCCGATTGATGCCTTAACATAGGCACAACCCTCAATGCATAATAGAGAGACCAAGACTTGTGGAACAACTGGCACATCATAGACTCTACGACACAAATCATTATAGTCCAACTCTTATAATAGAGAAATATAGCAAATGACAACCAGAGGTCACAGACCCAACATTACAACATGCGGAAGCAAATTAGGTTGTTCTAAACAACAAGATCCAAATATGGCATAAGAGGCCTACAGATAAACATCCAGCGCCAGCTGTTCCGGGATGTCCCAAACTGCCATCTGGGAACCCTAGACTACTCGTCGACGTCCACAAAGAACCCACCCTCGAGGTCGGTGAAGTCCTCCTCTGAAATAAAACAAACGACGTTGAGTTCGACGAACTCGCAAGATTATATATAGAGCTTTATCTCGATGAGGCTTTCAAGGTTATCTAGCTCTTTTGCATAAAGCTGATTTTATTTATGAAAAACATAACTCAATGGCATCGACTATTCAGAGTATTTTCAAAAGAGGTAAGAAGTAACTCTTTTCTTTCATCACCTTTCTCAACATCTACCATCATCAACCACTGTACCTGTTCATCAAAGGCACCTCCCCGAATCACCCTCGAGGAAGCTCACCTTGCAATCTTGAAGTGGTACCTTTAGTACCCAGGTTTTAATCATTCCGTTCAAGTTATTCTATGATCTTATCGTCCATTCCCAATTGTCCTTAACCGTGGACACGGCTTTTCGAAAAGATTTACCCTGCAGGGGTGTACAATGTTTGCCACGCGTACCGTCCGGCCCATTACCTGCGCATTAGCTCTCTTCCTTGGAAAGCCGGCTGGGTGGGAGCGGTGTCGACTTCTCCCTCGTTAAGGACTTTCCAGGATCATCAGTGGCAGCAAGACTCGAGATCACCACACCCTGCCCCACGGCCCCTCATTTTCCTAACACCACCATCCTCATCCCAGTTCATACCACCATCATCACGCACGCGCAAATGGAAGCCCGAACTAGAGGACCCTGGCTAGCCCCGCTCGAGTTATTTAGTCTATGAGGGTTCCTGCAATTGCATAGGCCTCACGCATGGTTGCACGCTTAGTCTTGGTCGAGAGGTAAAGAACTCGCACCTAGGCGGCGAGAACGAGACAAAGCACCACAAACACAGTGGCCTCTCATCCCAACCTTTAAGCATCTTATTACCTGTTACCACAATTCTCCACATCATCTGAACATTTCACACCTGTTTCCAACATGAATTATCCATCGGACGGATAACAATTGCCTAAGCATGGCTAAGCATCAACATAGCATAGTTTAGTATCTCAGGCCAACAATACAAACCTATGGATAATAGGAGGGAAACAGGTATTGGCATCGGAAACTTAATGCAACTATAGGATACTCTAATCCAACAAAATTGACATTTAGAACCGTATGCAATATTATAGTGGAGAAAAAATTTGCGGAAACATAGGATAAGATATGCTCAGAGGGGGATTACGCTTGCCTTGATCAAGGTACTGGTAGTACGGCTCTTCGGGGTATTGCGGTGGAACCCCAGCTGCTTGATCTAACAAAGCAGAACAACGGAAGAACAATCAATCACCACACAAGTTTTAACAAATGCAATGCGCAAACACATGATGACATGACATTTTAAATCCCCGGAACGAGGATGATTCAACTATTCAAATTAAACGGAGTTCGGAGGCTTGGAGGAACACATCTCGAATGCACCGTGGAGTTAAGTAAAGTAGCATCCTTATTTGTTAGTTGGAATAGATGACATCCTAGGGTTATCTTGCATATGAAATGACATGAACATGTTAGGATGCATGGTTTAGGGGATTAAACAATCTTGTAACAAGTACTAAGGGTGAGATGAAGGTTGGTGTTGAAACAGATTAAAAAAAATTGAGTATCCGGAATGAAATCCGGAAAATTCCGGTTCTGGTACCGGGAGCAATCCGGTTTCAGGTCCGGAGAATTCCGGGTTTGGCACCGGAAGAAAAAGATCCGGAAATATTTCCGGGTGTAAACCGGGTGTATTCCGGGCAAAACTGGAGGAGTCCAGTAGCTATTTCGCTAATCCGGTATAGATTCCAGAAAAATCCGGGTCTCGTACCGGATTTTCCAAATCGACGGTAACGTGATACTCCTACTGCGATTCGACGAGCTAGCAAGTTATCGAGGGAAAAGGAGAGCACTGGGAGGGGCGTTAGCTCACCCTGAGCTCGTGTGTGTGCTCGGCGAGGTCGGTGAGGAATGGGAACGGCGGGAATCGAGTTCGTCGGGCGGCAGCCGTGGTCGGGGAAGACGAGGACGGCGGCGACAATGCGGGCGGCCCCGGCTCGATTCCTTTGGCGAGGATGGAGAGGACGACGAGGCAAAGCTTCCTGCGGTCTTCGTTTTGCTCGGGGAGACTTCAATCCGCGGCGTCGAGCTCGGCCATGGCGCGGCGGCGTGGAGCTCGCGGGGAGGAAGAAAGGAGAGGAACGGGGAGGATAAGGTCGGGGATGGAGTGGGGAGCGGGTGCGGCTGGCGTGGTGCTTCTCTTCCGTGCAGGGAGAGGGCAGAGGGGGGGCCGAGATCGAGCTGGTGCGGCGCGAGTGTCGAGGTGTGCCCTCGGCAAGTCCCATGGTTGCTATACCTAGGGTTGATTGTGTGGTAGAGAACGCGTAGTATCGGTGGAATCGACGGCCGACAAGCGGGATTTACCCAGGTTCAGGGCCCTCGAGTGAGGTAAAACCCCTACGTCCTGCTTGTCTGTATTGATTATGTGGATATGAAGGTTACAAGGGTTCGGCGAGTTGCTGATCTCGCCGAGGTTTTGGTGGCTATGGATTGCATACCTTGATCGATCACCCTCCCAGCCTTTATATAGGAGGCTGGGTCTCAGGAAACACAACCGACCAAGGTTACATGTATGGAAAGTCCTAACCGACTATAACTTGATCTAACTTGGGAAGCACTCCTCGTCTCGGGCCTTCCTTCGTGGGCTTCGATTAATCTTTGGGCTTCTTTGATCATCACGTGCACCAGGTACCTCTAAGCTGGGGTACCCGCAGAGTATAACCTCGTTATTAGCCCCCGAGTACTTGTTTGACTCGAAGAATCGAGCATGTGCTCCCTTCATCGTGCACGTCCTAATCTTCTGAACTTACGCTTCTGACCCGATGTAGTTCTTCGAGCTTTAATTTGTTTCAATTGTATGTGTATTCTAATCGAGGGATATTGACATAGTAGGCCTGATTCACTCGAATATCGAGCTCAGTTAACTGCTTTTTTGAGCAAAAACCCTTACTAGTCTTCAGTCAGACTCGAGTCCCTGGGCTCGAGCCTGGAACGCAATCGAAAAATTATGCCTAGGGATATTGACATAGTAAGCCTGATTCACTCGAATATCGAGCTCAGTTAACCGCACATTTGGGCGAAACCATACTAGTCTACAATCAGGTTTGAGTCCCCGGACTCGAAGCTGGAACACTTTTGAAACTTTTGCCTAGGGATATTGACATAGTAGGCCTGATTCACTCGAAAATCGAGCTCAGTTAACCGCACATTTGGGCGAAACCATACTAGCCTTTAATCAGGTTTGAGTCCCCGGACACGAAGCTGGAACATACTGGACAGACTCGACTCAAGCCGTTGTAGGTCTTACTGATTCGTTCTGCAGTTTAACTTTTGGTACCTAACACGTCCGTCAGGATTTTCATCATGTCTGTTGACACGGGAAATTTCAAGGGAAAACACTGTTGGAGCGTCCCTCGGCCCATCTCGATTGCTCGGTGGGTCTTACCTTTGCATTTGCGTATGCAGCATCCGAAACATCTGCGATTGACATAGTCCGGGAATTTATGAAGTTTGGTTCTTTGATTTGTGAAGTACTTAATGCATTTTAATCGAATCTGTAGTCGAGTGAATTTTTCTTACCTTGTTTTGGAAATCTATGGGAGCGCGACAGCGCTCCCATGGGAGTAGCCCCCGAGATTGTGGTTTATTGTCTTGCAATAGAGGACAATCTCAAATCATCCTTTTACACTGCTTTTTGTCAGTCGAAATATTTTGTCTTTGAAATCTGTGGGAGCGCGTCAGCGCTCCCATGGGAGTAGCCCCCGAGATTATGCTTTATTTCGTTTGAAGTAGAGGATAATCTCAATAATTTTGCTCCTTTTTTGATCAATCGCAACAAATTTTTGATATGCTCCCACGGGAGTACCTTTTTCTAGTCGAATTCTTGCTTCGATTGTAGTTTCGAACCCACCACTCGAACATTTTTTTTCACACTTGACGTCAACCATATCTGTGTTTTTTGATTTGTGCCAAGCCCCGAGTTTATCGAGTGGGTTTGTATTTCCTTTTTGAACCAGCCCCCGAGCGTGTTGAGTGGGTTTTGAGCATCCTGTTTGATCCAGCCCCCGAGGATGTCTAGTGGGGTCTGGGTTTTCTGTTTGACCCATCCCCCGAGTATGTCGATTGGGCTGTAAGTCATTGTGTTTATTGAGTTTTGAGCTAGAATTTTGATGCTTTATGTTTTTACGATCAAGCCCCCGAGTGCTATGAGTGGGGTAAAGTCATACATGAGAAATATGGAGGAACATGTATCTTTACTGGAAATATGTGTATGATCAGCAAGCCACCTCATTAAAACCTTCCAGTCCCCTTAGATACCCTGGTAAGGGAAAAGAGTGCGTCTGAAACTTGCTGATTCTTTGACATTATGCTCTATTACATATGATGTTACGAAATCTATGCATAGAACCGACGCAGGTGCGCCCCTCTATGTACTAGTGTGGCTTGACAACATGTTGACCGTCCCTGAAGGTCCAGTCGGATGCCCCTTGTACTCCATCGCGTCGTTCATGGCTTTGAGTCCTCTGTCGATTGCCATCTTCTTGCTTCCTGGTAGAGGTGCACGGTCATTGGCGACCTCAAGCTCGGGGAGTGATTGCTCCACCCCGTACATTTCTGAAATTTTGCTGAAGTCACGGTCACATGAATCTGACCTTTGAAAGTTCCCGCTAACCGTGACAATTCCTTTTGGTCCTGGCATTTTGAGCTTGAGGTAGGCGTAGTGCGGTATGGCCATGAATCGAGCGAAAGTAGGGCGCCCAAGTATTGCATGGTATTGTGACTTCCAATCGACCACTTCGAACTCAATCGACTCAGTTCTGAAATGAGTAGGATCTCCAAACGTAACATCGAGTTGTATGGTGCCTGCAGGGAGCACTGCTTTGCCTGGGACGATACCATGGAAGGTACTTGTGGATTTTGGCAGATTTTCGACTGATTTGTTCATTCTGCGTAGCGTATCTGCAAAGATTATGTTGAGCCCGCTACCCCCGTCCATGAAGACCTTGGTCATGGCGTAGCCTCCGATTTGGGCGTCGAGTACCAAGGCTGCATGCCCTGGTCGGTATACTGCTGGTGGATGGTCCTCTCGATTGAAGACAATCGGAGTTTCTGACCCTTTCAAAAAGTCTGTTATAGCTGGGGGTGCCATGACCGCCATATTGACGTGTCGAGTGTGTAACTTTTTCTCTCTATTGGAGGGACGCCCTCGCTGGATCATGTTCATCCGCCCGCGAGTTATGGGATATTTTTGTTCATCTCCTTGCTGCATCTGGTGCACGGCTGCTGCCATTTGTGTTCCCGTAACGGGTTGCGCTGGCACCATGTACACTGGCGTCGATTGCGCTGGTGTTGGTGCAGGATACACCTGAGTAGGCTGCATTTGCGGTGGTATGGAATATACCTGTGCTTGCTGTACTTGATGCGGTGCTTGATATGCTTGAACAGGCTGTGTTTGTGGTGTAGTCGATGGGGTCTGCGTCAATTGAGGAGGTGCACGTCCGTCTTTTTGCAGTCGCAGTATGTGTTCAATCGCAAGTTGATCGAATTCCCTGCAATTTCTAAGCGAGTGGTTAGAGCGAAGCTTACCATCGTCCCCTTTATAAAGATGGAATCTGCAATAATCGTCCATCCTTTCTTCGATTGAGCGCTCGGGATCTTTGTCTGCTCGCCTGCGCCACTCTGGCCTTCTGTAGTTATCGCGGTCGTCGCGTCTATGGTCTCGACTGTCACGTCGATCGCCTGTGCGATGGTCTCGATCACTTCGGCGTTCGTCAGTACGATGATCTCGAGTATCACGATGATCGTCGGGTCATCGGTCAGTTTGGTCGTGGTTGTCTCTTGACTGGACAAAGCCTGCTGCGATGAAGTTTGGGTGGTCATCATCGTGATAACGATGCTTGCGCTTGCGCCTTCGATCATCTCTGTAGCTATATCTGCGGTTTAGACTGCCACCCTCGTGATTTTCATGTGAGGGTGCGGCTCGAGTGGCTCGTACGGAGTCTTCTCCATCTGCCCATTTTGTTACGAGTACCATGAGTGCCGCCATTGTCTTCGGATCTTCTCGACCAAGCGTTTCTTTGAAATCTTCCCTCCAGAGTCCGTTTTTGAAGGCGTCGATTGCCCTATCTTCTGATACGTTGCCTACTGAATTACGGATGGCAGTCCACCGCCGTATGTACGATCTCAGAGATTCATCTGACTTTTGCTTGCAGGTCCGGAGCTCCTCGAAAGTTTTGGGGCGCTCACATAAAGGTTCAAAGTATTTGATGAAATCGCCTTTGAAGTGCTCCCACGAATCGTAGTATGATTCGGGTAGCGATTTGAGCCAATCGCAAGCTGTTCCTTCCATCATGAGTTGTATGTACTGCATAGCCGTAGTTGTGGTTCCGCGCTGACATCCGACTGCCAGCCTGTAGTCTTCTAGCCGGCCTGATGGCTCTTGTTTGCAATTGAACTTTGGCGTGGTAGCTAGAGAGAATTTCTTGGGCATACGAGCCTCCCGGATTCGTCGAGTGAAGCATAGCGCTCCACAGGGTCCGATTTCTGCTTCTGAGTCTGAGCTATTGCTGTATGACCTCCTCGAGTGGCTCCTGCTGGAGCGATGGCGGTGTGAGCTTTTTCGACTGCTCCTTCCCCGAGGACTTCGACTGCGACGGTCCCGATCTGTATCTCTCCTTGGAGTTGCTTGTGGCTGCTGTATGGCTTGTGCTGCTATTGCCAGTTGTTTGTACAGTTGGAGGTGCTGGTCCCTCTTTGGGTCTCCTGCAGGAGGTTCGATTGTTCAGAGATAGGTGTCGAGTGTCATCAGCGCTCCGGCTGGCTCAGTAGGTATGGGGACTCCTTCCGCGTCGACTGCCATAAAGGCTGGGTTTAGGTTTCGAGTGACCGCTGCACGATCTGCGTCTCCGAGGTTTATGAATCGTGACCTACTCGCGGGATCGTTTCTGCCTGTTGAATTCACAGACAACGCTCTTCGTCGAGCACTCGATATGCTGGCTTGCTTCTTGCGTTCTTCGATTACTGCTCGGTAGTTCTTCAACCGTATCGATTCTTGCCACTGGAAATATTGTAAGGTCAATACCTCTTCCGGAGTTGCGTTTGCTGGTAGCATTGTGCAGCTTTCGATTACTCTGCTCACTTTTTCCGCCATCTCTGCAGTGATGGTCAACGTGGTTGTTCCGTCAGGCATGGTGACTGTGCAAGGGTACTCTGTAGGTCGACGGCATGTTGCAGCTGCTGACGTTTCTGCTGTACTCGCGGTGTATACCTGATACGGTGCCACCCGATCTTCTGCCCATGTGTTGCTAATGCGCATTATGGATTCGGCGTCGCCATCCAGGCTCATGTTGGAGTTGCTTTGCTTGCTGGGGTTTCTGTCGCAATCGAGTATATCTTTGAGTGCTTTGTCCAAGCTGTCCGCGTCGCAGGTGAATATCTCGTGGCTGGCACAGATTTCTGGGCCGTTGAGATCGGCGAGGTATATATTGTCATCTATGTTCTCTTCGTTCCCCGCGGCGTCGTTGGAGTCGACGATGTCGTCGAGTGACTCGATTGAGTTGTTTGGGCGGTACGCAGATTCGATCTCGCTTCTTCCAAATCTTTTTGCCACTTCGTCACGGAACTCTTGCGAGGTCATGGATGTTGTAGAGTCGCTTGGCGATTGGATCGGGATGATCTGTGACGATGTCACGCCCAAGATGGATGGTGTTGCAGTCGAAGCGTTGTCGATTGTCTCCATGCTGAGTGTCTCCACGTCGAGTGGATCTAACAGGTACTGCACACCATCTTTATCGACAAAGAAGTTAAATTTTCCAACCGTAATATCCAAACCTGATTTGAGTCCGGCGAAGGCTTGTTGAGCTTCCATCGAGTGCGGCGTGAGCCTCCTTGGAGATTTTGGCGAGTGATCACTTTTTGAATTGATGCTGGTAGATCTTGCCGGCGAGTTGCTGTTTGCAACAGTGGTTGGTGATTTGCTTTTTGATGACGCAGTAGGCGAGTTACCTTGTGCAGATGCGATCGTCGGGTGGCCGCTTGATGATGGAACCGGCGAAACCGTGAGCCCAATACTACCTTTTCCCACAGACGGCGCCAATTGTCGAGGTGTGCCCTCGGCAAGTCCCATGGTTGCTATACCTAGGGTTGATTGTGTGGTAGAGAACGCGTAGTATCGGTGGAATCGACGACTGACAAGCGGGATTTACCCAGGTTCAGGGCCCTCGAGTGAGGTAAAACCCCTACGTCCTGCTTGTCTGTATTGATTATGTGGATATGAAGGTTACAAGGGTTCGGCGAGTTGCTGATCTCGCCGAGGTTTTGGTGGCTATGGATTGCTTACCTTGATCGATCACCCTCCCAGCCTTTATATAGGAGGCTGGGTCTCAGGAAACACAACCGACTAAGGTTACATGTATGGAAAGTCCTAACCGACTATAACTTGATCTAACTTGGGAAGCACTCCTCGTTTCGGGCCTTCCTTCGTGGGCTTCGATTAATCTTTGGGCTTCTTTGATCATCACGTGCACCAGGTACCTCTAAGCTGGGGTACCCGCAGAGTATAACCTCGTCAGCGAGCGACGAGCTCGGTCGCTACAGGATGAAGACGATGCTTGTCTGGTTCATCCGGTATGGATTCCGGAATTTTCCGGGTCTGATACCGGATGAACTTTCTTGACCAAAACTGGAACTGCTTTGGTATTTGCGGTTGCCGAAAGCAAAACAATTGAATTTGCAAGGATTGAATTTCGTTGTGCCCTTGTCCTCATTTGTTTTAAGTTGTTTAGCAGTTTAACAATGGATGCCATGATGCTATGATGCATGAATGAAGCAAAAGCGAAAATTTTACTCAGGTTTTCGGGGTCTCAAACTTCGGGCTGTTACAAATCTACCCCACTTACAGAAATCTCGTCCCGAGATTCTAAGATTGCGGAAAGAAGTCGGGATACTCCTCACGAAGACTAGACTCTCGTTCCCAAGTTGCTTCTTCCTCGGAATGGTGAGACCACTGAACTTTGAGGAACTTGGTAGTCTTGTTACGGGTCTTCCTTTCGGCTTCATCCAGGATACGGATAGGATGCTCGCGATAAGTGAGATCTTCCTGGAGATCCAGCTCTCATGATTGACCCCATGGATAGGATCCTTGAAACACCGGCGAAGTTGGGAGACATGAAACACATCATGTACATTTGGGAATTTGACCGGTAACTCCAATTGATAAGAAAGATCTCCTCGCTTGGCCAGAACGGTGAAAGGGCCAACATAGCGAGGTGCCAATTTCCCTTTGATTCCGAAGCGGCGAACGCCACGAAGGGGAGAGACGCGGAGATAAGCTTTATCACCAATTTCATAGTGAATTTCCTGATGGTGCTTATCATAGTAGCTCTTCTGCCTAGACTGAGCAATCTTCAGATTTCTCTTATGATTCGAACCTTCTCCTCAGCTTCATTGATCACATCCGGACCAAAGAGTGCTCTCTCTCCGGTCTCGGACCAATTTAGAGGAGTGCGGCATTTTCTTCCATATAGAGCCTCGAATGGAGCCATGCCCAGACTAGCTTGATAGCTATTGTTGTAGGAGAACTCCGCGAAAGGGAGATACTTTTCCCAACCCTTGCCAAAAGAGATTACACATGCCCGAAGCATGTCTTCCAAACTTGGTTCACTCTTTCGGTCTGACCATCAGTTTGAGGATGGTAGGCGGTACTGAAGTTGAGACGGGACCCCATAGCAGTTTGGAAACTCTGCCAAAACTTGGATACAAAGATACTTCCACGGTCCGATATGATCCTCAGAGGGACCCCATGCAATGGAACAATACGAGCCAAATATAAGTCAGCAAGTTGACTTGCCCGTATATCATCACGGACTGGTAGGAAGTGAGCAACCTTGGAAAGACGATCAATGATTACCCAATTGCATTGTTGCCCTTTTGAGATCGGGGAAACCCGGTGATGAAGTCCATACCAATTTCATCCCATTTCCACTCGGGACTGCAATAGGGCGAAGAGTGGGAGGTCTTTGATGTTCAGCCTTTACCCGTCGACAGGTGTCGCATTCAGCAACATACTTGGCAATTTCTCGTTTCATACGAGTCCACCAGAATTGTGGTCGAAGGTCTTGGTACATCTTGGTACTACCGGGATGAATAGAGAGAGGAGATTCATGAGCTTCTTGGAGGATCAACTCCCTCAATTTTGTTTCTTTGGCACTACCAAGCGGTCACCAAAATAAACAACTCCGGATTCATTGACAGAAAAACATTTGCCTTCCCGCTAGCAATGTTCTCCTTGATTTTAGAATACCCTTGTCACGAGTTTGAGCATCCTTAATCTGGTCTACAAGAGTAGATTTGATCTCCAGATTTGCAAGTAGCCAGGGAACCATTTCTAAGTTCAAACGAGAGAACTCTTCATGAGGGCAGGTTGGCCTTTTCAATCATCAGATTGTTGCAATAGGACTTCCGACTTAGCGCGTCAGCCACGACGTTTGCTTTGCCGGGTTGATAGTTCAGACTCACATTGTAGTCCGTGATTAACTCCAACCAACGCCTTTGCCTGAGATTTAAATCCGGCTGGGTGAAGAGGTACTTCAGACTCTTGTGATCCGAGAAGATCTCGCAACGGTTACCAAACAGGTATGGTCTCCATTGCTTCAAAGCATAGACCACGCGGCAAGTTCTAGATCATGAGTTGGGTAATTGTGCTCATGCGGCTTAAGTTGGCGAGAAGCATAGCCACCACATGGCCATCTTGCATTAGCACAACCCAAGCCTTGTAGAGAGGCGTCACAGAAGACGACGAAATCCTTGCTTGTGTCCGGCAGGACAAGCACAGGAGCGGACGTGAGTTTGGCTTTCAGTGTTTTGAAGCTCTCTTCAGCTTCGGCCGTCCATACGAACTTTTTATCCTTCTTGAGAAGGTCAGTCAGGGCCTTGGCTATCTTGGAGAAACCTTCGATGAATCGGCGGTAGTAACCTGCCAATCCGAGAAAGCTACGGATGTCCTTGACTGACATTGGAGTTTTCCAATCCAGAATGGACTGAATCTTGTCAGGAATGACAGCCACACCATTAGCGGATATCACATGACCAAGGAAGAAGATTATCCAACCAAAACTCACACTTGGAGAACTTGGCATAGAGGCGGTGTTCTCGAAGTTGTCAGAACCAAACGAAGATGTTCTCATGCTCTTCATTGGTTTTGGAATAAGAGGATGTCATCGATGTAAATGACGACAAACTTGTCAAGATAATCCATGAAGAGAGTTCATGAGCCTCATGAAAGTAGCTGGAGCATTGTGAGACCAAAGGACATGACGGTATACTCATATGAGCCATACGAGTAACAAATGCCGTCTTTGGAATATCCTCCTTTCTGATTTTTATCTGATGGTAGCCTGACCTCAGATCCATCTTGGAGAATACCGTTGCACCAGCTAACTGATCCAACAGATCATTGATGCGAGGAATAGGATACTTGTTCTTGATTGTCACCGCATTCAACGGTCGATAGTCAGAGACTAGACGAGGCACGGTAGAATCCCTCTTCTTGACAAAGAGTACCGGACAACCCCAGGTGAACTGCTAGGCTGGATGAACTCCTTGCTAACAGCTGATCAATTTGCTCTTTCAACAGAGCCAACTCTTCCACCGGCATACGGTAGGGCTTCTTGGAAATTGGAGCGGTACCGGGAAGTAGATCTATGACAAACTCCACACTTCGGTCAGGAGGCATGCCAGGCAATTCTTCCGGGAACACATCCGGGAAGTCACACACCACGTGTATGTCCTGGATTTCAGGAGGGGATTCGCCTTCCATAAAGCAAAGGAGAATCTCAGGTGAGTTGGGTATGATGGAGGACGGAGGTCTTGATGTGCAGACCAATACTTCACACTGTCACCGGAAGAATTGGTCACGGTGACGGTCTTGGCAGCACAGTCGAGATTAGCCTGGTATTTGGCTAGCCAGTTCATGCCCAGTATGACATCAATGCCACTTGACCTCAGAGCTACCAAGCGAAAGGAAAAGAGTAGTAACCGATAGTAATCTGAACTTCAGGAGTAACCCCATCGGTTTGCCATTTGGAGCCAGGAGTGGCGATCACCAAGGGACGCTCATTTTCTCAAACGGTATTTTGTGGTCTTTTGCAAAGCTATGGATATGAATGAATGCGATGCTCCAGAATCAAACAAAACTGTAGCACGTTGTTGTTGATTCGTAACTCACCCATGAGAACGCCGGGGTCCTCTTCAGCTTCTTCAGCAGAGATGTGGTTCAGGCGACCACGCACAATAGGTCCAGCCTTGCCAGCTGGAGTGGCAGGGGCTCGTGCAGGAGTTATCGCGAGAGGTGCCTTCTGGGGGCACTCCCTGGAGTAGTGGCCAGCCTGGCCACAGGTGTAGCAAGTGAGTCCAGGTGGAGCAGGTAGCATAGGACGGTACCCACTCCCGCCTACCCCAAGTGTCGAAGTAGTGGGGCGCGGAGGAGGTGGCCTGTATCCGCGGTCCTTGGCATGAATGGAGCACGCGGCACAGCGCTGTAGGGAACAAACACCCTGCGCTTCTTGCTCTCAGAACCCGAGGAACTCTGGTGGTCCCCGTGTGCGGGCCTCTTGGAAGCTCAAGTTCCTTTCTTCCTTGCTCGAGAGTAAAGCCTGGTTGAACAGCTCCTGTAGGTCTGGAACCTGAAGGGCAACAGCTCATAGCGGAGCTGCGGCGAAGACCCTTGCGGAACAGCTCTTGCTTGTCAGCATCATTGGTCACGTCCCTTGGGGCGTAACGAGAGAGATGGTTGAACTCACGACCATAAGTGCGGAGGTCCATCCGTCCCTGTTGCAAATCCAGGAACTCCCTCCTCTTCAAGTCCATGATCGGCTGGGGAATGTACTCCGCACGGAAGGCAGTGCGAAATCAGCCCAGTGAAGACATGGTTGGCTGGAAACAAAGCCACATGGCTTTCCCACCAACAGCCAGCAGCACCAACCAAGAGGTAGGTGGCAAAGTTGACTTGCTCACCATGGGACATGCAGCGCGGAGAACTTGCGCTCCAAGCACGAAGCCAATCATCAGCTTCCAGTGGCTCCTTAGCATCAGCAAAGGTGGGTGGCTGGAACGCAGGAACTCAGTGAGAGTGTTGCACTCGTTCCTCCGTGCATTCTGCTGCACCAACTGCTCAAGCAAGCGCTCATTGCGCCCACGGTTCTCCTCAATGGCCATCAAGACCTCAGCCATCGAGGGTGGTGGCGGCAGATCATCCTCATCATCATTGTGGTTACCGCGACCACCACGGCCTCCACGGCCTCCTCGAGCCATTCTGGAGATTTGACAATGACACGGTTAGTATCTTTCTCCGAATGGTCGAACAATAGCATTAGCGTCTACACAAGTACACAGACTAGGGACGATAATACTTTGCGAGAAGGAAAACAACAAGATAGAACTTGGGTCAAAGATCAGCATCATGTGCTACTAGTGAGAGTTAAGAAATCACAACTTAACACACTCTAGTTGACACAATCCGGGACCTTATGTTCAAGTCCGTGGGTTAAAACCCAAAGAAAGGATCAAATGATTGACTCGGTAGAGAAAAACATCTGATTGATTTGGATTGCAACGCAGCGGGAGCAACGTGACACATAACACTAAAGGTCGAACCCACCCCGTTTCTAATCATTTTGAAGTAACAGACGAGGAGTAAAACCTTTAACTCAAATCGAGGTAAGATTGCTCCGAGATTAGAGGGTAACCAGATAAGGAGTAAAAAGAATCCTAAGATGGTTTTCACAACTCATTTTTAGGTTAAAAATATTTTCACAAACACTAGACTCAACATCGACCAGTAGAAGGGTTTCCTACAGGCAGTACTGCTCTGATACCAACTTGTGGCGCCCGACCCGACTGTTATACAGTGATGCTGTGTGTCACCGGTTAAGCGATACAACCGGAGGTTACGGGTTTACCAATCCCCGGCCAAAACCTTTGGCAGGCGTTGCTCGGAATGGATCATCGGCAACGCAACACCCCGATTGATGCCTTAACACAGGCACAACCCTCAATGCATAATAGAGAGATCAAGACTTGTGGAACAACTGGCACATCACAGACTCTACGACACAAATCATATAGTTCAACTCTTATAATAGAGAAAGATAGCAAATGACAACCAGAGGTCACAGACCCAACATTACAACAAGCGGAAGCAAATTAGGTTGTTCTAAACAACAAGATCCAAATATGGCCTAAGAGGCCTACAGATAAACATCCAGCGCCAGCTGTTCCGGGATGTCCCAAGCTGCCACCTGGGAACCCCAGACTACTCGTCGACGTCCACAAAGAACCCACCTTCGAGGTCGGTGAAGTCCTCCTCTGAAACAAAACAAACGACGTTGAGTTCGACGAACTCGCAAGATTATATATAGAGCTTTAGCTCGATGAGGCTTTCAAAGTTATTGTTTTGCATAAAGCTGATTTTATTTATGAAAACATAACTCAATGGCATCGACTATTCAGAGTATTTTCAAAAGAGGTAAGAAGTAACTCTTTTCTTTCATCACCTTTCTCAACATCACCATCATCAACCACTGTACCTGTTCATCAAAGGCACCTCCCCGAATCACCCTCGAGGAAGCTCACCTTGCAATCTTGAGTGGTACCTTAGTACCCAGTTTTTAATCATTCCGTTAAGTTATTCTATGATCTTATCGTCCTTTCCCAAGTTGTCCTTAACCGTGGACACGGCTTTTCGAAAAGATTTACCCTGCAGGGGTGTACAATGTTTGCCACGCGTACCGTCCGGCCCATTACCTGCGCATTAGCTCTCTTCCTTGGAAAGCCGGCTGGGTGGGAGCGGTGTCGACTTCTCCCTCGTTAAGGACTTTCCAGGATCATCAGTGGCGGCAGGACTCGAGATCACAACACCCTGCCCCACGGCCACTCATTTTCCTAACACCACCATCCTCATCCCAGTTCATACCACCATCATCACGCACGCGCAAATGGAAGCCCGAACTAGAGGACCCTGGCTAGCCCCGCTCGAGTTATTTAGTCTATGAGGGTTCCTGCAATTGCATAGGCCTCACGCATGGTTGCACGCTCAGTCTTGGTTCGGGAGGTAAAGAACTCGCACCTAGGCGGCGAGAACGAGACAAAGCACCACAACCACAGTGGCCTCTCATCCCACCTTTAAGCATCTTATTACCTCTTACCACAATTCTCCACATCATCTGAACATTTCACACCTGTTTCCAACATGAATATCCATCGGACGGATAACATTGCCTAAGCATGGCTAAGCATCAACATAGCATAGTTTAGTATCTCAGGCCAACAATACAACCTATGGATAATAGGAGGGAAACAGGTATTGGCATCGGAAACTTAATGCAACTATAGGATACTCTAATCCAACAAAATTGACATTTAGAACCGCATGCAATATTATAGTGGAGAAAATATTTACGGAAACATAGGATAAATATGCTCAGAGGGGGGATTACGCTTGCCTTGATCAAGGTACTGGTAGTACGGCTCTTCGGGGTATTGCGGTGGAACCCCGGCTGCTTGATCTAACGAAGCAGAACAACGGAAGAACAATCAATCACCACACAAGTTTTAACAAATGCAATGCGCAAACACATGCTGACATGACATTTTAAATCCCCGGAACGAGGATGATTCAACTATTCAAATTAAACGGAGTTCAGAGGCTTGGAGGAACACATCTCGAATGCACCGTGGAGTTAAGTAAAGTAGCATCCTTATTTGTTAGTTGGAATAGATGACATCCTAGGGTTATCTTGCATATGAAATGACATGAACATGTTAGGATGCATGGTTTAGGGGATTAAACAATCTTGTAACAAGTACTAAGGGTGAGATGAAGGTTGGTGTTGAAACAGATTAATTTTTTTTGAGTATCCGGAATGAAATCCGGAAAATTCCAGTTCTGGTACCGGGAGCAATCCGGTTTCAGGTCCGGAGAATTCCGGGTTTGGCACCGGAAGAAAAAGATCCGGAAATATTTCCGGGTGTAAACCGGGTGTATTCCGGGCGAAACTGGAGGAGTCCAGTAGCTATTTCGCTAATCCGATATAGATTCTGGAAAAATTCGGGTCTGGTACCGGATTTTCCAAATCGACGGTAACGCGATACTCCTACTGCGATTCGACGAGCTAGCAAGTTATCGAGGGAAAAGGAGAGCACTGGGAGGGGCGTTAGCTCACCCTGAGCTCGTGTGTGTGCTCGGCGAGGTCGGAGAGGAACGGGAACGGCGGGAATCGAGCACGTTGGGCGGCAGCCGTGGTCGGGGAAGACGAGGACGGCAGCGACAATGCGGGCGGCCCCGACTCGATTCCTTTGGCGAGGATGGAGAGGACGATGAGGCAAAGCTTCCTGCGGTCTTCGTTTTGCTCGGGGAGACTTCAATCCGCGGCATCGAGCTCGGCCATGGCGCGGCGGCGTGGAGCTCGCGGGAAGGAAGAAAGGAGAGGAACGGGGAGGATAAGGTCGGGGATGGAGTGGGGAGCGGGTGGGGCTGGCGTGGTGCTTCTCTTCCGTGCAGGGGAGAGGTCAGAGGGGGGCCCGACATCGAGCTGGTGCGGCGCGAGCGACGAGCTCCGTCGCTACAGGATGAAGACGATGCTTGTCTGGTTCATCCGGTATGGATTCCGGAATTTTCCGGGTCTGATACCGGATGAACTTTCTTGACCAAAACTGGAACTGCTTTGGTATTTGCGGTTGCCGAAAGCAAACACAATTGAATTTGCAAGGATTGAATTTCGTTGTGCCCTTGTCCTCATTTGTTTTAAGTTGTTTAGCAGTTTAACAATGGATGCCATGATGCTATGATGCATGAATGAAGCAAAAGCAAAAAAATTACTCAGGTTTTCGGGGTCTCAAACTTCGGGCTGTTACATACAGGCATGGAGGATCGTTGGACCCACAGACAGGGCAGATTGTTTCAAAGGAAAAAATAAGGAAAAAATTCAAACAGTCTCCAAAGAGCTTGTTAAAGCAATACAAAAAGTTCAAAAGGGAGAGTTCCAGCCCGAGAGAGAGAACAATGAGCAGACACTCGCCCTCGGGAATCCTGAACACACAGGACGAACACGAGGCAAAGGCGTCGATGTTCCGTGGAGGGTTGGGTTTTCGGAGTGGAATGACACTTATAGAAGCCGTCAGAGAAAAAAGAAGCAGGAGTTAGACCGGTTTCAGAAGCTAGAAAGAAACCACGAGGAATTCGAACGCAAGTTCGAGTGGCAGCAGGAGCAACTGGACTCAATTAGCGAGCAAAGGGCATCTCAGCAGCAGCAAGAAGATCCTGCATTCGATAGTATCGTCCCATCTCAGCAGCGGAAAAGCAGCGTGGGTTCCACGGCGGTCCAGGCTGATCATGATGCACTGATGGATGATGATGATGAACCGGTGGCTCGCTACCCCGTGGATGAAATCACGGAGAGGAAAAATTGTGAGCTACATCAGTCAATGAAGAACATATCCTTCAAGGTGGCGGTCGGCTTTGCTTTACCAAGTGAACCTGGAGCATGCTACCATGGCTGTCGGATTCCAGCTCGCTATGCTCGTGTCGGGGTGGATGAAGTTATGAAGGGATATGAGACACTGGAGCTTGACATGGCTGGAGGTGAAGGCGAGACGACACTGGGGGAAGAAACTGGAGAAGTCACGCGTGGTTTCATTCTATGGAAAAAGAAATACATCGTGTTTGCAGACTCGACGCCAAGGCCACCGACTCCTCCGAGTAGCAATCCACCTCTAAGTCCACCCTTCCTCGAGAGGGAGCACAACGCGAGTCCATCTCGATCTCCGGAGCGTCAGCCGACTCCGCGGAAGGCCACCGGTACGTCGAGCCGATCTCCTGAGCGTCAGCCCATTAAGTACCTAAAGCGGAAGGCCATCGGTACGTCGAGGAAGAAAGGTGCAAAGAAGAAAACCAAGGCCAACGAGGCTCCTGCCAAGTTGCCTTACGAAATGACTGATGAGGAACTCAGAACGGTCGTGTCTGCCGATGTGAAAAGACAATTAGCACCAAAACAGCCCTAGGCAAAGGAGAAAATACCTGAGGAAAACCGTTCAGCACTTTGTGGAATTGCTTGAGCGACCACCGCCACATGTGGAAAATATGCCAACAGACTATGAGCGCTGTATTAAGAAGACATATAAGGAACAAATGCAGCAGGCGAGAAGTAGTGCAAGCGGGAAAAAAGTTCTCCAGCTTGTAGAACATGAAATGCAATCGATCCCCTGCTCAAAGTATTTCCTGATGAGGACGTACACAACGACACTGGTCTCAGTGTTGCTCAACTCATAGGTGACACTGGTCTCCCCATGGCTGAGCTAGCATGGAAATATGTCCACGGGCAGCCTCTGGTCAGACCTAAGGAGGTCAAGCATCTAACAACACAAATGCGAAAATTGCATGACTGGTACATGAAAGTCGCAGAGGAAGAGCTAATCATGCTCATGGTGGCAGTTAAGAAATCGCTGAAAACGAGATAAGTATTGATTTTGAAGAAATTTTTCAGTTATTCAATCAAGGCGCCCTCGACAAATCTATCGGCAGCTCCTATTGTCTGTTAGTGATTTATTTCTGTAATTTAAGTCTCTAGCTCAGCTCGCTCATTGCCTGTAATTATCCTCACTATATTCTTTTATACGCTATTATGCAGATGAAATATACACATTCTATTTTGCTTACTCGATGTTAAGTGTAATTGATGAGTTATGCATGCTTGCGTATATAAACGTGCGCAGATTCCACTGGATTCTGCTAATCATTAGAGTTGGCGATGCAATCGTTGAAGTCCATGACTCATTAAAAATAAAGCTTGAAGAATACGAGAGCATGGTTTTTATGCTCGACAGGTAATTTCAATCATTTTGCACTATATCAGACTCTTTCGTTCATTTTCTGATATCAAGTAATTAATAAATCATTTATTTCATTTTCTTTGCCGGGTGTTGTCAAAAGTTCATCAAGGAGGTTCCCGGTCAATGGAAACCGAAGCTGACTTTTCGACGGATGCCGGTAGGTAGTACTAGCTAGGTCCACGCATCTCTTTAATTATAGTTTCAATACCATTATCATGCTTGATTATTATTTGATTGAATTATATTCTCGTAAAGTGCATGAGGCAGGAACAAGGGACTAATTCATGTGCATACTACGTTTGCGAGTTCATTCGCATGACGACCAGTGAGCGGAAAAGAAATGAAAGACAATGTCAAGTACGTAAACACTATTCACAATTTTATTTTATTACCATCATTTGTGTTGAGTTTCATTCATAATTTCTTTTATGATGATTTGATATATATACACACAACTCACATATTCATATTGATCTAGATGGAAGAGATGCGGGAGAAGCTCCTACCAAAGAACCGCCTAAAAGTAATTCAAAAGGAAACCGCGGGATTTTTGCTTACGGAGGTCATATCTCCACGTGGAGAATTCCATTGCCGCTAATGCCTCCATGTAATTTAATGATCTCCATGTAATTAAATAGATATATATATATATACCAAATTGTATGTGTATGTATATGCATCAACGTGATCTCCATGTAGTATGAACTTTATGTATATGAAAACTTGTTTTTGGCGCATCAACGTGATCTCCATACGATGGAAAACACAAAATCCTAAACCCTAAACCCCTCCTTAACCCTAAACCCTAAAAAAATAATTGAATAGAAAACACAATTTTTTTTGTCCCGGTTGGTACTAAAGGCCGTCCCACCCCAGGCGCTCGGCCGCCACGTGGAGCGTCTTTAGTCCCGGTTCGTGGCCAACCGGGACTAAAGGACGGGGCTTTTAGTCCCGATTTGGTAGTCCCGGTTTTTTCCCCTTACGAACCGGGACTATAGGCTGTTTTTTTACTAGTGATCTCTAGGCAGCTAATTTTTGGAATCAATTTTTTTTCAAACAGAACAACGCCATGCAACACCGTAGGACCCAGCTGGCTCGGCAAATCCTATTTGCCGCTCAACGTATGCGATGTCGTCGCTCCCGCGTATCCTAAACAACACTTGGGCCTGGCATATTGGGGATATATCTGCTCAATAGGCAATAATAATAGTTATTAATATATGTTTCATAATTAATGCTAATAATTTTATGATATAACTGCTGTGGTTACTGAATATCTGATTCAGAGTAAAACCCATACGCACGTTTATAGAAAGATAAACACATACCAATACCCTAGTTTGTGCGCGTGCTTGTATAGAAGGAGGAGGCACGATGAGGAGGGGGAGGAGAGGAAGGCCGCTCGGGTGGCTCGCCAGCCGGGACAACCAAGAAGCGATGGTGGCCACGTGGGGGAGGAGAGTGACAACAACCCTCAGTGTAGAATCCCTTTTGTGCCTTCAAGTAGTGGTGGTGGATTCATGGCAGAATCGATAAAAGTTGTTGCGGTGCTGCCAGGTTCGAGGCCAAATCGCTGGGAGAGGAGGTGACACGGTCAGCAGAGAAGAGGCGGGAGAGGGACATGAAACTTCCATGGTGTGCCCCTTTTTTTAAATAGCGGCAACCCAAGTGTTGTATTTTGCAACACTTGGTGTTGGTTTTTGGATTGCACAAAATAAATTTGGACAAAATTTAAATAGATGATAGTTGCTGGAGTAAAGTTTTTTCGTCTCAAATGTCCTAAAAAATAGTTAGTTAGTTAGTTAGTTAAAGCCTAAAATATGGCAGCTATTGGAGATGATCTAAGAAAGAGGCGACCCGTAGATTCGTGTACGATAGTTAAAAAAATTATCTCTAAGTTCTGTGTCCAGCTGAAGGGATGGAAATATTATTATGACCCGGTGGACACGAATGTGTATTTGTATTTTGCAACACTTGGCGTTTATTTTTTGGACTGCACAAAATAAATTTGGACAAAATTTACATCAATGACAGTTATTTAAGATTTTTGGTCTCAAACGTTCTAAAAGGTAGTCAGATACTAAAATATGTCAGCTATTGGAGATGCTCTAAGATGGGCGGCACGCAGATTCATGTTCGATAGTTAGAAAAAACCATTTCTAAGTTTTGTGTCCAGCTGAGCGGACAAATAATATTATTATGACGAATATGGTGGACAAGAATATGTATAACATAAACCAATTAAAGGCTGACACATGGTTGAACCAGGGAGTTACAATCCTAGGGAGCTTAGATATTGTAGAAATTTCCGCAGGTGATATGTATGCGCGGTGTGTTGTGCGCTGGCGCGCTGCCCATGATGCGGAATTACGCTACGCGTCGCTTTTGGCGAGCGGTTTAGCTCCGGATAACGACTCCATACTATGAAGAAGAAATCAATGGATCCTTGTGTTTCTTAATTAATCAGTAGAGTGCAGCGACAGTGAGCTACCCGGCCGGGGCCATGCTGCACTCGCTTTCCTCCTCAATTAAGCTGCCCAGAAAGAGCCCAAAAAGAGGATACGTGTAGGCATCAATCAACCAAGCTATGGCTTTACGCGCGCCGATGGTTACGTCCGGTTACAGTTACATTGATGCATGTGTCTGGTAACATCACATAGTAGTATTCCGATTTCATTTCTGCCAACTAATCGAGATGTCGTCGTCTAGCGGTTACATGGACTAAATGTGGATGTGACGTTGGACTCATCATCTATGAGGTTGAGCCGACTGTCGAAATATCATCATTTGATCGTCCTAAAGTTCTCACGTGTCCATGATAACCAAGCAGGACTTTCGTGAATGTTAGTTTCGTGAGCTTATTCTAAAATCCCAATAACTATATCGCGAGTTTAGAAAAATATGCCAACAAAATCGAACTCGTTAGTACAGAATAAATGCCGCGCACATCATTTTGATACAGATGACGGGAGTTTCAACCACCATTCAAAAACACACACACACAAAATCGAACTCATTAGTCCACAAAATTAACCGGATGGGATACCACAGATCACTTACAATACGATTTTAAAAACCATGTGTAGGTGTTCCGTTGGAGGTTGACCGGATGGTGGAGCGGCCGTGACCATGGCCTGGGAGGCGTGACCCGATGTCCGAACTACCGCAGTAGAAGCTCTCGTCGAGTTGAACATGAGATTTATCGCCACGCGTCCCATTCCGGCATCAGCGAGAGCCCGTATGCTTGTTGCGACGTCGTCGAGTTAGAACTCGTTGGGCGGAAGTGGCGGGACCTTAAGATAAGGTTTTTATAACTTCCAAGCCTTAAGATAAGGTCACAAACGAATTGTTCCTCCAATAGTTAGAGAACTAGAGGGAATATCAATGACATTGCTCTTCCCTGTACAAACTCCATGATTTCCTTAACACATCACAACCAATGGACTGGCTGCCTACAAGGATTGATCGCCGGTTATAGGTTGAAATGAAAAAAAATGATGCCCTTAAACCGAATAGTATCAGTTCATACCACGCGATCCACGGGCCAAAACCCAATCCTTCTGGATTCACAGAAAGTGCTCGGACCGGGCTTAGAATGGTGACGACCTGATCCAACGCCCGGGTCATTCATGGCGTTGGCACCAAGGACGGGACAAGATCCAACGCGGCCGGCGCCAGTCACACCCCCACGCTACCACGAACGGCCGACCCCGACTCCCGAGTGGCCGAGGCGTGCTGCATCGGCACGGTGCCTGTGACCACGCGTTGCTTGCTGCTCCCTCAGCTTCGAGTCTCCAGCAATGGCGTTGTTTATAGCGTGGAATCCGGAATGTGGAGGGAGAACGAAGTAGTCGGTGCAGCTTGCACGTGAAATATATAGTTTGTCAAATACTCCTGCATGCCTCTCTCTGCGACCTCAACTGCCGTGCCCCATGCTTTACGGGTCAACCACATGCCTAAAATCGATCGAATGTGTGTGTATATAAAGGGGAATAGGGGATACGCAACTTGGCAGTTGACACGCAGCTAGCTCCTGTTGGATTTTTGTCAACGCCTCACAGGTTCACAGGAAGATCGATCGAAGGATTCCCCAAGCGCGATCGTGGGAAACTCCCTCAGCTTCGGGAACAATATGACGGTAATTAACCTGAACTTTCCTCCATGAATGCTTTTGTGATTTAGCACCGTTCATATGTAGTTTTGTCGTCCTTCCATATTATCGGTTCATCACCATTTTTTTTCTGATATATATGCTGTCTTGGTCCATGATCTCACATTCAAGATCGTGGAGATGTGCGTGCATATGTGCTGCGAAGGGTGCGAGAAGAAGATACGGAAGGCAGTCCAAAAGTTAGAAGGTACATACATACGACTGTAGTTTCTAAGATCATGAATAAAGAGCACCTTCAGGGTTATGATGCACTACAGCACTAGTATATACTCTGAACATGCCACTGATCTGGTCACAGGGTGGACGAGGTGGAGATCGACATGGAGATGCAGAAGGTGACGGTGAACGGGGACGTGGAGCAGAAGAAGGTGCTCAAGACGGTGCGGAGGACGGGCAAGCGCGCCGTGCTGTGGCCGACGTCGCCGTACATCGCCGGCGCAGGCGGCGGCGGCGCCGTCCAGCTCCTCGCGCAGCACCAGCACCAGTACCACCCGGGCGCGGGGGCCCAGACGTACGCGGCGGGCCCTACCTCCTCGTACAACTACTACAAGCACGGCTACGACGACTCGCGCCTCTACGGCGCCAACTCCTCCGTCGTCGGCACCAGGGCCACGGATTACTTCAGCGACGAGAACACCGGGGGCTGCTCCGTCATGTGACCATGTTATTGTGATCAGCACGACCACCGCGTCGATATAGGTTTTCATCTATGATGATGATTCAATTTATTCTCTCTCTGTGAATTAAGCACAATCTTTTGAAAACAGTTCGAACAGATTCCACGATTTCGAATATTTTGTTCAGGCATTTTAATTGAGAGGCCGTATGTCAGAAGTCCGAACAGGTTAGACTTGGAAGGTGCTAGGTGCGGGCATATGGGCTATGGCCACTGCGCTCGAATAGAACAATATTTGGTTATTCCTGTAGCATGCCACCATATATACTACGTCACGTACGCAGATTGGAGGCACTCAAAACTGCCTCTAATTCTTCCAAAAGTGCCACCTAATCTTTTTTGAGGCATAAAAAAGTGTTAGGTCTGCTCATGTTGGCAAATGTTTTTTCAGGCAGTTTTTAAAAGTGCCTCAAAATTTAGTTTCTGTCACTACGAAAAGTGCCTCTATTTTTTATTACTACCACTATAAACAGTGCCTCAAAATTCATTTGGTAGCACTATAAATGATGCCTCAAAATTCATTTGGTAGCACTGCAAACAGTGCCTCAGAATCCAACTAACAGCACTTCAAATACTGCCTCAAAATCCAACTAGTGGCACTTCAAATAGTGCCTCATAATCCAACTAACAGCACTTCAAATACTGCCTCAAAATCCAACTAGTGGCACTTCAAATAGTGCCTCAAAATCCAACTAGTGGCACTGCAAACAGTGCCTCAAAAATCAACTAACAGCACTGCAAACAGTGTCTCAAATTTCATTTGCTAGCACTTCAAACAATGCCTCAAAATCCAACTAGTGGCACTTCAAATAGTGCCTCAAATTTTTACTACTAGCACTATAAATACTGCCTCAAATTTTTATACTAGCACTACAAATACTGCCTCAAAATCCAACTACTAGCACTACAAATACTTCCTCAAAATTCATTTTCAAGTACATCAAACAGTGCCTCAAAAATCAACTACTAGCACTTCAAATACTGCCTCCAAACACATAATCAGTCATTTGTCATATATACAGGAAGGTCTCATCAATGATGTAGCATTTCATTACTCATAACAGTATTAAAGATTCATAACATGATGTAGCATTTCAGTTTTCATATAAGAGGGAGTAGTATGCATTTCTATGAGTTCAGTAGAGTACTATGAGGGTACAAGACAGTTTTCATATAAGACAGTTTTTATATAACTGGATCCTGACTCTTGTTTCAAATACATTACACAACCTGGAAGTACGTATGACCTTTCCTGGTAATTCCAGTTACTGGATCCTCGTGTAACCTGCAAACACCAATTGCTTCCTCAGACCTGCTTCTGTAACCTGCAAACACACAAAATACACAGAAGGATGTCAACACCACCTTGACAATTTCCAGCCCATTTGTGGTTGCAGACTAACATCGCCATGAACTATTTACAAAACTGATTCTGCAATGGATACTAATATCTGCAATGGAAATGGCGCAGGATTGGTGATGCGGTAATGTCTGGTTGAACCTGTATTCTACTACTAATATTGTAAAATTTACATCGCCTGCAAAAATATTGCAAGAGCACGTCTGTCTTTTTTTTCTGCCTTTCACTCTCTGATGTCTGTGAGGAAGTACTCGTGGAATTCTTTTGGCGGAGCCATATATGACACAGACTCAAGCTGTACAATGGTCAAAGAAACAAATTCAGACAATACTGCATGTGCAAGACAAAATAGAAGAGAGGGCTGATCTTACCTCATAGTGACTATACTTGTGAAATATATTGGCCTCTTTTGTCCGGTATCTTGCAGTCAAGTGCAAATGATGTATCGTCAAGATGCAACTCTTGAGATCAGAGAGCATGTAATTCGTGTTTCTTTGCAGTGTCAGGTTCTGGAGAAAAAACACAAGCTAATGTCAGATAATTATGAAGCATAATGTAGATTCAGGAAATAATGATGTCTTCTTTCCCAAGAACGGGTATTTGGTCTGATTGTGAACATGGCCAGAAAAAGGCAGGCAGCAGCAACAACTGATGGCTTGAACCTTGTGCAGTCATAGTCCAACAGGCTTAATTCCGCAAGGTAGCTACACAGGAACTCCAGTTTTTTTGCAATTGTTTGCTAACATTTGAAGAGGGTGGACATATTATAATAACAAACAACAAGTGAATAAATGACTGGTGCTACAAAAGTTGCTTGCATTGCGTGGACGGCAAGCAGTTATGTATCTCCTACAACAGACATGCATTACACATTAGACTTGTGATATTTTGAGCCTAGTATGGCAACAATCATAAGACAACATATATGTTATGTGAACTGAACATGGTGACTATTGTACATAATTAATACGCTGAGGTCGTGGGATGGACTGGTCACTGAAACTGAGTTCGGTCCACCACACTAGATCTCGTGAAAAGAAAATTAGTCACAGACTGCCTATCTGGTATACTACCAAGATTTTAAATTGAAATAAATAGCATTCATGCTTGAAACAGAGGGTACCAAGTCCAAGGTTTAGAAAAAAATGTCATGCAAAATATAAGCATAACTGTACCTCGATTTTGCATATCTGAGTTGCAACTTTCATCAAGAATGCCAACACCGTATCTGATAGCATAATTCAAGCTCTTCGGGTCAATAAACGGCATAGGATCTTTGTTTCCACCTATTGCAGAATAGAAGGCTCAGTTCCTTTTAAATAGTCAAATCGTTATTTCTAGGAGATTTTCCATACAAAAGACTAGGAGTACTCGGTTTGCTTACAAGCAAGAAATAAAATATTTACTGAATTTACTTGAATAACTCCACAAGGAACTAGCAGTTCACTGCTCCATCAAGAACCAGCAGTACATAGCAAGATGTACTCCCTCAAGAACTAGCAGTACATATGCAGTTTTTGCAAACAAAGAACAGTTTCACATGTTAAAAGTGTTCAAGCTATGCCTCACTAACTTGTTGAGCTACAGATGCAAATAATTTCAGAATATTCCACATAGATCAACATATAGTTGTACACACACTCCGATAACTAAAAATATTCGAAGGATCAACAAATAGTTCCTCATTCGGGACAACTACTGCTCATTCGGGACACCTACTGCAAGTTCTCAATGTTCTACACCTACTGCAAGTTCTACTCCGAAAATTCAGTTTAAATTACAGTAAAATTCAGTGAGTACTATACTCTAGGCACTCGGTCAATTACACAGGCAAATTCAAGCAAGGAGTACAGGACAGATCATTTTTATCAAGTTATTGGGTACACAGAGAAGTTTGCCATACAGAGAAGTTATGGTTAGATCACCAACCATGCACAAGGAAATTCAGTTAAAGCTACTGCTACTCCAGAACTTAACCAATCGAAGAAGCAATACTCCAGGCGAACAAAATTTCATACTCCAATCACTAATCTACTGCAATCAGTCAAGCACTAATCAACATTCGGAGCAAGTACTACTCCTACTCCATGGAGTATTTCGGTTTATTACACAACTACGCCATGGAGCTTCTGCGAATGCGATACAACTACGCCATGGAGCAACTAGCTGCAGCAGCAAGCAAAAAAGAGGAGGATGTGTACCTTGTCGAAGCGCGTAGCAGGCCATGGGCTGGCCCCCGAACTGCTGCTGGATGACGCTGAGCATGGCCTCGTAGGCGGCGCGCGTCTCCTTGGTCTGGGCCGGTACACCACGTCGTCCGCCAGCGACAGCACGCTCGTCGTGCTCTCCTCACGGCGCCGGCGCTTGCGCGGCAGGTCGTCGGGGTTGGAGCAGTCGCGCCGCTTTTTGTTGGACGTGCGCGAGCGGACGAGCCGCTCCTCGAGCTCGGGGGGCCGGGCCTGCACGGCGCGGTCCCCGAAGCTGCGGCTGTCGATGCGGCCCCAGAGCGTCTCCGGCTCGCCCGTGGGCTCGTGCGTGTCCCGCAGGCGCGAGTCGGTGGTGAGCACCAGCGAGGAGTTGGCGCGGTACTCGTACTGGTTGAACCGCGCGTGCGCCTCCGCGCCCCCGCCCAGGTTCGCCATCGCCGCGCGCGCCGCTGGCTGCAGCGACCGCAGATTCGGTCAGGGTCGAATCGAATCGAAGTGGCGGCGACAGCTAGGGTTTATATAGAAGCTAGGGTTTGCGAGAGTCTCGGGTTTGCTGGTCGTCGTTACCTGCGGGGCGGCGGGTCGGGGCCGCGGCGTCGGCCGCCTAGGGTGGTGGCGGCGCTCCTCGCTGAGGGTTGCGGCGAGTCGTCGGCGCCGGAGATGGGGGGCTGGGTTTGGGGGGAAGGCGGCGGCGGCGCGAGATTGGATTGGACTTGGGAATAAGACGAGCAGAGGCCCTGGATTTGCCTAGTCTAGGTCAGTTGGGTCGGTTCGAGACGATGAACCGACCATGGGCCGTGGGCCGTGTGAGTCGTGTAGCGGGCTCGATCTCATTCGCAGTTACCACCCTCTGATTTCCGACCCATCACAACCACAACCACGCCTCTTCTTCCTCCCCTCACGACTCCCGTGCCGTCCTTCTAGGCTCCGACGGCGGCGAGGATGCATCCCGCGGGGTCTGTTCCGCGCCGGACGCGGATTCATGGATCTCGCCACGCTGCCGCTGAACGACGGTGTCGCTGGCGGGCATAGCTTTCCGACGGAGGATTGGGTTGGATTGGAGGAGCGGGGCGGGGATGTACCCGGACTTCTCACGGGCGGGCGGGCGGCGGCGGCGGCCCCAGCTACGAGTTCGCCTTCAACTCGGTCAACTTCTCCGACCGGGTCCTACGGATCGAGATCGTCCCCGGGGACGACGCGCCGCCGGGGGGCGGGGCCGCCGACGAGGGATGCTCCTCCATCGCCGACTGGGCGAGGCACCGCAAGCGACACAGGGAGGAGCGACGGCGAGAGAAAGGTGAGTGGAGGATCGGTTATCGTTCGTTCCGTGCTTACTGCTGTTTGATAACAGATGTTCTTGAGTTGGTACAAATTGTGTGAGAACAAACTTACTGCTGTCAATTGTGACTGTATCATCCTGAATATAATCATGTTCAGCAGCTAAACTTGTAGCACTAGGTAGTATACCGACTTGTAGTATTTGGAGTAATAAATTGTTAGCTTGTAGAATCACAGTGTGAATCATTGATCATAGTATGAATATTTTTTTAGCAAGAACGATAAGAAGAAAACCCGAACCAGCGACTTCATGCAGCGCCGCTCAAGGTCACTAATATAACTTAGCAACATGTTACCACTTCGTAGGATTAACTGTATTTCCATTGGTCCATCAAATTACATGCCTGTCATTTGAACTGAAGTGTAAATGCAGTTTAGCTCCATTTTCTGTGCGATAACAAAACTTAGTGTTGAGAACTGTGAATGCTCCATTTGCTCTTAAACTAGTAGTCAGGTATTCCTCTGTACTGTTTCATAATGATACATGATCTTTCAATTGATTGATTGACTAGTAACTGTAGCCTGCTCTATTTCCAGAATGCGGAAAGGATTTGTTGGACCAGTAAAGGTCAAGATCGATGCAGAAGAACGTGATACGTATGAGGAAACCAGTGAGGAGCCTGTAGCTATGATAAGGATTTCAGGAGGATGGGCCGTTGCTGCCAGTGAATTCAAACTGAAGAAGGGACGTATCTATGCCTTTGACTTCGTCACATCTAAGAAGTATGGTCTCAACCTCCTGATCATTCCCCTGTGACTGCCAGGTAGTGTATATGCCAAGTACTGTCTATATATGCCAAGTAGTTTCTGTGCCAAGTAGTGTCTCTGCCTTAAAGACTGTTATGCTAAGTAAGTTGTGTAAGTTAAGCAAGACTTCTAAGTATGTATGCTAAGTGAGCTCTTGGACTGCTAAGTATGTTATGTAAATCAAGTAATGTTATGTAAATTAAGTGATGGAGCTCAAGTGCTAAGTTTGTTGGTATTTAAAGCTGTGAATGTATGAAGTTTAATGTGTTGTATTAATAGTCAGTTTAGAGGCAGTATTGAAAAGTGCCTCAAACTGAAACCAATGGAGGCATCTAATAGTGTCTCTAGTACTTTGACATTTGAGGCACTTTTAGAAAGTGCCTCAAATTAGAGGATATAGAGGCAGTATTGAAAAGTGACTCAAACTGAAACCAATGGAGGCATCTAATAGTGCCTCTAGTACTTTGACATTTGAGGCACTTTTAGAAAGTGCCTCAAATTAGAGGATATAGAGGCAGTATTGAAAAGTGCCTCAAACTGAAACCAATGGAGGCATCTAATAGTGCCTCTAGTACTTTGACATTTGAGGCACTTTTAGAAAGTGCCTCAAATTAGAGGATATAGAGGCAGTATTGAAAAGTGCCTCAAACTGAAACCAATGGAGGCATCTAATAGTGCCTCTAATACTTTGACATTTGAGGCACTTTTAGAAAGTGCCTCAAATTAGAGGATATAGAGGCAGTATTGAAAAGTGCCTCAAACTGAAACCAATGGAGGCATCTAATAGTGCCTCTAATACTTTGACATTTGAGGCACTTTTAGTTTATGCCTCCATTGATGTGATTTTTAAAGAATCTATGAAAAGTGCCTCTATTTGCAAAACAAATTAAGGCAGTGTTTGAAAAATTGCCTCCAAAAATTATAATTAGTGGCAGTTTAAAAAAGTGCCACAAATAAAGTGCCTTCTATTCTGGAACGTGAGGTAGTGATATACGAGCAACTTAAGCATACACTTTCTCTTCTGTTATTCCTGTAGCATGCCACTATATGACTATCTGAGCAACTTAAAGCATACACGGTGGTACACGAACGAAATATTCCTTGCTCCGATAGTTTATTCCCTGTCTGATAACCGCACGGTGAGCATATCATAAGTTCGTTAGCCACCTTCTACCTATTCCGTTGCCTAGAGGTGATGACAATAGCGTTCGAAACAATATTGTTGGCGTTAAAGTAGTACACAAATCTTTTGAATATGCCGTTTTAAAAACAAAAATATATTCTACTATGTTACTAAGTGTCTTGTATTTCATTTGTTACCAACAAAAAAGATATATGTAAGATGATATCGTGGGAAAGAAGAGGGTTAGTGTGTGGACAAGAAAGAGAGACGGAATGGACACCACTACTAGACGGGCATTCGGATGCCCCTGATTTTAGAAGAACCGTAATCGTAATCGGGGTGTTGGTTGGTGTGTGTGTGGGGGGGGGGGGGGGGGGGACGTTGCATGACAAACATGGGAAGAAGATGTAAGTGCGACAACAAAGAACAAGAGGACGAAGTGGCCAACCGTGACATCAAGAAAGAAGGGAGGTAGTGTCGTGATGTAGTTCTCCATAACGAGTCGTCTTGTTTGTTATTAGTCTTAGGGCATCTTCAACGGTACAGTCCGTAAATATCAACTCTAGTAGTAACCCCTAAATTAGAGCCCTAGAAACCAAAGTAGGGGTTGTCATTTACTTGTCGGGGCCCAAGAAGTGGTACTAACTTTAGCGCTAGCCCATGTTTCTTCGTCATGTTTTTTTTTCTATACATGTGGACCATTCTTTGATGGGACACATGCGAGGGAGCGACGACATAGTGGCGGAGAAGCTATGGTGTCCGTGACATCGACAACTATCGTATTAGGAGAGTCCTGCAACCTCAACAAAAGGGGAGGGCTCCATATAATGGGTGCTCTAAGGAGCGCGTCATTTTGGAGCTCGGGTTTTGAAAAATATTCAAGAAATCAGAAAGTTTTCTAGATGTTTATAATGATGAACTCTATTAGTGTGTAGAAAACCAATATGATATAATTCGTATTCCGTCCAAGTAAAAAATGACAAAAGTGCGTGTGCAGTGAACATTGCACATTTTGAGAATTTGAAAATTTATCAGATTTTTCATTTTTGTAGCCTAGAATACAAATCATTTTGGTTATGTTTTTTGTAGAGTTCGATATTATCGACATCTAAATTTTATGTTCAATTTTTTGAGAGTTGGAACGGAGATTTTGATTCTTTCAAAAAACAATCAGGCTCCATGGAGGGCTCCCTTTGTACTTTTCGGTGCTTGAGGTTTTCGGGGCGTCCCTAATTTAGTGGCCCTAAGCGGTTTTATGGGCCTTAGTAAGCCTCGTGTGGTGAAGTTAATTTTTGGCCGTAGGCCCTCGGAAATATAGTTGGAGCATCATCTAGGTGCTCGACTATAGTCTCTCTTACAAGACAAGCGCGTCAGCCTTTTATTCATGTGGAATAGATTGAGAGGAAAGTAGGGAAGTTGTTTTTCTTAACAAGATGACATTGTTGCTAGTCACTCATACGGTCCTCCTACCTAGAGGAGTTAGAAACAAGACATTTTCTTGTCGGGGGCTTGGTTGTTTCTTCCACAAAGTTGTGGTCCCGTCGACATCAAGCATTATAACATAATTTATAATCTTCGTAATAAGTGAAGAAACAAACTATTGGGATTTTGTTTCATAGTTTTTTTTTTGACGAACTTTTTTTTTACGAACTTTGTTTCTTAGTTTTTTTTTGAATTTAAACTTTGTTTCTTAGTTTAAAGTCGATACTCTATCCTCTTTGAAGGTTGTACTGGACTGGACGAATACACATCAGGCACCGGGGCGCGGTGACCAGAACAAACACGGTCCTGCCGTGGCAGACGCCAATCGGCAACAAAAGGCATCCAGCTGCGTGTTAAAAACACCGAGAAAATGATAAAAAATCACCACATTTGAACACGAGACGACAAAAAACAGCAACTTAGGGCTTTTTGACACATAAATACCCCTTTTGGGGCCATGGTGTGACGCGGAGCATTAATTTGCATGTTTAAGCATATTAACACGTTTTATGACAGCTTGGACTCACCCGTCAGGTCTACGCGGCAAAAAAAAAAAAAGCTGATCAACGCTATTTAGCAGCCAAAGAATAATATCTCTCTCATTACCATTATGTCCAACACGTTGTGTGCACCGGCCGTCTGGTTCCACCTGGCCGGAGCTCGCCCGCACCAGAGCCGTCCGCCGGCGACAGTGCCTAGGCCGCGCCCGCGATATGCTCTCGACGGTGTGCTCAGCCGCTCGCCAGGCTTGGTCGCCGGCGGCACGCAGTTCCGGCTATGCGTGTTGGTGGACTTCCCGCGCGTGGCGGAAGCCAGGGAGTCGGGTCCTCCCGGCGCAGCGCCGCGCACGCCTCGGCTTGGAGCGTGACGACCACCGCGTGCTGCCGCGCGTCGTCGGCCAGGCGGACGTCCGCTCCCTCGCTGGCCATGTTTACGCCCTGCCCTGCCCCGCCGCAAGCCCGCCCGCGCCCACGACGTTCGCGAGCTCCGCGACTGCCGAACTACGTGCTCGAACGAGAGGTCCAGGAGCACGCGTGTAGCAGTGGCGCTGGAGGTCGAATTCCCGCAAGAGGTCGTGGAGAACGCGTCGCCAGCCTGGACGTGCGCGACATGGGAGCAAGGGCCGTTAGGACCCTGGTCGTGGAGAACGCGTCAGTCGTATGGTGGCCAGACCGACCGGCGGCGATCACTGCAGCGGTGGACAGCGGCGGCACTACGTCTCACGGCAGAGCACGGGAAGAGGGAACAGATACCAGGAGCTCACGCTGGTGCATACCTGCCCATTGCGGCTGACGCTGATGCAGGCATATGGGAGCCCGCTGCTGCCGCGCCGACGCCGAGCACACGGGCCGCCCGTGGGCGCGAGCAGTGTGCCCGTGATTGCGCGCCGGAGCTGCTCGAAGCAGAGCCTCTGCAGCACCCCGCGCAGCAGGAGCCGCTCGTTCCGCGCCGCGTGTGTGCACGGCTCTGGCTGCTTCCTCTTTGGTGATTGCAATCCACGTCATAGAGCGTGTCCGTGGCGCCGGAGTAGCTCGGGATGAGCACGTCCTCCACCGTGGCATGTTCCAGCTGCGTCGCGCGCGCAATTTTGTGGAGACTGCCGCGTGCGCCTCGCCGCGTCCCTCTCTCCCTCAAGCTCTACGCTAAGGCCGCCCGCGAGCTCACCGCGAGCACCTTACCGCACTAGGGCGCGTGTGTGCAGCGAGGAGGCCGAGACGGACACGGCCGCGAGCCCGCGAGCACCTCACCGCACGTCACCACGCCTGGCCGGGGCGAACACGGCCGTGAGCACCTCCGCCGTGTCGGCGTCGTCGGCGAGCACCTTCGCTCGGTTGCTCCCGGGACGCTGCGTACGGGGATGCCGACGCCGTGCACGTTCTCTGTGTGCAGAGCAGGGGAGGGACGGGGCGGACCATGCCGTCGAGCACTGACGCGGGAGGCCGGGCCGGAGAGCCACGGCGCGCCCAGCTCGGTTTAGAGAAACGTGGACTTGTTTTTTTCTTTTTTTTGCCACGTAGACCTGACGGGTGGGTCTGACCTGTCATAAAACGTGTTAACATGCTTAACTAAGCAAATTAGTGTTCCGCGTCACACCATGGCCCTAAAAGGGGTATTTATATGTGTCAAAAAGCGCTAAGTTGATGGTTTTTTATCGTCTCATGTTCAAATGTGTTGGTTTTTATCATTTTTTCTCTAAAAAAAACCCCCACACCCCCAACATATTTTCTTGACTGAATCCCCTCGCCCGCCTTCTCCACTCCTCCCCACCCTTAAATCCCACGCGCAGCAGCCTTCCCTTCCACACCCCAACCCGCCAATCGACTCCGTCCTGCCGCGCCACCTCGTCTCCTCCGCGCTCCGTCCATGGCGGCGACGCACCGGGTCTCGGCCGTGATCTTTGATCTCGACGGCACCCTCCTGGACACAGGTACGCTCTGGTCCGTTCGCTCCCGCACCGCCGTCCCGCGCCGTACTGCCGTTCGATGCTAGCCCTCATGTAATGGGGCAGCTAGTTCTGTTCCATCGATATGTACTATGCTTGAGCCACTACATAAAGATTTCTTTTTTTCCGTGCATGGTGGCCGCGTTTGGTCATCTTCTCCAAACCTACTTGCTGCGTTAGAATATCACAATCTGTTGTGCCGAGGCGCTGACATTACAAGGAAGGATAGTAAAATTGCAACATGGAGTTTGTAAACTGTGGCATGTCTTGGTGCAGAGAGGGCGACAAGGGACGTATTGAAGGAGTTCTTGGGGACCTATGGGAAGGTCCCAGATGCTGCCAGGGAGGAGATGAGGCTGGGGCAGATGAACAGGGAGTCCACAACCGGGATCATCGCAAAATATGGCCTGCCGCTCACCGTCGAGGAGTATTCAGAGGCAATATACCCTCTGTACATGAAAAGGTTTGCTGCAGTTTTGTCGAGCTGATCATCAAGTCTGTAAATGTCCATCACGACTGAATGAAGTTGAACTCACTGTTCTCCAGGTGGCAAAAGGCGAACCCGCTCCCAGGAGTTAAACGGCTTCTCAAGCATCTTCACAAGAACGGAGTGCCGCTGGCGCTTGCTTCGAATTCCATCAGGAAAAATATCGATCACAAAATTTTGAAACTAGGAGGTCTGAACTTTTTCTCCAATCTACCATACACCATGCATGTGTTCTTTCTGAGAAAAATAGTGTACGACATGGGATAACTCGCCAAGCCTCTTGGTATTTGCACAAATACCATTTGGAATGCAACAGATTGTTTCTTTTTACTGAAGGAAAGAAGTCCACTTATATAATACAAAGTCATTAATTTAGTTAAAGAAATTATGGCTTGTTTGATCTGTCATAACTATCTTCTGAGTGTCCTATGCTGACAGTCTGCTATACTTAACTAATCTTCTGACAGTCTGCTATACTTAACTAATCATCGGCTGTCCCGATTTAACATTGTTTACACAAATGTGAACGCTCAGCAGTAAGGACTTTTTTTAATAAAGGGCTAGATTTATGTATATTATGAAAATATGAATTGGTTACTCATCCATTAAATTCTCCTCTTATGTTTCTCAGAACTAAAAGACTGCTTTTCAGTGGTTCTTGGTGGTGATCAGGTCCCTCATGGAAAACCCTGCCCTGACATGTGCGTACTTTACACATTATACCGAATGTTAATTGCTACGTCCCTTGTTTAGCTTGTAAGCATTGTGCTATCTCCATGCAACAACATAAGGTGTAGGTTTACAGTGAATTTACCTTTTGTGTCCCAGGATTACATTCAAGTATGGTACCGTATCTTAACACTTCACAAAATTAGATAAAAACCATCTATAGTTTTGTGCATACAATTAATTGCTGATTCTATATAATCTCTGATTTCTAGATTTCTGGAGGCTGCGAAGAGACTTGGTGTAAATCCGGCATCATGCTTGGTCATTGAGGATTCCCTGCAAGTATAGAGTTAAAAGTACTCATTTACAAGGTTTTCCCCCCAATGAGAATAATTTTCCTTTTCAAAGTGAAATCAAACATAGTTCAGGTTTCATACAAGAGATGTAGCATATCCATAATAGAAAACTTGTCGATGTTGCATTAATAGTATAAGGATCAGCCTTAAATAGCTAACCTAGACATAGTCGTGAAATAGTTTTTGTAAGAAAAACAAATTTAGAAGCTACTGTATGTATCTTTTTATTTATATTCAATTTTTTCCATGAGTTACTTTGCAAGACAATTGCACTTTTCAGTTGACACCGAACCAAATCTCTGCTCTCCGAAGTGAAGACATAATCACAGAGATATTAAGTTGCTTTTATTAAAACAAGATAGCACCTGTTCTGTATTTAATTGAACTTACTGCTTTGTTGGCAAATGTTGTTAGTGTTGGAGTTCAGGCTGCCAAGGCCTCTGGAGCGAAAGTAGTTGCTGTTCCATCACTCCAAAGTCAAAGGCAATGCTACTCAATTGCTGATATCATCCTCTATTCGCTGCTAGACTTCCATCCTGAGCTTTGGGGACTTCCCCCATTTGAAGATTGTAATTCTCTCCCTCTTATTCACTAGCCCCAGAAAAAATGACCGTTGCTAGGAGCTCCCGCGACCGCGCTGGCGGCGGCCGCGCGCCCCAGATCCCGGCCACCGTGAGCCTCCCCGTGCCATCCCCGTCGCTCCGGCGCGCCCCGCCGCCTCCGTCCATCCCTTCGGGCTTCGTCCCCGTTTTCCTCGGCCTAGTGGAGCAGGCGCGCTCCCCCACGCCCCCTGACCTGCCGCCGGCCTGGGTAAGGACGCCGCCGTCGCTGTCTCCGCCGCCGCGCCTCCTGGAGGAAGGCGAGCTGAACGAATTCGTCCTCGACACGCCGCCATCCGTCCGCGAGCAAGTCAACGACGCCCTCTCCCGCTGGCGCCGCGCGGGATCCCCGTCCTTCCCTGCCGCGGAGACTTCGTCTGGATCAAGATCTGCTGCGGTGGTCGTCGTCAATGGAGCCCTCGCCCGGCCCGCACTCCGGACCTCTGCTTCAGCCTCGCGCTCCACGTCGACCACGCGCCCGGCTCCACCCCTCGCCGAAGCGGTTCCTGCTGCGGCTCCACGCTCCCGCGACGGGTGTGGCGCCCGGACGCTGCCTCCACCGCGTCCCCGCGGCGACCAGCCGCCACCGACGCCGACGCGTGCTTCCCAGGACACGGCGACCCCCTCCCTGCGCCCCGGCTACTCCGGCAGAGCCCCCCGCCTCCGGCGTCCATCCCCGCAGGCTTCACTCCGGCGTTCCTCGGCGTGGTGGCCGCGCCCGAGCCCATCTTCTTCGGCTCCCTCTCATTCGCGTCACCCTTCCCGGTGCCGACGCCGCGGTCCCAGTCGACGTCCGCCTGCAAGGCAATCCCCTCACCGCCGGCGTGCAGCGAGGCGAACTCGACTCGCCTGCGGAGCATCGTTGAGGGCTCCCTCGACCTCGACTTCGACATCGACGCGCCATCCCCTACGGACTGCGACGCCTGGCGCCGTGCGGGCTGCCCACCGTCCTTGGCGATTAAGGCGGCCCCGGCTGGCATTCTACGCACCGCGCCGTTTTTCACTGCCCCTGCACCTCCACGCGCTCGCCACTCCGTCCGATTCGACATCCCTGCTCCACGACTTCAGGCCGAGCCGTCTTCCCCTGCACCGCGCCTTCGTGTTGTGTCCCGTCGTCCGTCCCCTCCATCTCCGGCGACGGGTGCCCCGGCCTCTATGATGGCGGGTGGCTCGAGGGGCGCCTCTCCGGAGCCGGGCTGGGAGCTGGTCACCTCGCGCCGCGCCCGTCGCGTCCTCCCTATGCCGCGCTCCGCGCGAGACGAAGCGGCCGCTCTCCGCTTCAAAAGGCGCACGAAGGGGCTCTGCTCTCGTTGTCTCGCTCCAATTCGTCACCACCGCTCCTCCAGCTGCCGCGACAAAATTAGGTGCCTCACCTGCAACCTCTCTGGCCACCGGGAAAGGGACTGCCCAATCCGGCTCGCCAAGAAGACCGTCAAGCCCTCCAATGCTTGCCTTCCTCCACGTCGGCCGGCCTCCTCCCCAACCGCGCCTGGGGCCCTGTCGTGGGCTCTTGTTGCCGCGGCCCCCTTCGTGAGAGAGGCCGGACCTGCGCTTCTTCTGCCACTGCCCTCCTCCAACCCGCTCGTGCTCCCTCCACCGTTCGCGGACGTGCTCATGGCTCGCCCAGCGATGGATGTGTGCGTGGTGCTGGCCAGAGAGAGATGCTACATGGTGAGCGTGGACGAGCCACTCTCAGAGGAGAACGAGAGGGCCGGCCTAGGGCTGCTGCTATTGCAAGGTGAGGACGGCGACCACGATGCGATTGGGCTCGACGTGCATTTGCTCCTGTCACCAGCTACGACAGGGGAGGTCCTTTTGGCGTGCTCCCCATTGCTGACTGGCCCGGTGTCGATCTCGCCTGGCGACGCACTGTGCGACGGGGGATTTTCTAGTGAGGCTGATGAGGCTGAGGCTATAGACGGGAAGATGGAGCAGCTTCTGCCATGCCTCGCCGAGATGGATCAGCAGGTGTTGCTGCTGGACGGCGAGGAGGTGGCGTACAAAGACGTCCCGGCCGACCGCATCGTCGCGGCCACTCCTGACGATCCTCCGGCCGCCTTGGGTTCCATGGTCGGCGGAGGTGGCGACGCGTTGCGCGACGGAGGATTTTCTAGTGAGGATGATGAGGATGAGGATGAAGACGGGAAGATGGAGCAGCTTCTGCCATGCCTCGCCGAGCTGGATCAACAGGTGTTGCTGCTGGACGGCGAGGAGGTGCAGATCAGTCCATGGCGCCACGACGCGACCATGCTTGCGGCCTCCCATGAGGTCCCGCTTCTCTCGCCCGGCGACGCGCCGTCCGAGGGGGGACATCCCAACATGGACGTAGAGAGCGTGGATGGCCTCACCATGGTGTTGATCTCGCCTGGCGACGTGCTGTGCGACGGGGGATTTTCCAGTGAGGATGATGAGGACGAGGAGATGGAGCAGCTCCTATCATGCCTCGCCGATCTGGATCAGCAGGAGCTACTGCTGGACGGCGAGGAGGTGGGCGACTGGGCGAGGAGGGAGTTTCAGCCCGTTGCGGACGTCTTTGACGCTAACGCGGAGGCTGCTATGATTGGAAACCTCCTCGCTGCCGATACTGATGACGACGCTGACGATGATGTTGCTGCTGACGCTGGTGGTACTGCTCCCTCATCAGGCACCGTGATACGTTGTGTTGCGGATCTGTTCAGCAGGCCGGCTGTGCCGCTGCTGCCCACACCTACGCCAATGCCATGTGCTCCTGCGGCCCTACCCGCCCCGACCGTCGCAGCAGCAGGCTCGCGACGAAGCCACAACTCCCAGCGGTCGACAAAGCGCAGTATGTCCTCCACAAGAAAATGGGGCTCGACTTTAGAGATATGCCCCTGGTGAAGGCTACGAAGGAATTCGCGAACATCTGCAAGTCTCGTCCGTTCTCTGCTTCGGCAATCGATGGGTTGAATACTCTCTTCAGGCTGAAATTGCCGTCCATGACGGCACTCGATGAAGCTTTGATCGGCCTGGCTGGCCCAGGGGGATGCGACTTCCCGCCACCGGCGACGCTGGACGTCTCCGTCTGATCTGCTTCCTAGACCCAGACCGCGCCGCCTAGTCGCATTTTGAACAAATGACGATTTATCTTTCCGAGAGACTGGACGGAGTAGGATGATCTGGATTCTCGTGGGGATACTTTTCTTTCGTTTAGTAGGCCCCGACCTGTGTGACTCTTTTTATTTTGGCTTCGCCCGTATCATGTTTGCTTCTCCTATATCAATATAAAAGGCAAAGCTTTTGCCTTGTTTCGAAGAAGATTGTAATTCATTCTCCATTAGCCACTGATTTTTATTTTAGTTGATTTATTTAATTATTAAGTCTGCTGGCGCCATTTCTGTTGCAGGCATTCAAGGTGCTTTGCCCATGGAATCACTACTCTCAAATGCTCAAATAGGTGATTTGGTTACAAACAATACTCATACAATTGTAGCAGGTCGGACACCTTCCTATAACTTCTGATATGTCAATAACTGACAATATTACAATCCTTAGCAGATAGTAGTTTGCAGAATACTGTAACGTCACAATTTTTTAACTCAGAAATATATTTCCAACAGGCGAGGCTACCTATGATTCTATTCCTGATCAACTATCAGGAATTTTCCTTGGTTGGGCCAAGTCAGAAGCATATGGGGTCTCGAAAGCGGTGGTCAGCATTGGGTGGGACCTTTCACTGCGAAATGTTGAAAGAGTGATGGTTAGTACAAAGTTTATATCGTCTTGTCTCTTGACTATTCTGCACTTCTTTTGACAGATAACTGCCCATTGTCAATTACGAACTTGAAGGGCTATTTTGTTTTTTTGGAGTCCTGTTGTCTGTAGGTTAACAATTGGATTTTTATTATACAATTTGCTTATTGCTATGCAATTTTTGCTAAAGAATTGGGAAGTGAAATAATGTGCTGGCCTTCCTTTTCCTTTTCAGCGGATATGTTTTATTGATTCTCTCTGCAAGGCCAAAACAGAGGATCCCGTGGAGCTGCTATTAGTTGGTTATATCCGGATGCTCGATAGCACGGTACTGACTTTGTGACTTACATAATTATAAGTTCGTGAATTTTTTAATTTTTATTATGCCATGTATTCTACACCATTTGCAGTATTTCCTTTTGCTAATCTACCATGGACCCTCCACGGCATGCAATGCTGAAGTCTGTTAGGCATCACCAAGCATATTGAATTACAACTCTGTCATACGAGCGTGGATTATCAAAATCTTGTATGTAATTCCAAGCATGATTATAAGCTTTGTTGCAGAAAAACCTATCTCAAGCATTGAGAATTACTGACGAGGACCAAGCCACTGCAAGGGATGCACTAGACCTCCCAGCTTTCTTTGAATATACAAAGGCAAGGAGTGCATTGAACCTCCCAGCCTTGTCTGAATATGCAGAGACACAAAACGGCCTTCTTCTCGCCTGACATATCATTTATAACCATCTCCTAAAGCTATTATTTTTTTTTTGCGAAACACAGTACAACGCAAGCGCTCATATACACGCGCACACACTCACCCCTATGAACGCACGCACGCACACCCTACCCCTATGAGCACCTCCGAGAGACTGAGCCGGCGGGTCGAGTCTTGAGATTGACGAAGTCACCACGGGCGCCTCGCTGTCGACGGGAACGTCGCCTCCCACTGAAGAATATTCCGCCTTAAATGAGAAACACCAGCGTCAAACCTGGGGTTTGAACTCTGGTGGGCTGGGGGTACAACCACCCACCTAACCATCTTGCCACAGGCAAGTTCTCTCCTAAAGCTATTATTATTAACAAGACAAGCGGATTACGGGTAAATATCACGTTTCATCCTTAAAGATGTGGTAGGGATTGCTAGGAGAGGTGGAAGAGATGCTGGAACGACGCTTGGGTCTCAACATTCAGGAAGGTGGAATCTCCGGATATAATCAATTTCGTCGTGCCCTTTTGACAGGCTCACATCAGAGGATTAATTGTAATATTTCGGTTCATCTTATTTATCATTGTGTGTGCCTAAATGACAGACTGTCAAATTTTTGTACCCGCACAGACAATGAAGTGGGTTAAATGATTCATCTCGGGCTGACAGTTTTGAGCATGTAATGTCTTGAAATAAATTACTTTCTGCTTCACGAGCATGTAGTGTCCTGTTTCACGTATGTTTGTTTGTGTCACCGGAAATGCCTGACAGTTGGGTGTGAAAAACGTCGTGCTGCATACCATAAAACATGAATGAGCATTGGAAGGCAGATATACTTTCTTTTAGGATGAATACTTAAATATAATCTATAGATATACACAAAGTAAATCATTCTAGTTTTTGCAGAGCCTACTAGCCTTTTCCCACATTTCTATTACAGTGTCCGGACAGGTTCTTTTGAGCCGATTGTACCCTTCGCTTGCCACCACATCATTTAGGGTGTGTTTGGTAGCCTGTGCCACTCACCAAGTCTATCTCTCCTCATACAAGCTGACTTTATACAGGCTCAGCTGAGATTTTGCATGTGTTTGATAGCTTGTGCGAGTAGAGACATGCTGAGCAGAGATGCTGTTTGGTAGCCTGTCAGTCGAGATAAGCTGAGCTGAGATGTTGTTTGGTAGCCTGTTTCTGGATTTGATGTTGTAAAATCCTTCCTGAGTTGGTGAGATTGTAAAAATCTACTTTTTATGCAATTGATAATGATTTCAACATAAATACGTTGTTAAACAAAATTTGGACAGCATCTAGATATACAATAAATATTAAATGACAGGACATCATATTTTTAGCACATAAATAATATGTTTCGGCACATAAACAATATATTACAACAACCTAAATCACATAATTCAGCACACGAATTAGGTAGATATAACATAAAAGGTCCATAGTACATACATCATCCATAATAAATTCATATTAAAAAGTTTGCATTACGAGACATTACAAAAGAGATGATATCTCAACTCCAAGTGAAACAAGATCAGATTCTTGCTAGGATGCGCTTAAACGAGGCTTCACGGACTACAACTTTCATTTTCACGAAATTAAGCCTTTACCCTTGTGCTCTGTCAAATAATCAAGAACAGCCAAACGTTGATCCATCTCAAAAGGAAGGTCCATTACAGCCTTGTACAAATCTGGGTGTGTCTAGGTATGGAAAGTGTTATTGATAGCACCGGACACATCACACAATGCATCAGACATGTTGTGACACTGAAGTTCATCTTCTTCACTCATAACCCTCTTCCTCTTGTTATTTGTGGCAGTAGGTGAAGGAGTAGAGGCAGGAGTAGATGCACCAATACCACCAGTATCAAAGTCCAAAACAATAGGAGTAGCAGCAGCAATACCTTCGCCATTCAATACAGTAGGTTTCCCCAAAGGTTCACTCGACCCCATTGCAAACTTTCCCGTGGCTACTTATTGGCAAAGTAAGCTTCCATATATTCAAAGTTAACAAGTGGTTTGTTGAGTAATTCACATCCTTAGGAGTATCCTAAAATTTATGTCAAAAAACAGATTTCATCATACTAAAGTAACAGGTTCCAGCACTAAAATAACAGGTTTCAGCAACAAAATGACAGATATCAACACTATATAATATATTCCAGCAATATATAATCTATTCCAGCACAAAAATAGGACATTCCAGCAATATATAATATATTCCAGCACAAAAATAGGACATTCCAGCACCAAAATATGACATTGGAACATCCGGAATTTCCTCCCCACTTTCAGCCATCTACACCAAAATAACAACACCAAAATAAGATATTTTCAGCAATATTATGACATTGGAACATCAAAAGAACAGATTCCAGCAGTATATTATGACATTCCTGCACAAAAATGACAGATTCCAGCGGTATATTATGACATTCCAGCACAACAATGAAAGATTCCAGCAATATTATGACATTCCATCACCAAATGACAGATTCCACAATATATTATGACATTCCAGCAATGAAAATGACATATTACAGCAATATATAATGTATTCCAGCAATATAATAAGAGGTTCCAAGCAATAATATGACATTACAGCGACAAAGTGACAGTTTCAGCACCAAAATAAGAGGTTCCAGCACCACAATTCATAAAACGCAAGTATTACATCTACTAACACCATGGTTCATCAAATGTGGGCAAACCCCCTATTCGCCCACATTTGTTGTTCAAATTCATTTCTCTTTTGCTTCCAAGTAATATTATCATAAGCACATTATTCTGGTCCTCATCATTGGCTTCTGGTTCAAATTCATCCTCCGGTGGAAAAAATTCATCCTCACCAAACTGAAGTATCCAATTATGGAGAATGGCACAAGCGATCACTACTTTTACTTGGGTCTTGTAAGGATGGAATGGCTTATTGTAAACAAACTTCCAACGGTTCTTGTATGCAGCAAAAGCCCTTTCAACCGTTATCCGTAACGAAGAGTGTCTTAAGTTGAACAACTCTTTATAGTTCTCAGGATGATTCCCTCCACCATACTCTTTCAAGTGGTACCTTGTTGTACGGTATGGTGGAAGGAAAGCCGGTCTCACAGCATAACCAGCATCAACAAGATAGAACTTTCCTATAAAATTGCAACTATTAGCTATAGCAAAAAAGCTATTGACTGCTAGGGAAGGTATATGTTTCTGCTTTAGTTATTACCTGGAGGAAGTGACAACCCATCATCCCTCTCCACCGCTTCCACAAGTATGAGGGCATCATGGGCTGACCCCTCCCAACCAGCAAGAACATAGGTAAACTTTAGATCAAAGTCTACCGCAGCCATGATGTTTTGTGTAGTGCCATCTTTTCTACCCTAAAGGCGTCCGAGATATTTTTTGGGACTCTTGCAAGCACATGTGTCCCATCAATTGCTTCAATACAATCCTAATTCATAAACACAAGTAATTCTATTATAGACAAGTTTTATACAAATATCAATGTTTAGTGTTTTGAGATAAAAGAAGTATTACCTTGAAATAGGGATTGAATTGGATGTTTTCCAATATTTTAGGGTGGGTTTGAGTCGAGGGAGCCGGATCATCTCATCTCGCAACTCTCCAACAACATACAATACAGCCTTAAAATACCTACTGATTACTTCGATAGATCTCCTAAAAATAGGTTGTAGAGCCCTAAACCTTGTGTTGTGGCCAACTACTAGGAGAAACATGGCTACTTGTTCCTCGATAGAAGTATGAATGCTATCCAATAACAATTTTGTCTCTCTAAACAGAGTACACAAACGAAAAAAGGGAGCTTTTTTTTCATTCGTAACTGATTTAGGCAATTTGTGTCATTAGAATGATATATGTATCTCAGATTTGCTTCCCTAGCTACATCCATATCGATCCTACGACCTATTGTTATCATTGGAGTTTTCCTAGCTCGCCTTGAGATAAACACCATATAAGCACCCATAACGGCTGCAAGGCCAGCTGCTTTCACAATTAGTTGCCGACGTTTTTTTGCCATATCATCCATCTGCACAGAACAAATATTCACAGTTGGTACAAATTCATGCAATGAAAAACATACACTATCCACAAAAATAATATGGCAGAATCATCCATCATCCAACAACAAATATTCACAATTGACACAATTTCATGCAATGACACAATTTCATCCATCTGCCCACAATTGACAGCAAAGTAAATACAAATAAAGGCATGGAGAGAGTAGAAGATAGTGCTACCTTCGCTGGTCAAACAGCTTTGCGTGTGGGAGAAATTGTGGGCATGACCCAGATTGCTTACACAGGCTACCAGCTAAAAGCTGGGTGGGGAGAGATTATCTGGGATCACCCAGTCTACCAAACACACCCTTATTTTAGTAGAAGATGCAATAAATCGAGTGCAGGCATCTTTTAACCCTGAACAACTATGTTGATCGGCTAAAGCCAATGTAGTTGCAACAGACTCGACATCTAGCCCTTTGCTGAGGATGCTTTCGCACATAAGCTTCAGCCTTTCCATGCCATAGTAATCCGCAGCCACAAGAAGATGTCTAGTCATCTCTTTCTTATCCAAGTCGTCCATAAGTTTCAGCTTTTCCATGCCATACTGATCGGCAACCACAGGCAAGAAATCGTTGTAGACGAAGTGGAGCAAAACCCTGAAGACAGCAGGTTGCATGTCGTCAATGACGACGCGGTTTGCATCCTTCTCCCTCATCGGCCCGTAGAGCCTCACCTTGAAAACGGGAGACCACATCGCTAGCACGAGTTTGTGGGTGGGGAATTCTTCTCCTTGAACCTAGAATGTCACATCTGCGCCCTCCTTTGTCTCCAGCAGCTTCCCGAGTTGCTCCGTGATGTCCGGCGGTGGCACCTCGACGACATGGCTGTACTTAGCGGATAGCTCATCAACCTCCTCGATAACATATGGCTCCTTGATGATGGTCACATCGCATTTGATGGTGAGACGATCGTCAACAACATAGTGGCCTTTGTGAGTTATTGCTGGGACGATCGTCAACAACATAGCGTCAACAATTATATGCTGGGACGCTGGTGCAAAATGATGGACACAGGCAGGACTGAAGGCCAGATCAGATCAGATCAGGAACGATGAGCCAGGACCTTTGTGAGTTATTGCCTACTGTAGTTGGCAATGCGATCGTCAATTGATCAGGGAGCGGGCGGAGACGGCGGAAGTATTTCGCAGAGAAGATTTTCGGGCTTCCATTGCACACAACAAAAAGCTGGACGATCCTGCTCACGGCAGGTGAAGCACACCATTTTAGCTGCTAACCATCTCATGGTTCAAATCTTCGGTGGACTTACAGGGAAATCACACGAGCCTGTTTCACGTATGTTTGTTTGTGTCTAGCCTCTAGCCTGAAATGCCTGACAGTTGGGTCTGAAAACCACGTATTGCATACCATCAAACATGAAGGCAGAAATATACTTTTTTTAGGATGAATACTTAAAAATCTCTACTATATAATATGGCTTCAGGTGATGGTGCGTTTTCACTTTTCGCTTTTACCCTTGCATTGCTAGGATAATTACATGATATGCCACCGCCAAGTCATATGATTGCTTCGCTATTTCGTTTAATTACTACGCACAAACGCCTCTCTTCTCGTATCCCCTGTCTCCAACCGAGAGGCCAGGTCGTCTCCTACCTCGCTTCCCCGCATAGGCCATCTATAAAAAATTCCCCGTTCCAAACAGAGAAAAACATGAAACCCCCTTCCATCCCCACTCTGCCCATTCCCCTCGAGTCCCAGATGGCCGCCACCCCCTGCGCGGCCAGGTTCCTCGCCGCCGGCCGGGCTGTCGCATCAACGCTGTGTACGATACTACCATAGTTGCCAAATTCCCGGGTCGATCGGAACGTGGGACGGGAACGTGGGACGAGGATCGACGTTGGCCAAAAACAGGGAACGATAGGGGTATACATCTCTCTAACGTACCGATCGATAAGGGGAACGCGACCGAAACTGTTCCGGGACGATGACCCGGGAACGTCCCGGGAACGAGGACAAGTCGAGTAATTTTTCAACTAACATCTTGCCTGGTGCCACGTTAGAGCCTTCATGACCGCAGTTTTGGGAGACATTTTTGGGAAAAATTAAAAGATCCCTCTAATGACGGCAAGCAAAGGCAACAAATCTCCCTATTACCATCTTTGTCAAAATCATGTGCCGCCCCAATCAATTGACTCCGATGCGTTCGAACAATCACGGGCAGCTTTGCGGCCGTGCCTCGGTCACCATCACCACATCCACACGTTTGTCGCCATGCGCGGCTGCGGAGGCGCAGACTGTGGAGGCCGGCCGCCGGCGCGGCGCCGCTGCACACCGATTCTGGCTGGCGGCGCCTCCGTTCTTGATGCGTCTTGTATTCCTGGAAGAATCGACGTGAAGCCGCCCGAAGCTGGACGGCCGGAGTTGTCCGTTTGGTCGACGGCGAACACAATGGACGCCAGGCAAGTCTCCCCCATCCCCATTAACCAAGCTTCTTGTTTCCCTCTCTCGTTGCTATTTCCGAATCGAGATTAGATTGTACGAGGTCGCTCAGCCGGGGTAGAGTACCGACTATTCAGGTACGCGTTCCGCTGACCGAATCGCATCGTTCCCTCCGTCGAACCCGAACCCCGATTCGGAACGACGAACCCGGGTCAGGGGACGGGGCACCGTTCCCCGTTCCCGGCTACTATGGATACTACAAGGGCGTTTTCTCTCTCCTGGACTTCTTATGCGCCTCGATTGGAGATCCTTCGCGTCGCCCATGTGCGTGGCAGCTGCCGTCGTCCAGGACCTCCTGCGCGCCGTCGAGCAGGTCACCAGGACCTCTCTGCGCTCCCCGGTTCCCTGCGGCCTGCCTGTTCATCCTGGTCGCATTACTTTGGGCCGCGCTTCGCATTTGGCTGCTCCGAACTGCCCTCGTCGCCGCCCCTGTGCTGGCTTCTTGCTCGCCGCACGCCCGCACCTGTCCCCTTGCCACGGTGGCTATTCACGCCATGGGTCCAGTCGCCGGAAGATCCCCGTGCCTACATGCTTCCCTCGGATCGCGGGCCACGCCACTACAATTGTCCTTGCTGTGGGAGGACGTAGGTGGCGTAGAGGTCGCAGGTGCTGACGACCATGAAGTCCGCTCCGAGCAGCTACACGGCGGAGCCGAGGGCAAGGCCAGGAGGGAGAAGAGGAAGCAAGTACAGCTGCCCTTGCCGTGGCAGGACATAGGTACAGGTCGCAGGCGCTTCCGACCATGGAGTCCGCTGTCCGCCCCGAGCAGCTTCACGGCGAGATGCCGGCCGGCAGGCAGGTCCAGGAGGGAGAGGAGTAAATCGACGGTGTCCTTGGCCACCTCTGCGAACAGCACGCTCACCAGCGCCGGCGCCGATGCATTGGTTGCCATCTGTGCTGGTAGCGACGATACCTATTTCTCTCGAAGCGATGCTCCCTGCAGCTCTCGTCTTTCCTTGCTGCCACACCAGGCTGGCTGCTGCTGCTTTGTTTGGGATGAATTGGAGAGAGAATAGAGAGAAGAGATGTACATTGAGATGTCCGGTGGTAACTGGTAAACATGGGGAGGAGAGGATAAGAAGTTAATAACCATTCAGTGGCAGAATGTGTAAAATATGCTTACATCACATGCCCTGTTGTGCCCGGCAATTTCTTCCTCATCTAAGCAACTTTGTATGCACTTTTTAAAACAAAAGTTTGTATGCATTCCGTTTTTGCAAACATATAGGAAGGCCACACTCCAACTTTTGTATGGGAATATGGGATCCAAGTTGTTGCCCGAAAGCTAAATTTCTTGTAGTTGTATGAAGTTTCAGATATAATATATTTTCTAATCCAACTAGCACCTAGATAAAACAAGGTGTAATAGGGACACGTATGTAGCGGTGGTAACTCCATCGCTTTAATCGTTGCTACGAGTTTCCCACGCACTTGTATTACGCCATTTTTCCTTCTTTTTCATTTATATCCTACCTATGAAAAGGTCGTGTGTGCTCTCATGTAAATTGTATCAACGCGATGCTAACTCATGAGTTTAATAAAACACTATTTATCGGAAAAATAGTGGTAAGTCCAATCTTGCAGCAGACGACTATGACATGAGATCTGAGCTTGTTTCACGAAATAATAGTCGTGTTTTTAGTACCATGTCGTTACTCTAGATTTGTTCATTATGCTATTTCTTTATTTTTCTTTAAAACGATTATTTCTTTCCTTCTCTACTTTTAAATTATAGTTCATACTATTAATCTGAATTCCGAAGTTTTTTTTTCCGGGTAAAAGAGGATTTCATTAAACAGGTCGGGCTACAATACGCTCGCGCTCAAGCTCCTGTAATATGAATTCAGGACCTGAACCAAGCCATACATGAGATTGACGTTCTGCTCTCGCAAAGTTTGCGAGGCAGTGGCTAACCCTAACCTGCGAACGATCCACCTTTACAAAGTTGCAAGTTCTCACACTGCTAGATAATCTCTTAATATCTAAAACTAGGTGTATAAGAGGGGAACGATCCATAGAGGAGTTCGTGATCATCTTGATCAGCTGAAGGCAATCAGTGTCGATAACAATCGGAAGTTGGCTGTATTGGAGGGCGAGTTCCAATCCGACAAGGCAGGCACGTACCTCAGCTTCCAATGCATCATCACACCACAGCAAAGATCGGCAGGCCGAGAAAATAATTAGTGTTGTTCGTCGGGATCAAATGATTCAGGAGCATGTTCCATTCCGGAACGGGCATCCTGAAGAACCCATCCTCAATCGAGATCCATGACTAATCCCGCAACGCGGCTCTGCAGTTCGGCCAACCCAATTTAAGCCAACCCGTATTTGCTCCATAGCGCAGCACGAGCTCTTTCCACTTGGCAACGTTGATTCATGCAACTGGTGTTTCCCCGTAGCGAAGCACGGGTATTGTGCTAGTAATCTATAGATATACACAAAGTAAACAATAATTCTAGTTTTTGCGGAGCCTACTTGCTTTTTCCCACATTTCCATCACAGTATCCGGACAGCTTCTTTTGAGCCGATTGTACCCTTTGCTTGCCACCACATCATTTATTTCAGCAAAAGATGCAACAAATCGAACGCAAGCATCTTTTAGCCCAGAACAACTATGTTGATCGGCTAAAGCAAATGTAGTTACAACGGACTCGACGTCCAGCTCTTTGCTGAGGATGCTTTCGCACATAAGCTTCAGCCTTTCCATGCCATACTCATCCGCAGCCACGAGCAGATGTCTAGTCCTCTCTTTCTTATCCATGTCGTCCATGACAGGCAACGAGTCGGTATAGATGAAGTGGAGCAGTACCTCGAAGACAGCAGGTTGCATGTTGTCAATGACGATGCGGTTCGAATCCTTGTCCCGCATCGACCCGTCGAGCCTAGCCTTGAAAACGGGAGACCGGATCGCTAGCACGAGCTTGTGGGCAGGGAACTCTTGTCCTTGAACCTCGAATGTCACATCTGCGCCCTCCTTTGCCTCCAGCAGCGTCCGGAGTTGCTCCGTGATCTCCGACGGTGGCACCTCGACATGGCTGTTAGCGGGTAGCTTTAGCTCGTACTCCTCGATAACATATGGCTCCTTGATGACGGTCATCACGCATTTGATAGTGAGACGATCGTCAACAACATCGTTTGTCGCCATCGACGAAGAAAACCGCTTGGGGAAAGATTGAGCCTGTCGTTTGTCGCCATCGACGAAGAAAACCGCTTGGTTGTCCAGTCGAAGAAGCTGATTGCGGAGGATACCCGCGCCATGTCTCTGATCGGGTCCATCTCCACCACCTCCAGATGGACCACTATGTCGTCCTTGCTATCTTCCGCAGATCCGTCCGGGTAATAGTGGAGGCGCCAGTCATGGCCGCCGACAGTGAAGACTGACGACTCGATGTAGCGACCGACGCCAATGCCTCTGTGAACGCTGTAATCGGAGATCTTGAACAAGTGCTCTCCCTGCTCCAACTCCGCGTCGCACGTCGACGCGCTCAGCATTATCGACATTAGAGTTTTCTTGTGAAAAGAAGCGTATCTATCCTGGTGCGTATTTGATTCTTGAGGTGATTTCTTTCTCTCTTTCTTTTCCAGACAACGCCTTATATTTGTAATGTTGAGTTTGTGTCGAGCAGGCGTCTGTCGAACGGTCATTGGCTGGCTCCGGAACCCAGTCGAACACGATCAAGGCACGATCCTGTCCTCATGGACTCCTAGTCCTAACCGTTGCAGCCTCGACGACTGGCTGGCTACTGGAACGACGAAGGGATGCGAGACAGACAGCCGGGGATGGAGGCGGCGAGATGCGTACAGGTGATCTGAGTAATTGTAGACGGGCCACATGGAAAGCGATTTAAGTAACGAAATCGTCCAACGGCGACTCTTGTTAGAAACGACTATGCCCAGAAAAAGCTACTCTAAACGACGACTTAACATAAGTTTCCCCTAAAAGACGCTAGGCACTTGACTGAATATTGTTTTCAGTACAACGATGCTTAGTACGCTAATCATTTAAATATTTAATCAACCGATAAGCAAGTATTTGGTGATAATCCTAAGCCTGGTCAACTTGTCAAAAAAAATCTTACCAATCTTACATGTCTCGTCAGCGCTGGCTATGCCATTCCCGGACGTGTCCTGATAGATTGCTAACCAACACAGGTTTGATGTACTTGCCATTTTGCGGTATGGCCATTTATGTTACAAATTCTCTTGTATAGCAGTGGGCAGTTTCCTCCAGGGCAATTTCTGTGCTCAGTTCCTCCTGGGTAAATGCCTGGCTTATAGTTCTATTCGAAAAAGTAATCTTAGTCAACTTTTTGAAATGGCAGAGCGCAGTTTCGTACCTTTTGTTGACAGGATTTCCATGCAGAAGAGGATACTTGTTGTCACGGCAGAACTAAAGCCTTAAAGTATAGGAAACCCAGTAATAGATGATGCAAACAAGCAGGGGTATATGTACGGCACAAAAAGAAAAGCTTGCTTTGCTTATTTAGAATGTTTAGGTTTATCTGGTTTGCAGGCACAACGATTCAACTAAAGGGAGTGGGGAGGTTACTGATTGTAACAGTTGTAAGTGACAAAATGGAGGCTTACTTGCAGAGAAAAAGTTTCCAGAAAAGAAGAAAATGATGATAGGTTCGGGGCTGAGTGAAATGTATCTACAGTCGTCGAAGTTACCGGGCATGTTCAAAACAGTCGTGAAACTCAGAATTCACGGTCCTAAAAGTTGCTCCGGATGTCCACCTACGGTACGCGTATAGCGCTGACGTGGCAATGAAGCAGGACCACTGTGGTACACTAAGTTACCGGCGATGTACAAAATAGTCATGAAACTCATGATGTCCATCTTTTTCTAAAAAACATGGCGGAAATTTTTTTTAGACCGGAGAAAATGTTGAACTGATTGTTTTGTTCAGAACCGAGAAAAACAGTTTCGAACCCGCGACTAGGCTCTCAGCGGTGGTTGTACCCAAGCTGGGTAACAATCGGGTTCATGCCTGATTCGATGATATAGAAGGGAAGTGACGCTCCTTGACATCTTAATTTTTTGGTACATTTCTAAAATAATTTTTGTTTATTAATTAGCACGCCAGACATTAACGGATGAACCACTAGCTTCACCGGTCTGGTTTTCTAAACTATGCACTGAAGTATCTCTGGAACATTGAAATAAGGATGATATTTGTGAATGTGAATGTTGCCGCATATCACTGAGTGCGACAATGAGATCAATAGAGCTTCCATTATCAATTTTTTCTTGTAGGTAAAAAATATATAAGCACAAATATTAGTCAGCATTTCTGATCCAACTTTTTATAGTAATAGTTAAAGTGTTAAAAAATATTTAATCCAGGATCACATGTATCATCAAATATAATTCTTGGAGTAAAATGTTACGGGCTTACTTTCGATGAAATTTTAATCTTTTCGGTAGATACTGAAATAACTTATTTCCGCTCAAATTATTTGAGAAATTTAAGTAGTACATAGATTCACATCAATTCCATGCTTTGTCAAAATTAAGTTTTATTTTAACTGAGTTCAGGGTCAAAATTAAGATATATTACGAGATGTGATCGGTGGTTATTCCTTGCTCAATGAAAATGGCAAATATTTTACCTTATTTTTCTTTTAGAAAATAGGGTTTCCCCGTTCCATTCATTGAATGAAACAACGCAAAACAGCGAGTGCAATATTTCCTTGCTTTTTCTAAGAACATGGACATCCTGAGTTTCGGAACTGTTTTAGACATCACCGGTAACTTTGAGAACCACAAGGAGTCTGCTTCATAGTCACGTCAGCGCTATACGTTAGTCATTCGTATTTACAACCATAAGTGGACATCCGGTGCAACTTTTAGTATTGTATTGGCGCAAATCCTGAGTTCTTAGATTGTTTTGGACACAACCGGTAACTTCGAGGACTACAGATGCATTTCACTCTTCAGAACTGATCCACATGGTGGGCCATAGCATTTTTCAACCAGCCGTGTCAACAAAAAGGTGTAGGATTAACCCCGACTTAACGATGTGTAGACGCACATTCCCTAAAAAAAGTGTAAACGCACATCGAACAAAAAAACTGCCCTCACCTGGCTCTCGGCTCTCACCATCTCGCACTTGCCACCTCTAGAGCCCTGTTCAAAGGCCTAGAAAATATTTTTCATTTCTCAGTTAAACTTGCTCAAACGAGAAGGCATACAGTTCGTAACTTGGAAAGGTAGCACGGTCTAGGGTTATTACTGGCCTGCTAATTAGGAGGACTAGAAATATCAAACGGATGAAAAGTAGAGCTTTAAAGATCAGACAGCTAGGAGTGCGAAATAACTATAGTGGTAGCATCCTAATCCTTCCGTGAATTGAATCTTTAGAATCATACAGCAACAATATACAAATAGCTTCAAAAGAAAAGGGAAAGCAACAACAAACACATCCGCCATGCCCTTATCTAGAGTTGATTAGCTGAGTTCTTACAGTTTACATGCGGGGACCATCATCAGAAGAATCAACATGTTAGAAATTTTTTTTTTTTTTGATAATGTACATACTTGTATTCATACGGATACGATCACAGAGTACAAACAAGCACACACGCAGAAGCAGAGAAAACAGAGGACAGCAACACTCGCACTCTCCTTCTTCAACCTCTGGATCGACGACCAGCCGCACCCTGCGACGTCGGAGACGACGAAGGAGAACGCCGAGAAGATCGAACGCCCACGGTGCAGAAGAACTCCTAGCCACGAGGCGTTGTTGAGCCGCATCAATCGCCAACTCCGGGGAGCTGAAACTTGAGACGATTGCGGAGCATCGGCCGGGGGAGGCCCCCGAGCTCACCCTGCACCAGATCTAGGAGCAGCGTCCCAGATCCCCCACCTTGCTTCCACAAACCTGCAAGAGCGCCATCTTGAAGACTCCCTTCCCGCTGCCAGCGCCGCCGACACCACAGATCTGGCAGGAGACAGCGGACTCGAGCACCACGCCGGGCGTCGAGCCAACGCAAGCCGAGCGCGACGACGCCAGGCCCCAAAGAGCACCGTCGCCAGAGAAGATCACGCCGACACCAAAACCACCGCCCGCACCCACTCCTCCAAGGCGCCGCCGGGGACTCCACCCTAACCTACCGTATGTACAGGCCGGAGACGGGGATCCCCCACCCTCCCGCCGCCGAAGCGGCCGGCGGAGGAGAGGAATCCCGCGCCTCGGCGGCACGGACGCGGTGGCTCGGCGGAGATCGCCCAAAAATCGCCGCTCTCTTCCTCTGCTACAGTGTCGGGGAGGGGAAAGAGATATGCATTCAACATGTTAGAATTAGCATAGCATGATCCAGCTATTCACTGTGATCATCTTCTTGAAGGTGAAAAGTAAGAAGAAATGGTGGAACCCCGTTTCTTGGTGCTTGCATGCTTTGAAGGACGGATCCACCCCTGTATTTCTCTCTGAATCTCCAGCGGCAGTTCCCCTACTACGGCTGGATCAATGTCTTCAACATTGACCATCCATGTGTTACCAGCAGAGTGATCTCCAGCAGTGTTAATATTGTTTTTACCATGTCGTTCAGCCTCGCTTGCTCCTGAAGAGCTCTCATGGCCTAAAATGGTGAATATTTGGCAAGCAAGGAAATTTTCACGTTGGCTGTAATATGCAATGATCAATACATGTAAGCATAGTAAAGCAGTTGCCGAACCTTGATTATTGCAAATTAAGCCGTCAAAATTTCTTTTCTCATGGAAGGCAGATTGACTTTGCGAGAGATACTTCAAAATAGACCCAGATCCCTGTATGATTGTCAGGGAACATCTGGATGAGTACTCGGGTTAAATAAAAGGCAAGTATGTCACTGAACTACAATAACTTACAAAACCAGGCATGGAAACTGCAAGTAAACCTCTTTTAGGGCCTATCAAGACAAGTTTCTCACTTGACTCAAGAATTAGCTCAGCATGCCAATCACCCGTTTCAGTTGGAGATGAGTGTTACTGTGTTACAATGATGGTTGGTTACGAATTATAATGGAACGCAGAAGTGGCAGATACTATACCCTGCTTCTAGTGGAAAAGGACTAAATAGCCAGAGCCCAGAAGCCATAGGCCGGGGACTACCTAGCGAGATGCTAAAGTTCACAGGAGAATGCCTGAAGCAAGACAAACTAAGAGGTAGGAATTACCATGGAGTTCTAAACTTTAATATCGCTAGTAAGGAAGTGAATAAGACGAGGACCTGGAATCATACAGGAGGAATGGACAACTCAAAAACCTGATATTCAATTCTGGAATTCAGATATAACATCGTAACTTACTGACTACTTGGTACAATTTGCTCAAATTTCAGTACCAACACAAAACATTAAATGTTACCTTTTTTTTAACCGATGCTACATGGTAACCTCATTTCCATCAAACATGGAGAACACAAACAAACAAATGTTGATGCACTAGGCTAGTTGCTATGGGCAAACTTCACATTTGGGAGATAGGTTAGATTCAAGGCATACTAACTGTCAAAATACACCCTCCATTCCAAAACATAAGGCATAAAAGTTGAAAATTTTGTCTTAAGTCAAACTTTTCTATGTTTGAACCAAGTTTACAGAAAATATATGAACATGTAGAGTAGCAAATTAATATCATTACATCAATGGTGAAATATGTTTAATATTTTTACTTTTTAATATTCTAGATATTGACTTCTTTTCTATAAACTCATTCAAATTTTAAAAAGTTTGAATTAGGACAAAATTTATACACCTTATTGCAATGGAGGGGATAGAAATTAACAACCCATGAAGCGCAAGTCTGGGAGGAAAAAGATAACTGACCTGAACTCTGGGTAATTTCTTTGACACGTCTTTTTCTTCAATTGCGCTACATTGTTTGGCTAAATTACTGTTGTCACAATCTTCCATTTTAGACGATGGTTCACACTGTTCCTCATGAACTGGCGTCATGTGTACCGTGTTATCTGGAGAAGTATGTTTACAGATAAGTACAGTAAGGATAAAGTGACGTTACTAGGGTTGAACAAATTAACCTCGAAAAAAAAACATTGAACAAAGTAACCTTACCACCAAATGCTGTTGACTCGGGTGTAGAGGAAGAATCAAGGATAGCTGATGGTGCACAGGAACTTGGGCTCTTGATACATCTTAAGATTGAGTTTGTTCCCTGAAAGAATTAGAATAAGCGAATATCTTTTTTATGCTTGTATAATAATATTAACTTCAGCCTGCACACTTCATATGGTTCCAAATTACACACGTGTCCTGCCACATGTGTTTCATATTAGAAATTTCACCTTTATGATTGACTGAAAATAATACTATGGCTATAACAGAATACGGATTTAGGGATGAATTTGCTATTCCATTTTCCTTTAGCTATCCATCTTTCCCCGGACCCAAAGTACTAAAGACCCAAAGTGGTCGGACCCTTCCCCGGACCCTGCGCAAGCGGGAGCTACTGCACCGGGGCTGCCCTTTTTATCCATCTTTTCTCCTATGTGTGAGAATAGAAAATACTGACAAACTTTCTCGAAACAACAGAGCTTTATATCAGCTAAACAATGTCGAAGTGTTTGTCATAAGCAGGTAGCAATTAATGCAATGTCACCATGTAATCGTTATTTGGTTTGACACAATACCGTGAAATAGCTACTGCATCTTATCGAGGAAACAAAATGATCATGTTGTCATCCTACTTGTTTCTCTAGAGGGGAATGGTTATTTAAACAGAAGAATGTACATATTACTGAGAAAGTGATCATGCACATACACTTGGTATATCAAATATTTTGCTTGCTGTGACAGAAAGAGATGTTATGCTCCATCCAGTGTTCCGAGAACCCCAAAAATCATGAAGGCCATATTCAAATAGCTTCATTGCATCTTCTTGAATTTTGCAAGTCCCATAGCGCAATGGGCAAGATTTGGAAGGGAATTTCTTCCCCGAATTGCACTCATTTTCCTGCATATTGATTTGCTTTTATTGTAAATTAGCAAGCTGAAACTAAAAAACAGTGAGAAAATTACACAATGTACCTTCGATGCCCTAGCATGGAGAGTCAATGTTTGAGCAACTCTCTTGTTGCAGCTCAAGTCAGACTGAATCCGTTCACTCAATTCTTCACAAAGCTTATCCAGCCAGCTCTTAACCTAAAACGTATGAAACAGACTGTCAACACGATGTTTTCCCTCGTAAATTCATACACAAAATGATGTATTTTGAGACATCCTCGTACGTGGGATTCAACTCACTGATAACCTATTTAAACTTGGGTAGCATACTTAACCGAGAGGTTCTTTAGATACGAGCTTCAGGAAAAGAAGAAGAAAGTTGGGTAGCATGCAGTATCTTACCCTTCCCTATGCCATTAATGTGTGATGTATGGCATCATAATGTTCTAACATAACTCAAAATGTGCAACATGCCAATAATCAAGTTAGTAGTCCCTGGTACAAGGCAGGTTGATAACAGTCTGTTTAAGCCCTATAAGTGTGGGAAAGGGTCAAAAGACACTTAATATGATATTGACCAAGGGGTGTGCAACCACTGCATAATACCCGTAAATCTGTGTCACTAATTGACAAATTCTTCTTGCATCAGGTGATGGTCGGAGTTATGAGATGTATATCACTGAGCAAATAATTTTTGAGGTTTCTACTTACTGAGCACATCCATATAGTTGTGGGAGGAATTCCTGGATAATCCTTTTTTAGATTTTATAAGCAGCTCCAAAGCAGAAAAAGTTGTTCGAGAAAAAAATATGACAGGCAGTAAGCTTCCTTACAGAAGAGTTATTCTTTAATGCTTTTGGGCCAGGAAATGTCTTTCCACAACCATGGCTCTTTGGTAAAAGACGGTCCTCAACTTCTTCTCCGCTAAACCCTCTTGCAGTCTTCCATAACCACGTTCTGTGCAAGGTGAGGTGCTTATCAGATGAGTTTTACAGGATATTATATATGATTCATATAATTATAAGTCTGCAAGCATAGCAGCATGCAAATTTAAGTCACACACTAAAGTAAAAATGAATAGAAATTAAGAAATCCAACTCTTTCAACGTGGTATCCTTAACATCAGGCACCTGAAAAATACCACAAAACAAACAACAATTTACCCTGTATTTACTCCATAGTACTCCTGTAATTTTTCTTCTGTAAAACCTAAAAGGTCACCAACTGTCTCGACCCCCAGATCGTCCTGCAAGGAGCTCCCAAGCTTGCCCCCAAGTTGTTTCCTGCATAACATTGCCATTCTTATAATTCAGTAAATCAGTATCACACAGTTCTCCAATGTAGAGACTAAAGAGATATACAGTAATACAAAGTTTACTTGTCACGTGTCATTACATCTTCTTCACAGGCAATGATGCTAGAAAGTCCTGAACTGATGAAGATGGAACAACTGTTTGTTGAGCAGGTTTGTGCATCCCACTGACAAGTTTAGCTAACATCTGCACAATATAACAACCTTTGAGTGGATCATTGCAACAGGAAGAAGAAAAAAAATCAAAAGGGCAATTAACCGACATGGATAAACTGAGTCCAAGTTTAGAGAACTTATGAAATAATACTCTATGGATTACTCATACTTAAATTTGGAGAATGAAAGAAACCAATGTTGCAAAAAGCATACTTTGATCAACAAAAGGAAATTCATCTACTCACTATTATGACTCGTTATAAACCTTATTGTGAGCAATGCCAGCAGAGCATGTAAACTGGGTTTCCTCCAAGACTTTTACTCGTAACTGTGCAACAATTATAGCTCCACATGCCAGCAATTTATCCTGGTAATCAGCATCTGCTCGACAAAGCCATGCCTTCACATTGTCTTCCCTGTCACTGACATCCTGGACATATAAAGGTCTACGGTCACACTAATGTCAAATGTAACAGCAGCCCCAAGTAATTTATGGAAAAATAATCTTACACAAGGAAGGTCCAGGATATTTGACTTTGTGGCCTCCTCAAAAATAAACTCTGATGACTCCGGAGGAGATTCTAAGAGCATTTCCTTGGCTGCATCAGTAAGGTCAAGATAGACTTCATCAATGGATGCTCGCTCGCACTTCCCCTTGGTCGAAAGGATCGCTACGACCTGAAAGATTGAAGTCAAAACTCAGAACTGTCCATGCCATTGAACCGTCTTAGTAAATTATCACTGATTGGCACTATCAGTTGTTGCAGTGACAGACGGACCTCGGTTCCGGCACTTCTGTAAACATTAAGATCGGCCTTGTCACGAGACACTGGAACCTGAACCAGGTTTAAACCTGGGCAAACATTCTTGGCATCATCCCCACGCATGGACCTGGATCCAGAAAGCATCACAAAATGTTCATCAGGAAGTCTGTACAGAGGAAATAAATTCCACGGAGACGGGAGGAAAGCGGCTCTCACCTCTTCACGCCGAACTTGCGAGCCTCGTAGCTCACCGCAATCAAACCTCCGCCTTTCCAGTCGTTGTACTGCACCACGGCGGTCGGCTGCCCCCTGAGCGCCGGGTTCCGCCGCTGCTCAACTGCAGCAAGCAAGAATGCGTTACTCTCCTCAGTTCAGAGAGACTGCGAGGAGGGAGAGAGGGGTTAGGGGTAGGACGGTGACCTTGGACGTAGAAGCAATCCAAGTCGAGGTGGGCGATGACCCGCGGCTCCTGCGGCTCCGGCCTCGCCACCGGCATCTCTCCGCCGCGCCAAAATTCCCCTTTCCCCGCCGCCTCCCGCGACTCTGCCCTCGCTTTCGCTTGCCTGTTTCCCCTTCTCTTTTCTCTTTTATTTTTCCGGCTTCTGCCGCGCGCGATCAGAGCCGTCCGTGTCGTCAGTTGGAGAATGGAGACCGCGTGGCGAGCATCCCAACCTCTAGGCCCCACGCCTCCCCTTCTCCGCTCATCCCATTCCCCTTCTCCTCCACTCCCAGCGAGCAGAAGCCTCGGCGGCGACCGGACCTTTGCCGCCAAAGCCGGCGGCCCCGTGGCACCAGGTAAGGGCGCTATTCTGCTCTCCGTGCGGGTGAAGAAACCTTTTTTTTTGGGCGTATGTTCCAATCAGTCAGCAGTACATGCTTACTGGAATATGTTTCGTGCTGCAGATTACAGTATGTTTTCCTTGAGATATGGGACGCCAGCATTTGGTTTAGCGTTGGAGAGGACTGCTGTTCCACATCCTCGGAACTCGGAAGTTCAGCTCTGTAGTGGCGAGCTCCATTAGTCTCTGTTGCAGATTTGGTGGTTCTGCTGCTTATCCTGACCTGATACCGCGAACTTGTACTACAGGTGTGTGGTGCCCGGGGGTCCGAGACCAAGGTATCCTCGTGTGTGGAAGAATGTGTGAGGTTGTCAAATGTGTGAGGTTCTTCTGCATTTCGCCGTTGTAACTATATATAAGTAGAGTCTGTTCTCGATTGCATTTGTGCATATTCCTGCTGAGGTGCTAGATTGCCCATAAGTCGTGTGTCTTTTACAGATGGTTGTCTAATGTAAAGGAGGAAGTTTATGGTGCTCTTGATTCGTTTGTTGCGTGAACTGGAGTTTCCTTGATAGCCGTAAAGAAGGCACTGAACACACTTGAAGATGAGAAGGAATGGAAACGAATAATTCAGGTATTATATCGGTTTTCATAGTTGTTGGTGCCAAGGGTTGATTATTTTATCTGATGTATTTTATGAAACTGTCGGTAGAGGACTACAATTAGCTCCTCCCTTTTAATAGTACTATTTTTTCTGTCTTACGATAATAATCACATGGTCTCTGATTTAGGTTATTAAGTCGATGTTGAACAAAGGTCAAGGGAAGACCATGGGAAGCTATTACACTCTGTTAAACGCTTTAATTGAGGACGGACGAGTTGAGGAAGCAAGAAGAGCTATTTGGAAAGATATTCTCGAGATATATGGAGGGTTTGCCCCGTACGTTTTTCATGAAGATAATATCCATGTATTATGGTTTAAGATCATACCAAAAGATGTTTGAGGTAGGAAAACTAAATATAGTGTTTTTATATTTAATGTACAATTATACATGTAAATTTTATACCATTTGATCCTACTTTCATGGACGGGCAATAATTATACTTGTGAAAACTATCTGCATACTTAGCTGACATAGTAATGGTATTTATTTTGTTTCCACCTAATTGGGTGCTGGTCTTAGAGATTTGGAGTCTGGGTCTATTGTATTCTACATGAATTGAAGTTACACTGGATGTGATTATCTCTACCTTTTATTTTTAGGAAACATGAGTATAAAAATGATGCTTATCACTATAGTTATTCATTTACAACAATTTATTTTTTTTGTTTAATGTGTACCTCAAGAATCGTCCAGGCTTTTGCTGATATGGAAGAGCTGGGTGTTCAACCTGATCGTTCAATTGTCAAGATGCTTGGTAAAGTATTTCAGAAGCTAGAGATGTTGGACAAATACGAAAAGTTACATAAGAAATATCCACCGCCAAAATTTGAATACCTAGACATCAAAGGCAAGCGCATAAAGCTAAGGGTTTACCCAGACGATACGACTGAAGAGGCGACAAAGAGAGACTTCGAGTCTGACGCAGATGAAGTGGAAGAGGTAGGAAGCACAAACCTTGGCAATTGATTGGACGAAGCAACAATCACATGCCTGTGCAGGAATGTATTAGGCGATGCAGCTTGTGGACACCTTGGATTTGTATAGGGCAAAGCTTAAATTTGGTGTTTCCGTGCCTGCCTCATCAAAGCAGGTAATAAGAAAGTGTCTGGTAAGCTTAGCCTAGTTTTGTTATCATGAATCGTAAAATGCTGAACTATATAATGCCATAATGCCTGAAATTATTGCAGTAAGAAATTGGCAGGCCGTTCGGGTCCATTCCCGGTTTAAAAAAATCATGATAGCATGCTTTTGGGAAGTAAAGAAATAATATTTTTACCAGTGTTTCTCAAGTTCTTTCTAGCATTCACGAAATACATTTGAGAATGTAGTTTAACTGTTTAACATGGAATTAAAGAATGTTGTATTTAAAATATTAGATCAAAAGTTATGTATGTAGTGTAAGGTGTTTACCATGGAATTAAAGAATGCCATGTTTGTTCTGAACCATAATCCTTAACAATTCGAATCTATGTGGTGGTTTATTCTGTTTACTCTGTATTAGCATTCTGCTTGCATATGTCCATGCTTCTAATTGGATTTATACATATATGTAGACACGATTATGATAGCACAAACTTGTTCATATTTCTGAAACCCATATTTTGTCAATATTTCAGCAGATGGCGGATGATCTGATAATATCTTTCCCTGGCGCAGCTTCATGTAATTACCTCAGAAAGATTTGTAGTGATTAAAGGCGGTGTTTTTGACAGGATACAGTTGATGTACAGTGGCGGAGCTAGCAATCTGGCAAGCTCTGGCTTCTGCCACACCTAAATTAATATAGTTTGCATAGTATGTATATGTCATTGTGCATAGATTAGTTAATTTTGTGTAGTACTTCTCATTCCGCCACATCTAAATTTTGGTTCTACCTCCGCTGCTGTTGATGTACTTGCCTAAGTTGCATTCACATATCCAGCAAAAGTTCTGCATTGTGCTATTATGCGAGAGAAGCTCAGTTGGGATAGATACCAAGCCGTACGTCAAGGTGCAATGTAAGCAACTTCTGCTAAACTGACTGGTCGTTCCTGAGACGAATGGTGGATTCCTCACTGCGTTCACATGAGATGTTTTTTTCTAAACGAAGCATCCACGTTCATGGGGTATATGGCCTTAATGTGTTCGTCCTTTTCAGGATGAAGGGGGAGATGGTTCTCTGACACCGAAACATGCCTTATGGACATTCCGCGGAAACATGCACAAGTATTATTTGTAGCACTACCAGCGGGCAGTAGTATCTATCTCTGAAATGGTTGTACTAGAAACCTCTAGAAAATCTTAAAGAGTGAAGTTAACTCAGAGAGTAGCATTTCTGTCTACTTGTGAATTAGGATCAGCATTTTAGGGAAAAAAGGATCATTACTCTCTCATTGGCCAGCCTCAAGTTTACACATCTTTCTGAAGCCTGGATTTTTTTTTTTTTGCGGGGTCTGTGGTTTGGAGTTTGACTGTTTGTGTGCCATAGATCATCATCATGTCTAAATCTTAGCTCTGTCGAAATGGTCTTCAGCTGCGTGATAGGCTTTCTGGCTATGAACTCGTAGGTGCCGATTGCGTATTGGATGTATATTATGTTTAGCACCTAGAACACTTAACTGGACTGGGGAACATTTCCGTCCAAGAAATAACTTTAGACGCCAAATCTTACTTACTCCCTCCGTTCTCGAATAAGCTAACTTTACCGTCAGCAAGTTTGTCTCCCAACTGCTCGGTTGTTTGTCGGCATTCACCATCTATTTAGTTTGAACCATTTGATAGAGGGAGGGATAAACATTCTACAATATGCGGATGACACCATTTTTCTTTTAGAAGATGATATAGAAAGCGCAAAGAACCTTAAATTCATTCTTTGTGCTTTCGAACAAATGTCGGGTTTAAAGATCAATTTTCATAAAAGCGAGCTGTTCTGTTTTGGAAATGCTTTGGCTAAGAAAGATACATATAGTAGGCTTTTTACTTGTGCTGTAGGGAAGCTTCCCTTGACGTACTTGGGAATGCCTGTTGATGAAGTGAGAATAAGAAATAAAGATTGGGCAAGACCTGAGAGTAAGATGGAGAACAAATTAAGCTGCTGGCAAGGGAAACTTGTTTCCATTTCGGGTAGAGTTACTTTGATTAATTCGAGCCTTAGTAGTGTTCCTTTATTTATGTTGGCCCTAGAAAACGCATGGATTTTTTTAGGGCCAGACTGCTTTGGCAAGAGGAAGAAGGTATTAGGAAATATCACCTTGTTGCTTGGGATAGAATTTGTCGCCCCAAAGAACAAGGGGGTTTAGGGATTTTGAATCTGAAATTTATAAATCTTGCTCTTCTTGGTAAATGGCTTTGGAAACTGGAGACTAGTACCGGGTTATGGCAAGAGTTGTTAAAGAAAAATATGTTAAAGGGAAATGCATCGCTGGTCTGAGATGGAAGACGGGCGAATCTCTGTTTGGGCTGGCTTGATGCGCTGCAAAGAGCTATTTTATGCCAATTGTAGGAAAATTATTCATAATGGGAGAAGCACTAGATTTTGGGAGGACTGGTGGATGGGAACGGCTCCTCTTAGTGTCCAGTTTGCTGATCTCTAGGATGTTTGCTTTGATAGGAATATTTCTGTTGCTTCGGTTCTTAGCAACAGAGGTAGAAGTGTTTGTTTTGGTAGAACTTTGTGGGGAGAGAGATTGCAGCAATGGAATGGTATTCTGGTAAGATGTGATGAAATCCAACTTACCGAGGAGAGGGATGGTTTGGTTTGGAATCTAACTAGTAATGGAAAGTTTACGGTTAAGTCATTTTATAATAAACTTGTCTGGACTGATACGGATTTCCCACAGAAATTCCTGTGGGAAATTAAGATACCTTTGAAAATTAGAATCTTTTTGTGGCTTATCACACAGAAAAAGCATTCTCACCCGGGATAATCTCAGAAAGCGAGGTTGGCCTGGGAATATTGGGTGTTCCTTCTGTGGAGAGGATGAATCGATTGATCATCTGTTCCTCACTTGTCTGATGGCACGTTTTATCTGGAATGTTATGAAGTGTGCTTTCAGTTTACCTGATTTGCCTTCTGAAGTTCAGCAAATTTGGACCGGCTGGATCGATAACTTTGTCGGACAGACGAGGCATTTAGTTTTAGTTGGCATTGCTGCTGTTTTCTGGGCAATATGGACTACCAGAAACAACATTTGCTTTCAGCGAGTTAAAGTTTCGGATCCCTTGTCAGTGTTGAAACTAACTGGACACTGGTTGAATATGTGGTCGCTTTTGCAGAGAAAGGAGGCACCAAAAAAACTGCTGTTGTGGGGAACAAGACTCTTCGAACAGGTGGCAAATGTGGTGTTTGACGCTTTGAGAGGATGGAGATCTTTGCAACAAAGGATCGGGATTGGATGAGAAAGAAAAACCGTCCGGAATTACTCTTGTGGAGGCAGATTTCCTGTATCTGCTCTTTAGTTCTGGTGATCTGTTTTCCAGTTGCAAAAGCCTCTTCGTAGGTGGTTTTGTAATGCATGTTCGTTTTCTTTTCTGTTGGACCTTTGGGACAGAGTTGATTCTCTGCCCACGCACTTGGTGTTTGTAGTCGGTTTCTAATAATGGAAATCGGAGGGGCAGCCCTCTTTTTTTGAAAAAAATTAGTTCGAACCAGAGTCTGTAATCGCTATATTTGTATCCTGGGTTAAACCCAGCCGCCGTGTTCCGTCTGGCATGTTGTGCTACTCTTGTTAACCCTGGATCTGGGGTAAACATTCCTCTGAAAGTAGCTAAGTTATATATGTTCGACTTAAGTTCCTGAATCTTTTTTCTTCTGTTACTTGTCGGAGCTTGCGATAGAGGGCCACCGTGTATTCTAGACTTCTAGTACCTATTTTGTTGGGTGGATGTGTGAAGGGGCATGAAGAAAACGGGAAGAAAAGACAGAGAACGCCGACTGCGAGATCGGCCGGTCGAACAGAGCATTTACCGGATAAATTCATATATTAATATGGCAACAAGGCTCACTCCTGGGTCCGGTGATCCTTTATTTTAAAATAGTAAAAAAATACATTTAAATTTTCAATTTTGTTAAAAAACACATGTATTCTCAATGATGTATCATATAAACGCTAAAATCATAATGCTAAAATACTTTGTATTATGAACTACACAAAAATGATAAATGTACATATCTTAGTATAGTGAACAATGCATAGTTTCAATCTTCAAATGTTGTCATTTTTATGTAGCTCATATTATATAAAAAAATCGCATTGTGATTTTGCGCGCCTATAGTATACATCATTTATAACAAGCGGATTTTTTTCTGATTTTTTGAAAAATTGGATATAATATTTTTTTTTAATAGAGATCACTGGCGGCTCGAGAGCCCAAAAATCACTTTTCCTGACAGGTACTCATTTTTTTAACTGTAATTGATACGGTACGTATCTCTTGCTAAAAATGTACTACTCCCTCCATTCCAAATTACTTGTCTCAACTTTGTATAATACAAAGTTGAGACAAGTAATTTGGAACGGAGGGAGCACTTCGGTAGCAGTGCACCACCGAGGTACTTAAGGAGGCGTGACACGTTTTCCGCTGATCCAGACCTAGTGAAGAATCTCTGCGAAACACAATTCTTGTTGGCAGTCATTTCTTCACCTTGTATAATAGGCCTGAACTCCCTATTCCTATTTTAATTCCCTCAATTCTCCTTTGCGTAGTCTGGATGCGTTTGCTGATCCACAATTTATTGCACCAGAATTATTCCATTCATATTGAAGTTCACTCTGCTGACTTGAGTCCAGAAGGGATTGACTTTCTTTTCTTCTCTTTACACGTTAAGTTTAATTATTTTAGATTTATAAAAAACGGATTATTATGGATACCGGTGCATATATGATCATATATTTCATGTACATGCCAACAAACTAGGAAATTCATGTGTCTCTTCAAGCCTTCAGTATTGAATACTATATTTATGTACGTAATTTGTTTTCACACGTACATGAAATTTTCTCCATCTTACTGCAGGTTACGCTCAGCTTGGCTGCAAAAGCATATGCAAATTCATTGCCTCTCTGTAAGGAAACTTTTTTCTCATCACAAATGGATGACAAACTTGTCCTGAGGTATTTATCCTGCCATGCCATTTACATTTCGCACCTAACATTTTGAATATTAGACTATAAACTTCACATAAAAGGTTATAAAGTTGAACATATCTGCTATGGGGGTTGGTTTACGGTGTACCACTGAGAGGGTTATTACTGGTACTGCTGTGCCGACTGAATGGAATCTCTGTATATTATTACAGCATCTTTCATTCAATTGCTGATTCTCCAGCTTACATAGGCCATTTTGCAGTCTAAGTTTCTCTTTTCTTGTGATGGCATGAACATCTACCCCATCTTGTAGGTACCAAGGTCTTATGAAGGAAAGCTCGAAGTTGCCACTATTTGACTTGAGGAAACTCAAATGCATCATTGCCTGTACCTTCTGCGCACTCAGCCTCATCCCCAGGGGACGGAAAAGCAAAGCCCCCCGACACGGCATGCACTGCCGCAACCAGTCATCGCTTTTCCACCGTACCCGGTCCCGGACGGAATGCACGCCCCCCTCCCGTGATCCCGTCCCACGGCCGGGTTAACCAGCAAAGCGACTGTGTGTGCACTGATCGATACGCACGATAAAGCCATGGCTCATATTCCGAGGTTCAGTGCGCTTGATTGCACCTCGAGAGGCAGGATTTTTGGAGGCAAAAGAGCTACCCGCAGCTCCGGATGGCAATGGGTACCCGTTATCCGCAAATCCGACGGGTACCCGCCTTAAATGGGGAGGGTTTGGGAGAGAAAAAACCCATGGGTCTGTTTAGCAGGAAAATTTCATACCCATCGGGTATGACGGGTGCGGGTATGGGGTGCCAAACCCATACCCTTTAACCCGCATACCCGGGAGACCCCACATGTCAGTGTGCTTTAGCACCCGGCCCCACCTGTCATCTGCTAATTCCAGAGAAGAAACCCTAGCGCCGCACACCCGCACACACGCCTCGGTTCTTTTCCTACCCTAGTGCCGCAAACCGCAAACACGCCTCTCGCGGTCTCGCCCTCTCCTCGACTTCTCCCAGTCCCCAACCCCGCCGCCACCTCGCCTTGCGCCGCCGCTCCCAGGATGGAGATGGATGGGAGCGAGGGCGACTCCGGCGAGACCCCGGTCGAGGGGCAGGATGAGGGGACCTTCCCGAGCCCCACACCGACGCCGCCTCCGTCGGCTGTGGATGCGACGGCCCTCCAGATGCCACCGGCGGGAGGCGGAGCGTGGCTCGGCTTCTATCTGGGCGCGCCGTCAAGCTCCAAGGCAAGGGGCGCGAGCGGGGGATTGCCGTCGATGGGCAGCGGCCAGAAGAGGGCCCGTACGCCCGTGGCTTCTTCCTCCGACGCCGGCCGCCCAGTCCAGAAGAAGGCGAAGAACAGGGCCGCCGGCGACAAGCGGCAACAAAAGGCGAAATCTCCAGTGTATGTGTACCTGTTGTTTAGATGCAGAGATGATTTAGGTAGTGTAGTTGTTGTTTAGATGCAGAGATGATTTAGCTAGTGTAGCTGTTGTTGTTTAGATGTAGAGATGATTTAGCTAGTGTAGCTGTTGTTTAGATGCATAGATGATTTTTCTACATGTTTTGATGAACGAAAATGCAGAGATTTAGCTGTTATACATTTATAAATTCAGTTGTTGTTATAGATTTAAGCTGCTGTTATACATGTATACTTTTAGATGAACAAAAATGCAACTGTTAGGTAGTGTTAGCTGTTGTTAGTGCTAGTGTTAGCTGCTGTTTGAGAATAGTTTGTGTTAGCTACTGTTTTTCATTTAATTTAGCAACTGAATATGTTATTCATTTCATGCAGTGATACAAGCTGTAGTAGCCAAGCCCCATCAGGATCAGTGAATGAAATTTCGGATGATGAAGATGATGAAGATGAAGTGGTGGAGGTGAATGTTGCAGGAGCAGCTAGAGGAGCGTCACGCATGCTAACTTCTAAAGTGTGGCTTGAGATGAAGAAGGAGTTTGTGAATGGAGAATGGAAAGGAGCCGCCTCACTTCTAAAATGCTTGAGGTTTTGATGTGCTATCAGAATTGGCTTAGAAACAAGTACAAAGGTGAGTAAAATGATGCATTGTCTATCATTGATTTCTTATGTCTATTCTTACTTATGCTTGTGGGTAAATAATGCAAATTTGTTTCTTGTAGATGCTCATATGGGTGAAGGCAGCGTCTGGACTTGTCTTCAAGACATACAAGAGAATGAGGACTCATGCATGACGGCCATATGAGAGCAGCGGAGCTTCAAGCTTGATGGAGATGGAGCAATGGAGCTTCTTTGTCTTAAATGAATTTGTTGTCACGTTTCATTAGTGTTTGTTGCTGGACATGTAAGACTTGTATGATTTGGTGTACTGTTTGTTGGGTTGTTTGTGAACTTGTTTGATTCGGTGAACTTGTAGTTGAATTGTTGCTGAATATTTGATGTCAATTTGTTGCTGAATATTGCTATCAATTTGTTGCTTAAAATTACTGTCAATTTATTGCTAAAAATTGCTGTTATATGCTGCTAAAAATGTGCAAAAACTGACATTTTGTTGTTCAGCACGAAATTGGCGGGTACCCGTCGGGTGGCGGGTATGGGGAAATTTTGTACCTGCCGGCGGGTTCGGGTGCGGGTGGCGGGGGCGGGTAGAAGGTGCGGGTGTGGGTATGGGGGTGCCAAACCCGCACCCGAACCCGGCGGGTGCCATCCGGACCCGCGGCAGAGTCGATTCTAGAGCGGGAGGGGGAGCAAATCTGTTTCTCTTTGTCCTTTTCTATGTGACAATGTGTTTCTCCTACTCCACTTACCGTCACCATGACATATAATCAAGTCCAATAATAATGGGTTATCTTATACTCCAATCAGGCTAGTGTACGAAATGCACGTAGAGAAGGTTTGTCTCAAGTTATGACGGTTTGACACTTTGACTACTGATGAACGACGGTACTAATCAGGTTAAACCACCTAGTGTGAGCAAGTGAGACATGGCGTTGACTTGCTACTTGCAACAACGCTTGTATTCCATAGTCAATCGACACGGCGTACTGCTAGATTTTGGGAGCTTTCTCATCTAGTATCCATTAGAGCAACTCTAACAGCTGCCCTATATTAGGCATGGTGCCCAATAAACCGTTTTTTAAGGGCACCAGAGGGTAAAAAAACAGCCTCCAACAGCTGCCCTATCACGTGCCCTATTATAGGGCTGCCCTAAATTTTGGTCCTCTCTGCCCCAAATATGGGGCAGAGAGGACCGCGCGCGCTCCGTGCCTTTTCCCTTCATTTCCCCCGCGCGCGCACCAACTGCCACGCTGAAATCCCCTCCCGCCCCCCCGCGCCGCTTCCGCCCCGCCGCGATTTGGCCGCCGCCGGCCTCGATTCGACCGCCGCCGACCGTCCTCCACCGCGGAAACGGTCCGCCGCACCCTCCACAACCTTTCCCCCGCCACCAAATCGGCCAGGATAGCCTCGGACGCGCCGGCGCCGCCGTGAATCTTGACCGAAGCTCCGCCGCCGCCGGCCTCGATTCGGCCTTCCCCGTCGCCGCCGCGGGTCAGGGTGGACGGATCCGGAGCCTCCTCGCCGACATGCCGCGACCACGCCGCCGCCTGCGGCTTGGCGAGCTGGTCGCGTGACCGAAGCTCCGCCGCCAAGCTGTTTCGGTCGCCGTCGAGCTTGGCTGCTTCGTCGGCGACCGCGGCCTCTCCTGGGTCTCCCCGTCGCTCTGGAGCTGTTCCGTGTCCGCCGCGCCTCCAGTCAGCCGCCGACGCCGCGGCCGCGACCACCTCCTGCCGCTCCGGCTAGTTCAAGGTGAGGTTCCATTTCACAATTATTTGTATATGTTGTTGTTTGTAATTTAGATTGTAATTTAGGCTGTGCATTCGTAGTTGGTGTTGTTCGACTACACCACGTCCGATGAGGAGTTCGATGCACAAGAGGAGGAGGACATTGCAATGCTCTTGACAGTGCACCGTAGGATGAACAAGAGGCCGAAGCATGGAGGTTCTCAAATGGGGCGAGAATACTTTTGGAGGTATCGAGAAGAAGCACATGCCAAGCTCATAGCCAACTATTTTGTTGATAGGCCGGTGTTTCCCGGGAGGTACTTTCGCCGCCGGTTTTGCATGAGTATTGATTTGTTCAAGCACATTACCGAGAGTGTGAAGCTGCACGACAAATTCTTCGAGCAGAAGAGGAATTGTACCGGAGATCTTGGGCATATCACCTACCAAAAGGTGACTAGTGCATTGCGGCAGTTGGCTTACGGCATTCCTGCAGATATGGTAGACGATCACTTGGCAATGAGTGAAAGTCAGAGCATCAAGTGTGTGAAACGGTTTGCGGTGGCGATGGTTGAGGTGTTCGGGCCCGAGTACTTGAGAGCACCCAATGCTCAAGACACGACTCGGCTACTAGAGATGAACAAGGCCCGTGGCTTTCCAGGTATGCTCGGTTCCATTGATTGTATGCATTGGAGGTGGAAAAACTGTCCTGCAGCGTGGCATGGACAGTTCAGAGAGGACAAGAAGGATTCCACCATTATTCTTGAGGCCGTGGCCGACTATGAGACTTGGATATGGCATGCATTTTTTGGCATGCCCGGTTCATGCAATGATATCAATGTCCTCCAACGGTCTCCTCTATTTGCCAAGCTAGCCAATGGAGAGTCACCACCGGTAGAGTTTCAAGCCAACGGCAAGACATACAAGATGGGCTACTACCTTGCGGATGGGATTTATCCCAAGTGGGCGACATTTGTGAAGCCGGTGCAAGCCCCCGAAGGTAAGAAGGAACTTGATTTTCATAATGCTCAAGCGGTGGCTAGAAAAGATGTGGAGAGAGCATTTGGGATTTTACAAGCCCCAATTTGCAATTGTGAGAGGACCGGCTAGGTTTTGGGATCAAGAGATCCTTTGGTATATCATGAATGCATGTGTGATCATGCATAACATGATCATAGAGAACGAGCGTGGCCAAAATGTTGTCTACGGCACGTATGAGTTGATGGGCCGGCCGGTTCGGCCGAGGCGAGGTGGAGACCGTGTTGCCCGCTTCGTTGACTCCTACCACAACATTCGAGACTCCGATGTGCATGATCTTCAAAAGGATCTCATTGAGCAGTGGTGGGCATGGAATGGAAGTCAAAGATCAAGACCATGTACTTGATTCGGTGTTGTTGTATGAACATTTGTGTGTTGCTTGATGAACTATTTGATAACCCATTTGATAAACTATTTGTATTGTGTTGTAATAAGTAAGTACTATTTAAGTTTTATTTGTTTGAATTTATTTTAGCTCATTTATCATATTATTTGTTTGATATGTATGTGCAAATGGGTAGAAAGATGGAAGAAGGGGTGCGGCCGCGCTGCCCTAAAATAGGGCAGCTGTTGGAGAGGAGGTGACCTATTATAGGGCAGCTAGTAAAGCAGAAAAAGTTTCTGTGCCCTAAAACGCTAAAACAGGTATCCTACATCCAAAAACAGCCCTCCTAATATAGGGCAACTGTTAGACTTGCTCTTACATGCTTAATTTTTGGGAAGTACTCCCTCCGTATCAAAATATAAGATGTTCTAGATATATGTGTGGCAAAAGTAGGTAGAATATTTTGGAGGGAGTATCTATTACTTCCTCCGTTTCAAATTACTTGATATACTTTTATTTAGAAATAGATATATCTAGACACTAAATAAGTAGTTTCTAGATAAATGTGTGTCAAGTATTTTGGAACGGAGCGAGTACCATCTAATCTTATTCTAGCTAGGCAGCTATCACTTTTGACTTTACCAAGACAAGCACGAACGACTTGCTGTGAAGTGCACCAAACGCAACATCCAAAAATTACCTGCAAGGATGCATGTGACGTTTGCGAGGTGTTTTTCTTCTTCTATGTGCGTACGCTAGTGTTTGCTACTGGTGCGCACACCCTTCCACAAACCGCAACCATGCAGTAGCGACGTCTGTACGGGGCCATCGATCGGTGGAGCAACTCCATGCGTTACGTGCTTCCTGCTGACTGCACAAGGTAAACCTGTTTAGACTGTTTTTAGAAAAGTATAAGATTGTGTTATGAAAGGAGAAAGGGATTGAAGATCTCATAGATTTGTTCGTCTCTTTTAGTATTGTTTTTGTAATCGATATAATCGTGTACTCTTTGTTGGTTTAATATATATGAAAAAATTAAAAAAACATTTAGGCTATATTTGTTTCTAGTATTTTTGTGAGAATTAGTGGGGATAATCCTCACAGGGATTGGGTGAAACTCTAACCCTAAACGGGTTTACTTGTCCTTCTTGGCTCAAGGCTACCCAATCCCTTCAATCCCCATTTATCCCCAATCCACTAGGTGGGGTAGTGTTTTGGGTATTTGAGCAAAATATACTAGAGTTTGGAGATTTGAGGGGAATGTGGTGATAAAACCTGCTAAATACACTAGAAACAAACGGTGTTGCCTTAGTTTTCTCGAGAAGAGATCATCGATCGACTAGGGCAAATGAAAGAAAAGTGTAACGCGTAACGGCTACAGCAATAAGAAAGGAACCAAACCACACCCGCGCGCACTAGCCTAGGACGCACAGCATTTTTGTGGCACGTTAGTTGTTAATCTCCTTCTTACTCATCCTCCCACTTCTCCTTTGTCCTCTCCTGCCGCTATCTATCCTCTCTTCAGCATCGATCTCAAAAGCCTCCAAAGTTCCAACTTCCAAGGGAGCCCTATGTGTTCTCCTTGCCTCTTCTCCCTCTCTTTGGATGTTGCTCATGTCCAGATCGATTTCATGCGTACTGTACTTCGTGATCTTATTGCGCATCTCTACTATATAATACGGATAAACGACCGTGGTCTGGTACGTCGTGGTCGTTTTGCACTTTAGCCCCTGAAAATTGTGATAATCAACCCGCAGTGCATAGCTACCTCCCGAGTCACCCCCCTCGATCCAGCATACAGAGCTCGCTCCCCCGTGCCAGCGGACGCTGCCGCCGGTAACAGCCCCCGTCTTCTCGTCCTTCTCCTCCTCCGGTGAGGTCCTTCTGCGGCACGAGGGAGTAAGTGGGAAGCCGGGGATACGGGGAGGATGGGCCACGGCATGTGTAAGTGGACCACTTTTGCACTTTAGCCCATCCCGCAACACCGCACCGCACCTCCCCCGATCCCCTCGCTCCTCTGACCGGTGGACTTCCTCCAGTGCTGCTGCCCTAGCAAGTCCGAGTACCTCTGGCGTGGATAGGAGCGCCGCGTCGGGCCGGCCGAGGTAGGAGCGCCGCGTCGGGCGGCCGCTTCCACGCGCAGGGCGCCGTGCCAAGCTACACGCCTGAGGATTGCGCCTCGCCTTGAGGGCGACCGTGCCGCGATGTGCCTGTGGCGAGGTCTCCGATAGATCGGCCTCCGCAACAGGAGGACTCGTCTGTCCATGGACGCACGCTGGGCGCTGCCTATTGTGAGAAGAATCAAACAACGAAGACTGAGGTCTCCTCGTCTCTTCTCCTTCTTGCTTAGAGTATGGATCAGTGATGTAAAGGGAATCTGAGATTGATCTTCTCTTTCGTATCTCCCCTTATTTCATTGATTCGGGCCCTTCTTTTTTTGTGGATGGACATATTCAGAGTTTCTGACATCCAGTGGTTGTTGTTTAGATCTTCAGATAACTGCACTCATTGTAGGTAAGTTGAACATACGAAATTACGAATACACCCTACTGGGAATTGGCAGTAGATGGTTACACCAGTTGTATGAAATGATGCCCTATTTTGTGCAATTTAGTCAAGCAGGATTTGAATTAGGATGGCCATTTAAAGTTTCAGTTTGTGTGGCCGTCTGCATTTCCTCCTAAACCGACTGAATTTATATTTGCTATTCGACATACACGTATTGTTATTTGGCTATTTCATTGTCGGGTCTTGTTCTTGACATATGACAGCATGAGTGGAATTTGGCAGCGTGCAACAGATTACTTGTCAAAAAGAAAAGGCCCGTGACAGATTTGGTTAGCGGGAAAGAGAAGATTTACATGGTAAAATGTCTTCTAGAGTCACAACTAAAGAAGCATGCAAGGTCAACGGTGAAAAAAGATAATCTTTACTACGTGTTGTACCGATAATCTAATTTTCCCTTCCAGTGCATAGTAGTATCGATTGGGTGCAAACTAAAGTAACCCTGATTTTCCTCAAAAAAATCATATAGCCTTTTTTATAAGAATGGTGAAATTAATGGGTACTGCAGTAAATTTTGGCTTCGGTGCTTCCACTTGGAACTGCATCATACCTACTTGGAAGTGCTAACCGACATGGGATGTACAAATGAAATGCATCATACCTTTGGGTATTTGGTCCGAGAAAGATTAATGATAGTTAGTGCATTGTTATCCACTTATCCTTATATAGTTTTCTTTCATTCCAAAGTATGTACCTTCCATCGCAATGCACGTTCAAACCTTTCAAATTTGACCGTGCTACTAACCTCGTCGTCCGCCCTCTTCCAGGCAGCGTTTTTTTCATGTCTTCGCCACATTGACCCATATTTTGTTTATAGCAAGCATAAGGTGATATTTGTCGCAAGACAGTCGTAAGAAGCACGCAAAGTAGAAGTTGTGAATTACAATATTGTTTACATCAATGTCTTGCTTAGTTTCTCCGTGGCAACGCACGGGCGTTCATCTAGTATATATATGTTCCGTGTTGGAGTAGGTGTACGTGTCGCCATCATCTGTGCAGCGATCATATCTGGATCCATGTTGATTTTGTGCTGTACAGATTACTAGAGAACATGTCGACCAACATTGGCATGAGGCATCGAGTGATTTGGTACGACGGTGACGTCTCCACCGTGTAAAATAGGATATCCCTTAAAAAAAATGCTTGCACCCAAACTTGTAAGTTGAAAAACGAAGGTACAAAATACTGGCCTCTTTGATTCTTTGATTCGTAGGAAAGGAAATTTGTAAGAATAGGAAATTATAGAATTTCAGTGTCATGCACACTCTAATCTTATAAGATTTTGCATGTACCAAAATTTGTTTAATTTCACTAAAGGAATTGTAAAAAATGGTTGGAGTGAATGTTAGAATTCATACGGGATGTAGTACAAAGATTTCTATGGGGAAAATTCCTATAGGAACTAATCTTATGAATCAAACGACTAACATAGGAAAATTTCCTATACGATAAAATTCTTCAAGAATCATATGAATTTCCTTTGAATCAAAAGAGGCAGATTCTTATAGGATTTTTTCCTATAGGATCCAATGGTACAAATCAAATGATCGAGATAGGAAAATTTCCTATAGGATTCATTCCTCCACAAATTCTTTACAATTACTTTGAATCAATTCCTACAAATCTGGCGTCCAAGACTTCCCTTTCCACCCACTCAAGAAGTTTAGCATAGAACTTGAGGTTTGTCTCTTACGTCTTGCTCCATCTGCAAAATGCTCCACCACTGAATTCTATTGCAAAATCCGAATGTAACTGAACAGGTTCATCAACCCACATGCCCCAGAAATACGATGCATTTCAAGCTTTCCAAATCCTCTAAAGCATCGGAGCAACACCTACTTCCATTAAATTCCTCTTTGTGTGCACGCATACGCTCCATAAGCCCAAGAGAGAGATTCCTTGAGAGAACACTTCCCAACCCGACCCCTCGCGCTGCCCCCCCAGGCGGCGCCAGGGGAGCAAAGAGCGCCGCCGGGTCCTTCCCCCATCCGCCGCCCTCCCTGCCGCTGCCGTCAGCGGATCCGTCCGCGGCGGTGGCGGCTCCCCCCGCCGCCACTAAGGTGGTCGGGGGGGTGGTCCTCGGTCTCGGATGGAGGAGGCGGCCCGTGGGGGCGGAGGCGGTCTGGACGGAGGAAACCGGGCCGGCGGGCCCGGGTGGTGGTAGCGGCGGGCGTCATGGCGTCTGGCGGTGGCGACGGTGCACGGCATATGGCGGTGCCGGCGGTGCAGGTGGAGGTCGCGCTGCAGGGGGGAAGATGCTCGCCCAGATGGGCTTGGGCGGGCCGGAGCTTGGCCCGTCGGGCCGAGGCGTGGATGTGGGGCGTGCGGGCCTGCGGGGTGTCCAGCGGCTGCTGGTCACGGGCAGGCTGCAGCTCGCCGTCCGCGACGCAGCGGGTGTGCGGGCGGTGCAGGGGCGCCGGAAGTTCTGCGGCGGCAGGCGCCAGAGGTGCAGTGGAGGCAGGGGCGCCGGAGGTGAGGCGGAGGCAGAGGTCCCGTGGCGGTTTTTGCCCTTGGTGAGGAGACTGCACCTCGGAAGGTTCCGGCGGGTGGGCTGGAGGCTGAGGATGGCGCGGAGGCAGGTGTGGCTGGCGGAGAGGCTAGAAGGGCGGGCTGCTGGTTGGGGAGGTCGGGATCTTCCACCCTCTCCCGGCCACGGCAAGCTCACGGGGAGGAGGAAGCCGGGGCGGCGGCCCCGGAACAGCGGCTGCGTTAGGCGCAGCGGGCATGGCGGCTGCCGTGGAGGGTGGTGCCGCGGCGGCAGCAGCGTGCCATGGAGCTAGGTGGCTGACGACATGGCCAGGATGCCATCCTGTGGCTCCCGAAGCTTTGCGGTCGGGTTGAACTCCGGGCGAAAGCTCGCACGGACTTCGGTCGGTGCCGACGATGGCGGCGCCCTCGGGTGTCGTTCTCCTTCTTGATCGCGTCGTTGTGGAGCTTTTCGACCTCGACTAACGCGTGTGGTTCCAAGAGCTCCGGTGAAAATCTATGCTCTTCGGGAGCGGGCGGCGGTGACGATCTCGTCACTACCTTGTTGGAGGCGCCGCTTTGGAGCTCTTAGGCCAGCGCGGTGCGACGGTTTCGCGGCGGATGTGCAAAATGGGCGTGTGGTCGTGGGTGGTGGACGTCGAGGCGGCGGCCTCGGTCTCCCACGCTACGACGGTTCTATGAGGCAGAGCCGTTGTCTAGCGGGGGACTGGGTGGCGACCTGGATGAAGACTGCGTGGGCAGAGGGTTCGTCGACCTGACTGGATCACCTTCGGGCAACGCGAAGGTCGATCTGGTTGCTATACCGGGGCGGCGGCCCCGGAACATGGTGGTTTTGGTGGCAACCTGGATAGAGACTGCGTGGGCAGAGGGTTCGTCGACCATGACTGGATCACTTCCGGGCAATGCGGAGGTCGATCTGGTTGCTATGCCGGAGCGGCGGCTCCGGAGCGGGTGGCGTGTGTTTGTGGCGTTTGTCCGGCTTGTGTCGTGTGGGCGACGGGTCGCTTCGTCTGTGTGTTCTTTTGTACAGCTTGTATGGTTTTTGGACCCGATTTTCCTTATAAACTGGGTCAATTCTTTCTATCTAATCGAGCGGTGGTACGACCACCTTGTCCTCAAAAAAAAAAAAATCCCTCTTTGTACCCCAAAATTGTTCAGCCAAGCACTTGTCTATATCACAGAAATGGGTCGTGCAGGGTGCAACACTTGCACACCAAAAATAATTATCTAGTGTCGCCACACCAACCAAGATCCAACTCTACAAGGAGCCTATGGAGCTTACGACTAGACGCGCAGGTGCTGAACTCGATGTGGCGTGTCGGGGCAGTAAAAGTCTTGTACCACTCGTCTTGGACAACTCCGCCGGCTTGAAGTCACCGTCTTCGCCTTAGCAACGAACAACTGATGCTTCCGCCGATGGTACACACGTACAAAGTGGGACTCCAGGCTGTGAGCTCCTAGGACCAACTACCATGAACTTAGGACTGTGCGAGATGGGCAGTGGAGCGATGCGGGTCGATTCCACTCACTAGGATGTGTCCTCCCGCCGCCACTACCCCTACCTATATATAAGAGACACATGGTATGAGGGGTAATCGTGGAAACGGCCCCTAAATAGGTGTTGACCTAGTATACAATTGAGAACAACTTTTCTTCGAAAAAGGGAAACAAAGCCCTAGGCTATGCATGGCAATGACGCACACATCTTTCATTTATTACAAGGTTTATAGATTGAAAGTATACATCCATTGGCAACTCAAATTCAAACCTTTATTTTCTTATCAATCCCGTTTTGTTAATTTCTAAACATAATGGAAATTCTTGAAAATCCTTCTGTAACGGACACTAGAGTTGTTACTCTGAAACCGAGAGGAATTGTCGATCTGATCACGATAATCAATACCTCTGGGATCATTCAGTAGATCCATCCCGACAACTTGAGATCAACTGTGTGCTACTAGTATACACGTACATGAAAAATGTGTAGTACCAAAAGGAGCATTGCAAAAGGCTACAGCGAGAAATATTTGGAGTGTAGGAAACATTCTTGAGGATCACATATTCTAGCCAAACTCCGATTGCTTCAAAAGGTGCCCTCACTGCTCACTACAAAAAGTGGGTAAAGTAGGAGTGGCTGAACCCTGAAGCATGTGCAGCTCACAGACGGTGCTGTAAATCAAATGAAAGTCCATGGAATGCCGCCTGGTTGCTTCAAAAGCGGAGTAAACATCACTCTCTTGAATTATTATTTGTTCCTCCGTCCAGAGTTCGCGACGACAAAATCCCCTACGTGCACAGAATTTAGTACTAGTAGAACAGTTCTGTTGGTCACCAGATGCATGTCTGCCTTGCTGCGCCGCGCAGCGGCCAAAGGGTCACGGAGAAACGCATCCCCGTGTCACGTAGTACAAGCAAAGAGCAGCAGTGATCACCGACGATCGATCACCCGAGACATGCAGCGCAGGGGGCTCCTCCTTCTGCAAGTTGCCACCGCTCATGTGGGGGCAAGGCAAGTTGGCCCTCATTGCTCTCGCCTGGAAAAAAGTTTCATTTTAAAACTTGAACTATGAACTATGAATAGTAAACTTGAGACAGATTAAATCCTAGAGTTGAAATCCCTATCGTTCGCTGAACTATCAAATTCTGGTCTAAATCAAAGCCTGCACCTATTTGGCACATAGGGAAAAAAGCATCTCGACCAGGATTACGGGCTACACAGTGGGGCCCACATTGTAATATTCATCTTCTTCCTCAATTTCAACCGTTCACTTCAAATTTATCTCGAATGAGTCCCTCGTGTTGATCACCCCGCCACCGACCACTCTCCCAGTCAATTTGTCTCTTGTTGCCAAACATGGAGGCAAGCTCGACGTGGATGCGAGCGCTCCATCCAAAATTTGTCTCCGTTAACGCATGCCATCGGCAAGTTCATGCAGTGGTGATGACGCCACAACAATGGGCACAGAGAACGAGGAAGAAAAATGATGGCAGCAAGCGACAATGAGGTCTCATCGGGAAGGTGCTTGGGGACGCGTGGCTCCATGCGGAGGGCTTGGGAAGTACCACTGGAACTTTGTGGTAGTCCAAAAACCATCGGAGAACACTAGGACGTGGCGGAGGGGACGAATCAATGGCGACAAACACGTCGGGGAATAAGAGGACGGATGCGAGGAACAGAGGAGTCTCTGTTCGATTCCTTCGACGGGGACGTCGACGACGTTGCGAACGAGCTCTCTGCATGCTCGAACGGCTGTGGGGTGGCCGACGCTGTGATGCGGATAAGCGTGTGCGTCCACGACCACCATGGAGTGGCCGAGTTTCACGGTCGTGTTGACGGGTTTTTTATTTTGTTTTTTACAACAGTCGTGCTGACGGGTTCACTTGTGACAGGGAAAGAGATGGATGGCAGGTGAACCCTTATTATCAGCGGGTAGTAATTTAAATGTTCGTTTGGCGCGAAAAATAGGTTCAAAGTTTTATTTAGACTGGGATTCAATATTTTAGGGTGCGAACGATGGCTAATTTTTTTTAATAATACATTTTTTAAATTAAATTTGATAAACATTATGCGTTTTCAATTTTTTTCACAAATAATACGGCCTCGGCCTAGCTGTGGCCGACAGGGTCTTGTCGGCCCAGCCAAAGCCGATTGGGGCCTATCGGCCCAGCCAAGGCCGATAAGTCCCTGTGGGCCTGCATGCTGGCACCAACAGCCCTATCGGCTTCGCTGTGGCCGATTAGTGATGGGTCAACGAGAGCAGAGCCACCGTCGTCTTCGGCCGCTGCCGCCCAGAGACGGAGGCCACCGTGCGTGCTCGCCGCCGTGAGTGCTATCCCCGTGCGTGTGCTGGCCGTGCTTGCTCGCCGGCTGGCCGCCGTGCGTGCTGGCCATGCGTGCGTGGCCGTCGTGCGTGCGGCTGGCGTGCTGGCCGTGCAGGCCGCCGTGCGTGCTGGCCCTCGCGTGCGGCTGGCGTGCTGGCCGTGCGTGCTCGCGGCCGTGCGTCGCCGCCGTGCGTGTAGGCCGCCCCGCGTGCTGGCCGTGGCTGGCATCTGCCGTGCGTGCGTGCTGGCCTTCGCGTGTGGCTAGCGTGCTGGCCGTGCGTGCTCGCGGCGTGCTGGCCATGCGTGCGTGGCCGCCGTGCGTGTGGCTGGCGTGCTGGCCGTGTAGGCCGCCGTGCGTGCTCTCACGTGCCGCTGGCGTGCTGGCCGTGCAGGCCGCCGTGCGTGCTGGCCCTCGCGTGCAGCTGGCGTGCTGGCCGTGCGTGCTCGTGGCCGTGCGTCGCCGCCGTGCGTGCAGGCCGCCCCGCGTGCTGGCCGTGGCTGGCGTCTGCCGTGGGTGTGTGCTGGCCCTCGCGTGCGGCTGGCGTGCTCGCGGCCGTGCGTGCAGGCCCCGCGTGCTGGCCGTGGCTGGCGTCTGCCGTGCGTGCGTGCTGGCCCTCGCGTGCGGCTGGCGTGCTGGCCGTGCGTCGCCGCCGTGCGTGCAGGCCGCCCCGCGTGCTGGCCGTGGCTGGCGTCTGCCGTGTGTGCGTGCTCACCGGCAGGCCTCGCGTCGTCCGCCCCCGGCCTCTGCACAGCGTGCCGCCCATGCGCCAGTCGGCCTACCTGTGGACGACAAGTCCTATCGGCCTGGCCGAGGCCGAGCAGGTGCTCCGCCGCCGGCCTAGAAGCCTGTCGGCTCAGGCTAGGCCGACAGGTACCTTTCGGCTTAGGATAGGCCGAGGCCGCATTATTTTTGTAATTTCTTCAAAATGCGTATTATTTATCTATTTTAGTAAAAAAAATGTATTATTAAAAAAAATTAGCCGAACGATGTGGATTAGATTGTATTTGAGGTTTAAAACGGACTTTTTTTCTCAGCTTGGCGCCACGGCACGTCGGAAAACCCAAGCCCAACATGAAGGAAAAACCAAAAACGTGTCCCCTTTTTGGTTTTGTTTTCACTAGGCGCAACGTTCGAATCCAACGGCCACGCGCCGCCCACATTAACGCCGGTGCGGCACCAACCAGTCAAGGCTGCGTGGCGTGCGTCCGTGGCACCGTCGCTCGGGTTGGCTCTTCGCTGCGTCGCTCCGGGCAAGTGATTCGAAATTTGAAACACCGGTCCGGTCGCCCTGCGGAACCCGGTGCAGCCTCTCTCTCACTCCATTTATTAATCCCGTTTTCCGCGAGAGCGAGAGAGTGGAGCGGTGGACTGACTTGACTGGGATTCACTCCTTTTCTTGCGCCGCCGCGAGCTTCTTTCCTGCCCTTTCCACGACGGTCCTTCCACGACGAGCCCCCGTCCCTCTCGTTCGTGCTCCTCTGATCCCAGGACGCGCTGCGGACGCCGAGATTTCTACAGCGCACCGAGCACCGGCAATGCCGAGATCCAGGTCCGTGCCGTTCCGAGGCCCAAGCTCCATTTCTTCCCGAGGTTTGTTGTCGTTGTTGGGTCTGTCACATTTCTGGCATGACATTTAATCACAGGGGCTCCGAGCTACCGGCGCAGCGGGGGGCGTCGCCGCGCGCGCCGCTGCTCCTCAAGACCACCACCACGGCCTCCTCCGACCCCAACGGCGCGCACCACCGGGACCGGAGCAGCCCCAAGGTCGCCGCCGACCGACACTCGCCCCGCAGCCCGCTGCCCGAGGTACTACTCCTATTCATTTCAGTCTCTGTCGACGCCAGCGAGACGTGGCTCACTGACTGACTCGGCGGTGCGATTTGCAGAAGAAGCGGGCGGGGACGCGGGTGGCGGAGCTGGAGACGAAGCTGGGGAAGGTGCAGGGCGAGCTCAAGAAGCTGCGGGAGCAGCTCGTCTCCGCGGAGGCCGCCAAGAAGGACGCGCAGGTCGCGCTCGAGGAAGCCAAGAAGCATGTCGGCACCACCACCACCACTAAAGGGAGCCCCAAGACAGCGGCGGTTGATGCATCTCCCTCTCCCACTCCACCTGTCCCGCTCGAAGACGAGAAGACAACTGCTGATGAGGTGAAGGTCGTTGAACAACCGGCGGTAGAAAAGGTCGAGGAGGAGAACAGCATAAACTCCCCGGCGACGGACGTGTTCGAGGTCGTCCCCCAGACCGAGTCGGGCGACAAGGAGAACCAGAGCGGCGAGGTCGTCGCCGAGGACGGCGAAGAGGTGAGCTGCGGCGACAAGGCGGCGCTGGCGCTGGTTGAGGAGGATGTGGAGGTGGAGGAGACCAAGACGATGATCGAGGAGGCTAGCAACAACAATGCCTCTGCGGTCACGTGCGGCGGTGAAAAGGAGAACCCGGAGAAGGAGAGCCCACAAGTCGTGGAGCTGAAGGCCCAGCTGACGGCCAGGGAGATGGAGGTCGCCGTCCTCACGGCCGACAACGCCGAGCTCAAGAAGCTGGCCGGGGAGGCCGCGGAGGCGGCCAGGAGGGCGGAGGAGGACGCCGTGGCCAAGGCGTTCCTGATCGAGCAGGAGCTCAAGGAGAACGCGGCGCGGGAGGCCCGGATGGGCGAGCAGCTGAGGGCGTCCGACGCCGCGCGCGAGGCGCTTGAGGGCGAGATGCGGCGCCTGCGCGTGCAGACCGAGCAGTGGCGCAAGGCGGCAGAGGCGGCCGCCGCGGTCATCGGTGGAGACGCACATCTCGTCGGTCACCACGGCCTCGCCGGCAATGGCAACGGGTGGGGGTCCCCCGCGACGATGCCGGACGACGGCGACGACGAGGGGTTCGGCAGTAGGCGGAAGGGCGCCGGCATCCGGATGCTCGGCGACCTGTGGAAGAAGAAGGGCAACAAATGAAATGAAGGTGCCAATGACCACCAACGCAATCTGGCATGTCTCTTTGCCTAACTGCTTGTCTCGGATCAGAGATTCACAGCTCGCCATGGCGAGCTAGCTCAGCTCGCTGTCTCCAGCACATGCATCGGTCGATGCAGTAGCTCTAAGCACGCCATCGTTTACTGCATTTTGGTTCGGATTTCACTTATGTTTGTATGATGATGAGGTGATGATCGTGAGATTAAAACTCTGTTTGGTACCGGATGATCGATGCTGCAATGCTAAGTGCAGCACGGTAACGAGCACAGCCAAGATACTAGTTCGATGTTCTGTTGTATGCTGTTGATGCTAGAGTTATTGCTGTTCTAGGGTACTCCATTTTAGGATGTTTTAAGCTTGATGCCTGGGAGAGATGGTGAACACTGAAATTTCTGGCTCTTTGGAGCAATTCCAATGTAGAATCTGTCGCGTGAAACTCATTTCATATACGTTCACTTCCCCGAACCAGCATTTTCATAGCCACCGCATCCGCTGGGGTTGTCAATCAACATAAACTCAAATGGAATAAGATGCTGAATAATTGCAATGTTGGCTTACTTGATGATTGTTCATGATGGCCTCTGAAGATAACAGTGTAACTCATTTCATATATCTTCAGTTCCCGAACCAGGATTTTCAAAGCCACCGCACCCGTAGGGGTTATCAATCAACATCAACTCAAATGGAATAAGATGCGGAATATACGTAGTACTAGATCATTACAACGTCTGATTGTTCATGATGGCCTCTGGAGACAGGATTTTTCGGGGATGCGGCCAAAGATTTGAGCAGCTACTCCTACGTAGCACACTCTTCTGCACTCGTTTTGAAACGCCTCGGCGACAAAGGTCGTCGTGTGTTGGACTTGAACCACATTCTGAAAAACAAAACCAACCCTTTGCACTTTGCAGTGCCAAACTGCAAAAAGATGGAGGTTTGGGCCACACGAGGCGAGATCTGCAAAAGACACACATACGTGTGGGGCACACGAATGATGGAGTAGTCCAGAGAAAGTGGCTAACCAAAAGAGTCAGATTAGGACTCAATGTAACCATCATGATTAGTCTCATCTACCAAATCCGAGAAAGATCCAGCACCAAATTGGCAAAAGAGAAGGTTACCCACTCCACTCGGCTAGCAATCAGTAGTATCAAGTGAAATGATAAACTAGTTCAATTAGACAAGAGAATGAGCTAGGCTTAGAGGATTACAAGGCAAGGATGGGTTAGTGGCGACGGTAACATGCGAGCTTCCGGGCTGACTTGGGTATACGCTAATAATATCTCTAGCAGATTCCGAATAAGCCCCGGTCTAGAAAATTCTGACAGACATGCGGTTTGAACCATTTTATCGATCGAACATGCTTCGCATATCAGTCTGGCATGGAAAAGTTTATCGAGGACACCAGAAATGCTCCCCCCCCCCTCCCCCGCACTATATGAACGATCCTGTGACCGGAGGACATTTAGGCTTTGCCCCCGGTTCCCTCCGCCGCGATTTTGTTTGCTCTCCGTCGGTAGGGTTAGATAACTCCGATGAGCAGTTATTCGCTATGTTTATCCCATTTCGTCCACTTCTCTGGTAGAACGATAGCGGGCTCGTCCAGGCGTGGCATTGGCGGGCCCGGCGGAGGTCGTTCGTCTCCGGGCGATGAGGAGGAGCGCCGCGTTCACCGCTAGCCTGGCGCGAGCAAGTGTGCTTTTGCTCGCCTTCGAGGGGTTAGCCTGGTGCGAGCAAGTGTGCTCGCCTTCGAGGGTTTAGGTGGGCGTGGGCGTTGCTGGGCGTTCAAGCATTACCTCAGTTTCGAGCGAGCACGCTGGTGAAGAATAAGACCGCCGTTGTTTAGTTTAGTTCTATCTATGTTGGTTCTATATATAAAAAGGTTGGTAAAATTTAAAACGTCTATTTGCATGTCGCGCGAACTTTTTTATTTAAACTTCCCTACGAATTTAGCGGATCTGTTCTGGCGGAGCCCGTGCCACACCGCAAGCTAGTTTTCGGGGTCATCTGAAACGCATTTGCTGGGACAAGTTTTTCCGGGATGTGGTAGAGATGCTCTTAGCAGTGCACACCATCAAATCAAAATCTGTGGAAGCTCGCTGCGCCGCGGCAGACAACTGCGCCGTGGCAGCCACAGGAGCGAGCAGGGCAAAGGCTGGTGGAAGGCAGATGCGCAAAGCTTCACAAGCGACGACAGGGGGACTCAGGGGGGGAGGAGACGCAGAGGAGACGAGAGAGACGCAGTGGAGGGCAGGACAGGAGCTGCATGTCGCTAGCTGTTGGAGCTCTGTTGCCGCCTGGCCCGCCCATGGCCATGGGCTCCGCCGGCCGCGCACGCTGTTCCGTTCCGGTCCATTGCATACAGTCGACGCGTCTGGAGAGCTTGGACCCGTTGCTGCCATTGATGAGGACAGCCTGCGGTGCTCCTGCTCCCGGTGCAGGTAGACGGTGGCATGCATCTGCATCGGCAGTTCATACTTCAGACCCGGGGCTCAAGCCCAACTTGCTGCTGGCCCATGCATCCCATGTATGTATGCGTTTGAAGAACCAATGGCGCGATCAGGATGAGAAGATGCGCCGTCGAGACCGGTGAGTGTGGATCGTGAACTGGATTTCAGCGTCAGCTTTGCTGCTTTATTATTCCTGTTGGCGGTGGTAGCTGGCCTCGTCGCCGGAGTGGTTGTGCCGTTTTATTGGCATCGCGGCCTGTCTGTCCCTCTGTACGATGGAGAAAATGTGCGCTTGCTGCATGTGATGTGCCGAATATGATCCAGGAGCAGATACATACATACATACATACATACATACTGAAGGCAAATATTATTGTTGCTTAATTGATTTGTCGCACGGGTTGGGATATAAATAGTACAAGGAGGATTACAAATATGGTAAACACAACCGACTATACGTATCCTACTTGTATACGTCTAACACCCCCCCCCCTCCCCCCCCCCCCGCCGCAGTCGGAGCGGGAGCAAGGCGGACGTTCAGGCTGGAGCAAAACTCGGTGAAGATTGTCGAAGGCAACCCTTTGGTGAAGATGTCAGCGTACTGGGACGACGTCGGTACGTGTAGAACGCGTACATCACCCAAAGCAACGCGCTCGTGAACAAAGTGAAGATCAATCTCCACATGCTTGGTACGTTGATGTTGTACTGGATTCGTCGATAGGTAGACAGCAGAGATGTTGTCACAGTAGACCACAGTGGCACGCTGAAGAGGCCGCTGGAGTTCACCCAAGAGTTGGCGTAACCAGCATGCCTCGGCGACAGCGTTTGCAACACCACGATATTCAGCCTCCGCACTAGATCGTGAGACTGTTTGCTGGCGCTTGGAGGACCAGGAGATCAAATTGTCGCCGAGGAATACCCCATAACCAGAGGTAGACTTGCGTGTGTCAGGGCAACCAGCCCAGTCGGCATCAGTGTAGGCGGTAAGCGATGTTGTTGACGAGCGATGGAGTTGGAGACCATAGTCGATGGTGCCACGCAGGTACCGAATAATTCTCTTGACGGCGTTTAGATGGGGCTCCCTGGGATCATGCATATATAAGCAGACCTGCTACACTGCGTATGCAACGTCTGGCCGAGTGAAAGACAAGTATTGGAGGCCGCCAACTAAGCTTCGGTAGGTGGATGGATCAGCAACGGGGGTGCCAGTAGCGCCAAGCTTGGACTGTGTGTCAACCGGAGTGGAGCAAGGATTGCACGCACTCACACCGGCACGCTCGATGATGTCAAGAATGTATTGTCGTTGAGAGAGAAACATGCCGTCTTTGGAGCGAGCAACGGCAACACCAAGAAAGTAGTGTAGGGCATCAAGATCCTTGAGAGAGAACTCATGCTCGAGAGCCGTGATGGTTTGCCGAAGAAGCTGCTCGGACGAGGCTGTGAGAACAATGTCATCGACATATACTAGCAGGTAGACAGTATCCTTGTTACGGCTGTAGATGAAAAGCGATGGGTCTGATCTGGAGCCAACGAAACCAAGGCGTAGAAGATGGCTGGTGAACCGGCTGAACCATGCCCGTGGAGCCTGTTTAAGTCCGTAGAGAGATTTGTTGAGGCGGCACACATGATTTGGCTTGGAGTTGTCGACGAACCCTGACGGTTGGCACAATAAACCATCTCGGCAAGAGTTCCATTCAGAAAAGCATTGTTGATATCAAGTTGATGAACTGGCCAATCTTGAGCAAGAGCAATGGAGAGGACAGTCCGAACAGTTGCCGGTTTGACAACCGGGCTAAAAGTCTCACCATAATCAACACCGGTGCGCTGTGTGAAACCTCGAAGGACCCAACGTGCCTTGTACCGGTCAAGAGAGCCATCCGGTTTGAGTTTATGCCGAAATATCCATTTGCATGAAACAATGTTAGCACCGGGTGGACAGGGAACGAGGTCCCAAGTGTGATTATGTTGGAGCGCAGTAAATTCATCAACCATAGCAGAGTGCCAGTGAGAATCCTTGAGAGCAGTGCGGTAGCTTTTAGGAAGCGGACTGAGAGTATCCGCGAGTAGGTTGAGTCTATCAACGGGTTTAGACATACCACGTTTGCCGCGAGTATACATGGTGTGACTATTGTTAGTGAGAGGAGGGCCGACCGGAGCCAGGGCAACAGGCGAAGGTGGAGGTGGAGATGGCAGAGGTGTAGGTGGTGCAGGGGGAGGAGCTAGTGGTGGTGTGGAAAACAGTGGAAGCGGAAGTATGGGTGGTAAAGCATCGAGAAAGGAGAGATCAGTAGCGGTGGGTGGTGATGTGGTGTTTTGGAGAAAGGAAACGAGTTTTCGTCGAAAATGACATGGCGAGAGATTATGATTTTATGTGTAGTAAGGTCAAGACAACGATAACCACGATGATTTGATGAGTACCCTAGGAAAACGCATGCTGTCGTGCGCGGAGCTAGTTTGTGGACTGCGGTAGCGGAAAGATTAGGATAACAGAGGCATCCGAAAACACGGAGTTGGTCAAGAGGGAGTGGAAGGCCTCGGAGAACCTCGTGTGGTGTGTGATACTGTAGTGTTTTTGTAGGCTGAAGATTGAAGAGAAACGTGGCAGTATGAAGTGCTTCAACCCAATAATGTGGAGGCATACTAGCTTGGAAAAGAAGTGAACGCACTATATTGTTGGTAGAACGAATGACAAGCTCGGCTTTGCCGTTCTGAGGGGAAGTGTATGGGCAGGATAGACGAAGTGTGGCACCTAAATCTAGTAGGAAAAGACGAGCGGCATTGTTATCGAATTCACGACCATTATCACACTGGAGGGACTGAACAGTTGTATTGAATTGTGTAGAAACATAAGAAAAGAAATTCTTTAAGGTAGGAAAAGTATCAGATTTGACGCGTAAAGGAAAAGTCCAAAGGTAATGTGAAAAATCATCTAACACGACGAGGTAGTATTTGTAACCAGACACACTGGAGAGAGGTGAAGTCCACAAATCACAATGAATTAGCTGAAAGGGGCGAGTTGTTTGAGTAGACGAAATATCGAAAGGTAGGCGAACATGTTTTCCTAATTGACAAGCATGACATAAATGATCATCCGTATTATTCTTATTACAAGGAAAAGAAAAAGCACGTGCTAAGTGCGACAAAGCTTGACTACTAAGATGTCTTAATCGACAATGCCACAATGTTGAAGACGATGTGGTGGTGGAGAGAGCATGCGCAGGGGAAGATGGCCGCCAGAACGGGTAGAGATCTCCGGAACTATTGCACCTGGCGATCTCGGTCTTGGTTCGGAGGTCCTTCACAGAGAGACCAAACGGATCAAATTCAACAGAAACAGAATTATCAGTGGTGAATTGGCAGACAGAAAGAAGGTTTTTAATTAGGTTAGGTGTAACTAAGACATTGTTAAGCTGAAACGAATGATGAGGTGTGGGAAGAGTGGTACGGCCGACACAAGTGATGGGAAGGGTATGACCATTACCGACGATGACATGCGGATATGAAGATGGAGAAGGAAGGATATGTGAAAGATTACCCTGATTGCCGGTCATGTGAGCTGAGGCGGCAGAATCCATGTACCACACGTCCGGGGATGGTGGCGTCAAGGTTGTAGTGTTGAAAGCCTGCATGAGAGCACCTTGGTCGAAGGCCGGGGGCGTAGCAGTGTATTGCGTTGCAGGCGGTGGAGCCATCGTGGATGGTCCGGGCACTCCAGGTGGCCACGTCAGAGGAGGCATAGAGGTCCCCGGTGGCCAGGGTAGAGGCGAGGGAGCGCCATGTGACCACGGCGGCGAGGGCGACAACATGGCAGGATGCGCCTGAGGTATGCCAAGGAGCGGTGCGCGTGGTGGCGGACCAGGCCACATCTGAATTGACCCTGCCCAAGGATTCTGCATGGACGGCCAGGGAGCTTGTGAGCCTTTGCCTTGAGTGTTGAAGGGGACGCCGCCGCGTTGCTGGGATGCTGTGGTGTGGAGATAACGGCACCGAGCGCCGAATCGGCAATGACCACGTTGGAAGTTGCGGCAGACGTCAGGGCGACGCGGAGGCGTCGTGTTGTCAACCGGACCACGCGGTGGGGCGTGGGGGCTCCCCGAGCGACGAAGGCAGTCGGAGTAGAGGAAACCGACGATGGCTCAGGCTGCTGCAGTGTGAGCTCCTCGAGTAGCAGGGACAAGCGGACGTCGAGGAAGGACGGCAACGGGCGCTGCTTGAGAGTCAGCGTGCGCATGTAGGCAAGTCGAGAACATAGGCCGCGAAGGGTGTTCTGGACGAGCCTTTTGTCGGTGATGGGCGTGCCGAGGGCATTGAGCACGTCCGCGAGAACCTTCTGTTTGCGGCAGTAGTCAGTCACGGTCATGGAGCCCTGTTGAAGACCATGGAATTCTTGCTCAAGGTAAGAAGAGCGCGTCTCGGCGTTGTCGTGGTAGATGTTGGAGATGCGTGTCCAAAGTTCATGGGCCGGGAGGGGCGCGGTGGTATCGACAACCATGGCGAGAAGCTCAGGTGCGACGGTGTTGTTGAGCCATGAGCGAACGATGGCGTCGTTGCGGTTCCACTGCGAACTCGGAGCGGCAGGGAATTTGTCCTGTAGGAGATGATCCTCGAGGGCGTACTTCTCCACGGCGTCGGAGAACATGCCGCGCCATTGGAGGTAGTTGGAGGTGGAGAGCTCCAGGATGACGGGAACGACGGCGCGGATACCGGGGAGGGCGGCGGCGAGCGCCCAGAGCGCAGCTTGGGCGGCGGCCTCGGCCGCGAGATCGGCGTCGGTAGGCGGCGCCATGAGAGGAGAGGAACGAAACCCTAATCTGATACCATGAAGGCAAATATTATTGTTGCTTAATTGATTTGTCCCACGGGCTGGGATATAAATAGTACAAGGAGGATTACAAATATGGTAAACACAACCGACTATACGTATCCTACTTGTATACGTCTAACACATACATACATACATACATACATACATACATACATACATACATACATACGGAGTACATGGTACCACCTCTTTGTTAACCACGTGCTGCTGATCGATCGATCGATGCGATTCGAGCAGTCGATAGTTTCCTCTCTGCATTATTAGTTCTCTTGTATGGGCATTTACGTTTCAAGTGTGAAAATATGACAAAACAATCTGCAATGGCTGACAGTAGTTCATAATAACTCATAATCTCATAGGCATACAGATATAGAGTGGGAAAGCATAAATATCAGCAGGTTTACATCAGGGTCAGGAAATTCCAGAGATCCCGAAATGCTGGAGATCGGGAGACAATGTCTTGATGCAATGGATATGTGTTTGTGTAGGTTGCATGGTTCCTGATCATAGATCCCTAGCTACAATGGGGCCTGCGGGTGATGCGTGCGCTGTAAACATCTGTAGCAGCGTACACTACAGTGTCTATGCTCGTAACTGTAGTGGTTACTGGTTAGATCGCACGTACGAGGGCCACATATACTACGGAGTAGTATATTTTTCCAGAACAGTATATAGCTCTGTATTAATGTGGCATTGCGTTGCCTGGTGTAGTGCACAGTCTGAGTCACAATCGCTGCCACAACGCACAGCGAGAGCTGAGCACGGCGCCGTCGTAACAGATAAACAAAGGTTGCCACACTCAACATTCAAGTGCTGATCGCGCGCGGGTGTGGATTGGATCGGAGGAGGGTATCTTCTTCCCCTCCCCTCTTTCTGTTTCTGAAATGATTGATCAATCCGCTCCATCCGTTGCTGAGCATCCGTATAGTGTCCAGCATGCACTGGCCGTGCGTGAGTGCATTGCGCTACTGTTTGTAAGCTTTTCCAAGCAAAGAAGAACTTGAGATTTGTCTACGGATGTATGTCTAGATACATCCGTATTTGGACAAATCCAAGTCAAGTAATTTGGAACGGAGGAAGTATATATATCACTGTCTTTTCGGAGTAAGCTGTAACCAAGCATTGAAATATCCAAAACGTTTTTAAATTTGGAGCTGCTTATTTTTTTTCCTTCATATGAGTACTGTACTTTTTCACAGGACATGGAGCATAGAGCTTTGCCTTTTTTCTTCCATATTCGGATAAATCTATTTGTTGCTCATGTTGAATATATAAGCAATGTAGCAGTAGATTTAATCCGCGAAAATAGTAAACATGATATGACTAGAATAACCAGAATTAAACTAATCATGCGATCTACTAAAAACGTACACAAACCGAACGAATCTAGAGCAACTACCACAAGCAGAACTCTAGTAGCATACCGAACAAGAAGATCAAGATGACATACGTTGCAGCGGCTATAGTAGCAGCTGTCCCGGTGTCGCCCATGTCGTTGATGAAGAGGTTGGCGATGTCGGGGAAGAAGTCGTCGTTGGGGAAGAACTCGAAGCCAGCAGTCGCGCGAGTGCGCTCCCCAAAAACCTGATCGCCCCTCTCCCGTACAGGATCACAAGAGGCGGGGTTCCGGAGGCCTGCTGTCCCTTCAACCGGTGCACGCCGGAAGACGGGATGGAGAAGACTTGGAAGACGGCGGCGCAAGGTTCTGGAACTAGGGCGGCGAGCGACCATGTGTTGCGTGTATGGCGGCTAGGGTTCGCCCAAGCAATATATAGAGCGGTCGGGTAGGACGTGGGCTGCAGCCCACGATTGAGTCGGTAACGTCTCCACCAAACGGAAACGGCAAAACAATTAACGCGTCCGTTAATGATTAATCAATAACTCAATAAATTTCCCGGACTGCAAAAATATAAGCTCGGCTCGGCGAGATTCCCGCAACCCGCGGCGTGTCGTGACGAGACGGACGGACGGGGCGGAGGAGGAGGAGTGCGCACGAGAGAGCCTTCCTGTTCTCACATGCTTACCAAGTGCTAGCACAGCTCACTATATAAAGTGGTGCAGCACTCTCTTAGCTAGCAGTATGGGACTAAAGGTTGCTTTCACGTACACACACAGCCAGCCAAATAAATGGGCCAAATGGGAATTTCGAATTTAGTAGTTGGGCTTTTCAGGCTGTGGCCCAAGTACAGCCCAACACCAAAATTCCAGCAATCCCCCACAAAGTCTCATTGGCACATCATACCACGTTTGTTCCAAAACATTGTTTTATATACCGGTGTTTAGTGGAGACTGTTAAGTTGAACACCACTTAGAACTAATGCTACGCTAGACCGCAACTTGAATAGTGGACTATGCCTTGAACTACAAGTTTGCTGCAAATCTAGTTTCACACAAGTCCTTTACCGATACTGGGCTACCGCAAGGCTTCCCCGCGGGTGGAGCGTATGCGTCATACTCCGAGACCTTTCATGAGTTTACTAAAGAGCACCCAACTCTCACGGACTGCGACGTTTAACAGTCAGGCTCATATAGGTGTATTCCTCAAGAGATGTTCTGCAGGGCAACATCTCCGCTTATAAAAGTAAGCCGCTTGGAATACATTAAGATATATAAATATCAACCTGCCATGCAGATCAGGAGAGTATTGCATCTATACGGAGTGGGATGGTAAAATATAAGGATACCCTCCTCTCAGCTGTCCAACAGCTTGTCACCCACTTCTAATTCACGGGATCTCCGATCACATAGAGTGGTTTACCACTGTGGACAACTCATACCGTGGGTCTCAAACCCATCTCCCTCGATGCACTATCTATCACATTACGTGATAAACCCTTTGTGAAGGGATCTGCCAAATTCTTAGACGTTTGGATATAATCCAACGCAATGACTCCGGAGTTCTTTAATTTTCGGACAGATTTCAATCTCCTCTTCACATGCCTTGATGACTTCATATTATCCTTAGAACTTTTAATCTTGTGAATCACAGTTTGATTATCACAGTTCATAAGGATAGCGGGTATTGGTTTTTCAACCACAGGTAAGTCCATCAAAAGCTCTCGAAGCCACTCTGCTTCAACAGTGGCTGTGTCTAATGCTGTGAGTTCTGCTTCCATAGTTGACCTCGTTAAGATGGTCTGCTTGCAAGACTTCCAGGAAACAGCTCCACCACCGAGTGTAAACACATAACCACTCGTGGCCTTAATCTCATCAGCATCAGATATCCAATTGGAATCACTATAACCCTCCAGTACTCTTGGATACCGGAGTAGTGAATTCCATAGCTCGCAGTGCCTTTTAAATAACGCATAACTCTCTCGAGCGCATGCCAATGATCATCTCCCGGATTAGAAACAAACCGGCTCAACTTGCTTACAGCAAAAGAGATGTCAGGCCTCGTGGCACAAGCCAAATACATAAGCGAGCCAATAATTGAGAATATCTCAGTTGATCTCTAGCAGTCTGTTGGTTCTTTCGAAGCAACACACTAGGATCATATGGTGTCGGAGAGGGTTTACAGTCGTCATACCCGAAACGACTTAATACCTTTTCCACATAGTGGACTGAAGCAGTGTAATCCCACCATCACCATCTCGCAGCAGCTTGATGTTCAAGATAACATCAGCTACTCCTAGATCCTTCATCTCAAAACAACGAGATAAGAAATCCTTAACCTCCTTGATTAAATCAAGATTGGTTCCAAAGATCAGTATGTCATCGACATACAGACAGAGAATAACTCCCTCGCCCCCACCATAGCGATAGTACACACACTTGTCAGATTCGTTTACAATGAAACCTGCAGCAGTCAAAGTTCTCTCAAACTTTTCATGCCATTGCTTAGGAGCTTGTTTTAGGCCATATAAAGACTTCAACAACTTGCACACCTTTCCTTCCTGACCAGGTACTACAAAACCATCAGGCTGATCCATGTAAATTTCCTCGTCTAACTCTCCATTTAGGAAAGCTGTCTTCACGTCCATTTGATGAACGAGAAGCCCATGCGAGGCAGCCAATGAAAGTAGCACTCGAATCGTGGTCAGTCTAGCCACAGGTGAGTAAGTATCAAAAAGTCTTCACCTTCTTTCTGGGTATAACCCTTGGCCACAAGTCGTGCCTTGTACTTCTCAATAGTACCATCAGGCCTAAGCTTTTTCTTGAACACCCACTTACATCCTACAGGTTTGCACCCATAAGGACGATCAGTGATTTCCCAGGTTCCGTTAGCTAAGATGGAATCCATCTCACTACGGACAGCTTCCTTCCAGTAGTCAGCATCAAGAGATGCATAGGCTTCTGAAATGGTACTGGGTGTGTCATCCACAAGGTACACAATGAAATCATCACCAAAGGATTTTGCAATCCTCTGTCTCTTGCTCCTAATAGGAACTTCATTGTCATCCTCCACAAATTATCAGTGTGTTCTATCGAAGTGGTGGATCAGGAATATCAACCAATTCCTGACTAGATGTATAGGTATCTCCTGATTTGATGAGCTAGGCATATCCTTCATCGGAAAGATTTCCTCAAAGAAAGTCGCATCTCTCGACTCTAAAATTGTACCAACGTGAACGTCGGGTACCTCAGATTTTACCACCAAAACTCTATAGCCAACGCTATGAAAAGCATAGCCCAGAAGAACACAATCCACAGTTTTTGGTCCAAGCTTGCGCTTCTTGGGAATTGGTATATTGACTTTCGCCAAACAACCCCAAGTTCGAAAGTAAGAGAGTCTCGTATTTTTCCTTTCCCATTCCTCAAAAGGAGAAACAGTTTTCTTTTCATGGGAACTCGGTTTAGGACATGACAAGCTGTCAATAAAGCCTCCCCCCACCATGCCTTGGAGAGACCCGAAGTGTCTAACATGGCGTTAACCAAATCAGTTAGAGTTCGGTTCTTTCTTTCGGCCACCCCATTTGACTGAGGCGAGTAGGGAGGCGTCCTCTCATGGATTATACCGTGTTCCGCACAAAACAAATCAAACTCATTGGAAAAATACTCTCCACCACGGTCGGACCTCAATCGTTTAATTTTCCGATCAAGTTGGTTCTCTGCTTCAGCTTTATAGATTTTGAAGTAGTTAAAAGCCTCATCTTTTGATTTCAGAAGATACACATAACAGTATCTAGTGGAGTCATCAATAAGCGTCATGAAATATTTCTTTCCGCCTTTTGTCAACACACCATTCATCTCACAAAGATCAGAATGTATAAGTTCCAGTGGTGCCAAGTCTCTTGCCTCCGCAGTCATATGGGACTTGCGAGGTTGCTTAGCTTGCACACATACTTGACACTTGGAACCTTTGACAGTAGTGAATTTCGGAATTAAATCCAAACTAGCTAGCCGCGTCATGGCACCAAAGTTAATATGACAAAGTCGTGAATGCCAGATATTATGCTCAATTTCACGACAAATATTATTAATAACTTTAGTACAAAAGTCTGACAAGGAGAGGCGGAACAAGCCTCCGCACTCATAGCCTTTACCAACAAATTGTCCATACTTGGAAATTACAACTTTATTGGACTCGAAAACCAACTTATAACCATCTCGACACAGAAGTGATCCGCTGACGAGATTCTTATTGATGGAGGGCACATGATGAACGTTCTTCAGGCGCACGGTCTTCCCCGAAGTAAACTTCAGATCGACCGTACCAACACCACGAACAGAAGCATGTGAATTGTTCCCCATCAGCACGGGGGCAGTCCCTGTGATCTGGTAAGAAGAGAACATCGAGGCATCAGCACAAACATGTACATTAGCACCAGTGTCAATCAACCATCAGGAGAATGACAAACTGAAAGGATGGTGGGAAATAACCGTACCCAGATTCCTTCATCTCGGTGTCACCAATAACAACATTGGCAGTCTTGCCTTTGTTCTCAGATCCGCGCAGCTCATGGCGGTTGGGACATCGAGGTGCCCAGTGCTCCGGATCACCACATACATGGCATGATCCTTTCCTCGGTTTGTTGTTGTTTTTTGAAGTTGGTAGGCTGTGACGGTTTGAACCGTCCATCAGACTTGCCTTTACCCCCAGAGTTACCCTTGTTAAATTTGGACTTGTGGGGCGGCTGGTAGTTCTTCTTCTGTACCACATGGGCACTAGAACCAGCCTCGGCAACTCGAGCACGTGTATCCTTCGCTCTCGCCTTCTCTTCCACATCAAGCGACCCAATGAGATCCGAAACGGAAAACTCTTGTCTCTTGTGTTTCAGAGAAGTAGCAAAGTTGCTCCATGAAGATGGAAGCTTGGCGATAATGCCACCGGCGACAAACTTGTCCGGTAAGTTACACTTGAAGTGCTCAAGTTCCTTTGCGAGCGACTGTATCTCATGAGCCTGTTGTACAACAGAACGCTCATCAGTCATCTTGTAGTCATAGAATTGCTCCATGACGTACAACTCGCTGCCCGCGTCCGAGGCCCCAAATTTGGCCTCGAGCGCATCCCACATGCCCTTGCCAGTGTCAAAGGACATATACGAATCCACGATGGAATCGTCAAGGATACTCAGAAGGGCACTCTTAAACAGAGTATCGAGCTTCTCAAAAGCTTCCTGTTGTTCAGGATTAAGCTCGCCCTCAGGTTTGCCTTTGGTGGCAGCATAGCAGTTACTGTTCTGAAACCAGTAGACTGCTCTCATGCGCCACCGTTTGTACAGGACACCTTTGAAGGGAAACGGCTTCGTCGACGCGAGAAAGCCAGGCGATACAAATTGCCTATAATCAGGTTTTTGGATTGTTGAATATATAAGCAATTTAGCAGTAGATTTAATCCACGAAAATAGTAAACATGATATGACTAGAATAATCAGAATTAAACTAATCATGCGATCTACTAAAACGTAGACAAACCGAACGAATCTAGAGCAACTACCACAAGCAGGAACTCTAGTAGCATATCGAACAAGAAGATCAAGATGACATACGTTGCAGCGGCTATAGTAGCAGCTGTCCCGGTGTCGCCCATGTCGTTGATGAAGAGGTTGGCGATGTCGGGGAAGAAGTCGTCGTTGGGGAAGAACTCGAAGCCAGCAGTCGCGCGAGTGCGCTCCCCAAAAACCTGATCGCCCCTCTCCCGTACAGGATCACAAGAGGCGGGGTTCCGGAGGCCTGCTGTCCCTTCAACCGGTGCACGCCGGAAGACGGGATGGAGAAGACTTGGAAGACGGCGGCGCAAGGTTCTGGAACTAGGGCGGCGAGCGACCATGTGTTGCGTGTATGGCGGCTAGGGTTCGCCCAAGCAATATATAGAGCGGTCGGGTAGGACGTGGGCTGCAGCCCACGATTGAGTCGGTAACGTCTCCACCAAACGGAAACGGCAAAACAATTAACGCGTCCGTTAATGATTAATCAATAACTCAATAAATTTCCCGGACTGCAAAAATATAAGCTCGGCTCGGCGAGATTCCCGCAACCCGCGGCGTGTCGTGACGAGACGGACGGACGGCGGCGGAGGAGGAGGAGTGCGCACGAGAGAGCCTTCCTGTTCTCACATGCTTACCAAGTGCTAGCACAGCTCACTATATAAAGTGGTGCAGCACTCTCTTAGCTAGCAGTATGGGACTAAAGTTGCTTTCACGTACACACACAGCCAGCCAAATAAATGGGCCAAATGGGAATTTCGAATTTAGTAGTTGGGCTTTTCATGCTGTGGCCCAAGTACAGCCCAACACCAAAATTCCAGCAGCTCATATGTCCTAGACACTAAGCTATCTCGAGTTTTCGAGAACCGAACAAAACCTGAGTGAGCAAACAAACTAATTTTGGGCTTGTTTTTCTCTAGACAGACGGTCCACTCACTATGGGGTATGTTTCAACAGTTTCAGAAGAACACAAGACAAATGTCATGTTAGGCACCATTTGCAATGCAGGAGCGAATAGTTTCTTTGTTATCGTATCGTCATGGAAAGACCAAGATTGAGAAAGCACGAAATGAGAACCATTGACTAGCACAAATTAGCCCCGTAACAGCCGCCGATGTCTCCAAACCGGGGAAGTACTCTTGATGGACCTCGTTTGTGACATCTAAGCACCACCGGATTCTTGATGTCAGTCGCGACGACTACAAACAATGGAGATACAGGCGATGGACTCTTATCTTGTATGACTAGACATCCCTCATTGGAACGCCACGTCCAATTAAAACATACAAACTTTTCAATAAATATCTTAATATCAACGTCAAATATTTATCCATGATTTGATTTCCTTTCATCACTATAGAACACCAAAGTCTAGCTGAACCTACAAAAGCACGAACCAAGAAAATATATAAATGAAAAATGGCGGTCGCTTGTAGCTTCGTAGGCTTGTATTCTCGACGTTTCGATCTAGCGATGTTCTCGTTACAACAAATACGAACATGGATAGCATGTAAAATATTTTGAAAATGGGTAAGCAAAATTATATATGCAAAAAATCCTACCCATGAGGCTTGTGGCAATATTGGGCCAAATCAAAGTCTTAAAAGCCCAACCCTGATCAATTTGTTCTCCACGAAATTAATGAAACCGACATGTGTGTACTTGCCCATTCATTCACCTTCTTCTACGCGTGCTCATCGCCTTCCATCTTTGGTTAATTCCGTTCTCATATTTACTTATGATTAGTTACTTCAATCTTGTTATCTTGTTTACTTGATCGCTAGTGTTCATATAGGATTGTTCGTATAGTCACAATTTAAGAGAACCTTACTAACATGACAAGTGCTACGTGATGCGGCATCGCATACAAATAATATTGTTTCATCTATGAAGAAGTATGTGGTACCTGCGAGACGTCATGTTATTTCCCAAATTGCAACAGCTGATGAAGTAGAGCCGAAGTTCAGAACACCATGTCAATACATAATGGTGGGCGCCATCAAAGTTCACTTCTACAAGCCAATTCATGCGCTCCAAGGATTAGAATCTAAGTTTTATATTTCTTATTTCAACGTACATGCATGTACTAGTTGGTCTGTAGGCATGCAAGTACAAGTACTGGTATTTTATTATGTGTCCATGCCGAGATCTAAAAGGCTGGACGTTATTTTGCAATGCGAGTCTAATTAGAAGTCGAGTCATATTAGCGTTTGGATTTTGGGCCTAGCCCAGCTTCAGTAGTCGGATATATAATTATTAGGTGTGCCATGTAAACCTGAGACAAGTTATTTCGTGAGTAAAAACTACAGAAAATCACCATGGTTCGGCGGCCAAATTCTGTGTGTTCGAGTTGAGGATCCCATCGAGAATTTGTTGCTGTTGCGCTCAGATTGGAGGCGTGGTCTTCTAATCTGCTGCTGATTCTATACGAATCGTCCAAGTTCTTCCGGCCGTCGGGTGAACTTGTTGTTTAGATTGGTTTGCATCTTCCGTAAACTAATCTGTTAGCTTGTGCTGATGCTTGAGATCCCACGCAAGCCAACTTGCTACTACTACTTGCTGCTACACGTTGTTTTCTGGTACTAGATGACCGGTTGCGCTCCCGGCGCAGGTGCCCCAAGCAAGACTGTAGTGTACCCTTAAGTTTTATTTATTTTGTCTATGCTATTTTTTGTGTTTGCAATTCTTGTGGCCATCTGGCGTATTGGTGAAAATTAATCAATTTGTCGATGTCCGTTGAGCTCAGTTTTAGACGGTAGTAATCTAAAATTAGCAATTTTATATGTATCAAACATCAATAAGGTAAAAGTGAGTTTAAATTGGTGAATGCACACAAACATAAACTACTTGATAATAGATGAACTTAATTGTTTGTCTGGTTTGTACTCGTATTTTAATGAAACCGCTAATTTAACTTTTTTATACCGTCTCCTACTGATGCAAATGCAGGAAATTTTTGCCATAAGATAGAACCCTTACGTAGATTTTTAATACCCATCTCAAGAAAAAGACTCGCAGGAAGAAAGAAAAGGCAGAATACACCCATAGAAAATGGCACAACATCCCAATTTGGACCAAGAATTATTTGCAAATAAAGTATTAACATTGTAGATAATACATTCAGATCATTTGTAGCTTCATGTAAGGGGACATGGTGTTTTGAATTTTGACTCATGGGTACAGATACACCTGACTTTAAAAAAATTAAATAGATTTTAAATGACAAATATTTCAAACATTTTTTCTGAAGATACATTGACATTCTATACTCGTACAAAATGATCCACAAATCAAATATTTTTTCTGAGTTGTGCACAAAAAATCTCTCGTACCAGCCTCTTCTGACCACAACCTGCAACACAACCAGGTACAGCACCACCACCATGTCATGCAGCCTTGGCGACGACGCCAACACCGTGGCGAAGTACGTCCAAGACATGTTGTCGGAGCCAGCTCAATGCTCTGCAACTGAAGTTGCTCCGCAAGCCGAGATCTGGAGGCCATGTGGCAACGACCGCTGATCCAAGTATCACTGATCGAAAACCGTAAACCACAGAAGTACCACGAAAGTCATGAAATAAATTATACACTTACGGACTTACCTAATCCAATCAGAATTGTTGAGCATGTATATGACACTTAATTTCAAGAATATACAGTGGAGATTTCCAGTACTATTTCTTCTAATCAATAAAACATTAGGACCAACAGCTTACATTTTCTACAAAAGGAGGAAATGTATTAAGGACATGAGTAGCTAGTCATGTGGCTAATACATGGCCGCTGAGCCAAGGACTTGCCGGACATTAAAAACTGCAAGTAATTATAGAATAAATGATACACTTGGGCACTTGGGAGGATATTTAAAATTGTCAATATTTAAAACTGCAAGTAAATTCATGAAGAATTTACGGGACATAAGGAGGAAAACCTGAGGCCACAACCTGCAACCAGGTGGTAAATATGATTCGCAATTGGCATTTACTTCATTTTATGTCTGTACAGACCAATTGGAACCTATCCTAGCATTGAATAAAGGGTTAACACACTTAATGGCTATATGGGTTAATTAGCCTCATTCGCTTCTAGTCTACTCAATCAACTTGCCTTCAAAGCCAAGCTAAAACTGGCATTCATATTCATTATAGCAGCCAATAAACATAGGTTTAAGAAAGAAAGAAATAACTCACTTTAACTGTTTGACTTGCTCATTTGCTGAACCGTCAACATTCTTGCATTTAGATTCACAATCAGAACATCAACTCTGTATTTTCAAAAACTGAGAAACTTTCTGAGCAGTTATTTGTATACAATTTGTGAATTGACAACAATAGTATACATTAAACTCAGAAATAGCCTTGGTAATTAAGAAAATATAAGGAAACATGTCATCTGAAAACTCAGGCAAGTAAAATGCTTGCGTGTGCTTCTTATAGATTTCAAAAATATAAAGAATTGTAGGTTTTTCACTATATATCCCTCCAATAGAAAATGTAAGGTTCAAGTAGCAAAACTTTGTGGCATTGGATTAAGGGTGCGTACATGGGTTACAATTGTACAGAGATAGAGCTATGTTCTCAAAATTAAGGGCGTAAAGTATAGCAATCTTAATACGGATTTTGAAAAATAAAATACATCTGCATATGACATTGGATCTAAAAGTCTTAGGGACTCCATCCATATTACTTCAGTAATTACTCGCAGTTCAGTTGTATTTCAGGAATCATAATCTATAGCAATCTTAAATATTTTAACGGAGTTATTTCAGCTTCACACAAAGCAACTGTGGTAGGAATCATAATGCTAGATTTTAGTTGTATGTCAGGACAAGAAAAAAGTAGATAAGGCAACAATATACTCGCACTTCATCTATCCATTTTCACATCAGGAAAATATAGACAAGCACATAATAGAATCAGACGTACAATAGATATGTAAACTGTAACATGTGCATAGTGAGGACGGGGCTAATTATTAACAGGACTCGAATGTGAGCAAGAACCGGAACCTAACAGCTCAATCATGAATTGAAAGGATTTTTGCTTGTACAAAACGAAGAACCACCTCCAGCGCTTCTAGTTTGCTCAGGATATAATTAGGCATTGATAATCTAGTGCAATCCTAGTCTAGCTGTGGGTTTGTAAAACGACATACTCTTGGACTTTCAGAAGAAGCATCATTTTGAGTTTAAGTCATTCAGGTTTAAAGGTTATAAAAAATAAGGAGGAAACCAAGTTCAGTACAAATGTACAATGCAACTAAAAATCTACAGACTTTTGACATATAGTCACTAAGTAAGTGAAATCAGTGCATACCATTGATCTATACACCATAGGCATCTGAGCTAAATGTACAGACAACAATTGTGAATTATTTACAGCAGAAGCCACAAAGAAGAGGCGGTAATGAACCAGAAAGCACATGGATAATGAAATGAAGACAGACAATAGGAGTAAGAGCCGATATTTCCTAGCTTTGCTGCATATCCCAATCTCTAACCTAGAAATGAGATTCATCTATTATCAGCTTGATTAACATTTAGAACCTATCTATAACATCTAACAGAAATCTAAGTTTACCGTGTCAGCATATATGAGACCCTCGACCCCCCCATTGTGCTTGTTCATCCTTGCTTGCAGCCTGAAGAGAGACACATAATTTTATAAAAATAAATTTATGTGGAATATTTGTAGGGTAACAAGGAGTAAAAAGAGGGCATATTGTCAGGAAATAAATAGTACAGGAGAAAACAGAAGGGAAACAAGTGTGAAGGGTGTATATACGAGCAGTAGCCATGGACAATGTGAACACTGATTCTGCCTCCTATTTCCAGTGGTGTAAGAATCTTCTATACACCCAAATCATCAGCGGCAGAGCATGCATCTGCCAAAAAAAACAAAGGTAGGGTCAAAAGGGAATGCAAAATATGCACTAAATAAACTCCCAAATTGCTCCAGAATAATACATAAAATCAGCTCCAAAATACCTGAAGGACAATACTCCTAAGAAAAATTCCTTGTGATATCAATTGCCGGCTAAACATCTGCTGCTTCATGTGGCCCTGTAAGAAACAAAAAGGATAATGCCTACCATGATTTGTGATGCATGAATATCAGGCGGCTTCTGTTCCTCATGTCCAATCATTTGGGTTGTGATTTCTAAAGCACCAATGATTTAAAAAATAGAACAATTAGCAATGCACGATTGCTTAGTACCTATTTTTTCTAAGCATTAATTGCAGGTCACGAAAATATTAGTAATACTTTAATCAACTAACAAGCAAATCAAACAATTTTCCCCAACATTAGGTGGAGGGAGATACCCTTCACCGAAACATATATTATTCCTAAAACATTGACACCAACCCTTCATAAATAAGGCATTTACCAAAAAGGCCTCTAAAAATAAAACCATGCTCTGCTAAAAATGCATTTACCATAAGCTGCTACAAAAAAAAACTTGCTAGCTATCATACAAAATAGCACTCTAATAGCACAACAATGCTCTGCTAAAAAAGTCCTTCTCTATAGGCGCTGCTACCGAAAAACCTGTTAGGGAAGAAATAGCTACTGATATACAGGGAAGTGGAAGTGGAAGGCTTCTGGAGCAACGCAAACCTGCAAGAAGCAATAACGAGAAGGATTAGCCAAAAGGAACAAACATGAAGTAAATTTGCAGGAAAAGAAAAGCAGAGAACAAAGACGAATTATGCAGCTCAGTGGTCACTACCCAAAGATAATACTATGTAAGAATGAGTTTGACTATCTAGGGAGGGTGATTTCTCACTACCGAAACACCCAATCTGAGATAAAAGCGGAAATTCCCTAGATAAAAGCACATCACAAACCAGGCGCAGTATGCAAACGTATTACATTCGAGACCCTAATATTTGAAGTCCTACTTTTTTCGGGGGGAAATCCACAAATGTATCCTTCACACAGCTAATGTATTGCATTGTTTCATCATTTTGACAGTAGAAAAAGCTAGAGCTCAAACAAAATATCATTCAGATGGATGCCAATTAAATTCAGAAATTATACCCAACTTCCTGGAGGATGCTCACCAGATCAGAGAACTCTTCCTCCTCTAGGTCGCCAATGGCTGTGGAAGCTGAGGGCGGAGTGCCTCCTCAAGTCGTCCCTACCTTGCTTCAATGGAAATTCCACAAATAAATTCAGAACAAAGCTGGAGAAGCCCACGCTGGCGTTTCCTCGATGTCTCTGCTGGTGAACACGCTCTTGAACACGTACATGTGCGCCGCCGTACACCACTCGATGCTCTGGTACAAGAGCAGCAGCTCCGTGCTCCACTGCTGCACAATCGTTCTCAAGAAACCAAGAAACTGCTCTCACTGTGGCGCCCCACCAAAAACCAAACCAAATCGAATCTTCCACATCATGGAATCCAAGAAAGCAGCACCCCAGACTCACCTTCCTTGGTGCGTGGCCATCGATGGTCGGACATCCTTCTGGTGGCGACGGAGGAGCAGCGGCAAACGAGGAGGGTGTCACAGCAGCCGACGAGGAAGATGGGGAGCAGCCCGTGGAAAAAGAAATGAAGAGTCCGGTGGCCAGGGCCTCCCCACCTTGAGATCCAACATTCACCACCATGAAATCGTGGAAGAAGAGATGAAGAGAGACCGGCGTCGAGCCCCGCCGCCGCACCGCCCGACCATCTGCGCGCCGCGCCCCCATCTTCCTCTCACCTCACCAACAGCGCCGGCGGAGGTACCACGCCCTCACTGCCGTCTCCCGCGAGCTGCCGCACTGGGGCAGGTCGTCGACCTAGTCGGCGCCTTCCACGGCCGCCTCTCCCTGCGAGGGGACGCCTCCACTGCATCCTCTTTGCCCACGCCAACCGACGCTGTTGCTGGCCGTTAGAGTCGCCATCGGCGGCGGCCCTCATCCGGATATGAGGCACGGTGCAGCGGCCGCGCGCTCCCTCCCATACCTGCTTTTCCAGGTGCGCGGCGAGGCGGCCATGCTCCCGCTGATGCGAGCCATGGGGCAGGGGCTGCACGCTCCCTCCTGGCCCTGCTACTCCATGGGCTGCTCGTGGATGCGGCGGATTGTGGAGGAAGAGAGGATGCGGAGGGTGGCAGCAGCGGTAGTGGCGGCGACGCGGGAGGGGATTGGCTCTAGGTTTCACCCCGGGCAATGATTTTGTCTCGCTGCGGGCAGGGGCAACCGAGCGAGACACAAGTGAGCTGGTCTCGGCCGCTGATATGCGGGTCCTATGCGTAGCGTGGTCCATCTGTCAGTGAACCATTTTGTTAGCAACGGAGTAAAAAAGAAATGACAGCATCCGACGGCTGTGGTGAAAAGCGGGATGAAGTTTACCCTAGGGTGAACGGCTGAGATAAGCTGCCTCTGAGAAGCTCTGAGAAGCCAAGGATCGTTGTAACATTTAAAGGAGTAATACCAGTTCTGCTACTTTGGTAATTGTGATAGCTGTTTCACGTGAGATTAAGAGAGGAAGAAATAATTATACTGCTGAAAGCTAGCTTCAAGGATTGCATCGGAGAGTTGCTGGATAGTTGGAAATACAATTTAGTCGGCTGGTTATTTTGTACCGTGAAAGATTGGGAACAACACCGCGGCATCGACTACACTAGTTACGCCGTATCACTACGCGTCAGTCGGGTGTAGCAATCAATTGCTACAGCCACCTTCCGCACCGTCCGATCCACTTAAGTGAATCGATCTCGCGCGTCCGATCAATGTAGCAAAAACGTTTCGTGTGTAGCATTTTTTCCGGTGCATGTAACATCGCATGTAGCAAAAAATATTTCAGAAAATGTTGTGTCCGATCTATGTAGCAAAACAAAGTCAAACACAATATTTTTTTTCTCGTATGTAACACTGTGTGTAGCAAAAAAAAAATCTGATCCATAAAATTTGAAGTGTGTAGCACAAATGAATGTAACATTTTAAACACAACCATGTAGCGAAAAAACACAAGCTATGTAGCAAACCCAATTTGGTAGTACCAAAATGCCTGTGAAATGTGATTTTTGAAGAAAATCAATGTAGCACTTTGTCCGTCCTTATCCAACAAAAACAATACTCGTATGTAGCAAAAACCAACAAGTTATGCAACAATCCCAATTTGGTCATACGAAAACTTTGCCCGTGCTTACCCAACAAAAACCATGCTCATGTGTAGCAAAATCAATAAGAACATGTAGCATCGAGAAAATCCCCAGGATGTACTAACCTCCACCAATGGCCATGGAGCCATAGCCATGGCCAATTCGAGCTCTTCGGCTACACATCAGACTCACCGGAGCTCTTCAGCCACAGGATGTACTAACCGCATGCGCCGATTCGAGCTCGTCGTCCACTGATTCCCCGCGGCAGATGTCCATTAAAGCCAGATCGGGTGAATCTCGGACGCATACACATGCGGGGCGTTCGTCTTCTCCATGTCCAACGTGTTGGAAACTCTGTCCATGATGAGCTCGCCGTTGGCCCATGGAGAAGCTTCCGGCGAGGAGGATCTTAGGGGAGTCGGCCGGGAGCCGAGCTTGTGCTGCTCACGGGCGAGGTCCAGCGGCCGGAGCCGCGGCCGAGGTGAGCTGGAGGCGGCCGTCGGCCAGTGGGGCTGGGTGCTGGAGCACGTCGGCCGGTAGGGCTGGGTGCTGGCGGCGACGTGCTTGCTGGAGGGAGAGGGATCGTGGGGGTCAGCAGCTAGAGCGACGGGATGCATCGGGAAAAGAGGAGAGAGACAGGTTGCGTCCGCGAGCTGCGTGAGACGAAGAGACGAGCAGACCGGCTGTAGCTACAGCCGGCTGCATAAAAGTTTTTCCCTACTAACATGCAGTTATCCTCAAATCAATTGAAATTGTTAATATTTATAGTCACGTGTTCACCGCTCTCTAGTCGGCTTCAAAGATTCTTCTTTATTATAGATTTTTCAAAAAAAAACATGGGTAGACAAATTCAAATTCATTTCGGCCGAAATCCAACCCTTCGGGTCTGTAGCAAATACTGGGCCGAAGTCAAGGACACGAAAGCCCAACCCGGTCCATCATTCTCCGTGAAAGTGATGAAACGGTCCGGAAAGCCCAACCCGCCCGTTCATTCCTTTCCCCATTCTGGCCTCCTCTAGAACCTTCTCCATCCTTCCACCCCAACCTAAACCCCCCACAAACCTGTAACCCCGCAAGAGCCAAACCTGCCCGCCCCACCAAGCCACGAGCGAGTTCCAGAGAGAAAGAAAGCGCCCCGGAGATGTCGGCGGACGAGCTGCGGCTGGACCTGGAGGACCTGCGGCAGCTGGAGAGCCTCGCCACGCGGCCCCGCGTCCTCTCCCTCCTCTCCAACGAGATCCGCAGCGTCGACGCCAAGGTTGCCTCTTTTTTTTTCGTTCTTTCTCACCCCGCGCTTTCCGCCGATCGATTCCGTTCTGCGCGCCGGCTGGATTCCGATTTTTGTCTTGTGTTGATGTTTCTCTCGTTCTCGACAGTTGGCCTCGCGGACTGCGCCTGTACCGGCGCCGCTGGCTGTCGCGGCGGCGGCCCCTGCTGGTGTGAGTTACGTCACGTTGGGATCGTTCAGCTGGGACCAGGAATACGAGAAGATCAGGGTACGTTGCCGCGACAAAATGGAACATTTCTTCATTGTAGTTAGCTGGCAATACCGCAATACTACGGTTCTCATTGATTGAATGATCTTATCTCATTGTGCCCTACTACTTTAGACAATCTGGGCTCGGTGTCCAATACTAGTTCCTAGAAAACTTCCCCTCTTAAACAATTACAACGTTTGACCAGTGTCACTTTTTAGAAATAAATAGTTGAATATATGCGCGCTGGCTAATAAACTATAGTGCAAAATAATCAAAGATGCAATATACCTTAATTAGGACTCTCCAAGAAAAATACCCGGCTATCTGAATTCAGAATCTTGCTATATGTTAAGTCATTTCTTGTATCGGTACTGCACGAATCCATTCATATGTCACCCCATTTTCTCCTTGAGGACAGTTGGACCTGCCCTACGATTTATTATTTGAGTAAATCCCTTTTTACTACCGTGTATTAGGAGCACTAGAACAGCTTATGGCTGGCATTTTGCTGGGCATTAAGCTACTATCCAAATTTATGTATCTCGTATCTTTATATAATGGATTAATCAGTTCTTAGCTGTTTCGTGAAGAATTATTGTACATTTTTTCCCATTATAATAGTGGACTGAACTCGTATGAAATTTAGATTTGATGATTTCCCATGCATGTATTTTAGACAACAGTTTTATCTTTGTGTTCTATCCTTTCAGGTCTATGTATTCCTCGAGAATGTTGACCAAGAGAAGGTTGAGACTACTTTTAAGCCAACGTCAGTGGATATCAAGATTCATGATGTTAAAGGCAAGAACTATCGGTGTGCCATACCAAAACTGAACAAAGAAATTGTTCCTGAGAAATGCAAGGTTGTGGTCAAGCCTACAAAGATTGTCATTACCCTCTGGAAAGCTTCTACAGGAAGTTGGTTGGATCTGCACTACAAGGAAGACAAGGTAATCTCTATCCCAAGCTATGCATTAGTTTGGTTTGTAATGCTCATTAAATGGCAGTTCACTAATTTCCTGAAATCTGTTAGGACCTATATTGTGCACACAGAATAAAGATACCTCCATGGACCAATACTCACACTTCCCATGAGTGGTGGATTCTCGTGGATAAACAGTTTTTGGTGGTGATAATTTCCCAAGCGGTAGCTAGAAAATTCATTAGAAGAATGGAGTTAGTAGGAACCTCATGTCATGATAATCCAAGCAATTTTGTGTCTCCTGTATATCAATCCACTGCACTAATGTTGTGATAGTTAACATTCTCACAGAGTGGTCCGGCAGTGAAGATCTGTATTAAAAGTGCTAGATGGAGGACACGGACTGGGGAGAAATATTCTAGCAGTGGGTTCTGAAATTTAGGAACTGAGAACATTGTTTGTACTTTAGTCGCTGCTTGATCAAAAGATTACACAGCCTGAATTTTCACTGTCCAACATAACCATGATACAAATTCCTTCTTGAAATTGTCCTAGACTAGGAACTCTTCCTGATTCATAATTAACTCTTCTTCCTAACAGCTGTATTGTGTCCTTGCCTTGTATCGCTCGTGTTGCTTGCCAGCCCCAACCGAACCCTTTTGTAGGTCAACATGGTTTGCACTTGTATGATATACAAATTCTAACCTACTATAACTGAAACTCTAACTTATGGACTCTTCCAGTGTTTTCTTATTTCCTAGCCAGTTCTTCTGGTTATCCATTCCCTCTTTCCTTGTCTTGGTTCTGTACACCAAGGCTGGCCACAGCTGAATTAGTTTTATGCAGCACACACGTATGTGCGTCAATGGAAGTAAACTTGATCATTATTGCGAAAGTAACTTTGCTCATCTCAGTGCAAATCATAAAACATGACTACTATTAATATATTATTATAGCGCCTGTGCTTTTTAATATAAAATAGCGATTGTGCTTAGAGGCTGTTATTGACAATGTTACTATACTGCTCGTAGATAAGATGGACTAATTTTATTTTGGTGACAGTTCAAGCCAAGCATGGACAAAGATAAGGACCCAATGTCAGGACTCATGGATTTAATGAAGGTAACCATACCTTGATCCTCATGACTTGATCAATGTGTATTTTCATTCTGATCTGACAGTGTGTGCTGTTGTTTTGACGTTCAGGGAATGTATGAGGAGGGGGACGACAACATGAGGCGCATAATAGGCCAGTCGTTGACCGACGCCAGGTCTGGGAAGAAAGCTGATTCATTGAGGGGATTACCTTGAGCTGGTAGTTTGCGCCAAGAGCTATTTTATGAGCTAGACTAGTCCGTGCAGTCACTGTGCTTTGCTGAGACTGCGACCTGTCTGATAGAAATGCTTCGTCTCTTTTTTGCTGCTGGATCATTTTAGTTTGGGAATTATCACGCCGAACCTATTTGCAATGTCGAATGCATGTTTGTATGCGTGGTTTTTGGGCAGATATTTCTTGATATAAGCCCGTTGGCAACTAATTTGCGGTCCAACGTCTTGGCATGCAATGTTTGTACACTCATGCTGGTGTGTGCTACACCCCCTTAGTTTTTTTCTGCGAAAATGTGATGCATGATGCGGTGCGTTCAGCTACAGCTACATCCAGCCACGGTGTTCTTCTGCATTAGCAGCAGGTGTGATTGTAGCGTGATTGACCCCCTTGTACTTCCGCTGCCTGCAAGTGACAGTCACGCCCCAGAACCCAAGAACAGAACTTTCTGTGACACTTCCGTTTGTTCCGCAGATTGATCAAAATTTGAAAAGAACTGTAGCTAAAACAGTTAGAAAAGAAACGCGTCAACGATAAAAGGGAGTAAATCTGGGCAATATGACCTACCATTTATTTATTTATTTATTTATTTCATCATACAACTTAATAAATGAATAACTGGACTATTTCTTAGTAACATTATTACAGGATGATATTCTAGTCTAGCCAAGAAGAGCTGCAACTGCAACAGCAATATCAACTAGTTTACAACAATTTTTGCTTCCTGCTTGGGTGCTTGGGTGACAGAAATGATAAAAATAATGGTACACGTAGGGCTGCTTTGGTTGGGGCAGATTTCCAGTTGCATGTTCAAATACAGCTTCATCATGAATCCAAGCCTGAAGAAATAGAACAAAATTAATCTTTAGCTTCTCTAAGGTGATCTGAGTTTGTTTCCAGAAAGAAGGCTTTAGATCTCAGTTCTTTTTGTTGAGCACATCCTTGGCCAGTCAGATTTCCATGTAATAATAACCTGAAAAGCTGATCATGCTTGCTCTTAAACAAGAAGCTGGCTCCCGTAATCCTGGTTGAACTTTTCATAGCGATGTGCCTGGAGATGAGCTGATGGCCTTGTGTTCCTCAAAGCAAGTTCGACGTCATCAGGCTTTAGAGGGCCAACCTCGGGCAGTTCTGCGTCACAAAATCACATGTTAAACAGAATGAGTAACAATAGATGGAACTCGAGATACCATACTTAAGATATAAACTCAAGTGCTATAATATTTCACAGAAGAGTAGAAAGAACTTTAGTAGATCAAAATGTCAGAACTAACCTTCCTCTGGCACCAACTCCTCGCTGGCTTCAAGAACTGACATTAGACGTCTTAATGGCTGCATGGCAGCTTCTTTGCACACGAGGCGGATATCTGAACCAGAGTATCCTTCAGTCTTTTCAACTAAAGTCTCATATGGGATCTCTAGGCTTGAGGTCATGGATGGTAGAAGTCCCTCAAACATGGCATGCCTTGCTTCAGCTTCAGGAAGCGGTACAAGAATCTGCTGAAACAAGACACACAAAAATGAAACTGCAATTAATATTTCAAATATATGATACACATGGTCCCTAAGTTTTTTTAATTGCTCCTAGTCATGCAAGTGTGGGGTCCTACTTTGTGTCCATCCGTTTATATGCAATTGCAAATCAGTGTTTCTAGCTATGAGTGTCAATAAACTATACGTTTAAGATGTCAATAAACTATATACAAAGGAACTATGCAATTGCTATATGTTAGTGTTTTTTCCGAAATGCTGCTATATGTTAGCGTGCCATCTTCTAATATTGATTATTAACGAATAACTTTGGATACATCTCATACATCCGTTTCCATAGAAGAAAAATGTGCACTTCTTGAGACTGAAGGAACTCCAAATAAATCTCGACCTAGACTTAAACAACTTGAGGTCTAACATATAAGCCCGAGAAAAGAAGATTCAACCAAGGCATTAGTGAAATGGATGTTATTAAAATTGGTTAACAACTCTATTTGGTTTGAACAATTTCATCAATGAAATTGGGAGCATGTCCTCCTTTGTGTGGAAAACAACTTTACTTGGAATACAAATACACTACATCTACATTATAACTTAAGACGTACCCGCTTCTCAAGCCGACGAAGCATAGCTGCATCCAGTTCCCATGGAAGATTTGTTGCTGCAAGCACAAATACTAAGTCGTTCGTTTTTGTCAATCCATCCATCTGCAGTACAAATTGGTGTAAATACGGAGATGTAATCTGAAATCTGAAGCCATGTATGCTTCTAGCTAAGAGATTAGGAGACCCATCTAGTAGGAAACCATGCATTGGAATGCTAAGATAGCTTGCTTATTTCATATCTCTGAACAAGTAGAAACCTGAATAAGTAGCTCAGTCTTCAAGCGTCGACTAGCTTCATGCTCACTACGAGCTTCACCACGTTGACTAATAATAGCATCAATCTCATCAAGAAATATCGTGGATGGTGCATGATGTCTTGCAAGCTCAAAAAGAACTTTGACTAGCTTCTCAGAATCTCCTGCAGTTGCATAAAATAGAGCATTTACAGTAAATTTTGCATCATTGAACAAGCACATACACACTATAATGTATGTTACGATAGAAAATATGATAGCTCATTTCCTGAACAAATTCCATAAGTGTGCACATGAATAAATTCCATGACTGGTATGCAACATTAACTAATATAATCAAATAATAATTGTATCAAAGGACAGGATAAAGTTAAGAACACGCACCACGCCATTTGCTGACAATTGATGAAGCTGAAATGTTGAAGAATGTAGTGTTGCACTCAGTTGCGACCGCTTTTGCGAGCATTGTCTGAAAAAGGTACTGCTTTAAGTTGGCAACACAAAGCATGACTTAATAGCAAAATAGCTAGTTGAATGAGCACTCCTGCATGGTCTCGAAAAAGAAAAGAAAAACTATAGACCTATAAAACAGCTACAAGTGCCCAATACAATAGTAAATTTTTGTACCACATGACCAATGCTTAAAGTATGTAAAGAAAATATGGACATAAAGTTTGTGTGCTAAGTGCACTAAGTTGCAGAAGTATCATCTTTAACAAGTGTACAACCTTCCCTGTTCCTGGAGGACCAAAAAGTAAGATGCCTTTCCACGGAGACAGTAGACCAGTGAAGTATCTGAAAACAGTAAAAAATGGTAGATTGATCATTCATGTGCAGTACAAGTCTTTAAAGGTTTATTATAGAGGTAGACAACTGGAGCTGGACCATTCCAAGATCCTCCAAACCGACAGCTCTGAACTTTCTAAACCCCATACTAGATCTGATGGAAATTGGACCAGTGAACTATTTATGTAATAATGAGTGGTCACTAATGTGCGACTGGACCATTTTTTGTCCAATTCTATTTTAGAGAAACACCAGGGATAAAAATCTGATAAGACTATTTTAAGAGTTCAACATAATCCGTTCTTCTCTAATATGCATAGCAAAGCCGTTATTTCACCTTTCTATTCACTTAAATAAGTAGGATAATTCATCGTACTTGGCTACTCTGCTCCCTGTTAGCTAATGAATCAAACCAATGACTAAATATCAAAATGTATATGATACCAGGCATCAATTTCACTCCGTGATACAAAGATCTTCACTATCTTCCTTCTCTCAGTTTGTTACTTATTTTGAGAAGAGAAGAATCATCACTTAAAGAAGATGAAAACCTTCAACACCACTAGCAAAGGGAAATTGATGGTACAGCTGAACACACTATGAACCCATGTCCAAAGATTAGCGTTAATCTTACGAAGCATGAAATAAAAAACTTACTTTGGGTACTTTATGGGCATGACAACTGCCTCTTTTAGGAGGCGTTTTGCAGTCTCCAGTCCCTTGATGCTTTCCCACTGCACATCTGGGCTACCTCGGATAATATCCCTGAAAAGGATGGAATGAGGCGATATCTAAACAATGACATCCCAAATTCTTCAAGCATTTTTGGGCTTAGATTACTCCTTACCGCAACAATGACTCTGCTAGATTACGCATTTCGGCTGACTCAAATGGAGGCAGGAGAGGCTTCTGGCTGCAAAAGTGACCTCCATAATTGTAATGTTCAAGATGATAAAAAAATGTTCTGAATAGCTATGATTTTAACATGGAAAAGATATTTTTCAGCAAGGGAAAATGTTGTAATTGAAATGAAACATAGTAGCAACTCCGAACATCTCATATGTTAGTTTTGGATGCCATGTTTTTGGGGGGAGATACATGCCCAACCAGTAAGGCGTACCGTCCAAGATTCTAACTCTCCCATTGAACTATGGTGCCACCTGATGCTGCTGCCAAAACCTCTTCAGAGGAGCTACGTTGTGCATTCATACGCATAACAAACCAGTTTGAAATAGGACGAGTTGGCATCTCACTCTAGTACTCTTTATAATTCCAAGCCAATTAACTTATAACTTTCTAAGCACATTCCAACAGATTACTAAGTAAAACCTCTGAATTCACAAGATCTGCTATGCAAACCCCAGCACATGACAACTCCAGGCCGAGTTAAGTCAAAAGGAAGAGATGTCTCACATCACATCAGCATTCCCATCGCGAATCGCCGCGGCCCGCATGTCCGGCTGTCTGGCCTGCAATAGGAAAAACGATCCGGGGTCAAGAACACCTGCATGCACGCATTGGATCGCCAAATGGGACAACAGTCAACAGAGAAACACAGGGCACGGACAGACGGACCTGCTGCTCGAACTGCTCGTAAATGGCCAAATCGGCGGTCCTCTTCTTGACGCTGCCGTTGGCCTCCCCATTTTCTCCGGCTCCTTCTTGCCCCCGAACTTGGACTCCCAGAACCCCTTGAAATCCTGAAACGACGCACGGCTGAGAAAACGAGCTGATGGACTGTCCGCAAGATCGGGGGATACGCGGCGCGAAAGGGGAAGAGAAAGGGAGAGGCGAGAGCGAGGCGCTCACCATTGTTGCTCCGATTCGCCGGCCGGCAGCGGCAGGGGGGCGAGCGAGCGAGTGGAGGGGTCACGAGTGATCAGTTCGTGAGCTCGCTCAGCTCAGCTCAGCTCAGACTCCCCGGCGACTCGGGGGAGGGTGGGACAGAGACAAGTAACCGGAGATCGGAGGGTGGGCCCCGCCGCGGATTGTCCGGACGCCAGCTCGATCGGGGAGGATCCAGATCCGGGACGATACGATACTACTCCGTATTTGCCGTTTGGACTCCATGCGTTCGCCACATGGGTTCACCAACCGCATGGGTAGCCAATCACAAAGCTTCCATCCAGCTCGGCCCTAGTCAGCCCACTGACCCAGATACAGGCCCAGGAATGCAACCGGCTCCTCTAGTCCTCTGACGTAAACATCTCAGCGACGCCAATTCCTATATGCCGCCCGCTAGCGGCGCTTCTGGCTCGCGCCGCCTGAAGGAATACCTCAGCGGGACAGCCCATTTAGATGACTTTGATTTTTTTTTGTCCGTTCTTTTTTTTTCCTGTTTCTTTTCTCATTTCTCTTTTTTCACCATTATATGATTTTGCAAAAAAAAAAAAATATTTGAAAATTTTACATATTTTAAAACATTCAGGTTTTGCAATGTTCTTTTAAGAAAAAAGTTCAAATAGGAAAATGTTCAGATTTGAAAATGTTTATTAAAAAATATAATAAAAATATGTTCAGATTTGAAAAATGTTCGCGGGTTTGACAGGTGTTTTTGGCCGTATCACTTCACTACGTTTAGTTTGTTTTTAATGCCACATGTAAACTTAATAGATGCATGTGAGCTTCACGATGTCAGTAAATTTAATAGATTTTATCATTTTTCGTAGTACAAGATACAATACATTTAATATTTCTAGTTGAAATTTACAAGTTGGTAGAATATAACATAATCTACATCCGGAATTATTTTTCCTACTCTGTTTAAACTTCAAAATATGATCTCCTAATTTAAAATAAAGGATACATGGAGCTCGGGCTCCATTTTTCCACACTCAAACGAGACAAGCTTTACTCGCTCGGCTATATACGCAAAGGCGTAGCCATGCCCCAGGCTACACGGGCCACGGCCTGGGCGTGGAAAATTTGCCAGCCTATGTTTTACAAGTTGGCCTGGGGCGCAGCCCAGCCCAGTTAGGCACAATCAGTCAACAAAGGCCATCAGTTGCCTAACGTTTCACGAACTGGAGACACAGCCCACGAACGGCCGCCTACAGCATACTCGCATTCTTGCTCGGCTGCTCGCTCGCTTAGACGTAGGTCAGCAGACAGCAGCTGCCCGCCGCCGCCCACTCGCCAGGTCGTCCAGGAGGGCGTTCCCTAACCGCTCGTCCAGCGACCCCGCCGCCGCGCCACCCGCTCGTCGAGGAGGGCAATCGCCGCCCGTTCCTCGAGCTCCGGCCTCCGCCCTCCGCGCAATATTGTGTTCCAGTTCGTATTAGTTATTCAACTTAGTTGAATTATAAGGAGTAGCCATAGGAAAACAACCTCCCTCGCGTCGCCCTGCCCAGGGGCGACCCGAGGGCTCCCCTCACCGCGCCGCCGGGGCTCCCCCACGCCGGCCTCCTCCTTGCCGCCGCTGCCGCCGGCCATGCCGCGGTGGCGACGGGCCCCTCGCTGCTAAAAAGGTGGTGCGGGGGAGCCGAATCGACGACCTCGCGTCGTCTCAAGCGCGTGCGGCGCGGCAAGCCAGAGCGGCGGCTCTGGACTCCGGTGGTGGCCGGCTGGCTGAGGTGCGGCGAGGGCCGGGCAGTCTGCGGCGGGGTGCAGCGGTTGAGGTCGTGAGGTGACGGGGATGCATGCGCGATGGGCCCACGCGGGCCGGATCTGGGCTCTGGCGGGCCCGCCGGCGGAGAGCTTTGTTCTGGGCGTGATGAAGCTCGCGAAGAGCGTGGGGCGGGAGGTCTGTGAGCTTCTGGACATGGTGGACGCCGGGGCGGCGGCCCCGGACTGAGGGCGTCGTGCTGGTGACCGTCGTCGTGGCCTGAAGGGTTCAGGTCGGCGTGGTGGTGTTTCTTCGCAGCAAGAGGTGATGTCTAGTGGCGTCATCTTCGTTATGGTATGGTGGTGGTCGACAGAGGTCTGCGGCGCATTTGCTCAGCTCCAGTGTGGATGTTTGTCCTAATCCGCAAGCCTTTCCGTCGGAGAGATGGAGGTCAGGCGAAAGCCTAACACTGACCCTGGTTCGGTGCCACGGCGGTGGCGTCCACGGACGTCACTCCCCTTCATGAAGGCGTCGTGGAGGATCCTCCCTCCTCTTCCAAACGGCAAGGACTTGGGCTCTCCGGGTGAAAATCCAAGCACCAGTTTCCGGTGCGGGCGACGTTTGGCGTGCGTCGCTTCCGTCTTGGCGGCGTCGCCTTGGAGAGTAGACAGGTGGCTGTTGCGTGGTGCTTCTCTTTCGCCTGGGTTTTCAGTGGATGTCGGTGCAGCGGCCTCGGGTGGATGGTGTTTCGATACGCCGGGGCGGCGGCCTTGGGAAGCGATGGGGCGACGGCTCTATGCGGTGGTTCTGTGGCCTTGCATGGCGTGGGTGGCAATCTTGTGCTGTGTGTGCAGCGAGGTTGTCGGCTGGGTCGATGCGTCCCAGTGAGGGGGCGATCTTCAGTATGTCGAGGCAGCGGCCTCGGACGTGGTGTGGCGGCCGTGGTCTGCGGGTAGTTGCTCTGTGCAGTTTGGACTGCGGGCAGCTAGGTCGTGCGGCGTTGCAGCTCGGTGCGAGCGGTGGCATGTCGGGGCGGCGGCCCCGAAGGTGGTATAGGTGGATTGCGCAGGGCGTGACGGAGAGGTGGATGTCGGGGCGGCGGCTCCGAGAATTCTGCAACATCGCGGTGCTCCACCTTTGTGTCGTGTGGACGACATGGTTGCTCACGGTGTTGGTCGTCGTCGGGGCTCCTGGCGGGTTGGTCGCTTTCATCTACATTGGAGCGTCCCGTATCTGGTCCTCCCATAGCAGTTACGGCTTCTTCTCTCCGACAAGGGTGGATGGCTGACCGACTCTTTATGGAGTGGTGTTTAGAGCTTGGCTCTAGTTGTTCTCGAGGTTGTGGGGGCTTTACTCCGTGGGGTTGTGTTGTTGTATGGTTTTTGCCCGGTTTCTTCCGATAATAAACCGGGCACCTTCTGCTTAATAAATGGATAAGGCAAAACTTTTCCCTTCGGTTTTAAAAAAAAAATTCAACTTAGTTTGTCTTCTGTAGTATTATGCATTGAAACTGGGGTGATTTTTTGGATGATTTTTTGCCCTTAAGTTTTGACCCGGGCGTCGGCCATTCCTGGCTACGCCGTTGTTATACGTATCTCAAAATGCCCCACATGTCCGTCTTTCGGCATATCACCAAACTGGCTCATGTATTTATGCTTAGATATTGTTGTACTTGTTAGCATTTATCATGAAAAGTTACTTACAGAAAGGTTATCAATTCTGTTCGCGTCTAGCTAGTACACAAATAGTACCACATGGCACATGTGGGTAAGCAATCTCAAAATTGAGTATGAAAGTATGGGATGATGACTGCTCTAAAAAAAAAAAAGCTAGTACACAAATAGTTGCATTTTCGAAGTCTCTTACTCCATTGGTCATTGCTTTAATGCAACATCCTTCTAAAAGTTTGTGACTTAGGGTGACCATATTTGGCTCAACAGTATTTATGTGTTTTGTGTCAGTCATTATAATTATATCCATGTTTAAATCCGACTCCCAGAAAATTATGGTATAGAGCGCATATCCGTCTGTATCCGCTTTGATTTTATGCCTACACTCTCACGCCAGCTATAGAATGCCGTCATGCTGCTAGATTCATCCGTCAACCTGTATAAGTAACTAGTGGAACAAACTAACATGAGGGGCTTAGGCTCGACTTTGAGGTCCATGCTTTCGCTCAAGGCATTCTTGGAGCATAGATGAAAGACGGAATGCATGTAAACATTCGGAGCGGCGATTGGTACTGCAATTGTATGGTTTTAGAATTCACACTCCTTTCTCGCCAGACATTCTGTTGAACTGTAATGGCTCCCGTTCGTCGATGCAGTCACTCGGAAATCGGAACTGCAGTAAGTTCGGTCACTTATTTAAAATAGAAGCTAGAATAGAATCCTATATTTTACTTGGCCGGAGAAAGATTCCACTTGGCTCTCCATTCCCGATCGAGATAATTCGAGATGTGATCTACCGGGGCACGTTCTGACGTTCTTCTGCTTTGCTTCCCTGGCAGTTGAGTCCACGGCGACGGCCAGATCGCGATCAACGGACTGGAACATTGTTCTCTGTCCTCGGCGACGGCAAGATGCCATATGGCACGCTACGGCGAGGCAGCCTATCTTCTTCACCTATAATTCATCTGTTGGTAAGTCCTCCTGGGGTCCTCAGCCCTACTACGGACGGAGCCCAACCGAACGGAGCTTCCAAATGCAGTGTACTTAAGTCGTCCCGAGACCCCAGCTGACAAGGCAATAAGCAGCTGATCGCACTCCAAATCACGTAATGATCATGGCTCCATTACGGTGCATGAACCTTAATTTCAGGATAGGGTGGGTGATACGGGAAGATCATGTTTTCCCCTTTCCGTTCCAGCTTCGGTTCAGGCCAGGGGAAAGAACAAAGAACAGGAGCTCTGGCAGTGCCAGCTTGCTTGGTCTCGGACTGCTCCAGTTTCGTTACAACGTGGACCGGCCTGGTCTAGCTAGGCCCAAAGCCTGGCCACCTAAACGTTATTTTTCTTTCGTGGGAAACATGCAGGGCCCAAGTAGCCAACCTGTCTGTGGGGGTGACCGGGCCCATATGCCTGACCCCAACCACGAGCCGTGAACGCAGGAGGAGCGGCATCCCCCTGCATGTACGAACAACGTTACCCTCCGTAGTCCGTACTCGTACGTGCCGCAAGCAAATGAAGCACCTAGATCAGTGGCGAAGCTAAATAATCTCGGTTCACCACACCATGCAACTCCAGATGAGTTTGTAATTTGGGGCAAATTAATGGTAATTATAGAGGGACGCAAAATTTCTAGTCGCTTCTCTGCTGACTCCACCACTGACCTAGATGGACCGATGGATCCTCGATCGATGAGGCTAGCTAGCTAGCCTACCCTTTCCGATCTATATTATTAATGGTCGCTGAATCAGATGTGTCTAGCAATTATCGATTCAACCACAATTTATTTGGATTAGAGGGAGTACCTCTCAATCTCTCAACAACCTGCAGACAGACTGATCGTTCACTGGGTCAGTTCTCAGATGCACTGCATGTAATGCAAGCTCATACGTAGCCACTAGCGGATCAACATGAGACCACAAGGATGATTTTCCACGCTTGGTGCACCGGTAGGCACCTTGATGCTATATGCCCTAGCTCTGCCACTATACGTAGCGACCACACATAACGGGTGGTAATGGCATCAATGAACAAACTTAAGCTTTCACCCGAGAGAGCATCATGCATGTCACCGATCATGCCACAAGGAATTTCAAAAGTTATGCATGCATGCATGCTCAAACTAAGATTACATGCCGGAGATCCGACTAGACGTTTTTCGTTCGCTCCCTCAGCCCCCGCGGGACACGGGCGAACCCTAGCGACCCCCCCTCAGCTAGCTCAGAGCGAGGGTGTGCATAACGTGTGGCAATGACATGGGTGCACATTCTTGAAGCTTTCACCGGAGAGAACAACATGCGTGTCACTGATCATGCCAAAAGTTTTTCACAAGCTATGCCTGCTCAAACTAAGATGACACGGTGGACGATGTGCTACCGCAGTTGCATATTCGAGGTGGGTAAAATCCGGTGGTGGAGCCACGCCTAAGGTGACTACACAATATTTTGGCAAAAACTTCATATATAGCTTAAAAATTATGCGAAAAATGTAAAATAATAATAAACACATGTAATTGACATCATAATTTTAAATTGACATCACAGGTTTGTACTCCTCGCCCCGCCACTGTCGATGGGGTCCATTGGTTTGAGCATGCATGCAGCTGCTTGGAGTAGCCATGTTGCTTTGGTGACGAGCATGTGCAATGTGGCCGTTAACTGAGCACAGGACCAGATAGGCAGAGACCAGCCAAGTTCCCTAGCTAGCTAGCCAGCTAGGTGTGCGGTACGAGCAGTTATGTTGAGTTAGTTATTTCGTTGGTACTTCGTAGCGTACGGGGATTTCACCAGCAGGAGAATAGGAGATGGAAACGGTTTGGTCCGACGATCGGCAATGCGTGTTCTGCACGAATAGACATGCGACGGCCCAAAGCAGGAATTGCGCGCACACAATAACAGAAGAAACCGCATGCTACTGTACACTGTTCTCCGTCAAACCTGGTACGTGGAAAAAGTTTTTTTTTTTGGGGTAAATATGACCACCCTCAAGTTCATCTTGTCAAAATGGAGGGCAAAGATCTCAGCCTCCGCATCGAAAAGATGCATACAGCCTTTTATTGAATCCCTCTTAATAGTGCAGACTTCGATGACACAAAGCATAAGATAAAATAGATAGGAATTAGAGATGATGTCATTCTTCTCTCTTTTTGAACTGGGGTCTTATTTTTGCTAATCAGAGAGCTAGCTTTATATATTTATCGGCACCAGGATTACATTGATGTTGAAGACAACTGGAATGGAAGACATGCCAAACCAAACTCTAGGTGCCCTGCTCCCTGCAAGTTCTGGTTTCCTAATTTGCACATAGTAAGAAGCAACGTTTAATGTTCTCTTAATATTCTATGGACACAAACAACCGGCAAAGAGTAATACATGCCAAGCTCTCTAGCGTCAACTAGAATGGAGGAAACTTCAAAACGGGAAAACAATTACCATTCCATATCTTGAATACGACTTGGGCATCGCTCAGTAATGTCTTTGAGGCCCTTGTACGAATCAATTGGCACAACATCACTCAGACCATCCGATTACATCAATTGATAAAGCACTCATAGAATTATGGTACCAACTGGATCTAACACCCACAAAACTCCCACAAGAGCGCCTTGTAATAGCACCAGTAGCTCATTCACGGCTGGAGGACGAAAGAGACATCCACATTAACTTTTAACATGCCCTAGACCATGTGGTCTTCATCATCTTCCAACTTTGGGAGTGAACGTGATCTTGAATTGGTGGTAACAAAACACAAATTAGAAGCAGTGTCAATCGCCCATTGGAAAGATTGTTTTGAAGACGTCGATCTCCTTTGCCCATATGCGTGGTTGTGGCAGTCTCAAATGGACCAACTATCACATAGTATAGTTCTCACGTCTTGTTTAAGGATCGGACTATCGTCACGGAGGAAGAAGGGTACAATTAAGTGCATGGATCTTCACTCCAGTAAGGTCTTTCGTAGCAATCGACAACAATTGAGCTATAGTGCCAGGGACGGATCCAGGAATTTAATTTTGGGTGTTCAAATTCCAACCAACACAAAATATGTATGCGAAAATTTGAAAAAGATTCATTACTTCACGCCAATAAAAGTACAATTTCGTGGTTTGACCTCTATTTGGACTTGAAACGCGACATATACATGCTAAGAAATGACCGTAAATGATGCATATGTCCACCATACACTACATATGATTTCTTTTTGCGGAAAATTTTGGGTGTTCATCTGCACACCCTTAAACCAAGGTGGATCCGTCCCTGTATAGTGCAATATAAGAGAGCATGCTTAGCTAGTTGATTCCTCTTCATTCCCACAAATTTCATAGTGGAAGAACAAATTATCCCGCGGGTATTCTTTTTAGACAACCCTACATAGTGAAATTATTCACCACTCTACAGCAAATGGAGCGAACCTTCTAGGGGGTCTCAACTTTCATAAATTTTCTCCACCAGCAATTCGAATTAGCATGAGCATTCAATGCATTAGCACCACGAAGGAATTATTACGTACTGAGCATCATCCTACAATAAGCAGAACAAACTAAGAAAACTCTCTAGCGCCCAAATGTTCTTGGCACCCCCGCAATGAAATTGTCTTCAAGTTTTCGTGGGCCCCAGCGTTTAGAATGCTCATGAAGGATATCACTATCAGCAGTAGCAAACCTAGCTAGCATATGTTCGGTGATTAAAATTTATAGGGTTCCATAAATCGTCACAAATTTTGACCATGGAACCATACAAACCCTTTTTGCAAGACAATTGTGCAGTTCTTCCCGGGGTCTTCATCCACATATATTTTCAACCAACCTCCAACCTAACTAACACATGTTCATAACACTTTGAGAACATGGTTAATACCTTAAGGGTCCTAACCCCCGTCCGCGCGCCCGTCGCCCCCCAGCGGCGGCGGCGCGCCTCCCACCTCCCCCCGACTAGCCCCCTCCCTCTTCTCTCCCCCGTCGCCGCCGCCGGTAGGGGCTGCCGGGCGCAGCCTGGGCGGCGCCGTCGGTGGCAGCTCGTCTCTCCCCCGGCCGTGCTTGGTAGAGGCGGGGCTCTCCCTTGTCGACGGCGGCGTTCCTCGGGCGGCGGCGGCCCGGCTCCGGCCAGGTGGTGGCGGACGGCGGCGTTGCGTGCAGGCTACGGGGCGGCGCGGTGCAGTAGTGGCGGCGGGCAGCGGAGATGGCCGGCCGGGCCTGGTGGCCCAGATCTGGCCCGACGGCCCCATCTGGGCTGTGGTGGGCTGGCCTGACCTGCGGCACGCTCTGCAGCTGGCGGTGAGGCAACGGATGCAGGGGACAGCGGTGACGGCGGCCGGCCTGTTACAGCGTGGCGGTGAGCTTCACAGTCCCTTTCCGGGCCCGGCCGGACCCTATTAGGACTGGTGTGCCCCGTGGGGGCTTTACGGGCCCGCTGGGCCCGGCCGGACCTGACGGGGACTGGTGTGTTCTACGGCCATGTCCAGTCGACTACCGTTCTTGGCGCTGGAGGTTGATCCCTCCCGCCGGCCGCGGTACTGCTGACCCTAGGTCATTCTTTTCGCACCTTCGTCTTGCAGACCTCCGGACAGCTTCTTCGGTGAGACGACGATGGTGGCTTCGGGATCGTTTTGGCGCATGCTGGTGGGTGGCAAGTCTGGTGGTGTCGAGGCTCGTCCTCGCGGGGCTCCTGTGCTATGGATCGTCCGGGATTTTGGACGGGGTTTCGAAAGAAATCCTTGTCGGTTCGTCCGGCACCGACGCGGTGCCGCCTTCGGTGGCATCTTTCCTTGCTGAAGGGCTTCGTGGCTACTCTTCATTCGCTTCCCTGTGCCGGGGGAAACCCTAGGACCAGTGTGCTGGTTCGGGCAACAGCGTGGCGTTTCTTCTTGAAGGTGTTGCCTGGCACTCATCGATTCAGTGCTAGGAGCGTGGTGGTACTTTGTCGAGAGGGCGCAGCGGTTGCGGGTCACCATCGTTTAGTCGATCCGCCCATGTCTCCATTTTGTTTCTTCTTTTCTTCTTTTATTTGGGTGTATGTTTGCTGCCGCCCCAGCATTGCAAGTTTGTTGGTTGTACCGGGCGTTTGCTATATTAATATAGCGGGGTTATGGCCTATTTCGAGAATACCTTAATCTAGTGTATTTTTGCAAAGCCCACATAGGGCTAAGATGTCCTGTGCTATACTATTTGGTTCTAAGGAAAATGAGAAGAAAAAATAAAGATCAAAAGACCCCTTTGCTATCATCCTGTGCTATACTATTTGGTTCCCATTAACTATATAGGAGTTTCTTTTTTTTGAAAACCACCACGCCAATTTATATTGCTCTTGGAAATACGGATACATCGTTTGCGATTACATCAAAAAGAAAGTCAGGAGGATCCTCCTTCCAAACACACGGAAGTCCTCCGCTTTACTAGCTAATGTGTGTGCCGCCATATTGGCCTCCCTAGGACAGTGCTGAAAAACTACGTCGCCAAGCTCACTGCAGAGAGAGATGCAGTCTACATATATCGCAGCAGCTGGACCAAAAGTGAAACCTCCGTTCCTCATTACCTCAATTACCTCGGAGCAATCTGAGTTTATGACAAGTTTCGTACAACCCAAACATTCCAGGTCCAAAAGTTTAATTTAACTGTTCATCACTGTTCGTCCAGGTCCAGCATTCCCCAGATAGGAAAGGAGCCCACCTCGCCAAACATGCCATAACCAAAAGTTTTAGCAAAAAAATATCTAGCTAGCTCCCGAGCTGTACATGTGCAACATGAAAATATGAATTATCCCCGTCTTCTCTTTTTTGCTCTGTTCTTCTTTTCTTTTCTTTAGTAGCAGTAGTAGTAGCTCTGTTCTTCTTCTCCTCTTCATGGTGTGTGAAATACTGGAGTCTTAAGCTACAGTAGCTAGCAGCTACTACAGCTGGCCGGCTTGTTAAAGCTGCTCCTTGACCGAGCTGTCTGCCTGCTGCTAGTTGTGAAACTGGGCCAGCCTGTTGTCACCGAGCCTTGATTTGTAGGCAGCCTTCTTGTACTCGCTCCACGTGAACTCCTTGTACAGGCTCTGCTCTCCCTCGCCCAGCAGCTGCGGCAATGGCGCGATCCTCTGCGTCAATGGTGGCCCTCCGAAGTAGATCAGGGAAACCCTAGACTTGAGGCTGTTGGCCACCACCCTGTGCTTCACGCTCTTGAACCTCCCATTGGTCAGCACCTGATTAATTAATACACATCCAGAAAACTGCACATCAGATCAACATGGCTTTGTGTCTTTGCATGGTGATGTAATTAGATGCCATGCAGCCATCACGCCAAGTTCATGATATATATGTGCCTAACGGATTACTACTATAGCAGCGTGTTGATGTGGAGAATATGAGATTGGCGGCGGTTATCCACGAACTCCCCCTGTTCCTGTTCATGCCGTGTCTACTGTACCAACACGCATAATAACGAACATTTGTCTGTTTAACTGTGCTTTTGTTATCACTTGACGGTGATGCGATGTGAAGATAATAATTTGGTTTTAGTGTTGACGTGCACCGAATTGACAGGCCGCCATCCATCAGTTGTGATCTCACGAGCTCCCAGTTGACTTATGCACTAACTCCAATTTAATCGTATCCACATCATTTTAGCATGGCGTATGATGCAATATTTTGTTGCGGAGAAACAAATCATCAGTAGTAATAAAGGAGAAAAGTACATGTGCTAGCTATAGAGAAAAGGAAGAAGAAGAAGAAAAAAACTGATTAATAAGCGCGTGCAGGAAAAGGCGTCACGTGTCAGAACCAGGAGCAACTGGGCTGCTGGGCAATACCTGCAAGGAATCTCCGACGTTGACGAAGAAGGCGTCGCGGTCGGAAGGCACGGAGACCCAGCGCCCGTCCTGGAGCGCGATCTGCAGGCCGGAGGTGCCGTTGGAGCGGAGCAGCGACACCAGCTGCGGGTCGGTGTGCTCGCCGAAGCCGGTGGCGCTGCACCCGAGCCCCTGCAGCGCGGTGCACGGCGGGTAGTGGTTCACCCGGAACACCTGGTCGCTGCCCTCCGCCGTCACCAGCCGGCTCAGCGCGTCCACCGGTGCAATGCCCAGCCCCTCCGCCATCGCCTCCATCACCCGCACCGCCACCTTCCGCACCGCCGCGATGTACTCCTTCAGCGCCGTCCTGCAGTTTGCGAACAAACGACGACGTCAAACCCAGGCCACGCGTCGTGCCGTGGCAGCATCTCGAGCCACGCAGTTTGAACTCACCGAAACACCGCGCATGATGGGACGGGGCACGCGCCGGAGAGGGAGTCGGACTCGACGGCGAGGAGGAGGTACTCGAGCCAGCCCATGTCGCCATTGAGGCCGATGCGCTTGCTGCCGTACCCGAACGGGTAGGCTGGCCCGGAGCGGTCCTTGTCTTGCTGGGGCAGCGAGAAGAACCTGACGGCCTCCGACTCCAGCGTCTCCATGGTGTCCGCGGGCACGCCGTGGTTGACGAGCTTGAAGAAGCCGAAGCGCTCGCACGCGTCGGCGATGGCCCGCGGCGCGCCGGGGCTGGAGAGGTCCACGACGGGCATGCCCGAGAAGTTGTCCCCGGGTTCGGGGGACCGCAGCAGCGGGATGTGATCGACCGCGGGCGTGCTCGCGAGAACCACCATGGCTGCGGGCGCGATCGAGAGGAGATGACAGAGGAGGAGCTCCTGGAGGGGGCAGAGTCGAGCTGGACGGGAACAGGGGATGCGTGGTGGTGTGCAGAGTCGCCTTGTTGTACACTTGTACTAGTGCAAGTGCATGTGGGGGAGAAGTGGGGCGTATATATAGACCTGCCGGTCGATGGAGCGAGAGCGGCGGGGGGCAGCTCCAACTGACAGAGGTGGGGGAAGAAAGAGAGAAAAGGCGGAGGTGAGAAGAGATGAATCGGGACGATGGATGGATCGGGTGGGGTTCGTTCTATCTCGTCTGCTTCATCGCATCGGGGCTTGCAGATGGTTGGGCGAATGCCCCGCTCATGTCGCGAGCTCCTCTTTCTTCGCTTGTGGTGGCAATGGAGCCAGGCTGCCATCGTGGCGGGGTCGCGACGTGTCCCAATGCGATCCACCGGTACCTGTTGGCTCACTGTGCTCAGCTAATACTCATACCGTCAGTAGAATACAGTTATTCTGTATTTTCATATCTCAGGAGGAAAAAACCACCTTGCTTTCTCTAAACTATGGGACGGCAATACCTGCCTAGATTACTTGAAGCTAGCATTCTCGAATGTTCGATGAGTGGACGTAGGAAGAAGAATGACGAGCCTGTTCTAAGGAAGATTTTCTTGGCAAAGCTAGCACTAAGAGTCATGCATGAGTACGTGTACCAATGAGATTCAGTCGTGGCCACCGGTTCGCTCCATTTGGCAAATGACATCCTTGATCGGCGATGGAGTGAGACGCCAGGAGACTAGACGATTCACACGATATATACGCGCTTGATTACATCATTTACTTGATCATATACTACTTGATGCTTCACGCGGTACGCGTTAGTTACTTACGCCAGCATCATGCATGCGTGCGTCGTGGCCTAGCACGGGATAAACGATGTACTTCATCCGTTACGAAAGAGTCTACTTCTAACTTTGTTTGAAAGTTAAATTATTTTGATTTTTGACCGCTTTTACACATAAATAACAATATTAATGAAGTTACTAAATAGTTATATGATGAAAGTATATTTTATATCCGTATCTGTACTATATAATATAGCTAACCGGCCGTGGTGTGGTACGGTGCGCACTTTGCGTACTAGCCCCTCGGGAAAAGCAAAATCAACCCGCAGTTCAACTTAAGTTGTCCACTTTTACATTTTATCCCACGGTCCCCTGTCTCCTTTCTAATGTGAGTGGCGGCGAACGTGAGGCGACACCACCCACCTCCACCGATCCCCTCTCTCCTCGACATCACTGCAGACCTCCCCGGGCGAGGACACCGATTCCACGAGCTTCGCCTCACCGTTCTCATTCCCCTCCGTGAAGGAATCAAACCGGGATGCACAGAATCGAGGCCGAGCACTGCCACCGTCGTCCCCGCTCCTCCCGCGATCTCGGTGAGAGGCCACACCTGCCGCGCAATTCCTTTCTCTCTCGTGCCCCCTATTCTGTGGTCGGTCGCCCCGCCGTGTTCCCCCGCCGTCCTCTGCTGCAGATGGTCGTCTCGGTGTCAATCGATTCCCAAGCCCACCTTTCACGGGTGCGGCGCGACGCTGGGCGCCTAACGCGCCCACCTGCAGGACCCCTACCCCGCCTTCGCAACCGCGTGGCCGGCGAGTCGTACGCCACATGGGCACAACCTGAGGTGAAGAAAAGACGACGACAGGGCGCTCCAAGGTCGATTCCATTGGCGTGATGGATTAGAGGTACGTGGTGGAACTCCTGGCTGGGCTCGGCGTGGTCGCCAGAAGAGGAACGAGGCTGGCAGCGTGGCGTCGTGCAGACCTCCAGTAGCGTCGAGCGAAAGCAAGCGAGGCGGCCAATAGCTAGGTGAGCATCGGTTGCTGTCGGTAGTTAATCTTCCCGAGGCTTCATCCTAGTGGCGGAGCTTGGCCCAACTGGCTGGGGGGCAGATGGGCTTCTTCAGCATCTTGGGCCGGTATTGGGGGTGCAAATGACCAAATTTCACTGATCTTGGTGGAAAAAAGGCCATAAAGTAGTAGTTTTTAGCCAAATTTTTCTTGGGGGGGGCGGCGGCCCCCTGACATCAACATAGATCCGCCCCTGCTTCATCCTTTGATTTGCACTTGCGGTTCCCACCATGTCCTCACTGTAGTGGGCATTCGCCTGCCATGTGCGCCACGCTATAACTCTGAACATGTACTACTTAATTTGAGTTGTTTGTGTTAAAGGCTCTTATTAGAGATGTGGATGAGAAGTATTTACTTCACAGGGCAAGCGAGTGTTGGAGCTGTTCCCTTGCAGATGCAGTTCAGTTGAACAAGAAAACTGAATGCAACACAGGGCTGTAGGAATTGTTAATTTTTCTTTTATCTGCACTGCACTTCTGTTTAGATCGGTTTTTACTGAAATAACACAGTCTAGTGAACCAAGTTCAGAAATCAGACTTTGCTAAAATTTCGGTGGTTTTCCTTTTTATTCATGGCCATAATTGGTTGAGTAAACAAGGGCAGTTGGACTTAGCGAAGAAGAGGGTTAAGACAATACTTCTTTATTGTCTGTTTTCAAATAAAAAACTAAAATCTTCGGAGACTTAAACATCCCACAAAATTTTCTGCAAATTATCATAGAGCAAATCGCACATCACTACGAAATATTTCGAGCATCTCAAGATCCATATTTGGATTTAAAATATTTACATTTCAAATAGATGATTTTTAATGCGGTGTGACCGAAACAATCACTGCAGGCCGCAACAAATTGTATTCATCATATCAAATAGTAGTTGCAATTGCATGGATCCCTCTTCAAATTTAACATATCATCCCTCTGCTTTAGTCCACTTCACATTGCCGTAATTTTTTCCATTTTTAATGTTGTCATGAATTTATTTTTTGTCTTCTAACTTTAACTGCTCGAATTGTGTCTTTTGATTGAATCGTATTTTGTCTGAATCGCGGGAATTCCAGGCGGAGCTCAATACAAGACAAGAGGATATGTGGCACATGGTGGTTGCTAGCATGAGCCGTCTATCTACGTGGATTCACTATCATCGTGCCGTAGCAACGCACGGGCACTTAGCTAGTAATGATACTAATTTGGTTGCATAAATGTTGGTGGACTTTTGTATAAGCACGATCAAATCTGAAAAAGTTTGACTTTCCAAGAATGTTCAAAGTATACTCTTTCATGTATGAAGTAATTCCGTAGTAGTTCACAGATAGACCTGGCCATTGTTCGTTTCCTTTTTAATAAGGGGGCACATCAGCCCGACCATTCTTTCCCTCACCGTCTCGTAGTAATGTGCGGTCCACCTAGTATAGGGGTGTTATTATGGTCGACCGACAAATAGAACAAATCAAACCAACACAGAACACAGGGCCGGTCCTGAGCAGGTGCGGCATGCGGCCGCACAGGGCCCTCACTTGCCAGGGCCCCCCACCTAGGTAACATACAGGAAAGCCCAGTAGCAATAAAACCTCCCCAGCTGCTTGACCAGTTAACCGACGAACATAGGGACTTCTACAGACCGCACTAAAGAACCGAGCGACCACGCCTGCCCATCGACTCATTGTTATCCTCTGGCCAGATTTTTGTGTATATGGGTCCATTTTTTTTCTGTCTTTCACCAGGCCCCCCAACTGATAAGGGCCGGACCTGACAGAACAAACGCATGGATTTAAATGTGTAAAAACCAAGAAGGCTAAAAACTACGGGTGTGAGCCAATGAAATTCACCGTATTGGGATACCGAGAGAGGGTAAAGAACACTGTAGATTTATAATGAGTGGATGATCCCATGCGGCGGTTTATAAGGGGTATATAACAGTGGTGAACTAGGTCGAAATTGATTCATGCCGCGGGGGGCCTTCGCCCCCCCCCCCCCCCCCCCCCCCCACACACACACACAAAGCATGAAACGGATAACTAAATTCGTGCCCAACACAATTAGGACGCTGGTGAAGAACTTGCTGAAGGCTCAAACCCAGGAACTAGTGGCGCAAATACAATAAAGAACTATTCTGAAACGGGATGAGAGAGCCACTAAGAAGGGACGAGCAGTCATGTGTCCTCTCCGTTCTGACGCAAGTGTGTTTATTTGAGTATGGATCACAACTCAACAAACTCCAAATTGAAACATTTGATTCTTGTAAGGTATAGCACTTTAACTGTCATAAAACAACCTTAAAAGTGTTTTAACATAATTCCTACCATTGTTTGCATGAATTAATTTTATGTTTCTCTTAGTTTGCCTTTTACATAACTTTCCACTCCTTAAAAGCATTAAAGGTATCATATTCATGTTTCAGGAAATAAAGCCACACTTTCCTGGAGTAGACATCAATAATTGTTAGCCTATAACGAGCACCACCAAGAGAAGCTTCACTGGAAGGTCCACACAAATCAGTATGTACATAATCTAATAATCTAGTATATGTTTAGACTTTAGTGGTAACAAACATTGAATTTTACTCTCTTGTACTTACTAAATTGCAACCATTTTAGGAGGTTTATTGATCAATTCTGCCATGCCAAATTCACTCATATGGCTAAGGTGCATATGCCAAAGATATTTTTTACTAGGTTCATCTGACATATAACGACGGTTATACGGCTCAAGCCTCCCGACGACGGGGCTTCGCTCTGTTGCGACGGAAGTTAGTCTCTTCACTTGAATTTGGATCACAACTCAACAGGCCTGGCATTGGTGGCAAATTTTCCCATGCTCACCTTTTTAGCCATCCATTAATAACCTGTTTCACCGACGAAAAATTGTAGGTACCTATTAGTATTGTATGCTCATCACGAAACTGCCGCAGATAGGTACCAATAACAACAGTAGATGAGGGTACCAAATTATGGTCAAGAGATACCTCTTACCTCATGGTATCTCTCGAAAACAGAAGAATTGGTCGGCCACTACAGGAAAGGGCTCGTTTGCCGTAGGCCTGGCGATTTGCCGAGAGCATATTGTCGGGGTCTACGATAAATTGGTAATTTTACCGTTGGCCACTGCAAAAACTGACGGCAAATAGAAAGCTCACGAAAAATCAAGAAGAAAGCTCCTTGCAAAACAAAACCTACGGCAAATGAACTGAAATGCTCACGACGCTCCCAATAGAGCGTATGACAACGTTACCGGACAAGTGCTATTGGGAGCGCCTCGCCCCACCGTCCGCTCCCAATAGAAGCTCACAATAAAATTTAAACCAGTTTTCCTATCAAATAAAAGACAATTCAATCTAAAATATACAGAATAAAATCTTATTAAATAGTATTGAACACATAAATTTGTTCATGAAAATAAGTAAAATAATTCATACAATTATTCAAATTAAAATAAATCGCACACTCAATTAGGAGGACGGGCTGCTTGTCCTTTGAGCGCCCACATATGCGCAACTAGATCATTTTGCAGCTGCTCATGATTTTCCTCGTCTCGGATTTTGGCGTTCATTGTGAGGAAAGTGGTAAACTATCCAGGCAAATCATGATCAACCTAGAGAAGAGGGTCCTGATGATATTAGGGATCGTCGGCGAAACTCATTCTCCCCGTGTGTGGGATCGTCGGCAAAGTAGTCTTGCCACAACGTCATATGGCACTCCATCCGTTTGCGATCTTTGTTCTTCCTCCTCCCCAGATTCGAACCTCCAATCTGAGGAGTGATATTGATCTCGCCTAGCAAACCAACAAGGCAAGCGATGATCGCCAAGTGCTCATCATGCTCGATGGTTGTGGTGGTATGGGCGCTGAGCAATGCGCCGGTCATCTCCAGCTCGTCATCGTTATCCATCTATTCAATTAGCTAGGTTAAACAAAAAACAAATCAAGACTATTTTGACAAAAAAAAAAGCTCCGAATACCTTGCGGGCGGGATGGTCCTCGGAGGTGGCGGCGGCGTAGAGGCGACCAAATACTTGCCGGAATGAGAAGAGACGATGACGAGAGCGACGGGGAGAGCGGGGATGGTCGCGACGAGCGTAGCGCGGGGCTGGGATAGGGGCGGCGGCGCCGACGATTGAGTGGCAGGGCTGGAATCTCCACGACCGGATGGTGGCCCGTGAGTGCTTCGATCCCATAAACAAGTCGTGATCAGTATTATAGTCAATGCATCATACCAAGCTTTCCCATGTTTTCAGAAGTCAGAACAGCTTTTTGAACTAAAGAGTGGAGTAGATCGATACAATATCTGTGGACCGAAACTCTTTTATGCGGTTGATAAGTTCACATTCGCTACTACTACGTCTGCGCCCATCTCCCAGCCATTATTGTAGTACTCGGAGGATGTACACCTGCCAGCAGTACATGTCTAGCTAGTGCGTGCACGCACATGTTGTGCAACGACCAGACATCCGATGCAAACTAGTCATTGGAGATTCCAGTCGTGCGCAAATCAAGGAAAATTGTCGTTGACCATATTCAGTCTCCGATGTCTAGATCCATCTTTTTTTTAGAAATGCCGGTCTAGATCCATCTGAGAGCACACATGAGCAGAGAGCTGGGCTGGAAAGGCAGAAACTCTTGAACTCCCTCTTCGATCCTGACGTGGAGCTCATGTTTTCTGACTCAACAATCCACCCGTATGACCACGGACTTCGTTTTTGACCCAGCTACATGTGTACTTTAAAGTACCAAAACGCCGTTCGTCGCTCACTCAACATATACTCCCTCCGTCTAAAAATAAGTGTCTCAAGTTTGATAAAAAATGAATATATCTATACATGAAACATGTCTAGATACCTCTATTTTTGAACAAACTTGAGACACTTATTTTTGAAAAGAGAGAGTACTATATATACTACTCCTACTACTGTGCAGAACGTGCATCCAGCATCGTGCTCGGGATCCGAGACTCTCGCCGTCGTCGCAGACGAAATCGCGGTGTGTACGCTAGACTATTTGGTCGTCGTTTCAGAGTGTAAAGAGACCGGGAGGATCGAGCCGCGTACGGCGGTACGTGCGCAAGTGGACAGCGACTAGACAGGGAATGTTTGGTCCTTTGGTCAAACGCGTGGCCGGCCGTGCTGGCCGGCACATAAGGATGTGAACGGAGGTTAGTTACTGTGCCTTATAAATGTGAACGGAGGTTAGTGGAGTAGTATTTTTTGCCAAACATAGCCCATGGTCAAAACTAACAGCAATTTGTATTCGGTTAGCATCTGTGCAACTTCAGGACCATCCAATGGCGTCGAATCGGAGGTTAGATGGGGAAATAGTTCCGGGAGGGGACATATATATGTAGTACTCCCTTCGATCACTATTTTTTTTTTTTTTGAGATTTCCCTGATCTTAGTACAGCTGTAGTATCTGAACTCACGCACTACTCACACCACACGCACGCAACACCACACACACGTCACCGGTGCGCAAGCTAGATCTAACAAGCCTAATACTAAGACTGAGGCTACGCGAGCCTAGATCTTCTGGGAGAACCCTGTGGTGGTGGGCACACCACAATACCACTGTCGAACCGCGCGGGAAATCAGCTCCACCTGCGAAATACTGGGATAGGCTGATTTTAATGGGCTCAGCCTACTGCATATATGCAGCCCCTATTGCCCTCCACAAATTGGCGTACACTGTTCACGTGAACAGTGCAGCCCGGTGAGAAAAACGCCCCCAAAATTCGCTCCAGCCGGAGTCGAACCTGGGACGTGCTGGAGGAGCCACTGCTCCCCTAGCCACTCGCGCTAGGCGCGGTCCTCATTCGATCACTAATTAGTGTCGCTAGGTGTACAGAAGTTTGTATTGCCGTAGTAGTTTTCCACAATACTTTTTGTGGACCGGAGGTAGTATTAGTTTCGCGCGCTAAACTGCCTATTCATATGCCCTTTCCTAAACCACTTTGCTAGTTCTATACACCTGCCAAGATGCTTCTATTGCCTGTTACGTATTTGATACTGCTCACTATAATAGAATAGCTTTGTACTCAGTACATGATTGCTTTATAGCACCTGTAGCTTATGCAAACAAATTCGCTCAGAGTGGCAGCTTTTCAATGTCTAGCTAATCCACTGCATCTTATAAATTGTATAGTTATTCATAACCTCTTCCTTCGAGCTCCTATGGAAGACCTTGGCCGCACGCGCCTTAGGCGATTTCGATTTTCTTTAGTTTATAAGCACGGGTCATATTTGGCAAAAGAAAAAGAAAAACTACAACCCGACCTAGTACTCTGGTTCCATGCGACCTAGTATTAGACTATTAGCAGTAAGCGTACTACAGTCTACATGTGCCACCGTAGGTATGAAGCTGCTACTGTGCCAAGTTTCTACCCCGGATTCAGGACCAATTATTCGAGGAAGAAAAGGCGGCCGGGCTCCGAATATCTGCATGTCGTGCTTCTCAAGAATGTCACACAAGTGCAGTTTTCAGTGGCGGGGAGCTGATGAACCAGCTAACTAGAGAGTGATGCCATACCATCTTATAGACTTTTGCATAGCATGATTGTTTTTTTTTTTTGCGGAATGGAGGAGATAATATTAAACCAGCGATCTTACAGAAAAACCCAGAAGAAACTAAAAATTACAATGAAGCCCTTCTTCTAGATCTCGACGGGGACGCCGCACGGAAGCCGTCGGTGGCGCGCCGCTGCCGCTGCTCCGCTTCGCGCCTTGGATAGGAGTCAGCCCCGAGGCAGCTGGGAAGTCGCCGATCGCCGGATCTGCAGATCCTACTCGCCGGAGCGCCGCCACCGTCGCGCTGGACAACACCATCTCCACCACTTTAATACTACGGATCCGCCGCACCGGATCCGGGCGAGGCACACCGAGCGCCGCCAGTCCGAAGACCAGCGACCTCGACGAAGACGGCCACCGCGCGAAGGAGCTCCGAGGACCACCCACGCGAGAGGGGAAAGCAGCCGCCACCACACTCCACACCGCCGCCATCACCACCTCCAGGACGACGCCGGTTGAGATACCCCCATACCCTACACTATGTACAAGCCTCGATCTACGGATTCCCCACCCTCCTGCCGCCGAGGCGACCGCCGGAGGAGGAGGGATCCGCAGATCGGAGGCGAGCGAGGTGGGACGACGGAAGAGTTTCAGAAAATCGCCTCTCCGGGCACTGTTGCGGGAGAGAGGAGGCGTGCATAGCATGATTGTTCCAGCAACTGAAAGTCTGAAACCCGATAGAGCCAGCGATGACGTGCATGGCCAGCTTATAATGCGAAGTTGCACGCACCAACGGACGGCTAGCAAGTAAAGCTTTGATTTTTAAAAGGTGTAAGCGTGTTTGCACGTCCAAATCACGTTATGGGCGGGCTTGACGACGAACCTGTCATTCGCCTGCCGAAGAAACAAAAAGAACGGAGGCAGGGATACAGTGAGCAAAAAGAATGGGGGCGAGAATGCAATGACCAACTTGTTCAAGGGTTGTCAGATCAATCGATTAAGCTTACCCTATCAATTAATCTACTCTAATTGGGAATAAGTGGGAATATAAAATAATTGTATATTGATTTGACTACGAGAATGTGGCTATTGGATAACCAGTTGGTGGCAAGGGCAGTACACGGTTCTTGTTTTAGTTGCAAAATTTTACTAAATCATTCTGAAAATATATGACCCATAATTATGTGTGCAATCAATGTACTAAATTTTAACAGAAAATATGTGTAAAATTACATGGAGTGAGAATGTAAAAACAATATGGAAGATTAGTCTGTCCTGCGCACTCCGTGAAGTCTATGCATCGCCGGAACACAATACGGCCCAAATGAGCGTGTAGTGAGGGCATCGATCATCATGACCCCGATGAAGCTTGGTATAAAATGTTTTGGACATTTCAATTTGGATTATATACGGAGTGAATCGACACGCTGAAACGCGTTTATATACAGGTGTTTCAGAATAAACTAAAACATTTTACAATTTGTAACGGAAGTAGTAGCTATCTAGCTACCACCTAAGATTGCACATTCAGAATCTCGGCGAATGCATGCAGTCATGCAACTGATGAGGATGAACGTGGAGTTTAATCAACATGCGATAAGACGTCTCGCGCACGATCGATCCTAGCCATCATTAACGAAGACCTACATATATAGCAGCTGGCTAATCTGCAGGCGCCCATTGGGTTGGTAAAGTCCATGCCTCCATGGGAGCTACCGAGCTACCTAGAGCAAGTGGAAACTCTTTACAGAGCTAGCTACAGTAACTGTTCCAGGAATTATTGAATCGATCCATCGGCTCAATTGTTCCGTCAAGTTCTAGCTAGCGATCTGTGTGTGGTCTGTGCATGGAGCCATGCTTATCAAGTGGGAGAAGTTGATCGAATGAGCTGGCTAGGTGAGTGAGACATGATGCGCGCAAAGTGAGAAGTTCGCAAGGTGCCCGGCCGATAGGATGGTCCTAGCTAGCCAGCCTCATCGATCCATGGTACTAACAGAAGCAAGTTCTTATCTGCAACCAGATCAAGGTTTTTGATTCCCACCAACTTGAAAGTTGAAACAGTGGGAGCTTGCTGTCTGAAATCTCAACGACACGGCAAGAGGGACTATGAATCTGGCTACAAAAACAGTGCTTGAGTAATGAACGAGCTACCGAAGGAAAGGCACGCTTCACAAACAAAAGCTGACTTTATGAGCTATTCCAATTCCTCATACTTCATCCTGATTTGGCGATTGGCATTAGGGGACCCTGTGAACTATCCAGCACGATCTGAATGAACGAATGAGGCATAGGCCTAAGCACTAGATAGGGGTGACGCACTGGGTTGTGGTTCTAGCTGATGGCTTGATATTCTTGGAACTAGATTCGTATATGGTCGGATATGGGGCACATTTCAAACCCTAGCTCTAGCTGGGCTAAGCTAGTCTGATTGCATTGCAAGCAGAGTGATATTTATTCCGTTTCCGATCCTCTTGATGTGCCATGTATATCTGCATGACTTGTGTGGTGCGGAGAAACAAGTGGTTATTGATCTCACAGAACGTATATCGGATGTTTCTATTTTTAGGTTAAAAGCGGTCGTATCCGCCATCCGATTAAATAGAATAGAGGTTTATATATAGAATTTTGAAAAAGGGAAAAATCCCTTACAAACTAAAAAAAAAGCTAGTCTCCAGGATCCTGCGTGTGGGCAAACACTACGGGAATCGACCAAGACGCCGACGGCCGGACGCCGTCGGCGTATGCACGAATGCCGTCAGCGTCCCGAACTGTCGGCGTACCCAAACTGCCGTCGGCGTCTGCGGCGGCCATCGGCGTACGCTCTGGTGGGCCCCACAACACGGCATCCCCACGTTTCCGTTAGCTCAACATACGCCGACGGCATTGCCGTCGGCCTCTGAGCGCCACGTGGCCGCTTCCTGGGCGCCTGGGAGATGACTGTCGGCGTATGGGTGACCATATGGTCCACTTCGGGCGACGTGGCGCCATCCTGTGCGTCCGCGACGCAATGCCGTCGGCGTATGAGTGACCATATTTTCTTTTTTTTGCTGATTGTTGCTGCTGTTTCCAGCACATTTCAAATACACAAATATAATTTGAATTCATACACAAACATCACAGAACATCACATATATAATCCAAACCATCATACAAATTCCAAATGACTCAAACACAATTCGAATTCATACAAACATATATACAAACTCCAAATGACACAAACATAGTTCGAATTCATCCAAACATTCATACAAAACACACCCGGACACATCCTACATCTCCTGAGAGCTCGAGGTACCCATTTCTGCCCGCGTGAGCATAGGCGACCGACCACGTGGGGCAGCCGCCGTCGAATCACACGCGGAACCCGGCGAGGCACCCGGCGAGGCACGAGACGGTGTGGTCTCGCGCGGCGAACTCGGCGAGGCACCACCACCGCCATGCTCCACGAGCGCGCGCGTCGAAGTCGGCGAGGCAGAAGCACGACCAAAGGGTGCATTCCTGGAGCATCCCGATCCCTACATGTTTGAGTCCAAGTTAGCAACTTGGAAAGCACAGTACGGCGGTAACAACTGGTTTGGCAAATAACTTACCGGAGTCCTTGGCTTGTATGTGCGAGCGACCGCTTCCCTCGATGGGCACATGGGCGGCATCCCCACCCTAGGTGGACGCGGAGGCAGCGGATCCCGCACTCCAGTGGCAAAAAACTTCTCGCTCGCCTACAAGATAGTTTAGATGTCAGGAGTTGTAGAAAAAGAAGGTTCAAACTAGAGGAAATGGGACTTGCCATATTTTGCAAATATAAAGGTTGAAACTTACAGCATCGCGCAACTCTTGCCACTCGTCATAGTCCGCTCTCTTCTGCAGCCACAAGTGATACTCCGCCTCATAGTCCGCGTAAGCGGCATCGAAGGCCGCCTCGAAATCAGGCTACAATTTCAAAATAGAACGAATCTCGTCAACTTAGCCACTTAGCTAGGAACGAATGCGGAAAGAGAATGAAATTGAGAAAAACTTACATCGGGGCGAGCTCGGGAAGGCCGTCGAGGAGGCAGGACAGGGGGTCGTCGGCGGTGAGTGTAGCCTTGATACGCACGAGGCCCAACTCAGGAGTACGCGGGATTACCGCACTAAGACAGGGCAAACGGCCATGCTCCCAACCGTGCCCGGCCAGGACCATCGCTCTCTCGTCGGTGTCATGCTCAAGAGGTCTATCCACCTCCGGATTAAGACCCTTGAACGACTCGACGTACCTATCTATGTTCTCCTCGGCACTGCCGAAGTAATCGGGAAACGAGGGCTGAGGCTCGGATAGATCGATCTTCTTCATCTTCATCCTCTCCCATGCTTGCATGTCCGACACAGGCTCCCCGATATCGGCCTCCTGCATTGCCAAAGAAGTGTTATGCGTATCAAGTAGGAACATGAGGGGAAATAAATGAAGGTTGTTCCATGTATATATATATACCAGCTTTGCCTTGAAGCGATCATGGTTGCGGGCTCCCGCACAATGTGTCCCCCCGCTCCCACGGTTTGCCTTGTTCCGCTCGCTCAAGGCTTTGAACTCGGCGTTCTGCCCAAGCCACCTCGACGCCAACGCCTCCCACGCGTCTGCCTTACCATAGGCCCATGTGGGCATAACCTGAAAAAACAATACTCATGTGAAGAACAGATAATGCAATTGCAACTTAGCCGCAACATGTAATCTCATTGACAATTTACTTACCGACATGTAATCCTCCATGGTCATATCAGGTGGTTCCTCATGCTTCGGCGCCGTCTTGCATAACTTCTCAGAACTGTAATGATTGACGGAGGTATGCTTTACATTGTAGAATTGCTGTCGTGCCAACTTCTTGCAAGCCCCCTCCAAAGTCCTGTCCGCCTTGGCACGCTCCTCAGGAAGTACCCTATAGAATTTCTTTAATCATGCACAAAAAACAAATTGTGAGAGCATGGTGGGGACATCAACTATGAACGAAATTCGAAAAGTTCAACTTACCCAAAACTTGGTGATCACGGCGTCAGAACATCTCCCGAAGCCCGGGTGATGGGCGGCCTGATAGTCTACCCAATGGGTGGCTAGCTTCCTCTCGCCGTTGGGGACCGTACTGTACAAGCCCGGCCAAAACTTCCTAATCAAAGCTCCAATCATGGAGTTAGGCGCACGGGCTCCGTGAGGATATGTCCAATTGCTGCACAAATAATTAAACATTAGTACATGTCAAATTGTACTGACCACAATGTAATTACCATGTTCAAAATTAGCATAGTCACTTACTCAATCCCATTAGGCACAATGAGGATTTTCTCCTCCTCGGTAGCAGGTTCCTTTGACTCATCAGGGACCATGGATTCCCCACGAATCTTTGGCTTCTTCTGCGACGCGGAGGCCCCCGTCTCCTGGTCTCGAGACTCCGTCCCCTCCTCTCGAGACTCCGTCTCCTCGTAAGCCACGTCGCCAGAAGCGGAGGGTATGTCCGAAGACACGTCGCCCCCACCTCGTGCCGTCCTGCACCTCGCCCTCGTCCTCCCTCACCTCGTGCTCGTCCTGCACCTCGCCCTCGTCCTGCACCTCGTCCCCTCGGAGGAAGTGCATCGGCACCTCCCCCTCGTCCAGCACCTCCTCTCTCACCACTGTCAGACAGGTAACGCGGGTTCGGAATAGGCTCTCTTCCACTTTTAGTAGCTTTCTTCTGGCGCATCGTCTTCACCAAGGAGGCCGATGATTCCTTGCCTTGGCTCATCTTGGTCAATCACCTGCAGGAATAGATCTAAGCATTCAGTTCAATCCTCAAATGCATAGCAGTTAATCAATCTAATCCGTGAAACACAAAGGACAAATAAAAATGTTAGGCAACTAAATTGTTCACATGTCGTGCAGAAATATGCCTCATATACTAGATTGGACACACAAATTCAGGGATGGAGTAAGCGAAACCAGTAGGATGCAGAATATCTATATTCTTGCATATTACAAGTTTCACTTACACCACCCCTGAATAACATAGTGTCACCTCATTTTAATCATCGACATTGTAAACACACAACTCAAAAAAAATGAAGTAGGGTCAACTCAAAAAAAATGAAGTAGGGTCAAATGAAGTAGGGTCAACTGAAAAAAATAAAGTAGGATTCAAAAAAAAAATTATGCCTCATACTTAGAATATTATTGGAAACACACAAGCAATCTGATAGCTTCGTTGAACCAAGTAGGAGGCACATAGTTTATATGTGTACATGATTGGTGGCTCTAAGTTGACGAGGGAATATCTCCCCTGGCAACAGTGCCAGAAACAATGCTTGTACGTCACACGTCAGTTCGGAACCCCAAGAGGAAGGTATGATGAGTGCAGCAGCAAGTTTTCCCTCAGTATGAAACCAAGGTTTAATCGAACCAGTAGGAAAACGAGGTTTGCTTCGAAGGTGTTGGTGAAGGAGTGTAGTGCGGCGCAACACCAGGGATTCCGGTGCCAACGTGGAACCTGCACAACACAATCAAATTACCTTGCCCCAACTTAACAGTGAGGTTGTCAATCTCACCGGCTTGCTGAAAATAAAGGGTTAAACGTATCGTATGGAAAATGATGTTTGTTTGCATAAAACAGTAGAGAACAATGATTGCAGTAGATTGTATTCACTACTAGATATCTCCATATAGCCGAGGGCTAAACTACCGTCGGATATTTAAGATTACCGTCGGTTAAGCATAAATCCGACGGTACACCGTCGGTTATCCCCCGTCGGTGATGCTCGGTCGGCCATTACACAAATGGCCAACGGTACTCTCGGCTATTATTTATACCGACGGTAGGCCGTCATCTATGTTTTGGTCAACAGCTACCCCACGTGGCTCAATGGTGCCAATACCCGACAGGTTCCCCTAGGTTATATATTTACCTATGGAATTTTATCCCGTCAGCTTTCACAATAATCGACAGTCAATCTGTCCCATCAATTACTACTATAGCTGAGAGGGTGCCTGGAACCGTCGGATAGAGAAATAGCCAAAGGTCTAAATAATCTGACATTCATCTGATCTCAACAGTTACCATTGCTCTTCAGGGACATGCACTGGTTATCTAATCTAGTAGCGTACTGTAAAATTGACCTTCAGAACTATTGCAATCAGTGAGAGTCGGTAACAGAAGATTATATATGAACGTATGTATTTCAACACAATCTCAAAATGCATCACAGACCGAACAAGAGTTATAGTCAAATCACACAATCTTAATAATCCTCTAAATAGAAAAGAACATAATTTTCTACAGATTTTGCATAAGAAAATTGGTCCAAAGCCATCAAACACGCATTCCTGCTTGAAAACTTCATTTTGAATGGCCTCTAAGGAGTATCTTCTCTACAGCACGAGAGATGTCGTCCTCATCACATTGCTTCCCATTGCCTGCAAAAATTACCAAAATAGTTGTCAGAAAGATGAAAAAATAATCATACAAGACAATAAAGGGAAATAATCTAAAAAATGGAAAGATAAGTCGGACAAGTAACAAAGTTGTACAAGCCAGAATGTATTACAGTAATCAAGATGGAAAATAGCAGTACTGCTACCACTCAAATCAGATTTTGTAAACAGTTTCACACAGCACAATAGTTCCTACGTTGACTTGAGACCACAGAACTAGCAGATTATAATCTGAATGCTATTGCGTGGCAATATGTGACTCCAACTTTGAAATTTCACAAGTGCCATATCTCCTACCTTGAATGAGATGGGTACACGGGTCTGGAGAACTGATAATCGACTCGTGATTTCCTATATTTTGTGTTGAAACCACAAACAATATACTAGTGTCCAAGAAAAAATAAATCGCAAAATTGCTCTCTCAGTGAGAACTCTGAAAGTATACCTTTGCTTCATTGTGATAGTGCCGGAAATCAGAAATCTCAATCCAACATCTGACTCAGATTCTCCTTCAGCATTGTGCGCAACTGCAATGGCACATACATGCAGTTAGACAGATCTAGCAGTTCAAATACTAGCAATGGAATCCGGTCCCTTCTGGGAGCCATATGAAAAAGAAAAAAAAATCCTCACAACGAGGTAAGCTGAAACATAAAGGCCCCCAAACTAGTAAAGTTGGACAGATCTACCAGAGGATGGAGAAAGTCTGACCTCTAGGATCTCTTGCACACAAAAAAACCCACCTTTGCCAGATCTAACTCGGAAAGGTTCAACAAAATAAAAATGAGTGTTTCATACACAGCAAAATCATCTGATCTGAATTGAGAAACGGAAGAAATAAGCAGGAAGGGCATGACCTGATAGGTCTGAGGAGCTAATAAGGTAGAGGCGGTGGTGCGGGAGCAGTAGATCATGCCGGAGCAGCCCGAGTGTACTTGGTGTAGGAGCTCATCATTTTGTTCCCTTCGCCAGAGAAACCGCCGTCGCTGCCCGAGCCAGACGAGTTGAAGTTGCGTCCTGGGCGCGGCGAATGACGGCCGTAACAGTGGCCTTGCCGCAGGGCCCGATGTTGGCCGGTTCATAGTGTGGTTCGATCCAGCTCAGATCCTGGTGAGGTGGGCGAGGTTTGGGGAGAGATGAAGAATGAATAGAGAGGTTGTTTGGGAAACGGAGAATAAGCGGTGGTTGACCGAGGAAGCGAGTCGCGGCGGCGTAGAGGACTGACACCGCGCTAGAGATCCTCTCCGCGCGCCTCATCCCATTCCTAGGACGGCGGCTAGAGATCCTCTCCGCGCGCCTCATCCCAGTCCTAGGACGGAGGCTAGAGATCCTCTCCTTCTGGTCCTGGACGGCCGCGGTTCGGAGGGAAGGACCAAAGGGGGCGTGGGGAAGGAGGATGCGCTCGAGCAGGGCGATGGCGGCGGCGCTTGCCGATGAAAGCACGCGGGATAGGTTTACTGGTTTAGGAGGAAAGTGGGATTCCGGATTTTTACCGCAGGATGTGGTGGTGGTGGCTGGTGGGTGGCCGGGCGGTTTTTCTACCACACCGTAGCGAAAATTGTCAAAAATAGCGCGCGCAGTTTGGGCCAAACATTCCCGCTTTCTCGAAAAGTAAATAGCTTACGCACGCCTTTGCCAAAAATGACGCGCCCGATCGAAAAATTTGTGGACTTCAATATTTCACCAAATATCAGCTTAAAAAAATACTCCAAACTTTTTTCACATGGAATGTACACCATTTAAATATTAATGTAAAAGATTGGTCAACTGAAGCATATCGCCGAGTGTCAACTTCAATCGTCGGTTATTGATATTTTCCGTCGGGTATCTGCACTAATAACCGAGAGTTCTAAATGTACCGTCGGTTATTTATTACACATAGCTGAGAGTTATGTTTAGATCGTCGAATTTTACATTTCACTGTCGGCTATAACACAAAATAGCCGAGAGTTGGATTCCCCCGTCGGAAAATGGACTACACCGTCGGCTATTGGTAGCAATATCCGAGAGTTTGTCGCAGACCGTCGGCCATTCTAGCAACCGTCGGCTATTGACTTATTAGCCGACGGTCCGTCGGTTATTAGAATTCACCGTCGGAAATATGGGGATTTCTAGTAGTGATTTCAGATGTAAAAGAATGGACCGGGGTCCACAGTTCACTAGTGGTGTCTCTCTAATAAGATAACTAACATGCTGGGTAAACAAATTACAATTGGACAATTGACAATTGATAAGTGCATATAACATGCATGTGTGAGCTGTGGTGTCTACTATGAGATTCATTTGGGCATTACGACAAAGTACATAGACCGCTATCCAGCATGCATCTATGCCTAAATAGTCCACTTTCCGGTTAACATCCGTACCCCTTCCAGTATTAAGTTGCAAGCAACAGACAATTGCATTAAGTAATGTGCGCAATGTAAACAATACATTCATCCTTGAATAAAGCATTGTTGTTTTACCCCTAGTGGCAACAACACATCTACAACCTTAAAACTTGCTGTCACTATCCCAGGTTAAATAGAGGTTGAACCCAACTATCATGCATAAATACCCCATCTTGGAGTCACAAGTATTCACTTGGCCAAGGCTTAAACAAGTAACGGAGAGCATGCAAGATCACAAATGACATAGACATGATAATATAATATTCAGCTCCACATAGGTATCAATATAAGTCAGATCCCAGCAAACACAACATGTAGCATTACAATAAGATGATCTTGATCATGATAGGCAGCTCACAAGATCTAAACATGATGGCACAAGTGGAGAAGACAACCATCTAGCTACTGCTATGGACCCATAGTCCAAGGATGAACTACTCACGCATCACTCCGGAGGCGGGCATGGCGATGTAGAGCCCTCCGGTGATGATTCCCCTCTCCGGCAGGGTGCCGGGAAGAGTTTCAGAAACCCCCCCGAGTTAGGGTTGACGACGACGGCGGCAGCGAATATGTTCTGGATGAAAGGCTCGGTCTTTTAGGGTTTTATCATCTCGGGGAATAAATAGGCGAAGGGGCGATGTCGGCGGACCCCCGAGGGGCCCAAACCACAGGCAGGCGCGGCTGGGCCCACTGCCGCGCCGCCAGGTGGTTTGGCCACCTCGTGGCTCTCCTTCGTCTCTCCTTCGGACTCCGTGTACGTGCTGGAAAAATAGGGACTTGGCATTTTGTTTCGTGCAATTCCGAGAATATTTCCAGAAGTAACTTTCTGAAACCAAAAAACAGCAAAAAACAGGAAACTGGCACTGTGGCATCTTGTTAATAGGTTAGTCCCAGAAAATGCATAAAAGTGATATGAAGTGTATATAAAACATGTACCAAATGGTATTATATAAGCATGGAACAACAGAAATTATGGATACGTTGGAGACGTATCAATGATACAAGGTTCAACAAACTATCAGGATATTATATAGTGCGCCACATCATTTTAATCATTGGCATTCTAGAAATGAAGTAGGGTCAACTGAAAAGCATGCCTCATACTTAGACAGGACACACAAATTCAGAGACGGCGTTAGTGAGATCCAGTGGGATGCAGAAAATGTGTATTCCTGCATATCACAAGTCTCACTGACGCCGCCTCTGGATCACATTGTGTCACAACGTTTTAATCATCGGCATTCTAGAGAATACAAAACCACCCGCATCCGGATCGACATAAAAATAACATAAAGCAACTTAAAAACTATTATAACATGAACTCCCCCACAAACTGCACATGGATGTGAAATTTGTCACACGCCCAATCGAGCGAAAAATGAAACAAATGATACAAACATAGCACACAAACAAATATAATTTTAACATTTCAATTCATTAGTTATTTAGATATACTTCACATAAGAAATTTCAGCAAATTTCAACATTTTTGAGAGAGAGAGGAGTAGTAGGAGGATTCGGATTGGGTGTACCTTGAGAAAGCTGAACGTGCTGCCGACGGCGGCGGCAGAGCAGGGAGTTGCGTAGTCGCCGACGCTAGGGTTGGCGTCTGGAGGCCGGTCTAAGAGCCCGTCCGAGGACACGGATCCAAGGCGCGGGGAAGGAGGTCGCCGGGGAAAGAGGTGCGGCGGCCGGCGTCGCGGAAGAGGGCACGCGGAAGGAAGTCGCCGGGGAAAGAGGTGCGGCGGCCGGCGTTGAGGGGCTCTGGGCGCTTGTACGGAGAGGGGATGAAGGGGACGAGCTGCGGCGGCCTAGAGGAAGAGGTGGAGGGCGGCGGAGGAGGGGCTTCACCGGCAGAGGAGCGGCAGCGGCAGCAGTCACGAGGTGGGACAGCGCGGCGGGTGGCGTACGAGGTGGGGCAGCCGGCGGCGGGGTTGGGGGCGGCCGGCGGCGGGGTCGAGGGTGGCGTGGATTTGGGGCTATGAGGATTTGGGCTGTGGGGATTTGGGGATGAGGCGCGTGAAAATCGGGGCCGGGTCGATTTGGTGAAGCCATCCAGGCCTACGCCGTTTGCCGTCGGCGTATGGTTTAGCTTATTTTGTTGCTTTTTTAAAAAGAAATCAATTATTATTTATATAATGTATAAATTTATCTCTACTATATAATATTGTTAAAAAACCCTTGTATATTGGTATGGCACAAACTTGGTTTTTTTTAATTATTATTTAGTATATACAAAACATTACTACATGTCTGTATTTTTTGAAACCAAAAACAATTATTTAAGTAAACAATAATGAATAAGTAATAATAATATTGAATTCCAATGAAAATAAAATAAATAATAAAACTATTTTATTCATTTATTGCCATTTATTCATATAATATGGCATAATTAATACCTTTAAATCTGTAAATCGCAAATTGACAAATAATATATCCATAATATGGTATATAATATACCTTTAGTTTGGGATATTTAAGAAACGCGTTGTCTTTATATTCAACTTTGAAATTTTATTTCAGCTGACATTCATACCCGGGTGATGAAGAATCTAAATGAAACCAATATTAAAACTTTACACATTTCTAATAATCTTTTTTCATAGCATAATTATATATCTACAAACTTGGGAAAGGTTTTTAAGAGTTTATGAATGTAGATAAAAAAATTAGAGCCTTCTACAATACGAGACTATCAAGATTAAATATTTCGTCATGTGGTGTTTATGGGTTTAGTCATCTGCCGCGTGACACTGTGATGAGATGGCTGGTGCTCTATTGGCATGGCGAGTTTCTTTTGGATGAAAGGCGGCTCCGGCCCTGCTCCATTTATTCAACGAAACAACAGTAACAATTAAGCACCATAGATACACCTCTTACAAATCACTACCGAGACCGAAACTCAACAGGCAAGCATTGTCAAAAGTACCACATCAGGGAAGTAGAGCAAAGAATTTAAAAACATGCAACGCTCCCTTTCAGAACCACATCGAATCGAAGTTGCCTACCTTCTCCAGTGGCCACTCTGACCGGCAAATTGGCAAATCATCGCGTGGTCGTGAGACGGCAAATCGGCCTTCGATCTAAACAGCGGCAAGACGTCTCTGATGATTTGCAACCGTCCGAACATGTGTTGGAGATGTTGCTAATCATCAGAGATCCTTGCCGCTGCTTGGATCCGACCGAGGGGAGGGTTCACCTTCAGCCTCCGCTCTAGGAACTCCTGCCTCTCAGAAATCTTGCTCTCTGCTACCCGTGTACTGTCAATGATGGATGTGAAGTGTACTCCTGCCTCTCTTATAGACCCGCCTCTCCGAGTGACCCCCTCCAGCTAGCCAATCAGGAACAAGTACGCGGATCATGTGTTTCCTTCGAGAGCTTGGGAGCCATTGGATTAAGCGAATGACTCCCTCCAGCTAGCCAATCAGGAACAATTACGCGGATCGTGTGTTTCCTTCGAGAGCTTGGGAGCCGTTGGATCAAGCGAATGACTCCCTTTGGCTAGCAAATCAGAAACAAGTACGCGGATCGTGTGTTTCCTTCGAGATCTTGGGAGCCGTTGGATCAAACAATGACTCCCTCTAGCTAGCCAATCAGGAACAAGTACATGGATCATGTGTTTCCTTCGAGATCTTGGGAGCCGTTGGATCAAGCGAATGACTCCCTCCAGCTAGCCAATCAGGAACAAGTACGCGGATCGTGTGTTTCCTTCGAGAGCTTGGGAGCCATTGGATCAAGCGAATGACTCCCTCCAGCTAGCCAATCAGGAACAAGTACGCGGATCGTGTGTTTCCTTCGAGAGCTTGGGAGCCGTTGGATCAAGCGAATGACTCCCTTCGGCTAGCCAATCAGGAACAAGTACGCGGATCGTGTGTTTTCTTCGAGAGCTTGGGAGCCGTTGGATCAAGCGAATGACTCCCTCCAGCTAGCCAATCAGGAACAAGTACGCGGATCATGTGTTTCCTTCGAGAGCTTGGGAGACGTTGGATCAAGCGAATGACTCCCTTCGGCTAGCCAATCAGGAACAAGTACGCGGATCGGCGTAGAGGCCGGCCGTCGACGCCTTGCTCCATTCCCATAGTGTCTCGGCCTACTTTGTTTGTTCATCATGCAACTTGAAACAATACGAGGCACCCGGAAACAATACGAGGCACCCGGAAATAATTTGGTTATTTCTCAAGTCTTGCCCAATTGATTTAAATATAGGAAACAATCCGACGCTCCGGGTCCCCGCTTCAGAGAAACCCTGAATCCGTTGGAAAAACCCTAACGTTTTTGTCTACCCCATAGACGTGCGTCGAAAGGGGGTAGGCCAGTGGAGTTTTTTGCCTGGTTGTGTTAGGTTAGGCCATAGGAAGGTGAGAAACCAAAGTCTACCACAAATCAACACAAGATTCCATCTGGTTCGCCCGAAAGGGGAGTTTTCACCTCTAAGTGCAGAAACTCAGTAAAGAGAAAGTGAAGTCGGTGAACCCGGTAACACCCCGGAGTAGGATACTGCACATTTACAACACACAACACACTTGTATACATACACTAGTACAGAACGACACATCGAAAACGGGCCAAAAACCCCTTCGGCTACGGAGAAAGGGTCCGTGTCCCCGCCTCTATCACTGATGTGAAGCCTCACAATGGCAACGGAGGAGATAAACCGTTTCTGATGTATTTAACATTAGACACGGAGTTTTGCTAATAACCGTTTCAAATAAGGGTTACAGGAAAATTAAAAAAACACGGTCATGGGCTGTGCCGTCGATGGAGCCCCGCTCCATGCGACTAGACGGCCGCCCGGTCGTCACCGTATTCCTGTACGCCCTGCTTTACAAAAGTTCATCAGTGCGCATGGCTGGAGCTCTGCTCCTATGTCTTCTCGGCCGCCAGATGAACATCTACTGTCTTTCCTACTGCGCAAAATGTACTGCTCCTGGTGACGGCACCGTGTATGGAGCCCCGCTCCTAGGTCTTCACGACAGCAGCATCGTCACCAAGCATCCACCAAGCCCTTGAAACAACGAATATTCTTTGTTAAAAACAGCAAACAAAGCTAATAAACAGATCCAATAAGCAGTAAACAAAGCAAACCGAGCTAAATACATAGCTGAAGAGCTAACTAACAGAGCAAACCAAGCTAAATAAGTAGCTAACATAGCAAATACATAGCTGAACAGAGCTAACTAACATAGCAACCCGAGCTAAATAAGTAGCTAACATAGCAAATACATAGCTGAACAGAGCAAACCGAGCTAAATAAGTAGCTAACATAGCAAATACATAGCTGAATAGAGCTAACTAACAGAGCAAACTGAGCTAAATAAGTAGCTAACATAGAAAATACATAGCTAAACAAAGCAAACCGAGCTAAATAAGTAGCTAACATAGCAAATACATAACTAAACAGAGCTAACTAACAGAGCAAACTGAGCTAAATAAGTAGCTAACATAGCAAATACATAGCTAAACAAAGCAAACCGAGCTAAATAAGTAGTTAATATAGCAAATACATAGCTGAACAGAGCTAACTAACAGAGCAAACCGAGCTAAATAAGTAGCTAACATAGCAAATACATAGCTAAACAAAACAAACCGAGCTAAATAAGTAGCTAACATAGCAAATACATAGCTGAACAGAGCTAACTAACAGAGCAAACTGAGCTAAATAAGTAGCTAACATAGCAAATACATAGCTAAACAAAGCAAACCGAGCTAAATAAGTAGCTAACATAGCAAATACATAGCTGAACAGAGCTAACTAACAGAGCAAACTGAGCTAAATAAGTAGCTAACATAGCAAATATATAGCTAAACAAAGCAAACCGAGCTAAATAAGTAGTTAACATAACAAATACATAGCTGAACAGAGCTAACTAACAGAGCAAACCGAGCTAAATAAGTAGCTAACATAGCAAATATATAGCTGCGCAGAGCTAACTAACAGAGCAAACCGAGCTAAATAAGTAGCTAACAGAGCAGTCATTTACCTTAGGCGAGGCGGGGTCGCTTTCCGTCGCGGATTGCGTCCCAGGCGTCAGCGCCGGAGCCACTGCCAGAGGAGACGTCAGAGGAGACCTCATCCTGCTCGAACACCGGAGCGACCTCCTCCTCCTCATCCTCCTCCTCCGCCGCCGCCACCGCTGCCGCCACCGCATCTGGCCCAGGGCCCTGGCCAGGGAGAAGAGAGCGGTCTATGGCCGCCCGGAGCCGCGTCTAGAACAACGCCTCCTCGGCGGCTTCTATCGCGTGCTCGGCGGCGGAGATGCGGATAGCTCTCTGCATCGCAGACGCCCGAATGACACCCTCGGCGCGCTCACGCTCAAAGGAGGCGCGAGAGAGGAGGAGACCGACCTCCAGATCCTCGTCCTCATCGTCCGAGGAGGACGATGAGGACGAGATCCGGGCGTCGGTGGCCGCCGCCGCCGTGGATCCGGATGGGATTTGACCGCTCAGAATGAACTCGCGACCGCAGTCGCCGGTGATCTCGCCCCAGTTGTAGGGGAGATCCGGGCTGCGCCTCGGAGGGTGGGAGGAGGAAGATGCTCCATCCTGATTTCCGTCGGCGCCGGAGGGGTTCGCCATCGATGGGTGAAGTAGGAGGAGAGCGTGTGCGGCTAGGGTTAGGAACTGGGGAGAGTGAGACTGAGAGTGAGAGTGAGATACAGTACTGGAGTGGGCGATATTAATACCGGCACCGCTTAATGTGCCTTCACATGGGAAACGGAGATAGACCGATCTCCGTTTCTGATGTGGAAATATCAGCAACGGAGATATTCTTTCCTCCGTTGCCTATATATGAGCAACGGAGATCTTTTCAGCCTCCGTTACCATTGTGTCGGGCCCATCGACCGACTAGTGCGCGCGCACTCGCGGAAGCGCGTGGAGCTCATTTTTCCGTCGCCTAACTCTTGCCGTTGCCATAGAGGGGTATCCGATGTGTCGTTCTGTACTAGTGATATGGTATGGCACAACCTAGATTTGGGTGGGGTTCCGACGCTCCGGGGCCCCGCTTCGGCGAAACCCTGAATCCGCTGGAAAAACCCTAACGTTTTTGTCTACCCCCATAGACGTGCGTCGAAAGGGGTAGGCCAGTGGAGTTTTTGCTTGGTTGTGTTAGGTTAGGCCATAGGAAGGTGAGAAACCAAAGTTTACCCCAAATCAACACAAGATTCCATCCGGTTCGCCCAAAAGGGGAGTTTTCACCTCGAAGTGCAGAAACTCACTAGAGAGAAAGTGAAGTCGGTGAAGCCGGTCACACCTAGGAGTAGGATACCAGACATTTACAACACACAACACACTTGTATACATATGGTATGGCACAACCTAGGTTTGGGAGGGGTTCCGACGCTCCGGGGCCCCACTTCGGCGAAACCCTGAATCCGCTGGAAAAACCATAACGTTTTCGTCTACCCCCATAGACGTGCGTCGAAAGTGGGTAGGCAAGTGGAGTTTTTTGCTTGGTTGTGTTAGGTTAGGCCATAGGAAGGTGAGAAACCAACGTCTACCCCAAATCAACACAAGATTCCATCCGGTTCGTACGAAAGGGGAGTTTTCACCTCTAAGTGCAGAAACTCACAAGAGAGAAAGTGAAGTCGGTAAAGCCGGTCACACCCCGGAGTAGGATACCGGACATTTACAACACACAACACACTTGTATACATATGGTATGCCACAACCTAGGTTTGGGTGGGGTTCCGACGCTCCGGGACCCCGCTTCGGCGAAACCCTAAATCCGCTGGAAAACCCCTAACGTTTTCGTCTACCCCCATAGACGTGCGTCGAAAGGGGGTAGGCCAGTGGAGTTTTTTACTTGGTTGTGTTAGGTTAGGCCACAGGAAGGTGAGAACCCAAAGTCTACCCCAAATCAACACAAGATTCCATCCGGTTCGCCCGAAAGGGGAGTTTTCACCTCGAAGTGCAGAAACTCACTAGAGAGAAAGTGAAGTCGGTGAAGCCGGTCACACCTAGGAGTAGGATACCGGACATTTAGAGCACACAACACACTTGTATACATATGGTGTGGCAAAACCTAGGATTGGGTGGGGTTCCGACGCTCCGGGGCCCCGCTTCGGTGAAACCCCGAATTCGCTGGAAAAACCCTAACGTTTTCGTCTACCCCCATAGACGTGCGTCGAAAGGGGGTAGGCCAGTGAAGTTTTTTGGTTGGTTGTGTTAGGTTAGGCCATAGGAAGGTGAAAAACCAAAGTCTACCGCAAATCAACGCAAGATTCCATCCGGTTCGCCCGAAAGGGGAGTTTTCACCTCTAAGTGTAGAAACTCACTAGAGAGAAAGTGAAGTCGGTGAAGCCGGTCACACCTAGGAGTAGGATACCGGACATTTACAACACACTTGTATACATATGGTATGGCACAACCTAGGTTTGGGTGGGGTTCCGACACTCCGGGGCCCCGCTTCGGCGAAACCCTGAATCTGCTGGAAAAACCTTAACGTTTTCGTCTACCCCCATAGACGTGCGTCGAAAGGGGTAGGCCAGTGGAGTTTTTTGCTTGGTTGTGTTAGGTTAGGCCATAGGAAGGTGAGAAACCAAAGTCTACCCCAAATCAACACAAGATTCCATCCGGTTCGCCCGAAAGGGGAGTTTTCACCTCTAAGTGCAGAAACTCACTAGAGAGAAAGTGAAGTCGGTGAAGCCGGTCACACCCCGGTGTAGGATACCGGACATTTACAGCACACAACACACTTGTATACATATGGTATGGCACAACCTAGGTTTGGGTGGGGTTCCGACGCTCCGGGGCCCCGCTTCGGCGAAACCCTGAATCCGCTGGAAAACCCTAACGTTTTCGTCTACCCCCATAGACATGCGTCGAAAGGGGGTAGGCCAGTGGAGTTTTTTGTTTGGTTGTGTTAGGTTAGGCCATAGGAAGGTGAGAAACCAAAGTCTACCCCAAATCAACACAAGATTCCATCTGGTTCGCCCGAAAGGGGAGTTTTCACCTCTAAGTGCAGAAACTCACTAGAGAGAAAGTGAAGTCGGTGAAGCCGGTCACACCTAGGAGTAGGATACCGGACATTTACATCACACAACACACTTGTATACATATGGTGTGGCATAACCTAGGTTTGGGTGGGGTTCCGATGCTCCGGGGCCCCGCTTCGGCGAAACTCTGAATCCTCTGGAAAAACCCTAACGTTTTCGTCTACCCCCCATAGACGTGCGTCGAAAGGGGGTAGGCCAGTGGAGTTTTTTGCTTGGTTGTGTTAGGTTAGGCGATAGGAAGGTGAGAAACCAAAGTCTACCCCAAATCAACACAAGATTCCATCTGGTTCGCCCGAAAGGGGAGTTTTCACCTCGAAGTGCAGAAACTCACTAGAGAGAAAGTGAAGTCGGTGAAGCCGGTCACACCTAGGAGTAGGATACCGGACATTTACAGCACACAACACACTTGTATACATATGGTGTGGCACAACCTAGGTTTGGGTGGGGTTCCGACGCTCCGGGGCCCCGCTTCGGCGAAACCCTGAATCCGCTGGAAAAATCCTAACGTTTTCGTCTACCCCCATAGACGTGCGTCGAAAATGGGTAGGCCAGTGGAGTTTTTTACTTGGTTGTGTTAGGTTAGGCGATAGGAAGGTGAGAAACCAACGTCTACCCCAAATCAACACAAGATTCCATCCGGTTCGCACGAAAGGGGAGTTTTCACCTCTAAGTGCAGAAACTCACTAGAGAGAAAGTGAAGTCGGTAAAGCCGGTCACACCCCGGAGTAGGATACCAGACATTTACAACACACAACACACTTGTATACATATGGTATGCCACAACCTAGGTTTGGGTGGGGTTCCGACGCTCCAGGGCCCCGCTTCGGCGAAACCCTGAATCCGCTGGAAAAACCCTAACGTTTTCGTCAACCCCATAGACGTGCGTCGAAAGGGGGTAGGCCAGTGGAGTTTTTTGCTTGGTTGTGTTAGGTTAGGCCACAGGAAGGTGAGAAACCAAAGTCTACCCCAAATCAACACAAGATTCCATCCGGTTCGCCCGAAAGGGGAGTTTTCACCTCGAAGTGCAGAAACTCACTAGAGAGAAAGTGAAGTCGGTGAAGCCGGTCACACCTAGGAGTAGGATACCGGACATTTAGAGCACACAACACACTTGTATACATATGGTGTGGCAAAACCTAGGATTGGGTGGGGTTCCGACGCTCCGGGGCCCCGCTTCGGTGAAACCCCGAATTCGCGGGAAAAACCCTAACGTTTTCGTCTACCCCCATAGACGTGCGTCGAAAGGGGGTAGGCCAGTGAAGTTTTTTGCTTGGTTGTGTTAGGTTAGGCCATAGGAAGGTGAGAAACCAAAGTCTACCCCAAATCAACACAAGATTCCATCCGGTTCGCCCGAAAGGGGAGTTTTCACCTCTAAGTGTAGAAACTCACTAGAGAGAAAGTGAAGTCGGTGAAGCCGGTCACACCTAGGAGTAGGATACCGGACATTTACAACACACTTGTATACATATGGTGTGGCACAACCTAGGTTTGGGTGGGGTTCCGACACTCCGGGGCCCCGCTACGGCGAAACCCTGAATCTGCTGGAAAAACCCTAACGTTTTCGTCTACCCCCATAGACGTGCGTCGAAAGGGGTAGGCCAGTGGAGTTTTTTGCTTGGTTGTGTTAGGTTAGGCCATAGCAAGGTGAGAAACCAAAGTCTACCCCAAATCAACACAAGATTCCATCCGGTTCGCCCGAAAGGGGAGTTTTCACCTCTAAGTGCAGAAACTCACTAGAGAGAAAGTGAAGTCGGTGAAGCCGGTCACACCTAGGAGTAGGATACCGGACATTTACAGCACACAACACACTTGTATACATATGGTGTGGCACAACCTAGGTTTGGGTGGGGTTCCGATGCTCCGGGGCCCCGCTTCGGCGAAACCCTGAATCCTCTGGAAAAACCCTAACGTTTTCGTCTACCCCCATAGACGTGCGTCGAAAGGGGGTAGGCCAGTGGAGTTTTTTGCTTGGTTGTGTTAGGTTAGGCGATAGGAAGGTGAGAAACCAAAGTCTACCCCAAATCAACACAAGATTCCATCTGGTTCGCCCGAAAGGGGAGTTTTCACCTCGAAGTGCAGAAACTCACTAGAGAGAAAGTGAAGTCGGTGAAGCCGGTCACACCTAGGAGTAGGATACCGGACATTTACAGCACACAACACACTTGTATACATATGGTGTGGCACAACCTAGGTTTGGGTGGGGTTCCGACGCTCCGGGGCCCCGCTTCGGCGAAACCCTGAATCCGCTGGAAAAACCCTAACGTTTTCGTCTACCCCCATAGACGTGCGTCGAAAGGGGGTAGGCCAGTGGAGTTTTTTGCTTGGTTTTGTTAGGTTAGGCCATAGGAAGGTGAGAAACCAAAGTCTACCCCAAATCAACACAAGATTCCATCCGGTTCGCCCGAAAGGGGAGTTTTCACCTCTAAGTGCAGAAACTCACTAGAGAGAAAGTGAAGTCGGTAAAGCCGGTCACACCCCGGAGTAGGACACCGGACATTTACAGCACACAACACACTTGTATACATATGGTATGGCACAACCTAGGTTTGGGTGGGGTTCCGACGCTCCGGGGCCCCGCTTCGGCGAAACCCTGAATCCGTTGGAAAAACCCTAACGTTTTCGTCTACCCCCATAGACATGCGTCGAAAGGGGGTAGGCCAGTGGAGTTTTTTGTTTGGTTGTGTTAGGTTAGGCAATAGGAAGGTGAGAAACCAAAGTCTACCCCAAATCAACACAAGATTCCATCCGGTTCGCCCGAAAGAGGAGTTTTCACCTCTAAGTGCAGAAACTCACTAGAGAGAAAGTGAAGTCGGTGAACCCGGTCACACCTAGGAGTAGGATACCGGACATTTACAACACACAACACACTTGTATACATATGGTGTGGCACAACCTAGGTTTGGGTGGGGTTCCGACGCTCCGGGGCCCCGCTACGGCGAAACCCTGAATCCGCTGGAAAAACCCTTACGTTTTCGTTTACCCCCATAGACGTGCGTCGAAAGGGGGTAGGCCAGTGGAGTTTTTTGCTTGGTTGTGTTAGGTTAGGCGATAGGAACATGAGAAACCAAAGTCTACCCCAAATCAACACAAGATTCCATCCAGTTCGCCCGAAAGGGGAGTTTTCACCTCGAAGTGCAGAAACTTACTAGAGAGAAAGTGAAGTCGGTGAAGCCGGTCACACCTAGGAGTAGGATACCAGACATTTACAACACACAACACACTTGTATACATATGGTATGGCACAACCTAGGTTTGGGAGGGGTTCCGACGCTCCGGGGCCCCGCTTCGGCGAAACCCTGAATCCGCTGGAAAAATATTAAAGTTCCCGTCTACCCCCTTGACCGAAGCCGAGAGGGGGTAGGCCAGTGGACTTTTTTGCTTGGTTGTGTTAGGTTAGGCCATAGTTGAAATAAAAACACACATATACCCCAACTCTTGCGAAAATTCCCCCCGTTCGCTCGATGTGGGAGTTTCCAACTATATGCCCAAAAACTCGCTAAGGAAACAGTGATGCTCGTGAAGCCGGTCATACCACGGGGGCAGGATAAATTGAGCCATATATTTAATATTTATGTTGTAGGTGTATATTACATGTGTTGTTTTATTTAATATTTATGTTGTAGGTGTATATTACATGTGTTGTTTTTATTTATTTTACATGTATATGTTGTAGGGTCGGGTTTCGGAATACTCAAACCGTTATTTTATGCGGGTGGGATATCGTAATTGGGAGGGAAATGCTAGATCCATTATATATATAAATTATAACTACATTAAATATTATAGATCCAATTTATATATAAATTATACTTACATTAAATATTCTATAGAGAAATAAATAAATCTAAATTAATTTATAATTAGTTGGAAAAAAAACAATTATACCCCGACGGCCTTTTATACGCCGACGGTAGCCGTCGGCGTCTCAGGGCAGCAAAAGGTCTCCCGTTTGAGCACCGTCAAGGATGGCGTTATACGCCGACGGCCCTTTGTACGCCGACGGCGGCCGTCGGGCTACGCCGACGGGATTCGCTACGCCAACGGCCGCGTTCGTGGCTCCCCGGTCTCGCCTTATACGCCGACAGGCCGACGGCGTCTTGTGGCTTTCCTGTAGTGAAAAGCCCGCAGCGCCAACTCCTCCCGCGCCAAAGCCGCCACCTCCGTAGGCGAGATCGCCGCACTGTGGAAGGTCCTTCGGTTCCTCTCCTTCCCCCACGTCGAGGAGTGCCCAGGCATCAGAGAGTTCTACATCTACGCCACCTCCAGTGGCATCTGCCGCTCCCCGGTTCCTGACGTCTTCTTCTTCTTGGGCTATTACAGCCAGGCTATACTACCGAGTGCAGTAGTACCATGTAACCCTGTCTTTTCCGAAGCTTTAGTTTCTCGTTAGTGCTTTCGAGTTTCGATTCGAGCCAGATTTGCTATTCCTCCTTTGATGCAGAGCGCCTGCGTTCATTGGTTCAGACGTACAGCACCAAGTGCAACTTTTCGCCAGCTATCATTGTACCCCTATGTCTTGTCAAAAGTGGCCGTCAAATTGTTGCCACTAGCTTCCTCTCTTATTTCACTGAATCATTCAGTACTGTGACGCTTACGGCCATCAATTAACCGGTCCAGTGTCAAAACTAAGTTTTTTTTTTGCGAGGAGTGTCAAAACTAAGTTCGACGATGTTTCGAAAGTCATTCGGCCATCACATCACTATCATGATACCATCGGTTGCAGCATGCGCCCCTGCTAGCATCAATAATTCGGCTATATATCCAGGAGACTGTTATGCTCGCAGTAAGAATCCAGGAGATCTTAGCGATGGCGATCCGTGTTTCATGTGCTTGTTTGTTGCCATCTGGTTGGACGCGATAATTATATCCACTGAGATGGTTTGGAACTCTACCACATATAGCAACCGCTGGTTCGATACATGAAGGACAGGAATGATTTTGAGGCGCGGTGATGGTTCAATCATATTCTCGGCCTGTAGAGCTATTCGTTTCTGCTCTTCGGCGCTTGATTCAGAACTAAGTGCGTGCATGGAAGGAATTAAAATGGCACTGGAACTCAGCCAGGAGAATATCATTGTCGAAACAGATAGCTTGGAGCTGGTAACAATGGCGACGAGTGTGGATAGTGATAGCTCTTGCTTGGGACATTTGGTGGCGGACCTTCGACTGCTGCTTACTTGTCCTCGTATTTTAGCTTTCAACAAGATCCCTAGGGGGCAAAATAGTGCAAGTCATGAGGTAGCTAGGTTCGGCATGTTTCAAAATAGAACTGAAGTTTGGTTTGGAGCGGCTCCAGAAAATCTGCTGAGTTGTATCCTTCGGGATTGTAATAACACTATTATACAATCCTGTTGACCCCGCAAAAAAAGATACATGAACCTGATCATATGAACAGTGCATATGTCAAAGTTTTCGCTCTTTCTATGATGTGATTTCCTGATCCGTACGGGTACCAAACGCTAAACCGGAGCTACACTATAAACGTAAACATCGTAAGTCAACAAATTATTGCTGTGCCACTGTAATGTGCGGTCATTGCTGTTTAATTTGCAGCTATCAACTTTGTACGGGAAATAGTATGCCCAATCATCAGACAATACATGCTCCTTCAGGGTATATGCATTTCTTAGTGTTTCTAACATATGTACTGCTTTGTGGTGGTTACAATCACGAGGCGTCGCACCGTTGTTTTTCGAGTTCTTGCTAATTTGATATTGTAAATTTTGATTTTTTTTCCATAACTTAGTCAAACTTCATAATTCATAAAGTCTGATCCTGATCAAGACTAACATGCGGAGTAATATGAAACTGAGGGAGTATATTGGTGTCAAACCGATTACTCACATGAGCGATCCATGGAGTTTAGCCTCGTGCAAATATCTGGAAGAATGATAAGAGCGATGACCAACCAATTAATTTGATGGATCATGGATCGCGTGGCCTGAAAGTGCTGGCCATTGGCAGAGGCTGGGCCATGCATGCCACAGGCTCTCAAGTTGGCTAGTAGCAACGCCTCATCCGTCGGCAGATAAAGCGAAACGAACAGCTAGATAGCGCAGGTTGTCTGACATGTGTTGCTCTCGACGATTTCTGGTCGAATCGGGTTCCTGCAGCATATAATTGGAGGAAACTGAGGCATGAGGACATCGTGGTGAAACTGAAAATGAGGTTCTTGCCAGGGCGGAATTGCCCCGCACCTGTTTGTGCTCACATGTCTCTCAGTCTCTGTCTCTAATCAGCAACCGGGGAGGGGAAGAAGATATAGACCAACTGGCAATCGCGGTGCTAAGCACGTGCGAAAATAGTTTGATTCCTGGGGGCTCCTCAGTTTATCCCAAGGGCCGAGTCTAATCAGAATTATTTAGAGTCTGTCTAATCGCCGGAATGGATGGTGGGCGAAGCTGAGCTGAAGCGCAGCGGGTGAGGCAGCAAGCAGTCAGTGGTCTCGGCTATCTCATCGCTCATCGACCTGGCTTAGATCGCACCATGGATCATGGATGCCTGCGACGCTTTTCGCAAAGCTGATGCACGCATTGCCCGGAGCTGTTGATCGATATGTGACTGTCAATGTCTAGTGCTTAGCTCGCACAGGTTAACGGTGCTGGGGCCTTCCCTCCGATCAAGATGCAATGGTGCATTCCTTCCTTCCGATCAAGATGCGTTTGCAAAAAAAAGATGCTTCCGTTCTGGTAGAAAAAAAAGGGCATTTTAGGTCTAATTTACAGTTATTCAATGGGCCAATCTGAAAATAGACGTCATTCTGAATGGACCATTTCGGAACTGAATGGGCCGGAGAATTCGCATTTGGACCACTGATGGGCCGCAACCTGAAATCCTATTAGCCTGAGACTACACACTCAAAACCATTTTGGAGCTGGATGGGCCGGAGTATTCTCATTAGGACCTCTGATGGGCCGAGCTGAATGCGGATTAACCAGACATGCACATTGAAAACCAATTGAGCAGTTCCGTGTGTTGGGTCCGGTCTTCAGTATTCAGATGGAACGCGCACTTCAGTCGACCTTTCAGTGGGGAAAAAAACGTGTTTTTTCGATCTGATTACCTTTTTAGTAGACCTTGCAAATTCCAATAGCACCCAAAAACGAAAACAATTCCAGATTAAATAATGAACTGGTTCACCAAAGGCTGAGATCCAGTGGATTTCTCTTCAGCAGCAAATGGGTTCCAATTGTTTAATTCGAATCATCACACATGCCAAATGGGGTTATCGTCAGTGCAGCTGAATTCCAAGACAAAGCATATGCATATAAAGGAGAATCAATGAATTGAATTATTTGGAAACATAGGTCTCTCTTTTACAGGCAAAAGAGAGATTAATAGGAACACACCACGACTGCATCACTACTACCAGAGAACCAATCACTAAATCTGAACAAAAGAACCAGACGCGACTCGCTGCAATCCAAATTGCAGGACTCCATCTCTGAACCTAAACACCCATATCCTTCTACAGCCTAACCAGGCCTCAGTGAGCGAGGAAGGCGAGGAGAGACACGACGACGGCCACGGCCCATGCGCCGGGGGCGATGGCGCCCGCCGCGCCGATCTGCGCCGGGGCCGGCGCCGGAGCGAGCGACGGCGCGAGGCTGCCCAGCGCGAACACCTCCTCCACCATCCTCCCTGAAGCCATCGCCGACGCGACGACCGCGAGGAACACCACCGCGAGGAGAGCGACGGACCTGGTAGCGGCCATGGAGACGATCGAGAAGGTTGTGGGTGTGTGGATCTGGCTGGTCGCAGAGAAAGAGAAGCGAGCAAGAAGCCGATCGAGGCTGTGCTGCGCGGCTGCTTCTCGTTGGCTTCTCAAACTCTGCGCTGAGGAATGTGTGTATGTGTTGCGGAGATGGGAACGAGCGGTGGTGGCCGGGGAATTTATAGCGGCGAGGCGACGAGGAGAGGAAATGTAGCCGTTGTGGATGGTCGTTGCAGGAAGGGAGACGAAGACCTTCGGAAACGTTCGGAACCGGCTGGCGGGGGCGGGTGGGGCCAGGTAACGGGTGTGTGTGCCGCACTCTCGCCGTCGTCTTCCGGTGGAGTATAGCCGTTAAAAGTTAAAGATGGTCGTCAGGAGTTAGCCGTTGAGCTGGAAAACCGGTCATGCGTGCCGGCGGAGGGAATCCTATGCTACAGACGGCGCGGCACGGGCATCATGAGGAGCTGTGGCGGCGTGTGGGTTTTGCTCGAGTGTGCTCCACGGTTCATCGAGAGTTTGGGTTTGATTTTCAAACGCGGTTCCCTCCCTTCTCTTCAGCTGTTGTGCAGTCATCATGTACTCCCTCCGTTCCAAAAAAGTGTCTCAAATTTATATAAAAGTGAATGTAGCTATACATGACTCCCTCCGTCCAAAAATAACTGTTTTAGATTTATCAAAAAGTGGATGTATACAGACATGAAACATGTATAGCTACATTCACTTTTGTATAAATTTGAGACACTTTTTTGGGACGAAGGGAGTACTAGTTCAGTGTGGGCTTGGTTTTCAAACGTGGTTGCGTTGCGGCTGTACAACCATGGTGGCACGTTATATCGACGCTTTGGTTAGAATGTTTTGCAAAACCCAAAAATTTGAATGTCATGTGTGTTATATAACTGAGAATGTCATAGTAAAAAAAAAGTCTGCTGCGTGCACACGAAAACGTTCGTTGAAATGAGGCCTACGTTTTTTTCGGTTGTATGTACCACACGAGCTTCATAGGAATTTTTTTTTGTAAGGAATAGAATTCCCCAAATTCACATTAAATTGTTTGAACCAAATGGACGCTACATTCTTTGGTGGGAAAAGGTGGGTATATTTAATGCAAATGTAAACGGCTAAACCGCTGGACAAAACGGAGGAGCCACTTCCGCCGCATACGTGATTAGCAGGTTTTGTGGCAGCCGCGAATTATTTATGGAGGTTTCGTGGGAATTGGCGGCGCCGTGAGGACCGCTTCGTGCTAGTACTGCTTACGCTCTGCTCTCACGCTCTGCTCTGTTTCGTGCTCTGCTACACGCTCTGCTCTACTACATTAGAAAAATTTCACACCGAAACTGGGACTTGACACTAAATATCAATAGGAACAAAACTACAGGAAATTTTCACAGCATCGGCACAGAACTGGGCATACAGACTGTTAAGATAGTATGGCCAAAATTTTCCCAATAAATCACAAGAATTTTTCACAGAAGAAGTACAACACTGGGGTCTCAAGATCTAGAGACAAGAGTACATCTTATATGCCCAAATAACAGGTACAAGCACGCCTACTTGACAAAGTTCAGACAAAGTTTGACAAATTTCACACCGAAACTGGGACTTGACACTCAATATCAACAGGAACAAACTACAGGAAATTTTCACAGCAGAAGTGCAACACGGGTCTCAAGATCTGTAGACAAGAGTATATCTTATATGCCCAAATAACAGGTACAAGCATGCCTACACCCAAATAACAGGTGCTTCGGGTCTGATCATGCTGACAAGTTCATGGCTTCCATTGCTGATTAAATGCTTTACTGGACATCTTGCATCTGGAAAAGGGAAGAAAAATCACGATGAATTGCAAGTTACAGAACAACAACTTGATTTTATGAGGAGAATACAAATATATAGCACAGCAAAAAAGACGGAGACAGAGGAACTCACTTCAGAGATCATTGTCATCCACAAGATTGGCAAGTGAATCGTAATGCTTCAGCTAGTCCTGAAGGCAGATTAAGGCTTCAACGGTTTTGCTATCCAACCTACTTCTGTAATCACTAATAACCCGTGATCCGGTGCTAAACGTTGACTCCGATTGTACAACAGAGGCTAATACGGCAAGGATATCACGAGCTATTCGAGAAAGTACAGGGTACTTTGAAGAATGGATGCTCCACCATTGAAGAATATCGAAGTCATCTTTGCGAGGGAATGTTTCCTCTTGCAAATATCTATCAAGCTCATTGGTAGGCTGGCTCTTCTTCTTGCTCAAATGGTTGTCCCAATCAGCTAGAGGGTTAGTTTCTTCCATAACAATATCATCAAAGGTTTCTACTTATGTTGACTCATTTGGTGAAGAATACTCCTTGAAGAGGTTGTCAAGGGCTGCTTTTACCTTACCCAAGTGGTCTCCAACATCAGATCCGTAGGCTTGCCCTAGTCGAAACTCAATAAAACCATACTTGAAGCGAGGATCAAAGATCACAGGAATAGAGTTTGCCACATAAGATTTTGTCCAATACTTGTTAAACTTTTCTTGCATTGCTTTAACCATTGATTGGATAACTTGATCCTTTACCGATGCTTCTTTCTCCAACAAAACCTTCACATTCCATACTTCATGAAAGTATAAATTGGATGTAGGATAAGAAGATCCGGAGACAACTTGTGTGGCTGTGTAGAAAACCTTTAGCATGGAACAAACCTTTCCAAATCTTTTCCACTCTTCAGAGGATGGACAGAACTTGTAGTTGGTGTCCTTTCCCTAAATTGTGAAATGCTTTACGAAATGGGATTGCAGACTCCAACATGAGGTAGGTGGAATTCCAGCGTGATGACACATCAACTGAAGGGAGTTTGCAAGAAATCCCAACCCGTGCAACTACTTCTTTGAAATTATCCAATCGAGTCTGAGAGCTCTTAACATACTTCACGCTTTCTCTTATATTATCTACCACACGTTTCATTGCTGTCAACCCATCTTGGACTATCAGATTTAAAACATGGCATGCACAGCGAATATGAAGTAATTGACCTTCATAATGCAACATCTTCTTGCTCACAAGATTGTCTCTTAGATTATCAAGCATTGTACCATTTACAGATGCATTATCTACAGTTATACTAAAGATCTTGTTCTCAATGTTCCAATCTTGCAAACTCTTTATCAAAACATTAAACATTGCAACTCCATTCTGTGTAGTCTCTAACATGCCGAATCTAATGATTTTTCTCTGCAACTTCCACTTGGCATCGATGAAATGGCATGTGAAACACATGTAACCTAAAGTTTGGTTAGATGTCCCCATATCCGATGTTAAAGACACTCTGCCCACATAGATCTTAAACCCTTCACAATACAGAGACTTCTTTTCATTATATAGTTGCATGCAATCATCTTGAATATTATTTCTGGAAACCAGATTGAATAAGTTATTTAAGATCTTAACGAAGTCCTGAAATCCACTATACTCAACGATTGAGAAGGGCATTTCGTCCAAAATTATCATTCTTGCAAGCAGTTTTCTAGATGTTTTCTGATCAAACTCCCAGTTTTTCAGTACAGAGGCACCAGGAGATGAAATTGAAGACTTCAATTTCTGGACAATAAGGTGCAGATCTGACCTGGTTTCACACGTGGCCAAGTGTCTACGTACACCACTTGTACCAATTTCTCGTCCAGCTGGAAGAAACTCGCCGCAGTGCTTGCACTGAGCTTCCACAAGTTTTCCACCTTCATAACAAGGATTAAAATCCTTCCAAACAGTAGAAGTTAACCTGCGAACTTTGCGGCCTAGTAATGGCAGTACATAAAATTTGTAATAACATTGTGACTAGATACTTTTTTGCGCAAGTTGTAAGAACATTTTTAACTCAGCTCACCACGTGAATGAAAGGTTTTTGAAGTTGTCAGAGATGGTGACGCTGACGTAGATAGTGACCTCGTCGTCTTCTCCAAAGGGGAATTTTCAGCCCTCAATCTCTCTCTTTTTGAGGCTGCCACACTTGCTAGAATCCAAATTCGAGACCTCAACATATTGACTCCAGGAGACCTGGTGGTTCTTTGACTCGGCTCTATAGCTGAAGGAGACCCTCTTACCTAGACAAGAAAAGAAAGGCAATTCAGAGCATGTTAATTTTAACTATGTTAACTAGCAGATGGATGTGAGAGGGACTCACTTCTTCTCTGATCATATTCGGTTCCCGTGTTTTTTGGGGACGTCTTCCTCGTCTTCTCTTTCCTTCCTGCCTCCACCTCCAACTTCCTCTTCTTATTAAGCTCTTGCTTCTGCCTCCTCTCCTCATGCTTTTGCCTCCTCTTCTCTTGCATTTCCTTCTTATCCTCTTTCTTTTTCAATCTGCACTCAAACAGGGCAGTTAAAAATCAGGAGAAAACAAATAAATAGCACGACAAAATGGTCCATATTGCATTAGCGTCTGGCAACAATATGACAACTGTTGGGTTACGGGCTATGCTAGTCTGCTACGGTTGTTAGAACATGTCTAGCAGATTCTGGATATTTTCGTACCGGAAAACGTGTATGAGGTGACCAGAAAAAATAGTATCCGGTCCAGTATAGAGAGAGTTCGGGCAGAACGGATCCACGATATTGTACTAGGAATTCAAACAAAGCAGTTCACACGAGATTCATCACACACGTTCATCAACACAGATTTAGATTTCAAAACAAAGGAGTTCGCGCGAAATTACAATAGAGATTTGCATATAGATAGAGCGAACTAAACTTATCCCTAATGACAAATCTTTGGCGGTTGATCGACAAAGTTGAGATAGAACTTGACGGCGGAGACGCGCTCTGCCACGTCTGCTTGTGGTTGTTCGGCGCTTCTTCGTAGCAGCGCTGAGCAGTAGCCTCGCCGTTCGCTGCCGCTCACCTGACTTCGTTGAGTGACACGTAAGTTTCGTGGCACCGCTTGATATGGGGGAGGATGTGGTCTTCGAGCACAGTGAACCCATCCTACTCGTAGCCCCACGCCTCGTCGTCATCATCGTCCTCATCGTCGTTGCTGGGCACGACCATCGACTCGGAGCCCCCAGCCTCGTGCGAGGGGGCTGACAAAGGTCGCCAGCGGACCTTGATGCCACGGTGCAGTTCTCATCAATGAACGGTTGGACGAGGTCACGCAGGCCATCCCACCCCCTCCCTCGGAGGCGAGTGCGCTTGCTCGAGGCGGCCGAGAGGCGGCGGCGCTCCTCTTCCTCGCCCGGAGGCCCACGACCTATGCCGCGCCCGCTGTGCCCGTCACTGCCGCACATGGTGGAGCCGACCATCGATCTACTGAACATTGAGCGAGATCTGGTTCAGAACTGTCGTAATTTCTCGCCGAAGCTAACTTAACGTAGCCGTGGTGCGGTGGAGGGGGAGGAAACACGACGAAGTATCCTGGTTCGAACCCCGAATGAACCCTGTACCATTGATATAATGCCTGAGCCGCCGCTTATTCGAGGCCCGGATAATTTTACGGGCCGATATGCGGTATCTGCTCGGGCCGTAAAAATGATCCAACCCGCATATCAGCCGGAATTTTCCAGGCTGGGGGCTTATCCAGTATCAGCTAGAGATGCTCTTATATATCACATTACCTCTATATGCACAAAATCAAGACGAAAGTAGAATCAGGAGGTTCACACAACCTGTATATATACTGTGGGTCGGGTAAGACGTTGGCGCCCCACAATCCAAAGGAGATCGGGACGGCCCCACAATCTAAGAGATCAGAAACGGCTGACTGATTAACGCGTATGTTAATGACAAAAATATAGACATTGGTTCGGCTCATTCCCGAAACGCGACGCGTCGTGGCGAGACGAGCGGCGGAGGAGCGCGCGGGAGACTCCTTCTCATGCTCATACAAGTGCTAGAAGATCTTACCCTTATTTGCAACTCTCTCCCAACTAGCAATATGCGACTAAATTTTAGTCCCACTCACAGCCATGCGCATGAATGGGCTAAATAAAAATTTCAGGATTTTAGTTGGGCCTTTGGATGTGGCCCAACAAATTCCAACACAAAGTATCAATGTGTACAAGGAAGAACGACATGGTGCTGAGATTTCTTGCTCCCGGGCTCCAGCGATCCCTCTAGTTAAAATAAAAATAAAAATCATATTAATAAGTTTCAAAAAAATCTGCGCGTTGTCAATGATATGTCCCACAAACGTGCAAAATCTGGGTTTGAAATATTTTATATTCTGTTCTATACAAAAATGACAAATGTGTGATCTAAATGTACATACTTTTAAATCTCTAAAATATACAAGATTTGTTATTTTTATGTAGCCCAGAATATAAAGTATTTCCAATCAAAATTTTGCACGTTTGGGATACATCACTAGCAACATGCATGAATTTCGCATGACTCTCCTGAAAACAATTAAAGAATGAATGTTTTTTTTTGTCAACAAGGCACAACTTTGAAAATGTGTTCACTTGTAGTAAGTCTAAAAAATAGTATAAACACATATATAAAAGTACTCCCTCGGACCCAAAATATAAGGCGTCCTATTTTTTCCGGTCTTTGATACTCGACTTTAACCACTAATAAATACTAAATTATGTTGATTGAAAATGTGCAAAATGGTACTGTTGGATTCGTTTTGCAATTTTTGTCGTTTCTTATATCATTATATTAATTTTGTGGACATATTATAAGTAAAAACATGGTCAAAGTCGTACGTTGTTAACCAACGAAATTTATGGACTAATAAGCTCAATCCATACACTTTGGTATTATTAGTGGTCAATGACGTGAATTAATAATGGTGAAAAATCATGCTCGTCTTACTTTTTGGGTCGGGGAGAGTATTTTGACATAATAAAATTGTTAATTTTCTAATATAATACACACCACAGGACTCTTGAGATGTAAGAACAGACCAATATAACTGGCGACGACAAATTTAGTTAGCATTATATTCTCTTTCTCGTGAGTCGTACAACTTTTACGGAAAATCTATGTAACTAGATTTCAATTGTGCAACTAGATTTCAATGTTTACTTTCATGCAACAATTTATTTTTCATAAATTGACCGGTGACTTGTGTACAAAAATGATAACAAGCGTGTTACATAATAGTATATCACATAATAAAATTTACATACGCAAAATGCCATAATTCACACAATATTGTTTCAATACCAAATACAAAGTGTGCACAATTGGTTAAAATTTGACTTGCTAGATCATGAAAGTGTGAACAATTGGTCAAAATTTGACTTGCTAGATCATGAAAAGGTAGTGTAATTGGTCCAATTTATAGTCTATAACTTTCTATAAAGATGTGTATCATACACTTACACTAGAAACCACTACTGAGACATTTGTTATATCGTACTCTTTACATATCTTACCATGAATATTTATAAAGTTTATAGATCGTGCATCGTAGAAAGCATAGTTTTAAACAAACAATGTTACAAAATATAGTTTTTTTATCTTTCAATGAATTCACTAAAAACAAAACACAACTAATATTTAGTACATTGCTTGTTATATGGTTGAATTATGCCAAAAACATGAAGTTATACTTATAATACTAAAACATGCTAACATGAAGAGGCAGAGAAGTATAAAAGTTCAGTATAAATTGTATTCGCCATGGGTCCAAATTTTTATTTGACCGGTGATGACCCACAAGTATAGGGATCGCAACAGTCTTCGAGGGAAGTAAACCCCAAATTTATTGATTCGACACAACGGGAGACAAAGAATATTTATAAGCCTTGACAGATGAATTGTCAATTCAGCTGCACTTGGAAACAAGTTTGCTCGATACAATTTATCAGTAGCGACAGTAATATAACAGTAGCAGTAGTGAGATGACAACAGCAGTAAAATAAAGACAGCAGTAGCGGTTGAGGTAAACAACAGGATTAAAATATTGTAGGCATAGGGATGGATGAACGGGCGTTGCATGGATAAGATATCTCATATAATAGTCATAACGCAGGGCAATTGCAGGTAGATAATAATAATAAAGCATCCAAGTACTAGTCAATCATAGGCATGTGTTCCGTATTTAGTCGTTCGTGCTCGCAATGAGAAACTTGCACGACATCTTTTGTCCTACCAGCCCGTTTGCAGCGGGGCCAATAAAGAAAATTTCTGATAATTAAGGTACTCATTTTAATAAAGTACCGGAGCAAAGCATTAACATTCCATGAACACATGTGATCCTCAAGTCAAAACCATCCCCTCCGGTTATCCCAATTGCTGTCACTTTGGGGCCTCGGGTTCCGGACAACGACAGGTGTATACAACTTGCAGATATGATCCAAAACAATAGTTATACTCATGAAACAATAACATGTTCAGATCTGAAATCATGGCACTCGGGCCCTAAGTGTCAAGTATTAGGCACAACAAGTTGCAACAACGATAAATAACACTAACATGGTTTAGTTTGTTAGCGTTAGTTGGCTGCATGCATGCTAGGTTGGGCCTGGTTATGTGGTTGTTGCGAAAGGTTGTACAAGTGCTGAACGTGGGCGTGCAAGTAGCTAGTGGAGAGTGAGTTTAGGATCAGGAGTTAGTGGAGAGCGTGTGAGTCTATCTTGTGCTGCCTATTTAAGTTGAGCAAGTGAATGAGAAAGCAGAGCCTACGGGCAGAGGAAAATGTAGCCACGGTGGTCAACAAGGAACTGTTCTTGGCAAAGTCTTGTTCGTCTTCCTTGGTTGTGTGCGTGTGTGTGTTCTTGAGAGAAACAAGAGAGGTTGAGAGGTAGAAGAAGAGGGGCTGCAAGGTGCAGCTCCTACAGGTAACGCCTAGGTCATGGAACCATTTTTGGGTTGTCTGGCCCTCCACTTATATGGACAATCCTGAGTTAGGCTTAACATTCGGGACTCACTAGGACTATATGCCCAAAGTCCACTTGAATCTAGGTCGTGTGTGTTTGTATCCCTTAAGTGTGTGGGTTCACTATCACTTTGACACAACTGAACTTCCTTCCGTGTTACCACTTGTGACTCCAAGTGCGCTAGTTGACCAACGACTTTTTGGACTCAAGTCGATAGTTGGTAACGACAGTTAGCAGAACGTTTCAACTCAGGGGCAGAGGCAGGAATGAAGCTTAAGGGGCCAAATTGGGTAAATCATCCATTGGGGGCCAACCATGCTAATTTCCTCTAAAATTTGCTTCTAAACATGGCTTAAGCATAAAATTTTCCTTGATGTGTCCATGCATAGGGGGGGGGGGGGGCAAGGCCCCTGCTGGTCCCCCCTAGCTCCGCCACTGTGTCAACTATCAAGTGTTAGAAAACCACTCTCATGAACATTTATAACGTGTCATATGCAACATTCAGTTTGCCTCATGACATATGTTGTCAAGCTCAACACGAGTACTTGTCGTTCTTTTTGGAATTCAACCTCTCTTCTCGAACTCGTGACAGAGATTTCCTGGGTTAAGTCTTAACGTAAATCGCATGGCCATGTTTCTGAATCTCCTGCAATGAAATTCGTAGAATGGTTAATCATCATTTTGAATTGTGGTACTGCAGATTAGTGTTTGTTAAATAGGGTCTAGTTACTTCTGTAATCCTGACTTTAGTTAGTTTTATTTATTTCTAGATAATTTATTTATGACTCCATAACATGTATATTTGTTTGATTTGGAGCTTTCTAGCTCCAACCACGATTTTATGGTGACACAACAGTAAAGAACAATTTTCTGGGAGAGCCGTAGGAGTGCCGTTTTTGTATTTCTTTATGTTATGTGCTATACACTAAGGTTTGTGTGTGCTTACTTGGTCGCATTTATTGGCGTTTGTCCCTATTTGACTTCCCCGCCCTCGGTGAAGTTAAGTACATGTTGGTATGCTCATCATGCGATTCCCATGGCAAACTAATTGTTTATCTCCTTACTGGTATATGTTTAGCCTTTGTTATTCGTTATTGGTAACATGTAAGTTAATGTTTCATGGGTTGTTCATTAATATTTATCTTATTACATTGGTGTATCTAACGATGAATGATCTACCTCAAGAACACGTCGGTCTTAGTTGAAAGAAGTTCGGGTGAGACGTCGCCCTCCTTACCTTCATATTTATCATGTGGTACTCGTGCCTTGGAAGCCTTTTTCCCAAAAATCACTAGACGGGGATATATTAGTGATAGTTACGCCGAGTGTGGTTGGATGACATGTGATGTAGTTCACTTATACGTTAGATCTTTGTCATGCATCCACTAGCGATCATGGTTGAGGATGTAATGCTTCTCCCTTGCGATCTTTCAATGCACTATACTACTGGTATACAGTAGGTTTTTTCTTAGTCTTCTTTCCAAAATCTATCATGAGTGAATCAACCCTTTCCAAATAGTTATACTTGCTTTGAAAGTGTAAGGTTCTCCGGGTCCATCCTTGTACGATGTTCTTCTCATGGTGAAAGTGGAAAAAGAGTTCGGGTGAGACGTTGCGCCTCCTTTACTTTGCCAGCAGTAGTCCGAGTTACTTGGATTGGTGCAAAAGTTTTCCGAGAAAAATCTCAGCGCTACGACGCCAACGGCGGTGATGCCTGCGGGTGTTGTGACCTTATTGGGGGTGCTGTTGTGGGTACGTTCTCCATGTTAGGGCTCCCGGATGAAAACCATGGACCGTTTCGTTCTCGACGTTAGCGGCGCACTGCGTTGTCACCCTCTTGCGTCGTCGGGGAGCTCCGGTGTCACTCGATCTCGCCCCGGTATCTTTGGTGGCAAGTTAGGCTTTTCATGTTTATTTTGTTTTATCTTTGATCTGCTTTGTAAGAGGGTTCGTTCATCACTTTGTATCGGTTCAGCCGTCGGGTTTATTTATAAAACAGGGGGAAAGCCTATTTCGAGAGACTGACAAGTGATCATGTTTCCCAACATTCACACGTATGTGTTTATATCATTACATATATGGAATTTTGCAAAAGTATATGAAACGCATGATATCATACTCATATGATACCATGCTGATCAAATCATTTTGTAATAAAAAACAATAATAACCAGTAATTCCCAACATCTACACGTGTAAATTTATTGAAGTGCAGAATACGCTTTCCATGGGCTCATGGTGGGATAAGCCGAATTGCATCGTGCTACACTCGATCGGATTGCTTATGTGCTAGTAGTACAATAAAGAGTTACATGGCGCGTTACACCCGTTAAAGCCACACTACTATACATATGGAGTCTAACACTAAGACTGTTGTTTCAAATAACATTTCGCGTTCTTCGAGAGGTGAGATCGTCTCAAGGATTCAACCTGTTCCCCAGTACAGGGAAGGGATCAGTCACAATCTTGATGCACTCCAATTCCGATGTGATAGTGTTTGCTCCAAATTTCCATTTGTAACTTCTGTATGTTCGAAGTACACAAAGCCAGCACAATCGTTCAGTGTATAACTTATTAGCGTGCTCGCTACTTAAACATTTACTTGCTGAAGGTTTATTCTGACGATTTCGCCATCTTCTGCATTTTCCTGGATGATATCCATCAGCTTGGGCCTACTGATCCGTAGAACCTGAGATAGTTTGGTCGTCCGGAAAGTGAAAGGCTGTGGCTTGTTACACAGTACTCCGATCTCGCCTAACAGCCCTCCCTCGGTTGCTTTTCCATAGACCTGAAAAATGCACATTAGCACTAGGTACTTCAGAGACAAACTGTGCACTGTTCAGTGCATGTGTTTGAGATAATGAGAAAGTCATGAATTCAGCAAATATTACCTGCTCTGTTCCGTCGAGGAACGCCACAATATCCTGTTAATGAACATGCACATTGATCAGTACTCAAGTCGTACCAGGTTAGTGCATTGGTAAATCGACGGGATTCTATATACCACTTCTCCTGTCACAAGAAGGTGCAGGTCCGATGGGTATTCGTTCTGCAATATGATGTCCTCCTTTGGGGCAAAGTACTCGGCTACCATCTCAGTTACCTGCATATATAATTGAACCAAATTTAATCTTTGAGTACCCTTCGATTCGTATACCTCCAGCATAACGTGAGGCTGTTACTCTTACCAGTTGCTGGATGAAACTTGAGGAGACTCCCTTGAACAGGTAGGCTCCATGGACCACCGGGAAGAAGAGATACAGAGAAATGCTCGATCGCATCGCCTTGGGGAGTATGTCTAGCGTGTCCTGTTGCTTGAGCCCCTCTGCCTTGAACCTTAGGCATATGTGGTTCAGCATCTGCTCCTCTATCTGCCGCGGCAGCTGGTTCCTCGCCGCGAATTCCGAGGCTGACTGAATCATGTCCCTCTGCATTTTTATTTCAGGTCCAAGCTATTAGCTAGCCATGATCACAAGCATATATGCATCCGAGCAGCGTATACTAGAAATGGCTAGTTGCAAGTAGTGGGTATCAACATACGAAGTCTCTGGTGCGGCCGGTGCTGTGGACGACAAGGTTGGTCATGTTGCCGATGAGGTAAGCGGTGAGCCAGAGGTTGAAGAGCATGTAGGAGATGCCGAAGAGCATCTCCCTGGCGTTCTGCGCGTGCAGGTCGCCATAGCCGGTGGTGGTGAGGGTGGTGATGGACCAGTAGAGGCAGGTGACGTACCGTTCCCACAGCCCATCGTCCCTGAAGTCCGGCATGACGGCGCCTATCCATGTCCTCTTCGGGTTCGGGTACCTGTCCGCGATGAGGTAGTTGATGCACCCGGCGCAGTGCACCGCGAACAGGGTGACCTGCATCCGTGATGCATGGATGAAGAACTATATACACGGTACAGTACATAGTGGACTGGAGAGACGACAGGAATGAAGATAGAGAGGATGCCGACGTACTGAGATGAGCTTTGTGCAGCGTATCACGGCGTAGTTGAACCGGATGTCCTTTTCGAGCCTAGTAGTAGGGAATAATAAAGCATCATCATGTTAATTATTAAGTTGCACGTACGTCAGACAATTTTTTTGACCATTGTAGTGCACATTGTTTAATCAGATACGTGCCTGGCAAATAGGGAACTGACTCTGCGCAACCGCCATAGCCGAAGAACATTGAGGAATCTGAAGCCGAGGCCGTGCTTGTTGAAGAAAAGGTGGTTGATGGAGTGGAACGGAACAGTGGAGCACACATCGAAGATGAACCAAGTCGACAGATACCTGCGAACCAAAGAAAGGGCAGGACGTACTAACACACTACATTCATGATTCGTTCATGCATGCTACGCCTGCCTGAAAACTAACTGCCCGATCGAAGCCTGAAACATACCTGAGCGCGATCTTCTTGGGATCGTCGACGACGAGGTAGGACTTCTTGTCGACGAACGGCACGAAGAAAGTGAGCACGATGTCGACGGCGAAGAAGCCGTTGACGACGTCGTCGACGACGAACGGCGCCCGGGGAAGGTACCTCATGAAGGCGAATTCCAGCGGGCATATCCACGCCGAGTACACCACTAGCAGGATCAGAAACGTCTCCCACACCCTGCAAATCAAACAGTTTCTTCATCACGCAAATGCAAGCCTATCTAGCAGTACCACCTTCCGATCATACGAACAAAAACGATTAAAAGGCTAGCGATCGTACTGCGAACGTACTTGTATCGAGGATCGTAAGGCCAGATGAGGTATTTCGTGAGCCTGCTGGGAGCACTCTGGTGCTGGGCGGCGGCGGTGGCGCCGAGCGATGGCAGGAGATCGTTGGGAACGTTGCAGACATTGAACTCGGTGCCTCTGTCTCCATCGTAGCATGGGAAGCACCGTGTCCCCCATGACACCCTGCGAGAGGAGGAAGAAGAAGGTGCCATTTCGCTCGCTCGCTGCAGCGGCGGCGGTTGCTGGAGTTCTGCCGAGGGACGCCGCGGCCGCACCGGGTATTTATAGCGGCTGGAGCAGCGCCGAGCGGGCCGCCCTTTGTCTCCCCCGTGCCGTTCCGTGCCTCTGACCGAAACGGTTCTATGGAACGGGAAACAACTTTAGGAATACGATAACATGCCTTTGGTCTTGTCACGGTAGACATTGCGACGGCCTGATGTCTCCTGTCCCTCGTACGGGTTCAAGGACTTGTCGATCACAGATTGCGTCCTTGGCCAATGGGTGGCACGGCCATTAACGTAGTGGTGGTGATGGTGGCATAATTTCTTTCAGTTGCATGCAGTTATGAAGCTAAGAGCGTGCCGTGATAGCCAGATTAGAAAGTTGATCTCCTGCAAATTGTTGTTTGTCTTTTTGTAAACGCTGAGATGTCATTGCATGTCTTCTCACTACGGAAACCGTCAAAACGCCGACGGCGGCCCGCCGTCGGCGTATCAGCGTCGGCGTATGAAAACTGCCGTCGGCGTATCCGTCGCCGTCGGCGACGCCGCAGTGGGACCCACAAAACGGACGTCGAACGTCTCCGTCTGCTCCACCTATACGCCGACGGCAGTACCGTCGGCCTAGGCTGCCACGTGTGCTGATCTGGTGCGTCTGGGAGGAGTCTTACGCCGACGACGGCAATGCCGTCGGCGTAGGTATGACCATATGGTCCTCCAGCGTCGACGTGGCGCCATCCTGTGCGTCCCCACAGCATCCTACGCCGACGGCTAGCCTTGACCATATTTTCAGTTTCTGAAACTTTTTGCTGCTGGTTTCTGGCGCATTTTAAATACAATTAAAATTGCACAAATTATAAAACATCACAGAAACATCAAATAAAACATCACATACATATCCAAATGACACAAACATGATTCAAATTCATCCAAACTCAAAAAACTCAAACATAGTTCGAATTCACACACGCTACACCCGAACACATCCTACACCTCCCGAGAGCCCGAGGTATCCATTTCTGACAGCGTGAGAATAGGCGACCGACCGCGTGGGCCAGTCGAACCACACAAGGAATCCGGCGAGGCACGGGACGGTGTGGTCTCACGCGACGAACTCGGCGAGGCACCACCAGTGCCATGCTCCACGAGCGCGCGCGTCGAAGTCGGCGAGGCGGAAGCACGACCAAAGGGTGCAGTCCTCGAGTATCCCGATCCCTACATGTTTTGAGTCCAAGTTAGCAACTTGGAAAGCACAGCATGGCGGTAACAACTTGTTTGGCAAATAACTTACCGGAGTCGCTGGCTTGTATGTGCGAGCGACCGACTCCCTCGTTGGGCCGACGGGCATGATCCCCGGCCTAGGTGGACGCGTAGGCAGCTGCGACCGCTCTCCAGTGGCATGAAACTTCTCGTCAGCCTACAAGATAGTTTAGATGTCAGGAGTTGTAGAAAAAGAAGGTTCAAACTGAGGAAATGGGACTTGTCATATTTTGCAAATATAAAAGTTGAAACTTACAGCATCCCTCAACTCTGCCCACTCTTCATACTCCTGGCTCTTCTGTACCCACAACTGATACTCTCTCTCATAGCTCGCGTAAGCGGCATCGAAGGCCGCCTCGAAATCAGCCTACAGTTTTAAAAGGGAACGCATCTCGTCAACTTAGCCACTTAGCTAGGAACGAATGTCGGAAAGAGAATGAAATTGAGAAAAACTTACATCGGGGCGAGCTCGGGAAGGCCGACGAGGCAGGACGGGAGGGTCGTCGGCGGTGAGGGTAGCCTTGACACGCGAGAGGCCCAACTCAGGAGTACGCGTGAGTACCGCACTAAGCATGAGAGGACGGCCATGCTCCCAACCGTTCCCGGCAAGGACCACCGCTCTCTCGTCGATGTCATGCTCAAGAGGGTTGTCCACCTCCGGATTTATACCCTTGAACGTCTCGACGTATGCCTTTAGCCCCTCCTTGGCAGTGCCGAAGTAATCGGGCTGCGAGGGCTGAGGCTCAGAAAAATTGGGCTTCTTCATCTTCATCCTCTCCCATGCTTGCATGTCCGTAAGAGGCTCCCCGAAATCGGCCTCCTGCAATGCCAAAGAAGTGTC